>OX451735.1:768101638-769301638 GCA_948472305.1 Vicia faba | reverse complement strand
ACAAAGGATATGGATGTTACTCTCAAATATATTGAAGTCCTCAAGTTGACTTTTCATCCAGAGCATTTGCGTACTGCATCCAGCTGCTACTATGTATTCAGCTTCTGCTGTTGATAGAGCAATTGTGGATTGTCTTTTGCTGGACCATGAGATCAGATTTTCTCCCAGAAACTGGCAGCTTCTAGAAGTGATTTTACGTTCTACTCTGTCTCCAGCAAAATCAGCATTACAATATCCTACTAAGCTGTAATCATTTGATTTTCTATAAAACAAACCCAGATTAGCAGTACCTTTCAGATACTTGAAAATTCGCTTAACTGCTGTTAAGTGAGATTCTCTAGGATCTGATTGGAATCTATAGCACAAATGCAAACACTGAATAGAATGTCAGGCCTTGAAGCCTTCAGATATAGAAGATAACCAATCATACCTCTGTAGACCTTCTGTTCTACCTTTTTACTTACCTCTTCTTTTTCCAGAATGCACGTGGGATGCATTGGAATCCTTGAGGGCTTACATTCTAAGAGATCAAATTTCTTCAGAAGTTCTCTGACATATTTGCTCTGGTGAATGTAAGTTCCTTCTGGAGTTTGATTTATCTGAATGCCCAGAAAGAATTTTAGTTCCCCCATTAGGCTCATCTCAAATTCTGCCTGCATACATTTAGAAAACTCTATTCCCAGAGAGGGTTTAGTGGATACAAATATGATGTCATCAACATAAATTTGACACACTAATATGTCATTCTTAACTGTCTTACAGAACAAGGTTGTGTCCACTTTCCCTCTGGTGAATTCCTTTTCTAACAGGAAGTTACTTAGTCTTTCATACCAAGCTCTGGGAGCTTGTTTCAGACCATAGAGTGACTTCTTTAGTTTGAAAACATATTCTGGATTTTTGGAACTTTCAAAACCAGGGGGTTGGTGCACATATACCTCATCATCTATATAGCCATTTAAGAATGCACTTTTGACATCCATATGATACAGAGTGATGCCTTTATTAACAGCAAAAGATATTAAAAGTATGATAGATTCTAACCTGGCGACTGGAGCAAAGGTTTCTGTATAGTCTATCCCCTCTTGATGACTATAACCTTGTGCTACCAGTCGTGCTTTGTTTCTGATGACTTCACCTTGCTCGTTCAGTTTGTTTCTGAACACCCATTTGGTACCAATGACATTGAATCCTTTTGGTTTAGGAACCAGATCCCATACGTCATTTCTGGTGAATTGATTTAGCTCCTCTTGCATTGCCAAAATCCAGTCATTGTCCAGAAGTGCTTCATCAATTGTTGTTGGTTCAACCAGAGAAACCAGTCCCATGAGGGATTCTTTAGAGTTTCTGAAAGTAGATCTTGTTCTGATTGGATCTTTCTTCCTTCCCAAAATTATATCTTCTGGGTGATCAATGCTGCTTCTAGATGGTCTTTTCTGGAGTTGATCAACAGAAGGTGCTGGATTGCTTGTAGTGACTCTTTCTGCTGTTAAGGGAGTGTCTCTATTGAGAGCCTCTGATGATTTGTTTTCAGTACCTGTGAGTTCAACTTCCATACCTGCAAGGAATTCATTTTGTTGTGACTTTTGAGAGTCAACCTTATCATCAAACCTAACACTGATTGACTCTTTAACAATCCGTGTTTCTGTATTGTATACTATGTACCCTCTTGAGCGTTCAGAGTATCCTAACATAATACACTTTTGTGCTTTAGAGTCAAACTTGTTCAAATAATTTTTTGTATTCAAAATAAAACATGTACATCCAAATGGATGAAAATAAGAAATGTTGGGCTTCCTGTTCTTCCATAATTCATATGGAGTCTTTTCCAGAATGGGTCTTATGGAGATTCTATTCTGAATGTAGCATGCTGTGTTTATTGCCTCTGCCCAGAAGATCTTAACAACGTTAGTCTCGTTGATCATGGTTCTGGCCATTTCCTGCAATGTTCTGTTCTTTCGTTCTACAACTCCATTTTGCTAGGGAGTTATAGGACAAGAGAAATCATGCAGAATGCCTTTTTCATTAAAGAATAATTCAAAATATTTATTTTCAAATTCTCCACCATGATTACTTCTGACTTTGATGATTCTAAGATCCTTTTCATTCTGAACTTGGTTGCAGAAGGTAACAAACACAGAGTGTAACTCGTCCTTGTGTCTTAAGAACTTTACCTATGTCCATCTTCTATAGTCATCTACGATTACTAACCCATACTTCTTGCCACTGACTGAAGCAGTTTTTACTGGTCCAAATAAGTCAATGTGCAAAAGTTCTAATGGCTTAGAGGTGGAAACAACATTTTTGGATTTGAAAGCAGGTCTTGCAAACTTGCCTTTCTGACTTGCTTCACATAGAGCATCTGAATTGAACTTCAAGTTAGGAAGTCCTCTGACCAGATTGAGTTTGTTAATATGAGGTATTCTTCTCATACTAACATGTCCTAATCTTTTGTGCCAGATCCATTGCTCGTTATTAGCAGACAGTAGAAATTTTACATTCTGACTTTTCAGTTCAGAAAGTTTGATTTTATAAATGTTGTTTTTTCTCTTTCCATTAAATAGGATAGTCCCATCTTTCTGACTAACAGTTTTGCATGAATTTTGATTGAAGATTATATCATAACTGTTATCACTTAATTGACTTATGGATAACAGGTTATGCATTAATCCATCAACTAACAAAACATTACTTATAGAGGGAAGATTTCCATTACCTACTGTTCCAGAACCAATGATCTTTCCTCTCTGATTGCCTCCAAAGCCCACGTGGCCTCCAGGCTTAAGTTCCAGGCTTTGGAACATATTCCTTCTTCCCGTCATGTGTCGTGAGCAGCCAGAGTCCAGGTACCATGATTGGTGTCTTTGCTTTGCTGCTAAAGATATCTGCCACATGTATGATTTTATCCTTAGGTACCCACATTTTCTTGGGTCCTGATTTGTTAGTTTTACCAAAATTCTGGTTGAATTTTGGTTTGACAGAATAATCACTACTCGAGTATTTTATGTCATGTGTGTGCCCATATATAAAGTGTGGATCTAGTGGAGTGCGTTTTATAACTAATTACATGGCATTTTTTGGTGTAGGTACCTTACCTTGATATCCTATCCCTTTTCTGCCATTTCTGCTAACTCCATAGATCATTGAAGCCATCTTGCTTCTGTCTATGTTTTTAGCCAGAAACTTCTGAAAGCTGTGATCATACTCTTTGATGATCTCATCAGCATTGTTGGGAGTTTCAGAAATTGTTTCCTTCTGAGAGTTTTGCAAATGGTTTTCTAATTTTGAAATTTTTTCTTTTAACTCAGAATTCTCCAATCTGAGACTCTCAGTCTTATCAGAGTCAGAGGCAAGATTCCTTTTTAGGTTTCTGAATTTGACTCTGATCTACTGATACCTTTCCAGAATTTCATTAAGGCTTTCAACAAGTTCAGCCTTAGTAAAGTTTATAGTAAAGTCAAGGAATACCTCTTCAGTGTCTGATTTTGAGTCTGAACCAGAAGCTTCACTGTCTTCAAATAAGTTTGCCATGAGATTTATGTTTGCTCTTCCATCATCTGATTCTGAGTCAGCTTCAGATGTGTCAGAATCATCCCATGTAGCCATGAGGCTTTTCTTCTTTTCCTTGATAAACTTCTTTATGGGCTTCTCCTTCTGAAGCTTTGGGCAGTCACTTTTGAAGTGCCCTTGCTCGTTACATTCATATCAGATGATGTCTTTGTTGTTTGGCTTTCTATATCCTGAAGAACCTTCAGATCTTCTGTGTCCAAAGGAGGATTCTGACCTTCTATATCTGGAGGAAGATTCATTCTGATTTTCTGATCTTCTAGGATTCCTGAACTTCCTTTTCCTCTACTTCCACAGTTGGTTCACCCTTCTGGAGAGGAGAGACAATTCATCTTCTTCTGATGAGGATCCATCAGAGGTTTCTTCTACAGCCTGCAAAACTTTGGATTCAGATTTTCTGTTAGATTTTAAAGCTAATGGCTTACCTTGCTTTTGAGGTTCGTCTTCTTCTAGCTCTATCTCGTGACTTCTGAGGGAGCTAACAAGTTCCTCCAGAGAGATTTTGTTGAGATCTTTGGCTAGCTTAAGTGCTGTGACCATTGGCCTCCATTGTTTTGGCAAGCTTTTGATGATCTTCTTAACGTGATCAGCAATAAAATACTCTTTGTCAAGAACTTTTAGACCAGCAACAAGAATTTGAAATCTTGAAAACATAGTTTTTATTGATTCACTGCCTTCCATCTTGAATGCCTCATACTTCTGAATGAGCGCAAAGGCCTTGGTTTCTTTGACTTGAATGTTGCCTTCATGCGTCATTCTCAGAGAATCAAACATATTCTTGGCAGTTTCTCTGTTTGATATTTTCTCATATTCTGAATATGAGATGGCGCTGAGAAGAATTGTTCTGGCCTTGTGGTGGTTTCTGAATTCACGCTTTTACTGATTAGACATCATTTTCCTGTCTATCTTCTGACCACGTCCATCCACTGGGTGCGTGTATCCATCAATCACCATGTCCCACAGACCAGCATCATGGGCCAGAAAGAAACTCTCAATTCTGTCTTTCCAGTAGTCAAAGTTCTCTCCATCAAAGACTGGAGGTTTGCCACTGAATCTGTCCCTGTCTTTATTGTTGTCATTGCTGATGTTTTGACTTGGTCCTGCCATAGTGTTTTTCTGACGCTGGATCTTGTACTGACACAATTAAGTGTTTAAGCTCAGAACCAGGCGCTCTGATGCCAATTGAAGATGTGAAAAACACAAGAAGGGGGGGGGGGGGTGAATTGAAAAACTTGGATCAAAAATAGCTTAATGACACAGTATTTTTATCTTGGTTCGTTTGATCTCAAACTACTCTAGTCCACCCATCAAGGTGATTTCGCCTCTCTCCAATGATATCTTAATCCACTAATCTCAAAAGATTACAACAACTACTTTAACAACTGTTAAAGTCTTCTTGAGTACAACCACAATCCGGTTAATCTCAAGGAACTTCTTTTACAATATATTTGAATAAAACATGTTGTTTTCTAACAAAAAAGTTTATCACAACTGTGATAAATTACACAGGTTAAGTTTAGAATGAAGAATGAATTTGCTAGAGCTTGAATATGCGTGGTTTGGAAATCTTTAGCAAATTGTTGTATGCGTACGTACGTGATTCTTTTTGCAAGCAGACTTGTTTATATAGACAATATAATGACGTTGTCCATAAAGCAAGTTTAATGATAATAACACACTTTCCTTTTGGAGAAGATCTTGTCTGAAGAAAGCCGTTGGCATTAATCCTGTCTTGAATGTTTAGTAACGCTTCAGAGTCTTCTTTCCTTAACTGCTGATGACGCTTAAGAATATTGACGACTTGGTTTGATATGTCTTTGTTCAGAATCAGAGTTTATTGTATTTAAGCGCAGGTTCTGGTCATCAATCTTCAGCATATAATATGATAGCTTCAGCGTGAAATACTTTATAGCTTATCTTCTAATGTTGATCCCATCAGAACTTCTGCATACATAAAACATATTTTTAAGGTGCATATTTGTTCTTTGTATATATTCTTTGTATTTATTTATTCTTTGTATTTGTTATCATCAAAACTGTAATCAAGGGTTGTAGAATCAAACTATGTTCTAACATAAGTTTCCATAGTCGACAATAGTAACCAGCTCTCAAAATCTTTTTAGCCATAGTATTCCCACTAGAGTGAGTACCGAAGACACCTTCGTGCATATCTTGCATAATCTCTTCTCCTTCCTTCTTATCCATACAATGAAGCAAGCTTGAATCGTGATTGCGTCTGTATAGAACTCCATTGCTCAAGAAGAACTTGGCCGAGAACCTTCGTAGTAACTTCTTGTCATTGATGGATGCCCCTTTGGGGTATTATTGAGTCTCAAGGTACCTTTTCACCTCATGAAACCAAGGTTTCCCCTCTACTCCATCTGTCTCAATTTCACAACAGTGTGCAGGTTCGTCGAATCTCTCAATGGTAATTTTGGGAGCCTCATTGTCCCATCTGACCTTGAACATGGATGGCATGGTTGCCAAAGCATCCACCAACTGATTCTATTCTCTTGGTATGTGCTCAAAGGTAATCTCCTCGAAATACGGGATCAGGGTTAGTACATGCTCTTTATAAGGAATGAGATTCAGGTGCTTTGTATCCCAATCTCCCTTAACCTAACTGATCACCAAGGCTGAGTCTCCATACACGCTTAAGAACCTGATTCTCAGGTCAATAGTATCCCTAAGACCCATGATGCATGCTTCGTATTCCGCCATATTGTTGGTGCAGTCAAAGCAGAGTCTGGAAGTGAAGGGCATATGGCAACCTTCGGGGGAGGTGATCCCAGCATCGATCCCATTGTCAAGTGCATTATAAGCTCCATCGAAAACCATAGTCCATCGGGATCCTAGTTCAGATCCTTCATACGGTCCAAGTTTTTCATAATTTTTTACTTGCATAACGTTCTCGTCCCAGAATTCGAAGTTCATAGACTGATAGTCATATATAGCTTGATGTGCCAAATGGTCTTCCAGTACACTTCATTTGATGGATTTTTGAGTGGTGTACTGGATGTCATATTCTGTTAAGACCATCTGCCATCAGGCTATTCTTCTGGAGATTACTGGTTTCTCGAATATGTATTTGATAGGTTCCATTTTAGATATCAACAAAGTGGTATGGGTCAACATATACTGTCTTAGTTGGCGAGCAGCCCATGCCAAAGCGCAACAAGTTCTCTCGAGCAGTGAATATCTTGTTTCATAGTCGGTAAACTTTTTGCTAAGGTAGTATATTGCATGCTCTTTTCGACCAGACTCGTCATGCTGCCCCAGTACACACCCCATTGAATTCTCTAGAATTGTTAGGTACATAATCAGAGGTCTTCCTTCAACTGGTGGCATCAGAATTGGAGGTTCTTGTAGATAATCCTTAATCTTATCAAAAGATATCTGACAATTGTCATTCCATTTTACTACTTGATCTCTCTTCAGCAACTTGAAGATTGGTTCACAAGTAGTAGTTAGATGAGAAATGAAACGGGAAATGTAATTCAAACGTCCTAAGAAACCTCTGACTTCCTTCTCAGTACGGGGAGCCAACATCTCTTGAATAGCTTTGACTTTAGTAGGATCAACTTTGATACCTTTATTGCTGACGACAAAACCCAGAAGCTTTCCGGATCTCACCCTAAAGGTGCACTTGTTTGGATTCAACCTCAACTTGTACTTCTTTAGCCTCTCAAACAATTTGCGCAGAAGATCAAGATGTTCTTCCTCAGTCTGTGATCTGGCTATCATGTCGTCAACGTAGACCTCTATCTAGTGATGAATCATATCATGAAAAAAGGCTACCATGGCATGTTGATAAGTTACCCCAGTGTTCTTCAACCCTAAAGGCATGACCTTGTAAAAGAAAGTGCCCCACTGTGAGACGAAGGTAGTCTTTTCCATGTCTTCAGGCGCCATCTTGATCTGATTGTAACCTGAGAAACCATCCATGAAGGAGAATACCTTGTATTGAGAATTGTTGTCGACCAAAACATCAATATGTGGCAGTGGGAAGTCATCTTTGGGGATTTTCTTGTTCAAATCCTTGTAGTCTACGCACATATGTACTTTATCGTCTTTCTTTGGCACCGGAACAACATTAGTAACCCATTGAGGATATTATGTCACCGCCAAGAACCATGTATTGAACTGTTTCATGACTTAAACTTTGATCTTTTCTGACATTTCAGGATGCATGCGACGAACCTTCTATTTTATTGGAGCACAGCCCTCTTTCATTGGCAGACGGTGAACCATAATATCAGTGTCGAGCCCTGGCATGTCTTCATATGACCAGGCGAAGATTTCAACATATTCATGTAGCATCAGGATTAAACCGCTTTTGACACTGTTTTCTAGGTCAACACCTATCTTGACCTCTTTCTTTTCTGTATCGGTACCCAAGTTCACCACTTCAACCGACTCTTCATGTGGTTAGATAGTCTTTTGTTCTTGTATCAATATTCTGGAAAGTTCTCCAGGTATATCACAATATTCCCCACCTTCGTCCTCGGCTTGGTAGATCGGATTGTCGAAGTCATATGAGGCAATAGAAGAATCGTTATCAACAAGATCCAGAGTGGATGAGGATCTGCAATATAGTGTGTGGGTGTGTGTAAGAACACATAGCTATTTGAAAATGCAATAAGATAAAAGAAAGACAAAGATCATAAAATTTGTATGCAAAACGTCCAATGTTTTTATTGAATGAACAAATGTTTATGAATAGTTAATCAATCCTTTAACAAATGAACCATTGTACCCCGGGTAAGACACCAGGTTTTATAGTCATTGTTTATTACATAGCCAAATACTTTTGAAAACAAAAAGACAGGAATATAGCTTATTACTCCTGACTAAAGGAGATGGGAAAGATGTCTCCTGCCTTCCAGTTTTCCAGTCCATCACCCACGGTCGGGAATATCCAGTTATTGAAGTCACAATCACTGTCTGCATCCTCTATAGCGTTGACCTCAGTGTTGCTGATGCGGAACGAAGGTCTCCCAACACGAGCCCGACGAATAACCCTCTTAACTTCTACAGTAAAGCCCATACCAAAATTTTTAGACTTGAAAGGGATATCCAGAAGCTGACCCCAAATTGTATTACCACCTACTTCAATAGTGGCCTTAGCATCTTTCAAGGAGGCCATCTTGTGCGGAGATTTGGTGATCTTTGGAATGGCTGAAACATCTTCAACAGTAGCAGGAGAGATTACTTCAAAGGTTTGACAGGGCGTTTCAATAGATTCTCTATCCATCTCGACATATCGGAATGAATTGAGGTGGATGACCATATATTCCTCCTCTCCATAAACAATAACAATTTTCCCTTTCACCGAATATTTTAGTTTGTGGTGCAGGGTAGAAGTGACAACACCTGCCTCATGGATCCAAGGGCATCCCAATAAACAAGAGTAAGCCGAACGGATGTCCATGACATAGAAAGTGGACTAAAAAATATGTGAACCCGCCTTGATCGAGATGTCCACCTCTCCATGCACCATTCATTTCGATCCGTCGAAGGCTCGAACTATGATACTTCCGGGCTTCAGCACTAACCCTTTATAATCTAACCGGTCGAGTGCGCCTTTTGGCATAACATTCAGATATGATCTTGTGTTAATCAATACATGGGCCAATGTAATGCCCTTGCATTCAATGGAGACATATAAGGCCCTATTGTGATTCCTCCCCTCCGGAGTCAAGTCAGCATCGGAGAAACCCAAACCATTGTCAGTTTTCAAACTAGCCACATACCTTCCAAATTGATCTGCTGAAATTTCCTACGGCACATGAGCAGTCTTTAGCAATTTCCTTAAAGCCTTCGCATGGTCCTCGAAACACAATAGTAGTGATAACATAGATATTTTGGATGGGGTCTACCCTAACTTTTCGACAATTTTATAATCTCTTCGGCAAATGATCTTCAAAACCTCTTCTAAGTCTTCTCCAGAAGTATCTTTGATAGGAGCTTCTTTTGGCGCCTCTGTCCAGGCAAGCTCTATCACTGGCTCTTTACCCCGAGCCCTAGCGGTCGTCTTGGAAACTATAATCTGAGCAGGTGGAGATATTTCTGGAGAGAAAATCCTTTCACTTCTTGTAATCTTACTGGTCCCCGAAATATTGATAATACTGGGATCAACTTCTTCTTTTTCTTCATCGGATAATTCTTGCTTGACGCCATGGTAATAGACGTCAGACCCATAATTCCACGGGATTGCCTTCTTCGAGGAATACGGGATAGGCCTGGGCATTGTAATAACCAGTGGAACAACTTTCAGATTGGCGATAATCCTTATAGGACCTTTGGAAGGGATCCTAAAAGGAGTACCGTAGATGACAGACAGATCTTGGCAAAAATTATTGGTGGGCGGAACTTTTTCAATCAGAATAATGTATCAAGCTTTGAACACCCTTTTTAGTGACTCGCAGCCATTGGGTTTGACTGCACAACAATAATAACCTTCAACATAACTTGGAAATAAACGAGCTTGTAACAAATTCTTCTTTATTGTAGAGAGCGGAGTAATCACATCATTCACAGAAGTAACATACAAAATATCTTCAACAACACTTATGCCTTTATCATTTTTGGGAATAGGTGCTGTAATCACATTTGAAGTCTCTGGAGGATCAAACTCAATCTCCTTATTGTCAATCATGTCTTGAATTTTGTTCTTCAGGGCCCAACAATTGTTGGTGTCGTGGCCAGGACTGTTTGAATGATAAGCATACATTACGTTCAGATTGTACTTAGGAGAGGCGGTGTTGGGATTTGGAGGAGGATCCTGCAGTGAAATGAGTTCGACTTTTAGCAAGTGTTGTGGTTCCTGAGACAAAGGCATATTAATCTTAGTGAATTTCCTTCTTGGAGCGTCTGACCTTTGGTGGTTTCCCTGTTGTTGCTGTTGTTGAGCAGGCGCCGGATTGGAAATTAATACTGCTCCCACAAATTGGTGGCGACTACTTTTACCACGACTCTTTTGGCCATAGATAGCATTGACCTCTTTTTCCCCTCCAAATGACTTCTTCACAACATTTGAAGATGCAACCATCGGGATCTTCCCGCTCTTGATACCATTTTCTATTCTTTCGCTAGTCATAATCGTCTCTGTAAAACCAGATGAGGAACTCCCGATCAGCAGATTACAGAATGGGCCTGTCAGAGTGCCCATAAACATATCCACCATTTCCCAATCATTCAGAGGAGGTTGCACCCTTCCAGCTAATTCCCTCCATTTTCGAGCATATTCCTTGAACCCCTCATTAGAGCTCATGGACATATTCTGCAGTTACACCTGAGTTGATTCCAGGTCAGCATTGTATTGGTATTGCTTGTAGAAAGCAGCATCCAAGTCCTCCCAAGTATGAATATTGGTTCTCTCCAACTGATAAAACTATTCCAGTTGTGTACCATCCAAACTTTCTTGGAAGAAATGGACCCATAACTTTTGGTCAGTAGCGTGAGGCTAGATCTTTCTGACGTACAACCTCAAGTGGAGCTTAGGACAAGAGACCCCATCATACTTACATAAAAAAAGGACTTTTAACTTAGGTGGGATAACCACCTCCGGAACCAGACCTAAATCACCAAAATCCAGTCCAGGCACCTTCTGGACTTCCATTGCCTTGAGCCCGTCCTCCAACTGTTTATATCTGTCATCCACAGGGGGATACTATTCATCAGAAACGTCTTCGTCTTTAGGAGTATTTTCATAATCCTGCTTGTCCTTGCCATCCTCATCATTGTTGTCATCTTCTTTAGAGGATCATCTTCTACATGGACTGGTTGAACATGAATCTTGAATCTCCTCCCCAGGTTGAGGACAACAACTGGCTTTTTAGTCTTCTTTTTCTTGGCGACGAGCGCCAACAACTCTTTTTTCCCTTGGGCCAGATTCATGAGAGTTTCCTGGAAATAAGCATGCTGAGCCTGGAGATCCTTTACAGTTTGTTCGAGGGCCATTTTTCTTCTGAAATAAACAGCGAGAAGATGATAAACATGTAAGAAAAACTTGTTATGAAATGATGCATGATATGTAAATGCAATGATTTCAAGGACCTTAGAAAATTTAAATTTGCTAACCAGGAAGAAACAAGAAACAAAAATTTTATTATCAAAGTTCAAATTACAACTAGCTTTTAGGCTTACAAAAGATTTCAAAGATAAAATGAACTCCTAAAATCTAAGAATCAAAGCTCCCAAGGACGCCTCCTCTTTGTACTGATGTAAGCATTAAGACTATGCTCCTCTTGAATTTGGCTTGTGAGTTCCAACACTTTCTTCTCACTTGCATAGAATTGGGTCTCAAAGATGTCCCGTTCTTCCTTCAGTTGAATCCAATACTTTTGCAACTCTTCAAGGTCAGTAGGCATACCAGGGTGGAGAATGGTATAAGGAACACCCCCCTTAACAACAGGCTCCACAACTATTGGTAGGATGGATGGATACAACATCATGAGACTTTGGGTATGAGCTTGTACCCATTTGAGATAAGGCTCAAGTGGGATGGAATTCTTATACCTCAATTATTGCTATCCACCTTGCTTACCATGCTCAAATCATGTATGAACCTTCAATGATAACCTTGTACATCATTCTCGTAGTTGAATACAATACCTTGAATGAGTGCATCATAGGGACCATCTCTTCGAGGATAGCCAAATTTTCGTAGCGCCAGAGAAGGGTTATAAATAATACCTCCCCTAATGCCTAAGAGTGGAACAATAGGGAACTCCCCACAATGGTAAACGATAGTAATATCCTCTTGAGATCAAGAGCACCAATGGATATCTGTATGAGAAAGCGACATTAACCTTTGCGACCACCTCAAACCCCGCTCATTATTCAATACTGATCGAGGAAGGTGTGAAATGAACCACCGAGACAGCAAAGGAAAGCAACACATAAGAGTTCCTCGCTTCCTTATAATGCGAGTATGAAGAGTGTGCAAAACGTCTCCAAGCAATGTAGGTACAGGGTTACGAGTAAGGAAAATTTTGACAGCATTCACATCTATGAGTTGGTCAGGGTTAGGAAAAAGCACCAACCCATAGATTATAAGAGCCAAGATCTCCTCAAAATCTTGTAAATCCAAAGCATCCCAAAATATTCGAGCCTTCTCCATCAAGAATTTAGACAAAACGCCTTTGACCCAATTTCTTGTCTCCCAATTAGCTACAATGTCAAAACTCTTCAGATGTAAGGCCTTGGCAGTAACTTTTGGTCTTGGAGTTTCCTCTAAACCAATGAAGGGTATTTGATCAAGAACAAATACTCCTAGTATTTAAGATAATTCTTCCATTGTAGGCACCAATTGATAATCGGGAAAAGTGAAACAATGGTGTACAAGGTCAAAGAACTGAAAGAGCACCCTCATGATGTCTTCTTCAAAGCTTGAGGTAACCAAATTGAGAAGTCGACCATATATTTTGGTGAACAAAGAATATTTAGGAACCCTTGATGCTAACTCTTTGAGTTGAGGAGGAACTCTTAAGAAGTTGATTCAGATGGTATTTCTGTGAGCGGAAGCCACAGTCTGCAAAATAGAACAAAGATAGATTCCATGGTCCTTGAAATGGTCAGGGAATGGAATGGTATGAATGTTATGATGCATGATGTTATGTTTGAATAATTTAATCACACACAAACAAAGCACACAAGGCCTTAGGTTAAAGCTTGCATGGAGTTTTATAGGTAAGTACCCTCTTGAAGATTAGTTGGTTCAATCTGTCTTGTGATATGGTGGAAGAACTGACTTGAAGGTTTTGCGTTTGATCACAAATGTTGCGGTTAGCAAGAGTCGCCACTGACTTTTCTTTTATCCAAAAGGAAATGTGAAAAAGCACAGGAAAGACCTTTGAGATTGTTTCTTGAGTTTGGTGGGTAGATTATGAAAAGGGAAGGTATTATCATCCTTTTCATCCATGGTTTTCCATGGGCTCTTAGTTACTTGCTAGATCACTTGCTTTTGTTTGAAATTGTGCTTCGTGTGGTTTTTGAAAGTATTTTCTAAAGAGGCCATTGTTTAGGCAATCTTTGTAATGATTCTTGTTTGTAAGAATGTATACAAAGATGTTTGATCTTTTGAAAATGTTTTCAATTTTGTAAGATGTTTGAAAGTGTAGGTGATTGTTTTGAAAATAGCAAGGATGTTTGTTTTGAAATTGAGCAAGTAATTAGGAGCATTCTACCTACTCAAAAGTCTTTTTTGTTCATTTTCTTTTTCTTTGACATTAGTATCTTACCATTGATTTGGTAAGTAACCCTATCTTTGGATGTAAACAGGACGGGTGTGGGTCATTGTATAACCATGATTAGTAATATTGCAAGGTATCTTAACATTCTTTTTTAGGAACTAAGATCATTTGAAAGGCAACTTAGATAACGTCATCGAGGGACTATGAGCTTGTATTTGCTTTGTTTTTGCTAAGATACCTCACATGTGTAATATGTTCATTTTGTAAGGCAACCAAGTGGATTTTACCCTAGGGGTGCTTGTGTGCAAGTGTATCATTTTCATGCTTGTTTTTGTCTTGAATTAGGGTTTTCTAAATATTGGTTTTAGTCTTTCCATACAAACCCTAATTACTAGCATATTATACATAAAGCGATAAATTGCGGAATTTAAAGTTACTACGCTATTACAACATTTGCGGGGAGGGGATTGCAAAAATATAAACCTAGTTAATCTATTACAACCAAATTGAATGGGTATTAATGTACAAGAATTTAAATGAATATAATGTACAAAGAGAATAAATGTATACAAGAATGCAAAATATGAAGTAAATTGATATTTGTTTGGATTTTTTAGAGAAAATGGATTTTGTATTAATATAATTAATTAAAAGAAAAATAATTAATGAAAAGTAAACCTAATTTTCTAAGAAAAGATTTTTAAGCAAAACCCTAAATTTATTAATTAAAATAAAAGAAATTAAGTTTTATAAGAAAAATATTTTTTTTGGTATTTTTGTCTTGAAAATATTTATAGCATTATAAAATATTTTAGTCTTTTTTTTTTATATCAAAAATAATATATTTTAATTAATATGAAAGAAAATAACTAATAATCTAGTTTTAATTATATTTACAAAATAACAAGTAAAAAATAAATAAAGTATAATTAATAAAAATATTTTTTGTTAGAAAAATAAAATAAACTAAGTCAAAATATAAATCTATCATTTTTTGTATTTTTATGATTTTTCAGTATTTATAAATTATATTTAAGAAAATAAGAATGAAATAAAAAATAAATAAATAAACTTGGGCCAGTGTGCAAATAGTCAACATGGGGGTTAATAGTAATAAAAAAAAGTATAAAGCCCAAAGGAGGCCCAGGTGCCAAAAAAGTCAGAATGTATGAAAAATAATGTGAAAAAAATCAAAAAGGGTACCACTGGGGCTCGAACCCAGGTCCCTCTGGTTACAGGCGCGCGCTTCTACCACTGGGGTGGCTATACATCCGTTAACATAAGCAAAACAATAAATATACAAGGCAAAACGCACCCTGATGACTTCATCTTCAACCCCCAGTCAGACCAACTGTAACTTGCTCATTTCTCATCAAAAATGAAAACTGTAAACATGAAACTTGTAGCAAATTTTCTCACAGTTTCAGAAATGTAAAGAATTAAAACTATAGATCAAAGATAAGCATGAATTTTATGGCCATAACCTGAACCCTAAAAATCTCAGAAATTTCAGTTTCAAAATTCTCTAAGCTCAAGCAAAATAAATGGAAACTATGGACATGGTTAGATTCAGGGCAATGATATCTACATGTTTTGTTCACAAATAAACTATTAATGATGCCTGTATGAAGAGTTCCAAGTTGAGAAAACTTACCTCAAAAATGGAAATCGTGTTTTGAGTTTGAGCTTGTTTAAAGTGATGGTGATGATCAGGTTAGCTTCCTTGAGGTCCTAGGAAGCTAATGCAATGGTTTGCTTGAGTTGAGAGTGGTTGAAATGGCCTAGAGAAGTCAAGTTACAGACTCTGTTTTTTGGTTATGGAGGTTATGGTAAATGGTGTTACATTTCTGGAATAAGGATGGGGATGAGTTGTATTTGATGTAAGGAAACTTTAGGAATGAATTTGAGGGAAAACGCACAAGGGAAATGGGAGATACAAGTTTAAGGTCAGAACTGTGTATCAATGGAGTTTTTTGTGCAATTTATGGATAGAGGGAATTTGGGAGTGTTTCAGGGTGCTAAAACTCATCCTTTAGCTCACAAATAGCGACTCAATTTATAAGCAACAAATTTGGAGTGCTCTAGTTGATCAGAATTCAAATTTACATGTTTAAGTTCAACATGTGATTTTCTTGACAAAACAAGTTTCCATGCCATGTACTTGGTTAATAGAGTGGTTATGCTTTAAACAAGATTGCTTCTGACTTTGTGGATGGAGTGTGATCATAGGGAACAAGTTAGAGGCTCAAGAATGGACTTTATGCAAAAAGCTTGCTTTACAAGAATGACAATGTTAACTTTGTGCCATTAATGGAAATGCAACTTGGATAATAGCTCAATTGTTTAGATCAAATCCCTAACAGTTGTGTAAACATTTAATTATGGAGTGACAAACAATTTTGAGGCCTTCAAAGCAAATATTATGCAGCCTAGCATGTATTTGGTTCACGTGTTCATCCAAAAATGACTTGTAATTCAAGTGATGAAACCCTAACTTCATCTCTCCGATTCTCCCTACTCAAGAATGATCTCAAGGAGTTCTTGGACATTTTGGAAAGCTTGCAATATGCTCTACAACCCATATTTGAATTTATTTTGAAGATTCCCCTTGGAACTATATGAAAAAGTTCCATGAAGTTGGGTCAAAATCCTGACCAAATTAGGGCAAAATTTCACTAAGTGTTTAGTTTCATGACCCTATGTTCTTAAAATTATAACTTGAGATCCAAGAACCTTTGGAAGAAGTTATGTGAAGCAAAGTTGTATATTTCATGGAGATATACAACTTTCATGTTGGAAGTTTCTCTTTAATCATCTTACATCATGGTGAAAATTTTGCTCAAAGTCATGAAAAAACATGAAATTTCTAACACTTAGAAAAATTTCTAAGTTTAGAAAATTTTGACTTTTCAAAATTCAATCTTGAAATTTTAATTTATTGATGAATAAGTTTCATATTTTGACATTTTTTGATGAATTGTGATCTTGGGCACTTGGATTTGACCAAAAAGTCAAAGTTAGACTTTTCGGTATACAATTGACTTTTGATCAGTTGACTGAAAAATTCATCTGTCAATCCAATGGACTTGCAATGTTTTGAACCGTTTCATTATGTCAAAATTATGCAATTGAACTCTTGAGATCACGTCTTAAATCAATTGACAATTTGCTAGGTCAAAAATCAGAAATTGCCCTTTCCCAGTCAAAACCTTAATTTTGACCATTTTGTCCTTTTGGAGATTTGATCAAATTTCTTGAGGGGTTGTGGTCCAAACTTGATCAAATGATACATATGAGTTTAAAATGTTGATTTGGATAAAAAATTATGAAGTTTGACTGTAAATTGGCCATGGTTGACTTTTTCCTCAATACAACTGATTTTTAGGTCAACTGCTCAATTGACTGAGCAAAAGTGTGATTCAAAGCTTGAAACTTGACATGATTAATCTTGGGGGTCCATAATGATCCATGAAAATTATATGGGGCATTGTAAGTCCAAAAATCCTTGTGCAAAATCAAACCCTAATTTTGGTCATCAGTGCTTAAGGAGGTGTCTTGAGCTGATCAAACCCTAGTGCAGTCTTGAGCCCAAGGAGATCTTGTGAGAAAATTCTTGATATGTGAGAGGGAAAATTTTGGGGTACAACAACTTCCCATGTTCAATCTTCTTAAGCCTGGAGAGTTAGATTGGCAAGTTTTGCCATTCGTGACTCGAAGGTGGAAGATGATTGGACACTAGAGTGCCCAGAAATTTGCACTTGGTGATGTGATGGTTGAGGGAATGGGCTTAAAGATTCAATTTAGAGAAGTGATAGAAAGTTTTTGGAGATGGGCTTTTAGATGCCATCGCGAAATGGTTGCTGAATTGTAATTTGTAAGCTTAAAGAATGAGTATCAAAATGGCGTCCGTGTCTGGAGCGTATATGAACTGTATCTGGAAGATGATTTTGAATGAATATCAAAATGGCATCTGTGTCTGGAACATATCTGCACTGTATCTGGAAGTTGAAAACTAAATGAGTATCAGAATGGCATCCGAGTCTGGAGTGTATATGTACTGTATCTGAGAAAGAATCTGAATGAGTATCAGAATGGCATCCGTGTATGGAGTGTATCTGAACTGTATCTGTAAGTTGAAAACTGAATGAGTATCAGAATGGCATCCGTGTATGGAGCATATTTGTACTATATCTGAAAGTTGACTGAGTGTCAGAATAGCGTCCGTGTCTGGAGCGTATATGAACCTATCTGTAAACTTTGAACATTGTTAATGGTAGTTGTTAACCTTATCCTGAAAAGGGTAAAATGTTAGCTAAAATGCAAAGTCATGTTGTATGAAATGCATGGTATAATGTATTCGTGTTTTCAATGTTTATGATATGTGGATGTGATGTATGCGTATGTGAGCTGATCTGCTGCACTGCTGTTGGATTGAGAAAAATAAATCCCTGACTGCTGCTGAGGATATGGAGTGTAGTCTTCATGTTGTGAAGTTGAAGTGTTGATGAATTTACGTTTAGAGAAATGAACTCTGTTGTAAGGGAAATGCCAAGTGCTGCCTGTAAAATCCTGTTGAGGAATCCAGAGAAATTGAACGACTTCTACAGGGGATTGATAAACTGAAAGCTTTGTTCTGCTGGGGATTAAATTGCACACTACGGGGATTTTATGGGAATAACTTAGAGAGATTTCCCTACCTTAAAGCCCTCAGTGTTTGTATTTCTATTTTGTTTATTTGTAAACAGTAATTATATTCAAATGCATATGTTCAAAAATAAATCATTGGACGTTTTTGTAAACAAAACAATAGAGTAAAGAAAAACAAATAGTTTTTGCACTTTCAAAGGGATATATTTGTATTGACTTTTAGTAAGTATTTTTGTACAATGAGACAAACATTCTAGTACGAGAATGTCGTCGTAAAAAAATGAAAATTTTTATACAAAGAAAAGATAGCTATGTGCAATAATCCCATGGGGTTCCCATTCTGCTATAGCCTTCATGTCTCTGAGCATCTTGTCTAATTGTTGCCTCGTCCGAAGATGATTAAATTGATCAGAACCTCTGATTTTGTCAGTGGAAGCCAAAGGTTGTCCGTAAAGTGATCCAACGGGACATAGTCATACGCTTTAATTCCCTAACTTTTTCCTGGACCTCCCTTTCGGGTTTTCAGTCCACCGGGATACCCCTTTTTGCCCAAGTTGCACTTTCGGGTTTTCATCTTGCCGGGTGTACAAATTTTTTTGTTTTATCCCTAATTTTTGCCCGAACCTTTTTGGTTCGCCGGGATGCCCTTGTTTTGCCTAGGTGTGTCAACCTAGCGCGTCTCTTATGCATAATATCTTTTGACTATGTCTGCATTCGCAGGGTGCGGCAGATCATCGCCATCCATGGTGGTTAGAATCATTGCTCCACCAGAGAATATGTTTTTGATTAGAAATGGTCCTTCGTATGTAGGAGTCCATTTTCCCCTGGGATCACCTTGCGGCAGTATGATGCACTTGATCACCAGATCTCCAACTTGATATAATTGGCGTCTGACTTTTTTGTTGAAAGCCTTGATCATTCGTTTTTGATACATTTGACCATGACAGACAGCAGCAAGCCTTTTCTCATCAATCAAGTTTAGTTGATCAAGATGAGTCTGGATCCAATCGTCTTCATTCAGCCCCGTATCCTTCATAATTCTCAGAGAGGGGATATGGACCTCAATAGGCAAGATAACCTCCATGCCGTATACCAGAGTATAGGGTGTTGCCCCAGTTGATGTGTGACCTGTGGTATGATACCAGTGGAGAGCGAATGGTAGCATTTCATGCCAGTCTTTGTATGTTACTGTCATTTTCTGTATGATCTTTTTAATATTTTTATTCGCAGCTTCGACAACACCATTCATCTTCGTCCGGTAAGGGGAAGAATTGTGTTGCTGGATCTTAAACTGCTCGCACAGGGCGGTGACCATAGTATTGTTCAGGTGCGTACCATTTTCTGTAATGATCCTCTCTGGGATACCGTAACGATAGATGAGATTCTGCTTGATGAACCGGGCTACAACATTCTTGGTCACAGAAGCGAAAGAGGCTGCCTCAACCCACTTTGTAAAATAGTCAATGGCCACTAAGATGAAGCGGTGTTCATTGGAGGCTATTGGCTTGATTTCCCCAATCATATAAATCCTCCATATAGCAAAGGGTTAAGGAGCCGTCAAGACATTCAGAGGAACCAGAGGTACGTGCACCTTATCAGCATAAATCTGGCACTTATGGTAGGTTCAAGAGTATTGATAGCAATCTGCTTCCATGGTAGACCAGTAATAGCCTGCCCGTAGGATTTTCTTTGCCATCGTATGCCCACTGGAATGGGTTCCAAAAGTGCCTTAATGTAACTCAGCCATGATCCTTTCAGCTTCAACCTTGTCTACGCACCGAAGTAACACAGAGTCACGGTTGCGTTTGTAAAGAATGCCATTACTAAGGAAGAATTTAGCAGAGAATCTCCTTAAGAACTTATTATCGTTTACTAAAGCTCCTTCTGGATATTCTTGAGTCTCGAGATACCTCTTGACTTCGTGAAACCAAGGTTGGTCCACTACTTCTTCAGTATTAATCTCATGACAGTGTGCTGGTTCATCCATTCGTTTAATGGTGATCTGGGGAGCCTCGTTATCCCATTTAAGTTTAAACATAGATGACATTGTGGCTAGTGCGTCTGCTAGCTGATTTTCTTCTCGCGGGAAATGCTCGAAGGTAATCTTCTCAAAGTGTGGGAGCAATGTCAAAACATGTTCTTTGTAAGGGATAAGGTTAGGGTGTTTAGTATCCCATTCCCCTTTGATCTGGCTAATGACCAAAGCTAAATCTCCGAATACATTTAAGGATTTGATCCCCAAATCCATGGCAGCTTTAAGACCAAAGATGCACGCTTCATATTCTGCCATGTTGTTTGTACAATTGAAGCAGAGTCTTGCAGTAAAAGGAGTATGACATCCTTTAGGAGATATGAGTACAACACCAATACCATTGCCGAGTGCGTTAGAAGCCCCATTAAAAACCAGGGTCCATTGGGATCCTTGTTCAGGTCCGTCATATGGCCTAAATTCTTCACAGTTGTTTACCATCATGATATCCTCATCTGGGAATTCTAACTTCATGGACTGGTAGTCTTCTACAGCTTGGTGAGTAAGGTGATCAGCTAGTACACTGCCCTTTATTGATTTTTGGGTAGTATACTGTATGTCATATTCTGTCAGGATCATCAGCCATCTCGCTATTCTCCCAGAGAGAGCAGGTTTCTCGAAGATGTATTTTATTGGATCCATTTTAGATATCAACAAGGTAGTATGAGTCAGCATATACTATCTTAGTCGGCGAGCAGCCCATGCCAGAGCGCAACAAGTTTTCTCAAGCAGTGAATATCTTGTTTCACAGTCGGTAAACTTTTTGCTCAGGTAATAAATAGCGTGCTCTTTTCGGCCAGACTCGTCATGCTGCCCCAATACACACCCCATTGAATTTTCCAAAACAGTCAGATACATGATCAATGGCCTTCCCTCGACTGGTGGCATCAACACAGGAGGCTCTTGCAGGTACTCTTTGATCTTGTCGAAAGCAGTTTAGCATTCATCGTTCCATTTGACCACTTGATCTTTCTTCAGAAATTTAAAGATTGGCTCACAAGTAGCTGTCAGGTGAGAAATGAATATAGCAATGTAGTTTAAATGTCCCAAGAATCCCCTGACTTCCTTCTCGTTACGAGGAGAAGGCATCTCTTGTATCGATTTCACCTTGGCAGGATCTACTTCAATACCCTTATTGCTGACGACAAAGCCTAGGAGCTTACCCGACCTTACTCCAAACGTGCATTTATTTGGGTTCAACCCCAGCTTGTACTTCTTTAGTCTCTCAAACAGTTTCTGTAAATGATCAAGATGCTCTTCTTCTGTTTAAGATCTAGCTATCATGTCGTCCACATAGACCTCTATTTCGTGATGTATCATATCGTGAAATAGAGCTACCATGGCACGCTGATAGGTTGCCCCAACATTCTTCAGTCCGAATGGCATAACCTTGTAGAAGAATGTGCCCTATTGTGTGACAAAGGTTGTCTTCTCCATGTCCTCGGCTGCCATTTTGATTTGGTTATAGCCTGAGAAACCGTCCATGAAGGAAAACACTTTGTATTGTGCCGAATTTTCGAATAGAATATTAATGTGGGGGAGTGGGAAATCATCCTTAGGGCTTTCCCTATTCAAATCTCTGTAGTCCACGCATATTCGCACTTTGCCGTCTTTTTTGGGCACGGGAACAACATTGGCAACCCATTGCGGATAAGAGGTGACGGCCAAGAATCCAACGTTGAATTGTTTCATGACTTCAGCTTTAATCTTTTCTGACATGTCTTGCCGCATACGATGGACCTTTTACTTTACTGGTGGACAATCCTCTCTTGTAGGTAGACGATGTACCATAATATCTGCATCGAGTCCTGGCATGTCTTCATACGACTAGGAAAATACCTCAACATATTCGTGTAGCAACTGAATCAGACGCTTATTGACACTGGGTTCCAGGTTGGTACCCACCTTGACTTCTCTTTTGTCCTCTCCGGTACCTAGGTTGATTGTATCCACTGGCTCTTCGTGGGGCTGAATGGTTCTCTCTTCTTGTAGTAGTAATCTAGCAAGTTCCCCTGGTACTTAATAATCTTCCTCACCTTCATCTTTGGCTTGGTAGATTATATTTTCAGAGTCACATAAGCCCATAGCAGAACCGTTAACCATGGGATCCCGAATGGATGTAGACCTGCATTGTGAGTGTGAGTGTGTGTAAGGGTATAGCTATCTTTGAAAGAAATGAAAAAAATGTAAAAAGGAAAATAATGAGTATGCAAAAACGTCCATGATTCATTGATGTCATATGGAAATGAGATAATAACCCTTACAAATGGACCATTGTGCCTCGGATAAGACACAAGGTTTTAAGAGTCTGAATTGTTTTAATATTACAGATCCAACAAAATGTAAAGACAAATTACTGTGGGATAAAAGTGGTCGGGATAAAATCTCTGGCCTCCCAGTTGCTGAGCCCTCCACTGGTAGTTGGAAAGATCCAACCCTCCATGTTATATCTGTCTTCATCATCTTCCACCGCATTGACTTCGCGGTTGCTGATCTTTAAGGGTGGTCCTCCGGCACGAGCGTGGCGCACAACCTTCTGGGCACCCGAAGTGAAACCCAGACCAAACTTATCAGATTTGTATGGGATATCTGGGAGTTACCCCCAGATAGTGCACCCACCTTCTTCTATCACTGCCTTGGTATCCTTCAAAGATGACATCCTGAGCGGAGGCCTTGTGATCTTGGGAACTTGAGACACAACCTTGGTCACTGCCACATCTTGCGGGACTTCTTCAAAGTGCTGGAATGGAGTTTCAATAAATTCACCATCTAATTCCACATATCTGAAGGAATTAAGATGGTTGATCATATACTCTTCTTCTCCATGAACAGTGATAATCTTCCCTTGAATCGGATACTTCAGCATTTGGTGCAACATAGAAGTAACATCGCCATCATTGTGAATCCACGATCGACCTAGCAGGAAGGAATATGAAGGGCGGATATCCATTACATAAAAACTTGAATCGAATGTTTGGGTTCCAACCTTTATGGGGATATCCACTTCCCCATGCACCATCCTTTTTGAGCCGTCAAAGGCTCTCACTATTATATTGCTTGGTTTCAACGTCAATACCTCACAGTCAAGCCTATCAAGAGCCTTTTTAGGAAATACATTCAGAGACGAACCAGTGTCAACCAACACATGAGCCAAGGTTGTGACCCTGCATTAAACTGAGACATGCAATGCCTCATTATGCTTCCATCCTCTTGGCGTTAAATCAGCATCCGAAAAACCTAGACCATTATTTGCAGTCAAGCTGGCTAAGCAGTCTTGGAATTGATCGGAAGATGTCTCTTGGGGTGCATGGGCAGTTTTCAGGAATTTTACCAAGGCCTTTGCATGCGCCTCAGAACATAGTAGTAAAGCCAGCATGGAAATTTTAGATGGAGTTTGCCCCAGTTGCTCAACTACATCGTAGTCGCTTCTTTTTATGATCTTTAGGATTTCCTCCATCTCTTTTCGGGAGGTCTCAGGGATAGCCAATGATTGTGCCTTCGTCCGGACAGGCTCAATCAGAATACTTTTACCTCGAGTATCGGTTAACTCGGCAGCAGGAATGTCAGTAGGAGTGATAACAGGAGTTTTATCAGCTTTGTCAGTTGGAGTATTAGTGGAGATGATTGTAGGGCTGGGAATAGACTTTGGAGGAGCAACAACAAGAATGATTACGGGTCCAGAAACTGCTTTTGGGGGAGCAATTTATGGAGAGAATATCCTTCTGCTCCGGGTAATCTTGCTAGTCCCTGCAATATTACTGATATCGGAGTCAACTTTCTCGGAACTTAAATCTTCGGCATCTGGCCAATCTTGCTTGATACCGTGGTAGTAGACACCCCGTCCATAATTCCATGGTACAGTTTTGTCTGACAAATACGGGACTTCTCCAGGCATTGTAATTATCAAAGGAGCTACTTTTGTAACTGATGTAATTATAACGGGTCTTTTGGTGGAGACCCTGGAAGAATTGTCGGAAATGGTCACGATGGAAACATCATTAAAAGAAACAGTTGGAATAGAAGTCTTCTTGAATAAAATCTCCTTGTTGTCTATTAGGCACTGAACGCTTGTTTTCAACAAAGGACGGCTGGTTGGTGAGGACAAACAGAAATGACATCTTTCATCACAGCCTGGGAAAATACTGGCATTCAATAAGTTCTTTTTGATAGTTAGGAGTGGGGTTACAAGTTCATCAACAGAAGTAACAAACATATCCTCTTCAATAGGGTTGGCATTATGGCCGTGTTTGGGCATAGGGGCAGAAATGAAATTGGGATTTTCTGGCGCATCGAATTTAATCTCTTTGGCTTCAAGGAGGTCTTGTACTTTGTTCTTTAGACCCTAACATTTATTAGTGTCATGGCCGGGACTCTTAGAGTGGTATGCACAGCGGGCATTAGGATGATAGTGAGGAGAGGTTATGTTAGGGTTCTTTGGAGCTTCTTTTAAGGTCACTAGATTGGATCTTAACAGATGCGGAAATACTTGAGATAATGTTATGTTAATTCTGGTGATCTATCTGACTGGTCTTTCCATTCTTGGTTGGTTGTTTCTTTGCTGATCAGGCGCAAGTTTAGGAATCATAACAGCCCCCACCATTGGACGACGTTCAGCCCTATCTTGATTTCTCTGAGGATATACGACAACTACTTCTTTCTTTCCAATGAACGACTTCCTTACAGCAGCAGACGATGCATCTTTTTGAATCTTTCCATTTTTTATCCCGGCTTCTACCCTTTCTCCGGTCAATATCAGTTCGGTAAAACCCGTCGATGAACTCCCAATCAAGTGATTAAAGAAGGGACCAGACAAGGTGCCCAAGAACATGTATACTAATTCTCTTTCAGATAGGGGAGGTTGAACTCTTCCAGCCAAGTCCCTCCATTTTTGCGCATAGTCCTTGAAGCCTTCACTTGAAACCATGGCCATACTCTGGAGTTGAGTACGAGTAGGTGCAAGATCAGCGTTGTATTGGTATTGTTTGTAACTGATAAAACCAATCAAGTTGAGTTCCAGACAAACTGTCTTGGAAGAAGTGTACCCATAGATCTTTGTTAGCGGTATGGGGCTGGATTTTCCTCACATAGGATCAGAGATGCATTTTAGGGCATGAAACTCCGTCATATTTGGCGAACACAGGTGCTTTGAATTTTGGAGGAATGACAATCCCCGATACTAGTCCAAACTCCTCAAAGTCCAATCCAGGCACTTTTTAGGTTTCCATTGCATTCAACCGCTCTTCTAGATGCTTATACTTGTCGTCGGCTGGAGGGTATTGTTCTTCAGAATAGTCTTCTTCTTTCTCTTCCTCTTCTGATTCTGACTGGACAAAAATTTCTTTTCCCTTCCCATCTTGATTGTCTTTCTCACCGGATGTTGTTGCAAAGTCTAAGGCCCTTCTTGTCTGCCCTTGGAATCTTCTTCCCATGTTTAGAACTCCGGTTATCTTCTTTGTCTTCTTTTTCTTCTCCTCAGCCAGCAAGGTCTTCAACTCTTCTTGTCCTTTGGCTAGAGTTAAGAACAACTGTTGAAACTGGGCATTATGAGCTTGAAGGTCCTTCACTGTTTTCTCGAGATCCATCTTACTGAAATAAACAGTAGAGAGATGAGGAGACTTGTTGCAAGAAACCTGCTTATGTTATGATGAATGATAAATGCATATGCAATGATTTCAAGGATTTTAAGACTCAAATTTGTTTTAGACAAAAAAGAAATACACGTTATATTAATAAGTTAAAGCTTGAGTACATCAGTTCCTCCTTGGGAAAAACAAATACAAAAACTCAAAGATAGAAAAGTAGTACACCTCCTCTTTGGTGCAATGTAGGCATTCAGAGTATGCTCCTTATGAAGTAGCCTAGTGAGTTCCAAAACCTTCTTCTCGCTTGCGTAGAATTGGGCTTCGAAAGTATCTCGCTCCCCCTTGAGTTGTATCCAATCCCTTTGTAGGTCTTCAAGAGATGTGGGTATGTTAGTATGTAGGATAGTGTATGGAGCATCCCCTTCCATGATAGGCTCAATGATTACCGGGAGAATGGAGGGATAAGGCATCATAAGATTTTGAGCACGAGTTCGTACCCATTTGAGGTAAGGCTCAAGAGGGATGTAATTCTTATGCCCCAAAGTCTTGATATCTACCTTGTTCAACATCCTCTAAGCTCGGATAAATCTCTGGCGAAGACCTTGAACATCGTTTTCATAGTCAAATACCAAACCTTGAATTAGCATCTCGTACGGGCCATCCCTTCGGACATAACCAAACTGTCTTAAAGCCAAGCAGGGGTTGTAGGTGATACCTCCTCTAATTCCGAGTAAGGGGACATTAGGGAACTCTCCACAATGGTCGAAAATAGTAACATTCTCTATAGATCGGGATCACCAATGAATGTCTGAATGTTTGAGTGTCATCAACCTTTGTGACCATCTTGAACCTTGCTCATTCTTTAATACAAATTGGGGAAGATGCAAAGCAAACCATCTTGCCAAGAGAGGAGTGAAACACATAAGGACACCTCTTTTCCTCATAGTGCGAGTGTGAAAAGAGTGTAGGATATCCCCTAGAAATGTAGGCACCGGGTTGCGGGATATGAAGATTTTGACGGCGTTCACATCTATGAGTTGGTCAGGATTTGGAAAAAAACCATCCCATAGATGAGGAGAGCCACAATTTCCTCAAAGGCTTGCAAATCCAAGGAATTCCAACAACTTTGGGCTTTCTCAAATAGGAACTTTGCTAGGAAACCCTTGACACCACTCATTGTTTCCCAATGAGTTATGACATCAGATGAGTGCAAGTGTAGAGCTTGAGCAATATCTTCTGGCTTTGGATCTCTTTCCGTACCGTTGAAAGGTAGTTGGTTGAGAATAGGAATCCTCAAGAGTCGGGAGAATTCTTCCAAAGTAGGCACAAGTTGATAGTCGGGAAATGTGAAACTATGGTGTAAAGGATCAAAAAACTGAAAGAGCACCTTCATCATGTCCTCATCTGTGTTGGAGGTGACCAAGTTGAGTAGGAAACCATGTCTCTCGGTAAATGGAGAGTTTCCAGGAACCCTTGAAGCTAGCTCCTTAATTTATGGAGGGATGCTTACAAGGTTGACTTGAATAGTTTTCTTGCAAAGAGAATCCATATCCTACAAAATAGAACAAATATAAATCCCAAGATCCTTGAAATGGTTAGTGAATGAGTATGATGTTATGATGTTCATGATGTTATGTACAAGTATATATACAAATAAAGCAAATAAGTCCTTAGGTTTAGGCTTGCATGGCTTTTAATGGTAAGTTCCCTCTTGAAGTTTAGTTGGCTTAAACCTGTCCTAGTAATAGTAACCGGGTTCTAAGGAGCTCAATACCACTGGCTTATTTTCTTGGTTATTGTTTCAGCACAAGCCTCTTTAATGGCTACCTAAATATCCCAAGAAACCAAAACTCAATGAGTGTAGTATCGAGTATCTACCAACTTCGGACTGCACCAAAGCCGGTCATCTCACTACATCCTAAATAGCCAAGTTGGTCAAGTAAAGGTTCTAAAGGTTCATTAGTGCTTCATGACATTACTCAGCGGCCCCGTATTCTCCTTGATTAACTCAAGGGCTACCGGTACCCACAAATATGTCGCACTAACATAGCTATTGCTTAGACCATGTCGGTATACCCCATACAATTTCCACAACGTATTGCTACTTACCTATAAGGTATCCCAAATTCGGGTAGAGGATTCAAACCCAAACAAAGAACCATAATGTAAAGCATACAAATCAAATAATGAAAGCAAGTAAATATGATATAAACCTAAGGTAACGCCACTTTTAAAATTTTCCCCAGCAGAGTCGCCAGTTCCGTGATACGGTGGGAGAACTGACTTGAAGGTTTTGCGTTTGATTGCAAATGTCGCGGTTAGCAAGAGTCGCCACCGACTTTTCTTTTATCCAAAAGGAAAGGTGAAAAAGCACAGGAAAGACCTTTGAGATTGTTTCTTGAGTTCGGGGGGTAGATTATGAAAAGGGAAGGTATTAGCACCCTTTTCATCCATGGTTTTACATGGGCTCTTAGTTACTTGCTAGATCACTTGCTTTTGTTTGAAATTGTGCTTCGAGTGGTTTTTGAAAGTATTTTTTAAAGAGGCCATTGTTTAGGCAATCTTTGTAATGATTCTTGTTTGTAAGAATGTATACAAAGATGTTTGATCTTTTGAAAATGTTTTCAATTTTGTAAGATGTTTGAAAGTGTAGGTGATTGTTTTGAAAACAACAAGGATGTTTGTTTTGAAATTGAGCAAGTAATTAGGAGCATTCTACCTACTCAAAAGTCTTTTTTGTTCATTTTCTTTTCCTTTGACATTATTATCTTACCATTGATTTGGTAAGTAACCCTATCTTTGGATGTAAACGGGACGAGCGTGGGTCATCGTATAACCATGATTAGCAATATTTCAAGGTATCTTAACTATGAGCTTGTATTTGCTTTGTTTTTGCTAAGATACCTCACATGCGTAATATGGTAATTTTGTAAGGCAACCAAGTGGATTTTACCCTAGGGGTGCTTGTGTGCAAGTGTATCATTTTCATGCTTGTTTTTGTCTTGAATTAGGGTTTTCTAAATATTGGTTTTAGTCTTTCCATACAAACCCTAATTACTAGCATATTATACATAAAGCGATAAATTGCGGATTTTAAAGTTACTACGCTATCACAACATTTGTGGAGAGGGGGGTATACAAATTTAATGAGGATTGCAAAAATATAAACCTAGTTAATCTATTACAACCAAATTGAATGGGTATTAATGTACAAGAATTTAAATGAATATAATGTACAAAGAGAATAAATGTATACAAGAATGCAAAATATGAAGTAAATTGATATTTGTTTGGATTTTTTTAGAGAAAAGGGATTTTGTATTAATATAATTAATTAAAAGAAAAATAATTAATGAAAAGTAAACCCTAATTTGCTAAGAAAAGATTTTTAAGCAAAACCCTAAATTTATTAATAAAAATAAAAGAAATTAAGTTTTATAAGAAAAGTATTTTTTTTTTGTATTTTTGTCTTGAAAATATTTATAGCATTATAAAATATTTTTAGTCTTTTTTTATATCAAAAATAATATATTTTAATTAATATGAAAGAAAATAACTAATAATCTAGTTTTAATTATATTTACAAAATAATAAGTAAAAAGTAAATAAAGTATAATTAATAAAAATATTTTTTGTGAGAAAAATAAAATAAACTAAGTCAAAATATAAATCTATCATTTTTTATATTTTTATGATTTTTCAGTATTTATAAAATATATTTAAGAAAATAAAAATGAAAAAAATAAATAAATAAACTTGGGCCAGGGTGCAAATAGTCAACAGGGGGGTTAATAGTAAGAAAAAAAAAGTATAAAGCCCAAAGGAGGCCCAGGCACCAAAAAAGTCAGAATGTATGAAAAATAATGTGAAAAAAAATCAAAAAGGGTACCACTAGGGCTCGAACTCAGGTCCCTCTTGTTACAGGCGTGCGCTTCTACCACTGGGGTGGCTATACATTTGTTAACATAAGCAAAATAATAAATATACAAGGCAAAACGCGCTTTGATGACTTCATCTTCAACCTCCAGCCAGACCAATTGTAACTTGCTCATTTCTCATCAAAAATGAAAACTGTAAGCATGAAACTTGTAGCAAATTTTCTCACGGTTTCAGAAATGTAAAGCATTAAAACTATAGATCAAAGATAAGCATGAATTTTAATGGCCCTAACCTGAACTCTAAAAATCTCAGAAATTTCAGTTTCAAAATTCTCTAAGCTCAAGCAAAATAAATGGAAACTATGGACATGGTTAGCTTCAGGGCAATGATATCTACATGTTTTGTTCACAAATAAACTATTGATGATGCCTGTATGAAGAGTTCCAAGTTGAGAAAACTTACCTCAAAACTGGAAATCGTGTTTTGAGTTTGAGCTTGTTTAAAGTGATGGTGATGATCAAGTTAGCTTCCTTGAGGTCCCAGGAAGCTAATGCAATGGCTTGCTTGAGTTGAGAGTGGCTGAAATGGCCTGGAGAAGTCAAGTTGCAGACTCTATTTTTTGGTTATGGAGGTTATGGTAAATGGTGTTACAGTTCTGGAATAAGGATGGGGATGAGTTGTATTTGATGTAAGGAAGCTTTAGGAATGACTTTGAGGGAAAACACACGAGGGAAATGGGTGAAGGGGTGAAAAACACAAGAAGGGGGGGTTGAATTGTAAAACTGAAATCTAAAGCAATGAACACGATATTTTTATCCTGGTTCGTTTGATCTCAAACTACTCCAGTCCACCCGTCAAGGTGATTTCGCCTCTCTCCAACGAGGTCTTAATCCACTATATTCAACTGAATATTACAGACTGCTTTAACAACTGCTAAAGCCTTCTTGATTCAAACCACAACCCGGTTTGTCAAGGTAACACTTTCTTACAAAGAGATAAAACTATGTGTGTGGATGTTTTCTATAAAACTGTATCACAACTGTGATGTATACACAAAATGAAGCTTAGAAACTAGATTGCTAAACGGTAATGGAATATCAGAGTATGTGGTTTAGCAAAACTGGTAGAACGAAGATTATGGTTCAGCTTTTGTGCGTGTAGATATTTGGAGAGCATTAACCATTTCAATCTTCAAAGCCTTGTTTATATAGCACTTGAGATGATGAACGTTGGATGCAATATTCTTGATTCAATGCTAATAACAAGCTTTCCTTTTTGAGCAGATCTTGTCTGGAATGAGGCCGTTGGAATTAATTAGCTTTCAATGCACAGTACCGTTGCTTACTTAACGCAAGTTCTGGCTTGGCTCATTATGATTCTGCTTCGCTGCTGATGAACTATTGTGTTTCTGTATCAGAGTGTTTGAGCGCAGTCTTGTTCATCAGGCTTCAGCATATACGTGAGTTGATCATCTGATCTTGACGTTCTGATGTAGCAACTTCTGATGCTGGTGTATGAAATCAAATTCTGATGCTGAATAGATGTGATCTTGCTTATTTCAATCAGCGTATCTGCAAGTCAGAACATAATAATTTTAGGCAGCAGATAGTTCAAACATGAAACATATAAATACTATATCTTTTCACTTTGTTATCATCAAAACTTAAATATAGGGTAGTAGATTCAAACATTGTTCTAACAATCTCCCCCTTTTTGATGATGACAAAAACTAGATATTTTAAATTAAAATAACGTGAAAAGGTATCTGGAATATGTATCAGAATATGAAGTAAAGGAATAAGGAGTAAGAAAATACTCCCCCTGAGTTTATTACTTCCCTTTGATTATACGTGTTCTTCAGGATCAGATCTTTTTCTTTCTTTGAACATCAGATTATCAGAGTCTTTGACTTATCAGAGAGCAGAGCTTCAGAGCTTTTCTTGTCATAGCTTTGCTTTGGATCAGAGTATTAGGACGATCAGAACTTCATATTGATCAGAGCGACATTGATCAGAGCTTCTAGTCTTCAGAGTGTCCAGGAGCTTCCTTGTGCCTGTAGACTTCAAACAAAACAGAAAAAACATTTCAAGTAATAAAGTTAGAATGTTTGAGAATTTCTGTCTAGTTAGCCGTTATTGATTTAAATATCATTCTTGTTCTCCCCCTTTTTGTCAGCAATCAAAAAGTGTTGGTGATGTGCTAAAATAATTAAGATCAGAAAAACTAATCATATTAATATAGTTCAGAATCAGAGCAAGAAAATATTACAAAACATAATCAAAACAGTACATCAGAAAATCAGGGAAAACATGAAAAAAGTGATGCATGAAAGAAAAGATTTAAGGTTGAGGAGGCAAGCGTGTGAACAGGCTCTCCAGCATCGCTTGAATCTTTTCAGAAGTCTCATTTTGCTTATGCACCATGCTGACAACAGTGTCAATCTTGCTGTCCTGCACATCCATTCTTGCTTTCATCTTCTGATCGTTTTCATCCATCCGCTGCTGCAGACGCATGTCATTCAGCCTTAGTTCTTCCAGAGTCTGCCTGTCCAAGGCAGCTTGAGAAGCATCAGAAGGAGGAGGCTTCTCAGAACTTTCAGCAACATCTTCTGCTTGACTTTCTTCAGCCTGAATGGTCTTGTCTTCTTCTGATGGTTGCACCTTTGCAGCTTGCTGTTTCTCAGACCAAGGTTCACTGTCCAGAGGGAGCACGTTCTCTTTCAGAAGCATACTTCCAACTTCATTCAGAAGCTTGCTGAAATTTTGTTGTGCCTGCTCATAGTTGATATCTTTCAACTTGAGGGCTTCAGCACGTACCCAAAATCTGAACTGTGACCAGAGCTGATCAGAAGCAGCTGGATCAATCATCCCAGGACAGACTTGCTTCAAAGAAGCAATCCATTGCAGCACACCTGTTTCAAAATTCAAAATACCAGAGCCAACATCTGGTTGCTTTGGTTTTGGGATGGAAATTTTGTGTTTTAGATCAGCAAGACGTTCAAGACTGGTTAAGTCAATGAAAGTCCTGCTGGGGTTTTCAGGGGTTTTCTGAGAGGCTGTTTGTTTTGGAGAAGGGGTATCAGAGTCAGATATTTCGATTGGAGTGGGTGGTGTTTTGGGAGTTTTTGGTGGTGTTGATTCTAATGAGGATGGTAACTGGGGCCTGAAAACAGTGGTTCCACATGGCAACTGGATTGCCAGCGGTGATGGTTGAGGTGAGTGAGGGTCAGATTGATGAGGAGAAGGGGTTTCAGAGTGGTGAAACTTTGTTTGTGGTGAAGGTGGATTAATTTCTGGTTGAGGAGAGGGAGGTGGAATCTCTGATTGCTCAGGGATCAGAGGTTCTTCTGAGAGTGGTTGTTGTTGTTCTGGTTCTGGTTGTTGTTGTTTTGGTTGTGGAGGAGGAACATTTGGTGGTTCAGAGTTTGGTTGAGCAGAGGCATGTTGACGCTCAATATCAGCCAGCACTTGGTCAAGTGCTGTTGTTGTTGAAATTGTTGGTTGTTTGGGTTGTTTGGTTCTAGGTCTTCTGAGTTTTAATGCCTCAGAAGGGTCTTCTTCTTGTATGGTTTCATCAATGGTAGGGATGGGAATTGATATTCTATGAGAGTTTTGAGGAGGGATAGATGCTGGAATAGTAAAAGATTTTGAAATAGGGGCAGCAGATGAAATACCTCTTTTCTTTGGAGTCTGCTGAGATGATCCTTCTGATGGCACTTTCCTCTTCTTTGTCTTCTTCAAAGTCACTTCTGGTTGGGGTTGACGCAAATCTCTGATATTCAGCTTTGGATCTGTATCATCTGCCTTGTACGCATCTGGGTACCTGAGAAACATCTCTGGTTTGGATTCCATTTCAGAAAATACCGGAAAATCACTCAGAGGCACTCTTCTGCTGGAGATATCAGCAGTGGAAGTAGCTCTGGGTTCCTTCTGAATATTCTCTATCAACTTCATCTTTTTCAGATTCTTTGCGTTCAGAGGTTTCCCAATTGTTGGTTCAATAGTGCTCAGCTCCTGAGCTTCTATCAGATGTTCAATCAGCCTATTCTCTGTCAGAATATCTGATATTAGCCTTCCAAACGGTATCCAGTCCCTCTTGGTTCTTTCTTCTTCCCTTGTTTCTTTCACACTGGTTTTGAGATGGTTGAACAAGAAGTGAGCCAGATTGATCTTTATCTTCTGATCAATAAAGTAGATCAGAAACTGCTGATCCACATTTATATAATCAGGAGAACTTGTTGGTTTCCTGTGGTTGAAGCACCCCAGAACAATCTTAGCCCATACTCTGCAATGATCCTTCAGATCTTTAATCTTGCTGCTGGGCATCCCAAGAGTGAAAATCCTGTGAGCTACCACACCTGTATCAGCACATCTTTCAGCCATGTCCACACAACGAACGCCACCACCACTTTGACCGATTAGCCTTGCAATGAGATCTTCAGAAATCACAATCTTCTTCCCCATGACAGATGAGATGACTAGGTGTTTTGAAACCTTGGCGTGAATCCAAAATTCCTTGACCAGCGCTGGGAATGTTGGTCCAACCAACCTATCGAAATACCTTTCCCACTTTTGAGCCCTAATTTCTTCAGTTAGATCAAAACCATTCTCCTTCAAGCTTTCAAAATCAATGATTAACTCAGAGAGCACTTCAAGGTTCTTCACCGGAGTGAGGAGAGTTCTGACCGGCACTTGATATTGCTCAGAAGTTGCTTTCTTCTGATTACCTGCAGAAACGCTGCTGGAGGATGCCATTGTTCACACTAAAAAGGGTTTTGAGAGTGAATTGAGGAAAAAGGTTTGCAAGAGATGAACTCAGAAATATGCAGAAAAAGCTTGAGTGATAGTGAGAAAGCGTAAAGAATAAGAATGAGAAATTAATGTGCTTAAATAGAGTTTTCAAAACTATTTTGAAAAGATAAACGTTTTTAAGAGAGAGAAAAATCATGATTGCCATTTAAAAGCATGATTACTTTTCATTAAATGTTTGCTGATTTTGGGGGATTTGAGAAAGATACTTAAAAACGGTTACCAGACATGTGTCTCAATGCACCCAATCAGCGCTTTGCCTTCTCAGAAGCGTGCACGCATTCTGCTTCAGAGATATGCTGATGATTGGATGACACTTGTTTGATGTAGTGATCAGCACGTCTGTCTTTGAGATTAGACTCTCAGATCTTTAGACTTGCATCTGATACAATCTGCATGTTCTATCTTTCTGAAAGGAGATTGATCAGAAGTTCACAGTAAAATAATTACATTCTGAAAGTAAATATATGGAATTAAAACATTTTCACTCTGGGCACACTTTCATGCTGAGATGTTTCAGAATGAAATTAAACCTATCTTCTGAAAGGGGTTTAGTAAAGATATCAGCCCATTGATGGTCTGTATCTATAAATTTTAAGTTCAAAATACCTTTCTGAATATAGTCCCTAATGAAGTGATGTTTTATTTCAATATGCTTAGCCCTAGAATGTAAAATAGGATTTTTACTTAAGCAAATAGCAGAAGTATTATCACAAAGTATAGGAATGTTACTCTCAAAAATCTGGAAGTCTTCAAGCTGACTTTTCATCCAGAGCATTTGTGTGCCACATCCTGCTGCTGCTATGTACTCAGCTTCTGCTGTTGACAGAGCAATTGTTGATTGCCTTTTGCTGGACCAAGAGATCAGATTTTCTCCCAGAAACTGGCAGCTTCCAGAAGTACTTTTACGTTCCACTCTGTCTCCAACAAAATCAGCATCACAGTAGCCTACTAAGCTGTAATCACTAGATTTTCTATAAAACAAACCCAGATTAGTAGTACCTTTCAGATACTTGAAAATTCGCTTAACAGCTGTTAAGTGAGATTCTCTAGGATCTGATTGGAATCTAGCACAGATACAAACACTGAATAATATGTCAGGTCTTGAAGCAGTCAGATAGAGGAGAGAACCAATCATACCTCTGTAGACTTTCTGTTCTACACTTTTGCTTACCTCTTCTCTTTCCAGAATGCACGTGGGATGCATTGGAATCTTTGATGGCTTACATTCTGAGAGGTCAAATTTCTTCAGAAGATCTCTGATGTATTTACTCTGATGAATGTAAGTTCCTTCTGGAGTTTGATTGATCTGAATTCCTAGAAAGAATTTCAGTTCCCCCATGAGGCTCATCTCAAATTCTGCCTGCATACACTTAGCAAATTTTCTTCCAAGAGAAGGATTAGTAGAACCAAAAATGATATCATCAACATAGATTTGACAGACTAAGATGTCACTCTTAACTGATTTACAGAATAGAGTAGTGTCCACTTTCCCTCTGGTGAATTCATTTTCAAGCAGAAAGTTACTTAGCCTTTCATACCAAGCTCTGGGAGCTTGTTTCAGACCATACAGTGACTTCTTTAGTTTGAAAACATGTTCTGAATGTTTTGTATTTTCAAAACCTGGGGGTTGGTGAACATAAACTTCTTCTTCTATATAACCATTTAAGAATGCACTTTTGACATCCATCTGATACAGAGTGATGCCTCTATTAACAGCAAATGAAATTAAAAGTCTGATAGATTCTAACCTGGCGACTGGGGCAAAGGTTTCTGTATAGTCTATCCCCTCTTGCTGACTATAACCTTGTGCAACCAGTCGTGCCTTGTTTCTGATGACTTCACCTTGTTCATTTAGCTTGTTTCTGAACACCCATCTTGTTCCAATGACGTTGAATCCTTTTGGTCTGGGAACGAGATCCCATACGTCGTTTCTGGTGAATTGATTCAGCTCTTCTTGCATTGCCAGAATCCAGTCATTGTCCAGAAGTGCTTCATCAATTGAAGAAGGTTCAATCAGAGACACCAGTCCCATAAGAGTTTCTTCAGAGTTTCTGAAGCTTGCTCTTGTTCTGATTGGATCTTCCTTTCTTCCTAGGATAGTCTCTTCTGGGTGATCCAAGCTGCTTCTGGGTAATCTCTTCTGAGGTTGATCAGCAGCTGTTGAAAGATTTCTAGCAGTGCTCCTTTCAGACGTTGAAGGAATGTCTGTGTTGAGAGCTTCTGATGACTTGTCTTCAGAACCTGCAAATTCAATTTCTATACCTGCAAAGACTTCATTCTGCTTTGACTTTTCAGAGTCAAGCTTGTCATCAAAACGAACACTGATTGATTCTTCCACAATCTGTGTTTCTGTATTGTATACTCTGTACCCTCTTGAGCGTTCAGAGTATCCTAACATAATACACTTCTGTGCCTTAGAGTCAAACTTGTTCAAATAATTCTTTGTATTTAATATAAAGCAAGTACATCCAAATGGATGAAAATATGAAATGTTGGGCTTTCTGTTCTTCCACAATTCATATGGAGTCTTTTCCAGAATAGGTCTTATTGAGATTCTATTCTGAATGTAGCACGCTGTGTTTATTGCCTCTGCCCAGAAAGTCTTAGCAACGTTTGTCTCATTGATCATGGTTCTGGCCATTTCTTGCAATGTTCTGTTCTTTCGTTCTACAACTCCAATTTGTTGGGGAGTTCTAGGACAAGAGAAATCATGCAGAATGCCTCTGTCATTAAAGAATGACTCAAATCTTTATTTTCAAATTCTCCACCATGATCACTTCTGACTTTAACGATTCTAAGATCTTTTTCATTCTGAACTTGGTTACAGAAGGTAACAAACACAGAGTGTGACTCGTCCTTGTGTCTTAAGAACTTTACCCATGTCCATCTGCTATAGTCATCTACGATTACTAACCCATACTTCTTACCACTGACTGAAGCAGTTTTAACTGGTCCAAATAAGTCAATGTGCAGAAGTTCTAATGGCTTAGAGGTGGAAACAACATTTTTGGATTTAAAGGAAGGTTTTGCAAATTTGCCTTTCTGACATGCTTCACACAGAGCATCTGAATTGAACTTCAAATTAGGAAGTCCTCTGACCAGATTGAGTTTGTTAATCTGAGATATTCTTCTCATACTAACATGCCCCAATCTTCTGTGCCAGATCCATTGCTCGTTGTTAACAGACAGAAGACATTTTACATTCTGACTCTTTAGTTCAGAAAGTTTAATTTTGTAAATGTTGTTTTTCCTCTTACCATTAAACAGGATAGTCCCATCTTTCTGACTAACAGCTTTACATGATTTTTGATTAAAGATTATATCATAACCGTTATCACTTAATTGACTTATGGATAACAGATTATGCATCAATCCATCTACTAGCAGAACATTATTAATAGAGGGAAGATTTCCATTACCTACAGTTCCAGAGCCAATTATCTTTCCCCTCTGATTGCCTCCAAAGCCAACGTGGCCTCCAGGCTTAAGTTCCAGGCTTTGGAACATATGCCTTCTTCCCGTCATGTGTCGTGAGCAGCCAGAGTCCAGGTACCATGACTGGTGTTTCTGACTTGCAGCTAAAGATATCTGCAACATGTATTATTTTATCCTTAGGTACCCAGATTTTCTTGGGTCCTGATTTGTTAGTTTTACCAAAACTCTGGTTGAATTTTGGTTTCACAGAGTGCTTACTGCTAGTATATTTGATATCATGTGTGTGACCATACACAAAGTGTGAATTCAGAGGAGTGTGTTTAATGGTTAAGTCCATGACATTCTTTGGTGTAGGAACCTTACCTTGGTATCCTATTCCTTTCCTGCCGTTTCTGCTAACTCCATAGATCATTGAAGCCATTCTGCTTCTATCTATGCTTTTAGCTAGGAACTTCTGGAAACTATGATCATACTCCTTGATGATCTCATCAGCGTTGCTGGGAGTTTCAGAAATTGGTTCCTTCTGAGAGTTTTGTAAAGTGTTTTCTAATTTTGAAATCTTATCTCTCAGCTCAGAATTTTCCAATTTGAGACTCTCAGACTTATTAGAGTCAGATTCAAGATTCCTTTTCAGGTCTCTGAATTTAGCTCTAATTTGCTGATAACGTTCCAGAATCTCATTGAGGCTTTCAGCAAGTTCAGCCTTTGTAAAGTTAGCAGCGAAGTTAGGAAATACCTCTTCTGTGTCTGATTCTGAGTCTGATTCAGAAGCTTCACTATCTTCTGAAATGTTAGCCATGAGAGCTATGTTTGCCCTTTCATCATCTGATTCTGAGTCAGCTTCAGACGAGTCAGAGTCATCCCATGTGGCCATGAGACTTTTCTTCTTCTCTCTTCCAAACTTCTTTTTGGGCTTTTCCCTCTGAAGCTTTGGGCAGTCACTCTTGTAGTGTCCTTGCTCATTGCACTCATAGCAGATGATGTCTTTGGTGTTTGGCTTCTTGCTACTGGAGGAGCCTTCAGATCTTCTGTATCCAGAGGAAGAATCTGTCCTTCTGTATCTGGAAGAAGACTCGTTCTGATCAGATCTTCTGGGATTCCTGAAGTTCCTTTGTCTTTGCTTCCACAGTTGATTCACTCTTCTGGAGAGAAGGGAAAGTTCGTCTTCTTCTGATGATGATCCATCAGATGTTTCTTCAACTGCCTGCAAAACTTTAGACTCAAATTTTCTGTTAGATTTTAATGCTAAAGGCTTACCTTGCTTCTGAGGCTCATCAGCTTCTAGCTCTATCTCATGACTTCTGAGGGAGATGATAAGTTCCTCCAGAGTGATTTTGTTGAGATCTTTAGCTAGCTTCAGAGCAGTAACCATAGGCCTCCACTGCTTGGGTAAACTTCTGATTATTTTCTTGACATGGTCAGCAGTAGAGTACCCTTTGTCCAGAACTTTGAGACCAGCTACCAGAATCTGGAATCTAGAGAACATAGTTTCAATGGATTCAGATTCTTCCATTTTGAACGCCTCATACTTCTGAATGAGCGCCAGAGCTTTTGTTTCTTTGACCTGAACGTTGCCCTCATGCGTCATTCTGAGAGAATCAAAGATGTTCTTTGCTGTGTCTCTGTTGGAGATCTTTTCATACTCAGTATAGGAGATGGCACTGAGGAGGATAGTTCTGGCCTTGTGGTGATTCTTGAAGTCACACTTTTGTTGATCAGACATTGATTTTCTATCAATCTTCTGACCACTTGCATTCACAGGGTGCGTGTATCCATCTGTCACCATATCCCACAGATCAGCATCATGTGCTAGAAAGAAGCTTTCAATTCTGTCTTTCCAGTAATCAAAGTTTTCTCCATCAAAGACTGGAGGTTTGCCACTGAATCTGTCTCTGTCCTCATTGTTGTCATTGCTGATGTGAGAATTGTTTCCTGCCATTGTGTTTTTCTGACGCTGGATCTTATACTGACACGGTTAAGTGTTTTAGCTCAGAACCAGGCGCTCTGATGCCAATTGAAGGGGTGAAAAACACAAGAAGGGGGGGTTGAATTGTAAAACTGAAATCTAAAGCAATGAACACGATATTTTTATCCTGGTTCGTTTGATCTCAAACTACTCCAGTCCACCCGTCAAGGTGATTTCGCCTCTCTCCAACGAGGTCTTAATCCACTATATTCAACTGAATATTACAGACTGCTTTAACAACTGCTAAAGCCTTCTTGATTCAAACCACAACCCGGTTTGTCAAGGTAACACTTTCTTACAAAGAGATAAAACTATGTGTGTGGATGTTTTCTACAAAACTGTATCACAACTGTGATGTATACACAAAATGAAGCTTAGAAACTAGATTGCTAAACGGTAATGGAATATCAGAGTATGTGGTTTAGCAAAACTGGTAGAACGAAGATTATGGTTCAGCTTTTGTGCGTGTAGATATTTGGAGAGCATTAACCATTTCAATCTTCAAAGCCTTGTTTATATAGCAATTGAGATGATGAACGTTGGATGCAATATTCTTGATTCAATGCTAATAACAAGCTTTCCTTTTTGAGCAGATCTTGTCTGGAATGAGGCCGTTGGAATTAATTAGCTTTCAATGCACAGTACCGTTGCTTACTTAACGCAAGTTCTGGCTTGGCTCATTCTGATTCTGCTTCGCTGCTGATGAACTATTGTGTTTCTGTATCAGAGTGTTTGAGCGCAGTCTTATTCATCAGGCTTCAGCATATACGTGAGTTGATCATCTGATCTTGACGTTCTGATGTAGCAACTTCTGATGCTGGTGTATGAAATCAAATTCTGATGCTGAATAGATGTGATCTTGCTTATTTCAATCAGCGTATCTGCAAGTCAGAACATAATAATTTTAGGCAGCAGATAGTTCAAACATGAAACATATAAATACTATATCTTTTCACTTTGTTATCATCAAAACTTAAATATAGGGTAGTAGATTCAAACATTGTTCTAACAATGGGAGATACAAGTTTAAGGTCAGAACTGTGTATCAATGGAGTTTTTTGTGCAATTTCTGGCTAGAGGGAATTTGGGAGTGTTTCAGGGTGCTAAAACCCGTCCTTTATCTCACAAATAGTGACTCTATTTATAAGCAACAAATTTGGAGTGCTCTAGTTGATCAGAATTAAAAATTACATGTTTAAGTTCAACATGTGATTTTCTTGACAAAACAAGTTTCCATGCCTTGTACTTTGTTCATAGAGTGGTTACGCTTTAAAAAATCTTGCTTATGACTTTGTGGATGGAGTGTGATTATAGGGAACAAGTTACAGGCTCAAGAATGGACTTTATGCAAAAAGCTTTCTTTACAAGAATGACAATGTTAACTTTGTGCCATTAATGGAAATGCAACTTGCATAATAGCTCAATTGTTTGGATCAAAGCTCTAACAGTTGTGTAAACATTTAATTATGGAGTGAAAAACAAGTTTGAGGCCTTTAAAGCAAAGATTATGCAGCCTAGCATGGATTTGGTTCATGTGTTCATCCAAAAATGACTTGTAATTCAAGTGATGAAACCCTAACTTCATCTCTTCGATTCTCCCTACTCAAGAATGATCTCAAGGAGTTTTTAGACATTTTGGAAAGCTTGCAATGTTCTCTAAAACCCATCTTTGAATTTATTTTGAATATTCCACTTGGAACTATATGAAAAAGTGCCATGAAGTTGGATCAAAATCCTGACTAAATTAGGGCAAAATTTCACTTAAGCGTTTAGTTTCACGGTCCTATGTTCTTAAAACTATAACTTGAGATCCAAGAACTTTTGGAAGAAGTTGTGTGAAGAAAAGTTGTAGATTTAATGGAGATATATAACTTTCATGTTGGAAGTTTTTCTTGAATCATCTTGCATCATGGTGAAAAGTTTGCTCAAATTCATGAAAAAATATGAAATTTCCAACACTTAGAAAAATTTCTAAGTTTAGAAAATTTTGACTTTTCAAAATTCAATCTTGACTTTTTGATTTCATGATGAATAAGTTTCATATTTTAACATGTTTTGATGAATTATGATCTTGGGCACTTGGATTTGACCAAAAAGTCAAAGTTTGACTTTTCAGTATACAGTTGACTTTTGATCAGTTGACTGAAAAATTCATCTGTCAATCCAATGGACTTGCAATGTTTTGAACCATGTCATTAGGTAAAAATGATGCAATTGAACTCTTGAGATCATGTCTTAAATCAATTGACCATTTGCTAGGTCAAAAATCAGAAATTGCCCTTTCCTAGTAAAAACCCTAATTTTGACCATTTTGTCCTTTTGGAGATTTGATCAAATTTCTTGAGGAGTTATGGTCCAAACTTGATCAAATGATACATATGAGTTTAAAATGTTGACGTGGATAAAAAATTATGAAGTTTGACTGTAAATTGGCCATGGTTTACTTTTTCCCCAATACAATTGATTTTTAGGTCAACTGCTCAATTGACTGAGCAAAAGTGTGATTCAAAGCTTGAAACTTGACATGAGTAATCTTGGGGGTCCATAATGATCCATGAAAATCATATGGGGCATTGGAAGTCCAAAAATCCTTGTGCAAACTCAAAACCTAATTTAGGTCATCAGTGCTTAAGGAGGTGTCTTGAGCCGATCAAACCCTAGTGCAGTCTTAAGCCCAAAGAGATCTTGTGAGAAAATTCTTGATATGTGAGAGGGCAAATTTTGGGGTACAACTTGTCCTAAAATAAGTAATTGGGTTCTAAGGAATATCAATATCACTGATCTTTCTCTCATGCATTGTTTCAGCACAAGTTTCTTTATTAGCGACCGAAATATCCCGAAAGTCCAATCTCAATATGTGTAGTATCGAGTATCAACCAACTTAAGTATTGCACCAAAGCCGGCTATCTCACTACTTTCTAATGGCACTGTTGTTCAACTAAGGTTTTAAGGTCAGTTAGTGCTTTATGACACCACACAACGGCCCCGTATTCTCCTCGACTGGACTTAAGGGATACCGTTGCCAACAAATGTGTCACACTAATGTAGCCATCACTTCAACCATGTTGGTATTACTCCACATAGTCCCCATGATCTAATTCTACTTACCTAAAGTTCCCCAGATCCAGGTATAGGTTATTTAAGAATAACCCAAACATAAACCCGAAATGTAAAGCAAGCAAGTAAAACAAGTTAAGCATTTTAAATATGATCTAGCTCTAAGGTAACCCCACTTTTAGTCATCCCTAGCAGAGTCGCCAGTTCTGTCATACGATGGGAGAACTTACTTTATTGGTTTTGCATTTAATTGCAAATGTTGCGGCTAGCAAGAGTCGCCACCAACTTTTCTTTTATCCAATAAAGGAAAGGGTGAAGAGAATAGGAAAGACCTTTCGAGAATATTTTCTGAGTAAGGGGGTAGGCTATGGAAAGGGAAGGTGTTAACACCCTTTCCATCTGTAGTTATCTACGAGCTCTTAGTTTCTAGCTCACTTTGAAAATTCTTTTTGTGTAAGTGTATTTGAAAATATTTTTGAAAAGATGCCTTAGTGTGGCAAACTTTGTAATGTTTCTCGTGTCGTTGAGAATGTATACAAAGTGTTTCTTGTCTTTGAAAATATTTAGAAAAAGGGTTTATGTATGTGTGAAAATTTGTTTTGTTTATTTTTGTGAGCAAGCAACTATAAGCGGTCTACCTACTCGAGCGGTCTTTGTTCTTTTCCTCTTTTCCTTTAGACAATGCTATCCTACTATTAGTCAGTATGTAGCCCTATCGTTGGATGTTTGAGGGACAAACGAGGGTCATCGTACAGTCATGAAGGCAACTCGTAAGATGCTTTAGCAATTACCCTAAGGTACAAGATCTTTTACCGAGGCAACATCGGAAGGGTCATCGAGGGACTATGATCTTGTAACCAAAGGGTCTATGGTAAAATCCCTTACGTTCGAGAGACGTGACTGTTTGTTTTTCTGAAGGCAACAAGTGGAGGTACCTTAGAGGTGCACGTGTGTGAAGTGTGTTGTGATTCGGTTATTTATCTTAGACATTTAGGTTTTCTACCGTTTGTTTTTAGTTCTTATCATGCAAACCTATTAAGCATACATCTAGAAGTTAAATATGTACAAACAAAATAAAGATGTGGGAATTTAAACTACGCTCTTACATCGCTTCGGGATGGGGGGAGTACACACAAAAACGGCGAAAAATATAAAGGTCCTAAATTAAACTATTACATCCTTTGTACAGTTACAATAATATGGAAAATAATAATGCGACAGAAATAAGCAAACGCACGGAGAATGGAAAATAGGTAAAATATAAAACCCTAAAAATTCTAAGTGGTGAAAGGAAATATTTTTGTTGTTTTTGTTTAGGAAAAATAATTAAATTAATGGAAACCTAATTCTAATTAGTTTAATTAATAAAATAAACTAAAAAATGGTTTGATTAATTAATTTTATCATAAAAATAAATCTAATTAATTAATCCTAAATCTAATTTTTTATTTGATTTTTATGATTTTTTAAATTAGAATAGGTTAGTTTTTAAAATAAAAGAAAAAGATAAAATAGAAAATGAAATAATAAAATAAAAAAGAAAGAAATGTAAATGGGCTGCTGCAAAAAAAATGTTAGGGGGTGAAAAATCAGATTTTTGCAAGGCCCAACATCTCAAGCCCAGGCGTTTGCAAAAGGAAATTGGGGTGTGAATATCTAAAGTCAATAGGACCAACTTGGCAAAGCCCAGCATTATGCTGGATCTAGTATGAATGGCCTTTGAGGGCCCATGATGGGAAGCATACATCTGAGGCACTGGATCTAATGTCCGTTGAGGTTTGATGGTCCAGATGCAAGTTACATCCTGCACGCGCTGTTCCTGCATACACTAGATCTAAAGAGAAAATATTGAAAAAATAATATGCAAAACCTAAGAATCGAACCCAGGCTCATAAGCCCTCCATGCGCACGCTTTAGCACTAGACCAATTATTCATTCGTTGTTACCAATACAAAGGAAAAATATATATTTTAAAATTTGTTCATTTCCATTTCAAACAAAATGCACGCGCGAAGATTTAAATGGGCCAATGATAATGCAACACCCAAGCCACCAGAGTCAGCCACTGGATTCAACCTTCCAGTTGTCTTATCCGGTTGGCTCGAAAGTCATCCCTGCAAAATAACAACAATCAAAGATTTAAAACAATCCTACCCCCCCTTAAAAAATCGCCCCGAGTCTGAATCTGGTGTTATTTTAAGCTCAAAGTTCCTGGATTACGCGCTTCGAAATAAGGTGTTTGATCTGAGTTGAAAATGGCATCTTGTGATTTAAGCCCCAAAGCTCACATGCTTTACATCCAAACTGTTCTATACATTGCTATGAACATGTTTGCATGCATTAGATTGATTAACAACATATATTTTAACAGATTGAGTTTAGAAAAATATACCAAACCGGTGGTGACTGGATATGGGAATTCTGGGCGTGTAAGGCTTGAATCTGGGCCTGGTTCAACTCCTGGAAGCCCCAGGAACGTGATTTGGTCACTTGTTTAGATTGTAACCGCCTGGAAATGGAGATACGAATTTTACAACTTTTAGAAAATTTTGAGAATTATGGAGAGTGTTCTTGCAGCTATGTGTGCTCATTCCTTCTGGTTGTGTTTGCTTTATATAGAGGAGGGTGAGGATGAATAAGTATGGTAAAGAACAAACCATTAACCATGGTTTTAAAACATAAATCAAGTTTTGAAAAGTTTCCAATTTTGAGTGATTCTTGCCTCTTTTGAGCTTGCAATGAACCTGTACAATTTGCTGGTGGGCTAGAATGAATTATTGGGCTTCAAGCTAATAAGTCCAAACCCAATATGCTTCATCCCGTGTTTTCTTGTGTTTTTATTTAATTTATTTGATTTTAAATTAAATAAAATAAAAATAAATAAAAATCACAGCCATGCATAAATGGACTTATAGGTCCTCTAATATTTGATAAACATGTTTGAACACCAAAAATTAGGCTCACTGGTTCAAAATTGCAATTTTGCTCAATTTGCACTTCATGAATTTCTTCAAAATACCCTAACTTGTGCAAATCATAACTTGCTCAATTTTCACCTTTTGAAGATGATATTTGACTTTTTGGAAAGCTAAAGATGTCCTCTATAATCTCTATGTTGATCATTTTCACTTTTGAAGACATTATCTTGATGTAAGTTGCCTTTACAAAAAGCTTCTTTTGTTGACTTTTGGAAATGACCTATAATGTATGAGCTCATATCTTCCAAATGGAGCATTTTTTGGACTTAAGAACAAATGAAAAGTTGTATAGAATTGAATTTTATTCAAAATGGAATTTGGTTGGGGAAAGGTTGATGAAGCATGTGAAAGTTACGCCTAGTCAAAGTTCAGTTGACTTCTCATAAGGAAACCCTAATTTGACAATTCTTGACTTCTGATGACTTAAGGGCTTTCCTTGGGGAATCATGATCAACCTTTGATAAAATGATTAATATCACTTCAAAAGTTTGATTTTTACCAAAAATCTTGAAATTTAACTGTATGTTGACTATAGTTGACTTTTTGAGCAATACAATTGATTTTCAATCATCTGAGTCATTGACCGAGAAAACTTGTGATGCAGGACTTGAAACTTGAAATGAACCTTGTTGAGGACCTATGAAGAACCATGAAATCCAGTTGAGACCTTTTCAAACCAAATTTCCTTGAGAAACTTTAAACCCTAGTTGTGGGCCTTTGGCTTAGGAGGTGCATCTTGACTAGTCAACCCTTGAGTCTCTTGGGTATTTGAGAAGCCTTGAAAGAATGTCTTGAGAAAAATGAGAGAGAAAATTTTGGGGTACAACAACCATCAAAGAATCAGTTACAAAAAACTATAACTGAATAAAAAACTATCTCTTACTCTCTCAACAATCACTAACAAACTCTCTCTTCTCTATTCTTCATCCCTACAACTCTCTAAATCCTTTCAAATCTGAGCCCTATTTAGAAGCTTCCTTGATTCTTATTCTTCTTCTTCTCAGAGCAAGGGGAAGCTCTTTTTGACACCATGATTCATTGAAGTCAGTTCCGCCGCGGTTCCAATCTGGTTCTCTATCGAAGATTCAAGCATTATATTGAGTTTATTTCTCGTAATCTTGAAGATTTATGGACTTCATCTTTATCAAGATCGCAGGAAAAACTGTAGAGTTATCTCAAGGAGAAAATCAAGGGTTAAGCTTCAGTCAAGTAAATCTGCTTGAACTTTTGCTGCACTCACTTCAGATCCATATTATGCTTAAATCTTTGTTAGAAGCATGTAAGAGTCGCATTTAAAGTCCTCTTCAAGAGGAAAGGTCTTGCTGGTTAGCATAGGATACACGAGTGCATGAACGTTCGTTTCTTAAATTTCTGAGATCTATTTCGAATCTTACTGTTGAATGTTCATATGAAATTTTAAGCATCTAATTCGTGATCAACACGAAAATCTGAGAGGGGTAAAAGTTTTGGCATTCATTTTTTGGCAAGATGGTTGATTCTGGCCACCAGCCCTCCGGAGAAGATGACCTAAATTTGACTCCGGCGTCTCTTTTCATACGACGTGATACCCTTTCCCTATGTGTGTCCACGTATTACTGGCACATGATATTTTACTCTTAACCAATCAGGTTTCAATGTTATTTTGTTAGATTACTTCATATATTTATTTGGATAGTTAGAATAACAGCTACTGAGACGTGATTAGTCAGATAATGATATTCATTGTTAATTCACTTAATGAAAACAATGCCTCATTGATATATATATATATATATATATATATATATATATATATATATATATATATATATATATATATATATATATATATATATATATATATATATATATATATATATATATATATATATATATATATATATATATATATATATATATATATATATATATATATATATATATATATATATATATATATATATATATATATATATATATATATATATATATATATATATATATATATATATATATATATATATATATATATATATATATATATATATATGCCTCTCATAAAAAATAAAACGTGACATATCATGGTATAAAAAAATGAAAGATTGATTTGTTTGGATGATGGGCTTTAAAGCCTGAGCCTTCTGCTCTTTCTTATTCCCACCCCCATGCGAAGCCCAATTCTGTGCATGTAAAGGGATGTGAGTTCATTAGGAAATTCAGTAATACACCCTATGTTTTGCATGCACATAATTTTGATGCACATGCAATTTTTCTCGTAACTTCGATTTTCTAACTTGTAAAAAAATATAAAAAATACTATTCTGACTTTTTAGTATCTTAGGAATTTTATCAATTTTTTTTGGTATTTTTATAATTAATTTTTAATCCCTTTTAAATGACTTTTGGACAATATGTTGAGAAGTGGGTTTCATGTAATACTTCGGATGTTTCAGTGTAATTTTTGATCTCTTCTCGACAAATAAAATCTACAAAAATACGCCTCTGGTTATTTCATGCCTTAGGGACTTTTGCGCGATTTTTTCTTATTTTTACAATTTGATTTTTCATTTTATTTCAAAATATTTTTATAGAGGTATACCATCCGACTATCTTTTGATAAAGGCTTGTGTTTGATGATTATTGATCACCATTTCGAACCATTATTTTTGCCACGGTTTAAAGTTTACTTGACCATGGTTTATATGTTAATTTGGTTTTTTAATGGAGAATTGAATCATTTTTAATTAGCTTTAGGAACCCCGGCGCACGCCTAATCAAAAATCCAGGTCTATACCATTGATTGATTTTTTTAGCTTGCATTTATGCAATAGCTTAGGTTTTTTTGTGATATGATTACTTGTACTCGATTATGCTTTCTTGTTACTACTAATCCTTTTGTGACTTATGCAAGGTACACTGAGAGAAGCTTTCGATCATGTAACTTAGTATTGGCTATTTGATCGAAAAGCATTCGATTTGATGATTCGCTTCTGACACAATTTATCTTGACTCTCATTACATGAGAAAATACATTGCTTGTGTTTTTGTATGGATTGTGAATTCTTGTACAAGTGTATTGTTGGTGATTCAGATGCTTCCGATTCACGCATTGCGCATGTGATTTATTTTTACATTGCCGATTTCTGACTATTCTCTTATTGTTGATGCTAGTTTTCTCGAAGTTCTCCATGTTTCTTATATTCCTGCTTGCTTGCTACAGATTGCTATTTTTTTGGTATTCTCTTTTATGTTTTACTACTTAGGTGCTTTAATATTTTCTGATGCCATGAGAAGTAGGAATAGAGATGTATGACGGAGACTTCCATTTCTGATCACGTCAGGAACCCCTCTGGTTTATTTAAAGACTTTCTTAAGGCAATTCCTTATTTGTGTTCTACTTGTGTGTGGTTTGTTTAAAGACCTACCTCGAAGTAGGCATTTTTTGTTGTGTGTTTACGTTTGTTCCCAAAGACCTCAAAAGGAGGCAAGGCAAAAAGAGTTTGCAATCTACCCCGCCATTTCTAATATGTGTAATCCTTAGCTCGCATTGTAAGCCGATGCTTTGGAGTGTGCTTACTCTTGTTATTAAGTCATCAAGTGGAAAAGGGATTTGTAATTGATCCCCCACACTTTGTCTTGAGCTCACGTTGGTCGATGTTGATGCTATGTGTTTATCACTTTTCCCCCTTACTCTTCTTGCCTGGTAATATGATTCCATGGTACATATTTTGTTCCCACAGATAGCTTGTTTGCCTCGGTTGATATGACCCCTTGGCTAAAGATCCCCCTTATTTCCTACCTCGATTCATGATATCTTGGTTAGGCATTTCGGCTTGAGCTAGAGTGCGCTACTCATGACATGTGTGTGCTCCCTTGAGCTTGTTGATTGCTTGTTTTCTTTTCATCCTTGTATATACCATGTTACCTTAGGCTTTCAAATGTTGTATATTCTCTTAGGATCACTCGAATACGGTAGCTTTCGAGCTAGACATTAGGATAGTGATCCATGCATGCTAACATAGGATAGAGATTTCCCTTTCAAAACTCAACCTTAGAACCAATCATTATATGATAACATTAGCGATATATTTAGGATAGTCTCCTCTAGATGTTTTTCTTTTCTTTTTGTATCTTTAAGACTAAAACCTTTTTCTTTGCAAATGCATAAAACATCTAATAATTGTCAAATCCCTTTTCAAGGTAAAAAACATTAACCAATGTAAACTCTTTTTCGCCTTCGGGCTCCTTTTCTTTTCTTTCAAACTTTTAAAAGGAACGTGTTAATTCACTTTTGTGCGGACACGTGAGTCACCAAAGGTTGAGCTGCGGAAGAAGGAGAAATTAATATTGTTCATTAAAAACACACAACAAATCGAAATATGTGACCGAACTACGACGCTCTGATTCCTTAAAAGGGATACGTAGGTGTGATACGGTGGGAGAACTGACTTGGGTTTTTTGAGTTTAATCACAATTATTGCGGTAAGCAAGAGTCGCCACCGACTTTTATTTTATCCAAAAGGAAAGGCTGAAAAGAACAGGAAAGACCTTTGAGATTGTTTCTTGAGTTCTGGGGGTAAATTATGAAAAGGGAAGGTGTTAGCACCCTTTTCATCCATAGTTATCTATGGGCTCTTAGTTACTTTCTAGATCACTTGCTTTTGTTTGAAAATGTGCTTTGTGTGGTTTTTGAAAGTATTTTGAAAAGACGACATCGTTTAGGCAAACTTTGTAATAGTTCTTGTTCGTAAGAACGTATACAAAATGTTGATCTTTTGAAAATGTTTCAAGTTTGGAAGACATTTTGAAAGTGTTTTTGAAAGTATTGGTGTTTGTTTTGAAAATGAGCAAGGATGTTTGATTTGAAATTAAGCAAGCAACTAGGAACAATCTACCTACTCAAAAGTCTTAGTTCATTTCTTTCTTTCCTTTAATATTGCTATCTTACCATTGATTTGGTAAGAAGCCCTATCTTTGGATGTAAAGGGACGGGCGTGGGTCATCGTATAGCCATGATAGCAATGTTGTGAAATATCTTAGCAATTCTCTTTGAGGGAATAAGATCATTTTGAAAGGCAACTTTGATAGCGTCATCGAGGGACTATGATCTTGTATTTCTGATTTGTTTTTTCTAAGACATCTCACATGCATAACATGGCCATTTTTATAAGGCAACAAAGTGGAATTACCCTAAGGGTGCAAGTGTGTAAATGTGTTAATTTACATGCATTTTTTGTCTTGAATTAGGGTTTGCTAACTTGTTGATTTTATCTTTCCATATAAACCCTAACTTACTAGCATTTATATATAAAGCATTAAATTGCGGAAAATAAAAATACTAAGCTATTACATCATTAGGGGAGGGGGTGTACAAATTTACAAATGGGGGATTTTGCAAGAAAATTAAATCTAATTAACTATTACAACCATATAGAATATTGTACAAAATTAAAAATAAAATGCATGAATATAAAATGGAAAAAGAAATGATTTTTATTTGGATTTTTATAAAAGGATTTTAACCTAACCCTAATTAAGAAAATGATCAATTAAAATGAGCTAAAACTAAAACCTAAATTAATTAACAAAGAAAAATAAGTTAAAAATGATTTTTTAGGTTTTTTAATGAAAAGGTTTTAAATTAAAAAATAATAGAAAGATTAATTAATTAAAATAAACCTAAGTTCTTAATTAATTTTAATTAAGAAAAGAAAATAATGTAGTAATTAATCCTAAGTCTAAATATTAATTCATAAAAGAAATTAATTTGTTAAAAGAAAATTGTTTTTGTTCTTTTTTAGTTTTTTATAAAGAAAAATAAAATATGAGTGTAAAAACAATAAAATAAATATTTTTTAGATTTTTCTATTAATAATAAAAAATAATATTATTAATAAAAATAATAACAAGAAAATATGAAAGTAAAATAAACTAAAATAAAAATGAAAATGAAATAAAGAAATAAATGAACCAAGGGGTATGAAACATAATTAGGAGGGGGGGACTAGCAAAAATAAAGGCCCAAGGAGGAGGAGGCCCAACACCTGTTGCAAACAAAAAGAGAGAGAAAAAACAGAAAATATGCAAAATAATGGCAAAACGGACGTTGGGGCTCGAACCCAGGTCCAAGGGGTGACAGACGCGCGCTTTAACCACTGGGGTAGTGATACATCCGTTAACTTGTACACAATAATAAATACATAACACAAATTCTTCCCCGACTGTACTTCATCTTAAACCTCCAGCCAAAGGATCTGTAACTTGCTCATTCCTCAACCATTTTCAAAAATGTAAACATGAAATTTGTGCATTTTTTCACCACGAATCCAACCATGTAACTAACTTAAGCTAACATTCAAAGATAAGGATGAATTTATGAAAGTACCAAATTCTGACCTAAACGTTTCAAAAGTTCAAACTCAAAATTCTCCATGCTCAAGAAACATGAATGAAATCTATGGACATGTATAGTTTCAGGGTAATGATACCTACATTCTATCTTCACAAATGCAAGCCTAACAATGCCTAAATAATGAGATATAAGTTCAAGAAAAATACCTCAAAAACTGAAATCTTGAAATGAGTTTGAGCTTGTTCAAAGTGATGGTGATGATCAGGTTAGCTTCCTTGGACCTCTAGGAAGCTAATGCAATGGCTGGCTTGAACTGAAGGTGGCTGGAATGGTCTGGAGAAGTCCAACTGTGATGCTCTATTTTTGAACTTTGAAGAGAGTGAAGATGGTATTATAGTCGTGTAACAGGGATATGGATGGCTTATGTATGATGTTTGGAATCTTTTGGAAGCAAAAGGCCAAGAAACGCATGAGTGAAATGGAAGTTTGAAGTTCTTGGTCAGAATATGCAACTATGATGGTTTGTGATGCAGTTCTGAGTTTTGAGGAGTTTGGGAGCTTGTGTATTCATGTGTTAGCTTGCAAACAACTTTTGCATAAGTATTTTTGTACCCAAAAATTTTCCCTCTCATATTTCTCAAAACATGGCAGGAAAAATCTCCAAGTGGCTCAAGATTGCTCAAGAGTTGGACAGTCAAGCTATCCCATAAGGCAGTCAATCCCAAATTAGGGTTTTGTGTTGCATCAAGATCCTTGAATCTAAATGACCTCAAATTCTCCCCAATGTCCTAATATGTTCTCAAGGTCATCCATGTCAAATTTCAAGCCTTGCAGAGGAAGTTTGCTCAGTCAATTGCTCAAAGGGTCCAAAAATCGACTATGTTAGGGGCAAAAGTCAACTGTGACCTAAATACAGTCAAACTTCAAGATTTTTTGTCAACATTCTCATTTTGAAGGTTATTTCATCATTTGATCAAGGTTTGATCAAGATTCATCAAGGATTGCTCAAAACTCATCAAGACTCAAAAGTTGCTAAATTAGGGTTTTGTAGGAAAAGTCAACTCAACTTTGACCAAGCATAACTTTCTCATACTTTATGATAAATGACCCATCCAAAGCTAATTTTGAATAGTATTAAATTTCATACAATCCATCTTCATACCCCAAGATTAGAAAATGCACTCACAAGAAGTTACAAATTTGGACATTATAGGTCATTTTTGAAAGTCAACAAAAATACCTTTTTTTCCAAAGCTTATAACTTGAGAATGGAATATCAAAAGGAGATTAGACCAAAAAGATTGGTTAAAGGACATCGAAAGCTTTCTAAAAAGTCCAAGAACACTTCCAAAAGTTCAAAATTGAAGAAGTTATGCATTGTTGAAGTTGGGCATTTTTGCAAAATTGTCAAAAGTCAACTATCCCCAAAGTTTAAAATTTTGTCAAATGGGACCATTCCTTTCCACTTGATTTGATCTTGTCTCACTACACACGTGTCCTAGCTTCAGCCTTGTGTCCATTTATCAATTTTTCTATTTAATTTGATTTTTTATTGAATTATTTCATTTTAAATCAATTTAAATCAAATAAAATCCCAAAACTTGATTATATGAGATCTTTTTCTATTTTCAAGACCTAATCATCATCAATGTCATGATCAAATTCGTATCAATCATTCCATGTGCAAAAAGATTGGATTTTTGGCAAATTAAGCAAGTTTTCAATGGAGGATCAAATCCAATCTCAAAGCATTGATGTGCAAAGATTCAAGACTAATTTGTTGACCTAATACATTGCAGCATACATATACAATCCAAGGCACACAGATTTGAGACCTAGAGGCTGCAAGAATACTGAAAACCAAACTTGAAAAAAGGTGGAAAAAGTGTGAAACTGAAATCATTCTTAGAGGCAAATTCAAGAGCAAAACTCAATACCAATCGCTTGCTGGACAATCACTGAAGCAAAACCAACCCAAAGCCAGTCTCCATACACGCGCAAAAGCTCTGTAAGTGTTTCAAAAAATGCTTTTTTGTTTGAATTCGTAGATCCTTATTCTTGCACTTTTCTTACAAACTCTTGGCACATTCATGATTATCATCAAATTAATAAGCATTATGCATTAGCCAATTGTGTTTTGCTGGCCTAGATGAAGAACCCCCATATCTAAGGTTCTTCGTTCGTGTTTTGGGGTTTTTCTTTTTCAGGGAAATCAAGACTCAAGAAGGATATAGGTTTGTTCAGGAGGCCTAGACGAATTCAACCATGTGCTTGGAATCAATTTCCATGGACTAGAATGGATTTTAGGATGCACATACGAATTTAGCTGCGGATATAAATCCACAGGTAAATTTACAGGTCTGAAGGTCAGGGACGACAAATGTGTCCCCCTTTTAGTGGCCGGTTCAAACTTCGCGCGTCTTATTTTTTTATTCTGGCATATTATTGTTTTCCCCCATATTGTAATTATTGTCCATTATACTAACAGTTGAAGCGCGTTGGTTGAGTGGCAAAGGCGTGTATCCAATATCCAACAGGACCTGGGTTCGAATCCCAGGTCCCCCCATATGCTTTGTATTATTTTTCTTCAGGTATTCCAGCACGCTTCAGGAGTTGTAGCCTACCATGCTCCCTCCCTCAATCTCTTGCCAGATGGCCCCAGGCCAAATCTGGTGGTCCAGATGGGACGTCCACCATGCTACCAAGTCAAGGTGCCACATGGAATCAGGAAAAGTCAGCCAGGCCAGCGCCTAATGGGCCTTGAATTTGCTATTCTCACCCCCCTAATCAGGCCCAAACCCTAACTTTTTTCTCTTTTCTTTTATTATTTCTTTTAATTATTTATTGTTATTATTTTTATTATTTAACTAACCAATCAAAACTTTTTCTTCATAAAATTAAAAACCAAAAAAATATATTTTGTTTATTACAATTTAATTTCAGTATTTTATTTTTGTCAATAAATATCAATTAATTAATTTAGTTTTAATTAGGAATAACTTTTATAATATTTTGTAATAATTAAATTAACTTAGACAATTAGGTTTTATTAACATTGATCAAATTTATTTTTATTTCTTTAAATATCAAAAACCCAAAAATATTTTTATTAATTAATTTAGTTTATTAAATTCAATAATTATCCAATTTAATTTCTTCCATAAATTCAAAAACAAACCAAAAATCTTTTCTTTAAAAACAAAGGGTCAAAACCCTAAAACTTGCGCCCGACTTAATTTCTCGCACGCGTCCCATTTTATTCAATATTGTATCTGTTTCCTGGAATGTAATAGATAATTAGGACTTTACTATTTTTATCGTTTTATTTATTTTTCCGCATTATAATTTCAAGGGTTGCTTTTTGCGATGTAAATACCCGACGCCTTGTAATAGTTAGTTTAATTTCCGCAATTTAATTTCCGCAACTTATAAACTATTAGATGTTTGGTAATAGGGAATGCATGACAAGATCAAATGTTTAAACCTAAAATCAACATAGATAACCACTAACATGTACAAAGATAAAATAAACTGAAAACAACACACTCACACATGCGCACTCCTAGGGTACACCTCAATTGGTTACCTTCGAACGCGGTCATTGAGTATAGGAAGTTTTAGAGGTCGTCCTCTTGTCCAAAGATCATAGTTGCCTCGAAACGGTTGCCTCGGATAAAATGATCTAAGACATTAGGGTTACCGCTAAGGCGTCCTAACATTGCTTTAGTGACCACACGTCCCTTAATCGAATTGACCCTTAAAACTCCAACGACGATGCTACCTACTCATTAATAGTGGGATAGCATTGTCTAAAGGAAGATAGCATAGAACGATTCCCTTTTTGAGTAGGTAGATGGTTCTTAAGTACTTGTTCTTACAAAAACAAAAAATACTTTTCACATTTACACTTTTCGAACAAAGTTTTCAAAAACACTTCGTACACTCTTGAGGACAGAAGCAAGAGTTAAATCGAAGTTTTCAAAACAAAAACTTTTTCAAACCCACAAACACAAAGAAAAACAAATTTTGAAAACACTTTGAGCAAGTACCTAAGAGCCCGTGGATAACCACAAATAGAAAGGGTGCTAACACCTTCCCTTTCTATAATCTACCCCCCGGACCCGAGAAACACCTCGAAAAAGGAATTTTTCTGTGCTTTTTTCCTTTCCTTGTTGGATAAAATAAAATACGATGGCGACTCTTGCTTACCGCGACATTTTGCAAAAACAAACGCAAATCACAAACCAACATTCTAAAAATAGTCAGTTCTTCCCACCGTATCACAGAACTGGCGACTCTACTGGGGACACTTTATAAGTGGGGTGTACCTTAGGATTAGATCATTGTGTTTTCAATTGTTTGCTTTGTATGATTTATATTTGTGGGCTAGTATCAGAGTTTCTATAGATCCTAACCCGGATCTGGGGGATACCCTTTAGGTAAGTAGCAATAAACTGTGAGGGAACTGTACAACGTAGACCAATACGATTGAAGCAGTAGCTACGTTGGTGTGTCACTTTAGATTGTACTGATATCCCTTGTGTTGGAACAAGGAGAATATGGGTCATCTAAGGGGTCATTAAGCACCAACTGACCTTAGAACCTTTAAATTGACCAACTTGGCCATAGAACAGTAGCAGTATGCTACACTCATTGAGACTAAACTCTCGCAATGATTTCGGCCGCAAGAAAAGGTTGCTAAACTGGAATTATGACCGATCGAGGGTAGTCAGTGATATTGAGATCCTCTAGAACCCGGTTACTATTTTTAGAACAAGTTTGAACCAACTGAACTGAAAGAGGGTAGTAACTAAGCTCCTTGCCAGCTTGAAATCTAAGGGCTCTCTGTGTGACTTGTGTGCCTTTACCATGTTTGCTATTTGTGGATACTTGTGGTGTGCTTTCTATCATGACATCATGACATCATAACATTGCACACATCTTGCATTGGACTAACCTATTTCAAAGACAGGAGGGATTCATCTTTGTTCTGTTTTGTAGGTCATGATGCCCATGCGTAGGAATACCATCCGGATCAACTTTGTCCAGGTTCCCACCATGCTTAAAGAATTGATTGCAAAGATGTCTGATACTACCTCCTTCATCAGAAGACATGGTTATCTTCTCAGTTTGGTTACCTCCAAATTGGACGAGCAGATGATGAGTGTTTTGGTCCAATTCTATGATCCGCTGTACCATTACTTACTTTTCAGGATCACCAGCTGGTTCCCACCCTAGAAGAGTTCTCTGATCTTCTCGGTATCTCTATTCTGGAGCAGACCCCATTTACTGGTTGGGAAAATATCCTTAGGCCGGAAGAGATTGCTTTAGCCCTTCATATGATAAAGGACGAGGTAATGGCTAATTGGGAGACTAGAAGTGGAGCAAAGGGCTTTCTGACCAAGTTCTTGGTTGGTAAGGCTAATTATTTCTGGGATAGTCTAGACTTCAAGGCATTCGAAGATATTCTGGATCTTCTGATATATGGCTTGGTATTGTTTCCGAACTCGGACTCCTTTGTTGATGTGAATGCGGTGAAAATCTTCATCTCTCGTAATCATGTACCCACTCTCTTGGGTGACATTCTTCATCAGCTTTATGCCCGTACTGCCCGAAAGCGGGGAACCTTGATGTGATGTGCTCCATTATTGGCGAGGTGGTTTATTTCGCACCTCCTCAAATCAGTGTTGAAGAACAAAGAAGGCATGGGCTGGGCCTATAGGGTTATGTCTCTCTCACACAATGACATCATTTGGACCATCAAGGGTATGGACGAGGTGGATATTATTGATCGATGTAGGGAGTACCCCAATGTTCCACTGATAGGAACCCATGGAGGAATTTCTTACAATCCATGCTTGGCCTTACGTCAGTTTGGGCGAGCCAGAAGAGAAGGACCTCATGAGCTGCTAATGCCTAGTATTATCTTTGATTTTCAAGGGGATAGCGACGAGTAACGCCGCAGATTCATAAGGGCTTGGGATAGAGTTCACATATCCGATCCACATGAGCTGGGTCCAAAGACTTCTCTTCCAATGGAGCCATATCTCAGATGGGTTCGTATCCGTTCCCAAAAGCTGGGTATGCCATATGAAGCCGTCCTTCCTATCATTGTTGAAGTTGCTAATGAAGAGGGGGTTCTTCCTACCATCCTCCATCCTCATATGCCCACTGACATTGGGCCACTGAAAAGGTCTTGGATGCAGCTGAGAGAAGAGCGGGATGCTTACCGAGAAAAGTTTAACGAGCAAGAGCAAAAGATCCAGAAGTTGACTAGGCAGCTATAGAACGAGCGGATTCTCAAAGACTATGTCCGCACCGACAAGAAGCGACCATGGGAGCACTGATTGTCCTTTGATTATTTCCTTTCCAGTTTTTATTTACTTTTCAGTATTTCCTTTCTTGTAACGCCTTAAGGGTAATTTGTTGAACAATTTGAATTACGAGTTTACCTAATAAAAGTGTGTTTCATTTCTTGTTTACGAATTTGAATCTCTCGATTGTCTTGGAAATCATATCATACGCATTTCATCCCATGCACTTCATAACAGGTACCCATTACAGGTCTCTTATCTTCTTCGCTGTTTATTTCAGCACTCATCATGTCTGCTGAACCATCAACTGAGCAAGCAATCAAGGCCCTACCGGCCCAGAATGCCCAATTCCAAGAGTTGTTCATGAATCTAGCTAAGGGTCAGCAAGATCTGAAGACCTTGATTCTGAAAGAGAAGAAGAAGAAGAAGAGGACATTCTTGTTTAACACAGGTCACAAGTTCGGAAACATGCTACAGGATGAAGTTGATTTGACCACCTCATCTGGAGGGAAAGATAATCAGGAAGAAAGAAGGGCTCCTAGCCTTGTGGTCTCAGACAACGAGACAGACTTCGATGAAGACCAGTATCCTCCTGCCGAGGATAGATACAAACAACTGGAAGACCGGTTGAGTGCGATGGAAGTTCAGAAAGTGCCTGGTCTGGACTTTGGTGATCTGGGTCTATCATCTGGGGTGGTGATCCCCCACAAATTCAAAGCACCAACCTTTGCTAAGTATGACGGAGTTTCTTGTCCGAAGCTGCACCTCCGGTAATATGTAAGGAAGATTCAGCCGTATACCGCTGATAAGAACCTATGGATCCACTTCTTTCAAGACAGTCTCTTAGGGACTCAGCTTGAATGGTTTTACCAGTTGGATGGAGCCAGTATCCGCGGTTGGGAAGATTTGGCTACTTCTTTCTACAGGCAGTACCAATACAATTCCGACCTCGCTCCCACACGTACCCAACTCTAGGGTATGTCAATGGGAACGGGCGAAGGTTTCAAAGATTATGCTCAGAAGTGGAGAGACCTCGCCGGAAGAGTGCAACCACCCTTGGTTGATCGGGAGCTTGTGGATATGTTTTTGGGGACCTTGTCTGGTCCATTTTTCAACCACCTGATTGGAAGCTCTTCGTCTGGGTTTACAGAGCTAATTATGACTGGTGAGAGGATTGAGGCTGGTATTAAGGCTGGTAAGATACAAAAGGGTGCTTCATCAAGCACCGAGAAAAAGCCTTTTAAGAAAGAGTCTAGTGTTGTATACAGTTCGAAAAGCCAGAGTAGACCTGAACGCTGCCAAGCTGTTAATGCGGTTGTTATTTCAAGACCTGCTGGTACTCCTCAGCACAACAATCAGCCAAAGGCCGAGAGACCTCGAAGGAAATTCACCCATCTGAACATGACTTTGTCTCAGATCCTGCCGCAGTTATTAAAGACCAATCTAGTGATTCCAAGGGAGGCCCCGAAGAATCCCAACACTACATCACCAAAGTATAACCCTAATGCCCACTATGCTTTTCACTCTGATAGCCCGGGACATAATACAGATGATTGTTGGACTTTGAAGAACAAAATACAGGACTTAATTGATGCTAAGGAGATTGAGTTCGAGGCGCCCGAAAGACCTAATGTTGTGACTGCTCCTATGCCCAAGCATGGAGTGAATGCTATAGATGAAGACTTATTTGTGGTTTCTGTGAACGACATTGTCACCCCTTTGATGACTGTGAAGAAGAACCTTTTGCTAGCCGGTTTATTTCCGGGCTGTGACGAAGGTTGCCGTATGTGTTCTGCTCTACCAACCGGTTGCCCACTTTTAAAATCAGGTGTCCAACGCCTGATGGATAGTAAAGAAATTCTGTTTGAGAAGACTGTTGTCCCTTTAGTTCATACTGAAGAAGTTGCTATTATTACCATTTTCGACAATTCTTCCAAGGCTTCCTTGAGAAAGCCTGTTAGAATTACATCTGTTCTAAGAATCGCACCATTGATCATCACTATTTCTGGGCCTATTCCCTATACCTCTGATAAAGCTGTCCCTTGGCACTACGGGGCTGATGTTTATTTTCATGGAGTTAAACAAGAATTAGATGTTGATAATGACGTCAGCAATATTGTTTGACCTGCTAAAGTCACCCGCATCGGAAGACTTTTCTCACCTGATATCTCTCCACCAACTGCCCGAAAACCTGTTGTTATTACACCCGCCAGTGTACCTGCTACTGTTCCTGTTCAAGTTCCCATTCTCACCCATGTTGCCGAATCATCTAATACTCGGGGCAAAGGGACCACTGATGAGCCTGCCCAGACGGAGGCACTAAAGACGATCACTGTTGAAGCTTCTAGACAAGAGATGGAAGAGATTTACAGATCATCAAAAAGAGTGACTACAATGTAGTTGAACAGCTAGGGCAAACCCCGTCCAAGATTTCTATGTTGTCACTGTTGTTATGCTCAGAGGCCCATGCCAAGGCTCTGATTGCATTCCTGAAGACTGCACACGTACCACAAGAAACATCAGCTGACCAGTTTAAAGATTGCATGGCTAGTCTGACTGCCGATAATGGGTTGGGTTTCTCTGACACCGACTTGATCGTTAAGGGGAAGAATCACAATGATGCCCTGCATGTCTCCATTGAATGCAGGGGCACTACTCTTGCTCATGTATTAGTGGATACCGATTCCTCATTGAACGTTTTTCCTAAGAAAGCTCTAGACCGGTTGGACTGTGAAGGGTTGGAGCTGAAACCAAGCAACATTGTTGTCAGGGCCTTTGATGGGTCTAAGAGGATGGTGCATGGTGAAGTGGATATTCCGATCAAGGTTGGTTCTCAGGTTTTCAACTCTACATTCTATGTGATGGACATTCGGCCATCTTATTCTTGTTTGCTGGGTCGTCCATGGATCCACAAAGTTGGGGCCATAACCTCAACGCTCCACCAGAAGCTGGAGTACCCAGTAAAAGGGAAGATTATGACAGTACAAGGAGAGGAGGAGTACATGGTGAGCCACCTCAACTCTTTCCGATATGTGGAGATGGATGGGGAGTTCATTGAGACCTCATTTTAGCACTTTGAAGAGGTTCCCCAGACACTGGCATCAACTGAGACTGTTGTTGAAGGTTCTCCTATGAAGATGGCTTCCCTCAAGGTTGCCCGGGCTGTTGTCGAGAAAGGTGGATCTGTAAATTGGGGACAACTCCATGATTTTGCACAGAAGACTAACAAGTTTGGTTTGGGTTTCACTGCAGAAGCTCAAAGGGCTGTTCGGAACGCACGGATCAGAAGACCTCCCGTGTTCATCAGCAATTCGGGAGTGAATTCCATTGAAGACGACGTTGAAGAGTCTGAGTTTGACAGTTGGATCTATCCTACGACCGACGGTGGACCAATCAACTGGACAGCAAAGGACTTCATCCCTATTTCTTTTGTTACCCAGTAATGAAACTTTTTGTTTTGAATTTGTAACAGACAATGTTTTAAACTCTACGGCCCGGTGTCTTACCCGGGGCACCGTGGCTTCATTTGTGAGGGCTTTATGTGTGTCATTTTCATATATCATTAATAAAAGCATCGGACGTTTCTTGCATTTCAAATTTTGCGCTCCTTGTTTTTCTTTTATTATTGCAAAAACAGCTATTTTACACACACTCACGTATACAGGTCTACATCCACTATGGATCTCACTGGTAATGACTCTGCTACTGCCAGCTATGACTTCGAAAGTCCGATCAGCTTAGTCGAAGACGAAGGTGAAGATGATTGCGAAGTGCCTGCTGAACTTGCTAGACTGTTACTTCAGGAAGAGAGGGCCATTCAGCCACACGAAGAGCCGCTGGAGTCAGTGAATCTGGGTACAGAGATAGACAAGAAAGAGGTTAAGGTCGGTGCAAATCTGGAGCTTAGTGTGAAGCAACGGTTGATTCAGATGCTGCGTGACTATGTTGAGATCTTTGCCTGGTCTTATGAAGATATGCCTGGGTTGGATACCGATATCGTGGTTCACCGCCTGCCTACCAAGGAAGAATCCCCTCCAGTGAAACAGAAGGTCCGCCGAATGCGCCCAGAGATGTCTGAGAAAATCAAGGCTGAAGTGATGAAACAGTTTGACGCTGGTTTTCTAGCAGTTACTTCTTACCCTCAGTGGGTGGCCAATGTGGTTCCTGTGCCGAAAAAGGATGGTAAGGTTCAAATGTGTGTTGACTATAGGGATCTAAACAGGGAAAGTCCCAAGGATGATTTTCCTCTACCTCATATCGACGTTCTGGTTGACAACACCGCCCAACACAAGGTATTCTCCTTTATGGATGGTTTCTCCGGTTATAATCAGATTAAGATGGCTCTCGAAGACACGGAGAAGACAACTTTTGTTACTCAGTGGGGTACCTTTTGCTATAAGGTCATGCCTTTTGGATTGAAGAATGTTGGGGCAACGTATCAGCATGCCATGGTCGCTTTGTTTCATGACATGATCCATCATGAGATTGAGGTATACGTCGACGACATGATTGCAAGATCTCAAACTGAGGAGGAACATCTGGACCACCTTCAGAAGTTGTTTGACAGGTTGAAGTTGTACAAGCTGAGGTTAAACCCGAACAAGTGCACCTTCAGGGTGAGATCTGGTAAGCTTCTGGGTTTCGTCGTAAGCGATAAAGGTATTTAAGTGGATCCGGCAAAGGTGAAGGCCATATAGGAAATTCCAGCTCCTCAAACAGAGAAAGAAGTCAGAGGCTTTCTGGGACATCTGAACTATATTTCCCGATTCATCTCGCACCTGACTACTACTTGTGAGCCAATCTTCAAGCTACTGAAGAAAGATCAAGTAGTACGTTGGAACGATGAATGTCAGGCCGCTTTCGAAAGGATCAAAGAGTATCTCCAAGAGCCACCTATTATGATGCCACCAGTTGAGGGGAGACCTTTGATCTTATACTTGATGGTACTCGACAACTCAATGGGGTGTGTGCTGGGGCAGCATGACGAGTCTGGCCGAAAAGAGCATGCTATTTATTACCTTAGCAAAAGGTTTACCGACTGCGAGACCCGATACTCGTTGCTCAAGAAAATTTGCTGCGCTTTGGCATGGGCTGCTCGCCGACTGAGACAGTATATGCTGACTCACACTACTCTATTGATATCAAAGATGGACCCAATCAAGTATATCTTCGAAAAGCCTGCCTTGTCCGGAAGAATAGCAAGATGGCAGATGATCTTGACTGAGTATGACATACAATACACGACCCAAAAGGCAATCAAGGGAAGTGTGTTGGCAAACCATTTGTCACATCAGGCAGTGGATGATTACCAGTCTATGAACTTTGAATTTCCCGACGAGAATATCATGTTGGTAATTGATTGTGAGACACCTGGACCGAATGAAGGACTTGAGGAAGGATCCCGATGGTCTATGTACTTTGATGGAGCTTCAAACGCTTTGGGTAATGGCATTGGCGCTGTGATCATATCTCCTAAAGGATATCATACTCCGTTCACCGCCTGACTGTGTTTCAACTGCACCAACAATATGGCGGAGTATGAAGCATGCATCATGGGTCTTCGAGCAGCAATTGACCTAAGGATTAAGTTTCTAAGTGTCTTCGGAGATTCCGCTCTCGTGATCAGTCAGATCAAAGGCGAGTGGGATATGAAATACCCTAATCTTATTCCTTACAAGGAGTGTGTATTGACGTTGCTCCCACATTTCAAGGAAATAACCTTTGAACACTTCCCTAGAGAGGAGAATTAGTTGGCGGACACGCTAGCTACGATGTCTTCTATGTTCAAAGTCAATTGGGACAACGAGGCTCCCCGGATTATCATTGAAAGATTGGACGAACCTACACATTGCTATGATATTGAGACTGAAGAGGCAGCGGATAAACCCTGATTTCATGAGGTGAAGAGGTATCTTAAAGCTCAGGAATACCCCGAGGGTGCATCTGTTAATGACAAGAAGTTTCTGAGGAGGTTCGCAGCAAAGTTCTTCATCAGCAATGGCATCCTTTACAAGCGCAACCATGATTCGACCTTACTGCGTTGTATGGATAAGAATGAAGCAGAAAGGATCATGGCAGAGTTACACGAAGGTACTTTCGAAACTCATTCTAGTGGGCACACCATGGCAAAGAAAATCCTACGGTCAGGATATTATTGGTCCACAATGGAAGCCGACTGTTATCAGCATTCTCGGACATGTCACAAGTGGCAAGTCTATGCTGATAAGGTGCACATACCCCCAGTTCCTCTGAATGTCTTGACGGCCCTTGGCCTTTTGCAATGTGGGGCATTGATATGATCGGCGAGATCAGACCTACAACATCCAACGGGCATCGTTTCATCCTGGTAGCAATTGATTACTTTACAAAGTGGGTTGAAGCAGCTTCTTTTGCTACAGTAACCAAGAAAGTCGTAGCACGGTTCATTCGAAACAATCTGATTTGTCAATACGATGTACCACAGAGGATCATTACAGACAATGGTACCAATCTCAACAACAAGATGATCATCGAGCTCTGCGAGCAATTCAAGATACATCATCATAACTCTTCTCCCTATCGGCCGAAGATGAATGGGGCTGTCGAAGTGGCTAATAAGAACATTAAGAAGATTGTGCAGAAGATGACGGTGACATACAAAGACTGGAACGAGATGTTACCATTTTCTCTTCATGGGTATCGTACCTCAGCACAGACGTCAACAGGGGCAACACCCTATTCCTTGGTATATGGCATGGAGGCAGTCTTGCCTATTGAAGTTCAGATACACTCTCTTCGGATCATGAAGGATACAAGTATGATTGAAGATGGATGGATTCAGACCCGGCTTGATCAGCTGAACCTAATCGACGAAAAGAGACTTAGTGCTATTTGTCATGGTCATACGTACCAAAAACGGATGATCAAGGCATTTAACAAGAAAGTTAGACGACAAGAGTATCAAGTTGGGGATCTGGTAATCAAGCGCATTATCTTACCTCAAGGTGATCCCAGGGGCAAATGGACCCCTACATACGAAGGGCCATTTGTGGTTAAGAACATTTTCTCAGGAGGAGCTATGATTCTAACCATCATGGATGGTGACGACCTTCCTTACCCCGTCAATGCAGACATAGTGAAAAAATACTACGTATAATCAAAGACGCGCTAGGTTGACTGGCCTAGGAAAAAATAAGGGCTTCCCGGCGAACAAAAAGGGTTCGGGCAAAAATAAGGGACGAAAATGAAAAAATCTGTACACCCGGCAAGTCGAAAACCTGAAAAGGCAGCTTGTGCAAAAAAGGGTATCCCGAAGGACTGAAAATCCAAAAGGGCGGTCCAGGAAAAAATTAGGGATCAAAGCGTAACACTATGTCTCACTGGATCACCTTGCATCCAGACTTCGGTATCAACTGTTAAGCTCGGACGACACTAATCAATTTGATCTACCTTCAACCAAGTAGCAAAGTGATGAGATGCTCGAGGACATAAAGGAAATAGCAGAGTTAGAACCCAGTGGGATTATTCACACAGTTGTTTTGTTTAGTTTTTCACAAATTGTGTAAATTCTATTATTCGGCGACATTCTCTTACTAGGACGTTAGCCTCTTGTACAAAAATGCCTATTTACAGGCCAAACTTCAAAATCAATACAATTCGTTTTCAAAGAAATTTCAAACTGTTTTTCCTTTATCTGTTTTGATTTGCAAAGAACGTCCAAGGTTCATTTTTGATATATGCATTTGACATTAATTGCTTCTCATAAATATTTACATGCGAAACAAAAGACGAATTACTGGTAACATCAGAAACATGGGCAAATAAGAATTGTCCGAAGTGTACACTTGCTCTGTCCACCAGGTACAAAAGTAGATCCAGCTGAAGAATATGGATAAGATACCTTCACTCCCCGCAGAGTAAGGCAATAATGGTAGCTCTCCCCCAACCGAGACTCGCAACTATGAACGAATCAGTAATGCTCTCCCCAAGAAGAGTTGATCTTCCATCAGCACTAAAAAGGCTTGATATCCCCGGCAGTCTTAATATTCCCCAGCAGAGTATAAGAATATTCCCCGACAGAATACAAGATATCCCCAGTGGAGTTAAATTTTCCCAGCACATTCTGAAAAAGCTTCCCCAACGGAGTTGGGAGAATCATCCCCAGTAGACTCTGGAAGTTTATCCCCAGCGGAGTACAAAAATAAATCTCCCTAGCCGAGTTCAAAGGATCATTCCCAGCAGAATTCAGAGGATTATCCCCACAAAAGTCTAACAGGTTATCCCTAGTGACGTCGCCACTGAGAGATCATCTCCAGCGGAGTTCCTCCCTTTCACAAACAGGAATTCAATCCTCAACAGATTCAATATCACCAGCAACGATAATTCATCCCGACAGAATTTATCAGTGGAATTCTCAGCAGAGCATCTCTTCCCCATAGAGTAATCTCCTCACCAGTTTATCCCCCAACGGAGTTATCCTCTCCTGTAGGTCTATTCTCACAATCATCTTCATTCTTCATCCCCAGCGAAAACGAAGAATTCAACTCTATTCTCCAGCAGCTATCCGGGATTTATTTTCCCCAACTAGAAACATTACATTTCCATACATCATGATACATGCATATACGCATCATACCATACAATCTCATTTATGTTGAGAGCATCATTGCTTGATCCATATCATGCATTGCATATGACTGACCTTTACCTTTCAGGAAAGATGCAGTTAAATTCTCAACTATGTCAAAGACCTTCTCTGGTTTAGTCAGATCGATCCTAAGATCTCCCTGATTCGTATTCTAGTTGAAGATTTTCCAAGACTTTCGTCTGGTTCAGTTAAATCGACCCTAAGATTTTTCTGATTCTTATCCAGTCAAAGTTAATCCAAGACCTTCTCTGGTTCAGTCAGATCGACCCTAAGATCTCCCTGATTCGTATTCCAGTTGAAGATATTCCAAGACTTTCGTCTGGTTTGGTTAAATCGACCCTAAGATTTTTCTGATTCTTATCCAGTCAAAGTTAATCCAAGGCCTTCTCTGGTTCAGTCAGATCGACCCTAAGATCTCCCTGATTCGTATTCCAGTTGAATATATTCCAAGACTTTCGTCTGGTTCAGTTAAATCGACCCTAAGATTTTTCTGATTCTTATCCAGTCAAAGTTAATCCAAGACCTTCTCTGGTTCAGTCAGATCGACCCTAAGATCTCCCTGATTCGTATTCCAGTTGAAGATATTCCAAGACTTTTATCTGGTTCAGTTAAATTGACCCTATGATTTTTCTGATTCTTATCCAGTCAAAGTTAATCCAAGACCTTCTCTGGTTCAGTCAGACCGACCCTAAGATCTCCCTGATTCGTATTCCAGTTGAAGATATTCCAAGACTTTTGTCTGGTTCAGTTAAACCGACCCTAAGATTTTTCTGATTCTTATCTAGTCAAAGTTAATCCAAGACCTTCTCTGGTTCAGTCAGATCGACCCTAAGATCTCCCTGATTCGTATTCCCATTGAAGATATTCCAAGACTTTCGTCTGGTTCAGTTAAATCGACCCTAAGATTTTTCTGATTCTTATCCAGTCAAAGTTAATCCAAGACCTTCTCTGGTTCAGTCAGATCGACCCTAAGATCTCCCTGATTCGTATTCTAGTTGAAGATATTCCAAGACTTTTGTCTGGTTCAGTTAAATCGACCCTAAGATTTTTCTGATTCTTATCCAGTCAAAGTTAATCCAAGACCTTCTCTGGTTCAGTCAGATCAACCCTAAGATCTCCCTGATTCGTATTCCAGTTGAAGATATTCCAAGACTTTTGTCTGGTTCAGTTAAATCGACCCTAAGATTTTTCTGATTCTTATCTAGTCAAAGTTAATCCAAGACCTTCTCTGGTTCAGTCAGATCGACCCTAAGATCTCCCTGATTCGTATTCTAGTTGAAGATATTCCAAGACTTCCGTCTGGTTCAGTTAAATCGACCCTAAGATTTTTCGGATTCTAGTTGAAGATATTCCAAGACTTCCGTCTGGTTCAGTTAAATCGACCCTAAGATTTTTCGGATTCTTATCCAGTCAAAGTTAATCCAAGACCTTCTATGGTTCAGTTAAATCGATCCTAAGATTTTTCTGATTCTTATCCAGCCAAAGTTAATCCAAGACCTTTTCTGGTTCAGTTAGATCGACGCTAAGATCTCCCTGATTCCTATTCCAGTCGAAGTTCAGACCATCTATCAGCAGTCTCCAAATGGCATCTGTAAGCCCATTCCCGACATCACAAGGCGGATACCACTTCATGCGAGTGCAAATTTCTGGGCACTCTAGTGTTCAACCATCTTCCACCTTCGGATCACGAAAGGCCCGAAAGGCAATCTATATCCTCAGGTTTAAGAAAATTGAACAGGGGCAGCTGTTGTACCCCAAAATTTTCCCTCTCATATTTCTCAAAACATGGCAAGAAAAATCTCCAAGTGGCTCAAGATTGCTCAAGAGTTGGACATTCAAGCTATCCCCTAAGGCAGTCAATCCCAAATTAGGGGTTTGTGTTGCATCAAGATCCTTGAATCCAAATGACATCAAATTCTCCCCAATGTCCTAATATGTTCTCAAGGTCATCCATGTCAAATTTCAAGCCTTGCAGAGGAAGTTTGCTCAGTCAATTGCTCAAAGGGTCCAAAAATCGACTGTGCTAGGGGCAAAAGTCAACTGTGACCTAAATACAGTCAAACTTTAAGATTTTTTGTCAAAATTCTTATTTTGAAGGTTATTTCATCATTTGATCAAGGGTTGATCATGATTCATCAAGGATTGCTCAAAATTCATCAAGACTCAAAAGTTGCTAAATTAGGGTTTTGTAGGAAAAGTCAACTCAACTTTGACCAAGCATAACTTTCTCATACTTTATGAGAAATGACCCATCCAAAGCTCATTTGTAAGAGGATGAAATTTCCTACAATCCATATTCATACCCCAAGATCAGAAAATGCACTCATAAGAAGTTACAAATTTGGACATTATAAGTCATTTTTGAAGGTCAACAAATACACCTTTTTTGCCAAAGCTTATAACTTGATCATGGAATATCAAAAGGAGATGATACCAAAAGGGTTGGTTAGAGGACATCTCAATCTTTCTAAAAAGTCCAATAACACTTCCAAAAGTTCAAAATTGAAGAAGTTATGCATTGTTGAAGTTGGGCATTTTTGCAAAATTGCCAAAAGTCAACTATCCCCAAAAATTCAAATTTTGTCAAATGGGCCCATTCTTTTCCACTTGATTTGATCTTGTCTCACTACACACGTGTCCTAGCTTCATCCTTGTGTCCATTTATCAATTTATTTATTTTATTTGATTTTTTATTGAATTATTTCATTTTAAATCAATTTAAATCAAATAATATCCCAAAACTTGATTATATGAGATCTTTTTCTATTTTCAAGACCTAATCATCATCAATGTCATGATCAAATTCATATCAATCATTCCATGTGCAAAAAGATTGGATTTTTGGCAAATTAAGCAAGTTTTCAATGGAGGATCAAATCCAATCTCAAAGCATTGATGTGCAAAGATTCAAGACTAATTTGTTGACCTAATACATTGCAGCATACATATACAATCCAAGGCACACAGATTTGAGACCTAGAGGCTGCAAGAATACTGAAAACCAAACTTGAAAAAAGGTGGAAAAAGTGTGAAACTGAAATCATTCTTAGAGGCAAATTCAAGAGCAAAACTCAATACCAATCGCTTGCTGGACAATCACTGAAGCAAAACCAACCCAAAGCCAGTCTCCATACACGCGCAGAAGCTCTGTAAGTGTTTCAAAAAATGCTTTTTGTTTGAATTCGTAGATCCGTATTCTTGCACTTTTCTTACAAACTCTTGGCATATTCATGATTATCATCAAATTTATAAGCATTCTGCATTAGCCAATTGTGTTTTGTTGGCCTAGATGAAGAACCCCCATATCTAGGGTTCTTCGCTCGTGTTTTGGGGTTTTTCTTTTTCCGGGAAATCAAGACTTAAGAAGGATATAGGTTTGTTCAGGAGGCCTAGACAAATTCAACCATGTGCTTGGAATCAATTTCCATGGACTAGAATGGATTTTAGGATGCACATACGAATTTAGCTGCAGATATAAATCCGCAGGTAAATTTACAGGTATGAAGGTCAGGGACGACAAACGTGTCCCCCTCTTAGTGGCCGGTTCAAACTTCGGGCGTCTTATTTTTTTATTCTGGCATATTATTGTTTTTCCCCATATTATAATTATTGTCCATTATACTAACAGTTGAAGCGCGTTGGTTGAGTGGCAAAGGCGTATATCCAATATCCAACAGGACCTGGGTTCGAATCCCAGGTCCCCCCATATGCTTTGTATTATTTTTCTTCAGGTATTCCAGCACGCTTCAGGAGTTGTAGCCTACCATGCTCCCTCACTCAATCTCTTCTCAGATGGCCCTAGGCCAGATCTGGTGGTCCAGATGGGACGTCCACCATGCTACCAAGTCAAGGTGCCACATGGAATCAGGAAAAGTCAGCCAGGCCAGTGCCTAATGGGCCTTGAATTTGCCATTCTCATCCCCCTAATCAGGCCCAAACCCTAACTTTTTTCTCTTTTCTTTTATTATTTCTTTTAATTATTTTATTGTTATTATTTTTATTATTTAACTAACCAATCAAAACTTTTTCTTCATAAAATTAAAAACCAAAAAAATATATTTTGTTTATTACAATTTAATTTCAGTATTTTATTTTTGTCAATAAATATCAATTAATTAATTTAGTTTTAATTAGGAATAACTTTTAATGTATTTTGTAATAATTAAAATTAACTTAGACAATTAGGTTTTATTAACATTGATCAAATTTATTTTTATTTCTTTAAATATCAAAAACCCAAAAATATTTTTATTAATTAATTTAGTTTAATAATTCAATAATTATCCAATTTAATTTCTTCCATAAATTCAAAAACAAACCAAAAAATCTTTTCTTTAAAAACAAAGGGTCAAAACCCTAAAACTTGCGCCCGACTTAATTTCCCGCACGCGTCCCATTTTATTCAATATTGTATCTGTTTCCTGGAATGTAATAGATAATTAGGACTTTACTATTTTTATCGCTTTATTTATTATTCTGCATTTTAATTTCAAGGGTTACTTTTGGCGATGTAAATACCCGACGCCTTGTAATAATTAGTTCAATTTCCGCAATTTAATTTCCGCAACTTATATACTGTTAGATGTTTGGTAATAGGGAATGCATGACAAGATCAAATGTTTAAACCTAAAATCAACATAGATAACCACTAACATGTACAAAGATAAAAAAAACTGAAAACAACACACTCGCACATGCGCACTCCTAGGGTACACCTCACTTGGTTACCTTCGAACGCGGTCATTGAGTATAGGAAGTTTTAGAGGTCGCCCTCTTGTCCAAAGATCATAGTTGCCTCGAAACGGTTGCCTCAGATAAAATGATCTAAGACATTAGGGTTACCGCTAAGGCGTCCTAACATTGCTTTAGTGACCGCACGTCCCTTAATCGAATTGACCCTTAAAACTCCAACGACGATGCTACCTACTCATTAATAGTGGGATAGCATTGTCTAAAGGAAGATATCATAAAACGATTCCTTTTTTTGAGTAGGTAGATGGTTCTTAAGTACTTGATCTTACAAAAACAAAAAATACTTTTCACATTTACATTTTTCGAACAAAGTTTTCAAAAACACTTCGTACACTCTTGAGGACAGAAGCAAGAGTTAAATCGAAGTTTTCAAAACAAAAAATTTTTCAAACCCACAAACACAAAGAAAAGCAAATTTTGAAAACACTTTGAGCAAGTACCTAAGAGCCCGTGGATAACCACGGATATAAAGGGTGCTAACACCTTCCCTTTCTATAATCTACCCCCCGGACCCGAGAAACACCTCGAAAAAGGAATTTTTCTGTGCTTTTTTCCTTTCCTTGTTGGATAAAATAAAAGACGGTGGCGACTCTTGCTTACCGTGACATTTTGCGAAAACAAACGCAAAACGCAAACCAACATTCTAAAAACAGTCAGTTGTTCCCACCGTATCACATGTATGAAAAGGGTTCTTACACTTGAGAGGATCAGAAGCACAAGATATAGACTTATGGCTATGTTACTTGATTTTGAAGAAAAGTGGAAATATGGTTTCAAGACAAAGTACAAGTATGGCCTGAGTTGTTAGAGCCTTTTGAAAAGTTTCTCATGGCTTTTAGATTGTGTGTGATCAGAATAAAACAAGTGCAAAGCTCAAAAATTGACTTTGTGCAAAAAAGCCACTTTTCCAAAATGGCAATGTTGTCTTTCTTCCTAAAATGGTATTAAGCACGAGCAATGCATTGAATGCTTGGATTAAAGCTTCTAACAGCTGTGCAAACATTTAATTATGGAGTGCCAAAAAAGATTGAGGCCTGCAAAGCAAAGATTATTCAGCCTAGGCTTGGATTTGAATACTTGTTCACCATGGAAATGGCTTGTAAATCAAGAATGAAACCCTAACTTCATCTATTCGATTCTCTTTGCTCAAACACGATCTTAATGAGTTCTTGGACATTTTGGAAAGCTTGTAACATCCTCTACAACCTCTATGTTGGTCACTTTTGAAAATTACCCTTGGAACTATGTGAAAAATTTCCATGAAGTTGGGTCAAAATCCTACCTAAACTAGGGCATGGTTTCACTAAGTTTCTAAGTTTCATGAACATGTATTCACAAAATCATAACTTGAAATCCATACATTTCTAGGAGCAGTTGTGTTCAGAAATGTTTTAGATTTCATTGAGATCTACAACTTTCATGTTTAAAGTTTCCTTTGAATCATCTTGCATCATGGTGAAAAATTTGCTCAAAGTTGTGAGAAAATATGAAATTTCCAACACTTAGAAAAATTTCTAAGTTTAGAAATTTTGACTTTTCAAAATGAAATCTTGATTTTTTTGATTTCTTGATGAGAAAGTTTCATATTTTGACATGTTTTGATGAATTGTGATCCTTGACACTTGATTTTGACCAAAAAGTCAAAGTTTGACTTTTCAGTGTGCAATTGACTTTTGATCAATTGACTGAAAATCAACTATCAATCAATTGACCTTGAGCAATATTTTGAGTCATGCCATTAGGTCAAAATGATGAAATTTAAACCTTGAGATCATGTTTCCAACCAATCAACCATTTACTAGGTCAAAAATCAGAAATTGCACTTCCTTAGTCAAAACCCTAATTTTGACCATTTTGCCCTTTTGATGATCTGATCAAATTTCTTAAGGAATTGTGATCCAAACTTGATCAAATGACATATATGAGTTAATAATGTTGACATGGATAAAAAATTATGAGGTTTTACTGTAAGTTGACCACAATTGAATTTTTCCCAATAAGTTGATTTTTAGGTTAACTGATCAATTGACTGAGCAAAAATGTGATCCAAGACTTGAAACTTGACATGAGAAATATTGAGGGCCCATAATGATCCATAAAAGTCATATGGGGCATTAAAAGTCCATTTATCCTTGTGCAATCTCAAACCCTAATTTTCAGTCATTAGTGCTTGAGGAGGTGTCTTGAGCTGATCAACCCTAGTGCAGTCTTGAACCAAAGGAGATCTTGTGAGAAATTACTTGATAAGTGAGAGGGCAAATTTTGGGGTACAACAGTAGGCATATGGTCATGGGGCTCAGCCGAGCGAACCTTGTAAATACTTCCTTCTTTTCCTTGTGTTTTCTTTTGCATGCATTCCCTATTTGCATTTTCTTTGTAGCTCGTAAACCTTAGATTTGAACACACCCTTTGATTAGAAAAACAAGAGTGGATAATGTAGAGTACTACAGGCATGTGGGGTGCTAATACCTTCCCCTCGCATAACAGAATTCCTTACCCGATCTCTCGGTTGCTTGATCGTGATTTCACCCTTCTCAGGTTTAATCGATATTTACCTTTCCCTTCCCGTGGGATAAAAAATGTTCGATAGCAACTTCATTGATTTCATCTCAATGATTTGTTCAGCCGGTTGTTTCAGCTGGCGACTTTGCTGGGGACAGGTTGACCAATTGTTGGTCCATCCTGGAGCCACTCCTAGCTCTTGTTATATTTTCATTGGGTGTTTATTTGGATGCTTTGTGGCTTGTTCAATTTGTACATATTTATCAGAGCATATGTTTGCATTACATTTTATTGTTTTCCATATTGGTTATCTGTTGTGCTAGATTATGGTTTTCCATGTTGGGTGGGTGTTACTATTGAGGTTAAGGCCTAGTACCCAGGCTAGAGTGCACTATCTAGGAAACCTAGGAATAGAGTAGAACATGACGGCTATTGGACGAAGGTCTTATCAGCACGGTCATGTCGTCTACGCTCAGATGAGGTTCAAATAAGGTGTTATTTTCATCCACGTATGTGGCTTGATGGTAGTGCTTTTAGACGAGCTCGTGATTTTTAGTTACCATTGGCTTACCTTGACCTAGTCTTTACCCGTGAGTGGGGGGATAATCTTTACAAGTACCGATGGTGACTTTGTTCTGATGGTGACTTTGTTCTGTTGGTGACTGTGTTCCGTTGGTGACTTGGTTTTTTGTGGTTTATGTTTCGAAATTTTGATCTTGGTATTCTCGGCGTATCCAGAGACATTGGAATGGATTTCTGATGTTGGAAACATTGATTCCACGTGTTATTTCACCTTTCATCATGGCATATTTACTTATACAAAAAAAGGAATGTGTAAAAAATTATATGCATGAAAAAAGTTAACACACATGTTCTTTCCATTTCCAAGGAATCGTGCTTGTGAGCCTTATATTGTGTTTGCCCATCGTGTTGTACCCTAAAATTTTCCCTCTCATTTCTCAAGGATTCTCTCACAAGATTTTCTATGACATCAAGTTTGCAGCACTGATACATCAATTTAGGCTTGGAATTGGCACAAGGGCAAAATGGTCAATTGCATACTGGAAAGTCAAACTTTGACTTTTTGGTCAAAATTACATTCCAAAGATAAAATTTCATCAAGACATTCAATAATATCAAGCTTGATCATCAAGAAGTCAAGAAAGTCAAAAGTCAACTTGAAAAGTCAAGATTTCCAAGACTTATAAATTTTCTAAGTGTTTTTATACATGATAATTTCATCACTTTATGCCATTCTTTCACCAAGATGCTAGACGGTTCAAGGGAAACTTTCAACATGAAAGTTGTAGATCTCCATGATATCTACAATATTGCTTTACACAACTTCTCCTCAATATGCTTGTATCTCAAGTTATAAGTTCATGAAGTCATGGCATTTTCATTTAAGACTTAGGGAAATTTCCAACAGATTTTAGTCAGGATTTTATCCCAACTTCTTGGCATTTTTTCACATAGTTCCTAGATGATTTTCTCAAAATGGCCAACGTGAAAGTTGTAGAGGGTGTTTCAAGCTTTCCAAAACATTCAAGAGCATGAATTTATCATACTTGAGCTAGGAGATTCAAGGGCTTGAAGTTGGGAATCCATTATTGAATTGCAAGTCATTTTAGTGAAGAACACATAACAAAACTCTTATGATTTGCTGCATAATCTTATGTTGCAGGCTTTCTTGCTTGCAAATCTCATCATAATTTAATTCTTACACAAGAGCTTGAGCTATTACCCAAGTGTTTGAGCCTTTGTCCAAAAGATCTTTCCATTTATGGCATAAAGGCATCATTGCTACTCTTGAAAAACAAGCCTTTTGGTACAAAGTTTGTCTTAAGCCCATACCTTGCTTGTTGCTGATTATACTCCACCATAAATCATGGGAAGTATCTCCTCTATACCAGCAACTTTGGTACTTCATCTTGGGACTATGGAGTACTTGACATAGTTTGATCTTTGTAATCCAACCAAACCATAACATGCTGTTTTGCAAACCTAATCATCTCATATGCACAAACCCCTTGCCTATAAATAGAAGAAGCATTTGCAAGAGAAAGAGGTTAGAAAAAATAGAGAGAAAGGCCAGAAAATAGGAGGGGAAACTAACACTCAAAACTATTCTTGCTGTCAAAAACCAGATTTGTACACAAAACCTCCATTTTTGAGCTTTAAAGTCCAAATCTTTGAATCTCATACCTTGCAAGTTTTTTCCAAAAAAAACCATCCAAACACTTCATATACACCATATAGAAGTTGTTCAAACATAAGAATAACTTCTGTAACATTATTACCACCATCTTCTAAACTCAAAAAACATACATTGCAACTTGACTTGGTTGGAGCGGTTCAACCATTTTCAGTACAAAAGGAAGGTTGGAGTTACTTCAAGAAGGTTCAAAGGAGCTCGATCAATCACCACTTTCACTAGGAAACATCCGTACAGTTTCTAAAGCTTCCACTTCGAGAGGTAAACTTTCTCAAACTGTGATATAATTGTTCATACATCATTTGCTTTTATGCTCAAAAGATATAACAAGATAGATCAAAGAGAAAAAACTAACAAAAAGCTAGACCAGAGGCTAACACGGGTGCCTGTGTCACACGACACGTCCCGTGTCAGCTTAGTTGGGTTGAAAAAACATGATAATGTGCAGGGACAGAGGCTGACATGGGTGCCTGTGTCAAACGACACGGCCCGTGTCAATCTTACTGGTACGTACATGAGCAGAAAAAGATGAACAAGGGCTGACACAGGCGCCCGTGTCATGTGACATGGCCGTGTCAGGTTGGGTGGAACCAAAAAATGCAAAAAAAGTCATGGACTGGTCCTGACACGGGTGCCCGTGTCCACTGACACGGCCCGTGTCAGCTCGGGCACCAAATTTCTTGATTTTTTGAGATTTTTGAGTTTATTTTGGACATGTTATATTGCTTGGAAATGACCTAACTTTATAAAAACTTTGTTTACAAATGAAACCTCAAAAACATTTTTCTAAACAATTAGTTTTTTTAAAGTTAACTTAGACTTAGGTTTTTCTTCAATGAAGTTAATTACAAAACTTTTCCTATAAAAAACCCTAAAAAACTATTTCTCTCCCTTTACATCTTCTTGCATATTCTACTATTTTTACATTATAAACTATGTAATTGTCAAAGCCTTGTAATAGTAATTAGGGTTTACTTTACTTGTCATCCCCATTTGTAAATTTATATCCCCCATCCCAAGTGATGTAATAGTGTAGTAATTTTACTTTTCGCAATTTATTGCTTTCATATAATGTTAGTAATTAGGGTTTGTATGGAAAGATAAAACCAACAAGTAGATAACCATAATTCAAGATAAACAAGCATGTAAATAAAACACATTTGAACACTTACACCCTTAGGGTAATTCCACTTGTTGCCTTACAAAAATGGCTATGTTATACATGTGGGATATCTTAGCAAAAGCAAACAAAAAAATACAAGATCATAGTCCCTCGATGACACTATCAATGTTGCCTTTAAAAATGATCTTAGTCCCTAAATAAAATGCTAATATATCTTACAATATTGCTAATCATGGTTATACGATGACCCACGCCCGTCCCTTTTACATCCAAAGATAGGGTTACTTACCAAATCAATGGTAAGATAACAATGTAAAAGGAAAAAGGAAATGAACATGAAAGACTTTTGAGTAGGTAGAACGTTCCTAGTTACTTGCTCAATTTCAAGACAAAAAAATCCTTGCTATTTTCAAAAACAAACACCTACACTTTCAAACATCTTACAAACTTGAAAACATTTTCAAAAGATCAACACTTTGTATACATTCTTACGAACGAGAATCATTACAAAGTTTTCCTAAACGATGGAATCTTTACAAAATACTTTCAAAAACCACACAAAGCATATTTTCAAACAAAAGCAAGTGATCTAGCAAGTAACTAAGAACCCATGGAAAACCATGGATGAAAAGGGTGCTAACACCTTCCCTTTTCATAATCTACCCCCCAAACTCAAGAAACAATCTCAAAGGTCTTTCCTGTGCTTTTTCACCTTTCCTTTTGGATAAAAGAAAAGTCGGTGGAGACTCTTTCTAACTGTAACATTTGCGATCAAACGCAAAACAACCAAGTCAATTCTCCCACCGTATCACAAAACTGGTGACTTTGCTGGGGAAAATTTTAAAAGTGGGGTTACCTTAGGGTTATATCACATTTACTTTCTTTCTTTGTTTGACTCGTATGCTTTACATTTTGGTTCTTTGTTTGGGTTTGAATCCTCTACCAGGATTTGGGATACCTTATAGGTAAGTAGTAATACGTTGTGGAAACTGTGTGGGGTATACCGGCACGGTCTAAGCAATAGCTACGTTAGTGCGACATATTTGTGGGTACCAGTAGCCCTTGAGTAGTCAAGGAGAATACGGGGTCGTTGAGTGATGTCATGAAGCACTAATGAACTTTTAGAACCTTTACTTTACCAACTTGGCCTTTAGGACGTAGTGAGATGACTGGCTTTGGAGCAGTCCGAAGTTGGTAGATACTCGATACTACACTCATTGAGGTTTGGTTTTTTGGGATATTTCGGTCGCCATTAAAGAGGCTTGTGCTGAAACAATGATCAAAGAAACAAACCAGTGATATTTAGCTCCTTAGAACCCAGTTACTATTAATAGGACAGGTTTGAGCCAACTAAACTTCAAGAGGGTACTTACCTATGAAACTCCATGCAAGCCTAAACCTAAGGACTTGTTTGCTTTGTATGTATATTTACTTGTACATAACATCATAACATCATACTCATACTCACTAACCATTTCAAGGATTTTTGGGATTTATCTTTGTTCTATTTTGTAGGACATGGATTCTATTCGCAGGAAAACCATTCAAGTCAATCTTGTAAGAATCCCTCCTCAACTCAAAGAGTCAACATCATGGATTCCTGAAAATTCTCTATTTACTGAAAGACATGGTCGCCTACTAAACTTGGTCACTTCCAACACTGATGAAGACATGATGAAGATGCTCTTTCAGTTCTTTGATCCCCTACACCAGTGCTTCACATTTCCCGATTATCAACTTGTGCCAACTTTGGAAGAATTCTCCCGACTCTTGAGGATTCTAATTCTCAATCAACTACCTTTCAACAGTACGAAAAGAGATCCAAAGCCAGAAGAGATTTGTCAAGCTCTACACTTGCAACCATCTGATGTCACAACTAATTGGGAAACAAGGAGTGGTGTCAAAGGTTTCCTAGCAAAGTTCTTGTTTGAGAAAGCCCACAACTATTGGAACTCTTTGGATTTTCAAGCCTTTGAGGAAATTGTGGCTCTCCTCATCTATGGGATGGTTTTGTTTCCAAATCCTGACCAACTCATAGATGTGAACACCGTCAAAATCTTCATGTCTCATAACCCGATGCCTACTTTGCTAGGGGACATCCTACATTACTTTCACACTCGCACTATCAGGAAAAGAGGTATCCTCATGTGTTTTACTCCTCTCTTGGAAAGATGGTTTATTTCACATCTTTCCCAATATGTATTGAAGAATGAGCAAGGTTCAAGGTGGTCACATAGGTTGATGGCGCTCAGACATTCAGACATTCATTGGTGTTCCGGCTCTTTGGAGAATGTTACTATCATCGACTGTTGTAGAGAGTTCCCTAATGTCCCTTTGCTTGGAATTAGAGGAGGTATGACTTACAACCCTTGCTTAGCCCTACGATAGTTTGGTCATACTCAGAGGGATGGTCCCCATGAGATGCTCATCCAAGGAGTGGTATTTGACTATGAGAATGACGATCAAGGTTACCGCCAGGGGTTTGTCCGAGCTTGGAGGATGTTAAATAAGGTGGATAGCAAGACACTAGGACACAAGAATTCCATTCCCCTCGAGCCTTACCTTAAATGGGTACGGGCTCGTGCTCAGACACTTGTGATGCCTTATCCCTCCATCTTACCAGTCATCGTGGAGCCTATGGTCGAAGGAGATGTTCCCTACACTATCCTCCATCCCGACATGCCTACCTCTCTTGAAGACCTACAAAAGAGTTGGATCCAGCTGAAGGAAGAACAAGATACTTTCAAGGTGCAGTTCTATGCTAGTGAGAAGAGGGTCTTGGAGCTTACGAAGCAGCTACAAGAAGATAAAAATATGAACGCTTATCTCGCGCCAAAGAGGATGCGTTCGGTCTTCTTATCTTAGAAAGCTATTTTGTAAGCCCAAGGGGCATAATGTAATCTTTCTTGTTTTAACTAATGAAAGTTAAATTTTGTTCATTATTTTGTCTATACAAATTTAAATTTCATTAATCCTTGAAATTCTTTGCATATACATATTCCATGCATCATAGCATGACAGGTTTTCGCATAACCGGTTTCCTTATCTTTCTGCTGTTTATTTCAGCAAGATGGATCTAGAGAAAACTGTGACGGAACTCCAAGCCCAGAATTCTCAGTTTCAGGAAGCTTTACTAGCCCTAGCCAAGGGGCAGCAAGATATGATGGCTTTGCTGGCCGTTAAGAAGAAGCCAAAGAAAAAAGCTCTACTCAACATGGGTAAAAGGTTCAAAGAGACAATCCGTCAAATCCCAGTAGAATAGATTCATCCAAAGAGGACGAGAACCAGATTGGTGAGGTCAAGAGTACTCAGGCCGACTGTATCAACAATCAAGTATCCGATGATGATTATTTTAACGAGCAGTACCCACCCGCTAATATCAAATACAAGCAGTTAGAAGACATATTGAAAGCTGTTGAAATCCAAGCCGTTCCCGATTTAGATTTTGATGATTTAGGTTTGATCTCTGGGGTAGTCATTCCCCACAAATTCAAAATACCAATCTTTTCCAAGTACGATGGGGTTTCTTGTCCAAAACTCCATTTAAAGTCTTATGTGCGCAAGATACAGTCGCACACTACCGATAAGAAGCTATGGGTTCACTTTTTCCAAGAAAGCTTGGCTGGAACACAACTTGAATGGTTTTATCAGTTAGATGGTTCTCGTATCAACACTTGGGAGGATTTAGATACTGCCTTCTACCATCAGTATCAGTACAACGCCAACTTGGCGCCAATGAGGGTTCAATTGCAAGATATGACCATGGGCAAGAATGAAGGATTTAAGGAATACGCGCAAAAGTGGAGAGACCTTGCTAGTAGGGTCCAACCCCCCTTGACTGATAGGGAGCACATCGACATGTTCATAGACACTTTATCTGGTCCTTTCTTTAATTTGTTAGTTGTCTGCTCTTCTTCTGGTTTTACCGAGTTAATCTTAACCGGTGAAACAGTTGGAAGTGGCATTAAAAGTGGGAAAATCTATGTGGCATCTACCTCCACTCCTAATCCAATCAAGAAACCTTTTGCTGCAAAGAAGGAAGTTAATGTTGTGTATGGGGAAAGGGCCCATACCAAGAAGAATGACCACCCGTCTGTCAATGCTATCCGAATCTCCAATCTAACTCCTACTCCAAGACCATCTGCAAATCATTAACATTTTGAAACTCCAAGAATACAATTTACAAGGTTAGGCATGTCACTATCTCAATCCCTTCAACATTTGCTCAAGGCTAATTTAGTGACGTTGCGCGATCCTCCCGCCAACCCTGACACCTCGTCACCAAAGTATAATCTGAATGCTAAATGTGCTTACCATTCAAGCAGCCCCGGGAACGAGACTGACCAGTGGTGGGCCTTGAAGAACAAGATCCAGGATTTAATTGACAACAAGACTATTGAATTTGATCCTCCTCCAACATCGAATGTAATTACCGCTCCGATGCCGAAGCATGACAAAGGTGTTAATGTTGTCGAAGATACAATGTTTGTTGCCTCCGTTGAAGATTTGACTACTCTGCTGAATATAATCAAGAATAATCTGTTGAAAGCCGGGATCTTCCCTGGCTGTGAAGAAGGCTGCGTGTGTTGTACAAGACAATACAATGGTTGTGAAAGGCTGAAGAAAGGCATACAACGCCTGATGGATAGCCACAAAATTCTGTTTGAAAAGACTCCACTTTCCAAGAGTTTGATTAACAAATGTGAAGACCTCTCCATTATTACCATCTCAAAAAAACCTATTAGGATCACCTCCAAAGGTCCTATTAGGATTTCAAATGAACCCACCATTGCTCCATTAATAATTACCAATCCTGGACCAATTCCTTACTCTTCAAATAAAGCGGTACCATGGAATTACGGTGCTGATGTGTTCTATCATGGGATTCAACAAGATGCCCGGATTGAAGAAGAAAAATATGACAATGTTGGCAACATAGTTGGCTCAAGCAAAGTAACTAGAACAGGGAGAATATTCTCACCCAATATTTCACCTCCAATAGTCACAAAGACGCCCATCCGCATTACTGCTGCCAAGCCAAATACCGATACCAGAGGGAAAGGGAAGGTTGTTGAGCCTGATATGATTGAGTTACCATCCAAGGACGTAACTAATGAAGAACCCTCCACTCGCGAGATGGACGAGATTTTAAAGATTATAAAAAGAAGCGACTTCAAAATTGTAGAACAGTTTGAGAAAACCCCTTCTAAGATTTCAATGTTATCATTGCTGCTTTGCTCCGATGCCCATGCTCAGACATTAATCAAGTTCCTGAAAAAAGCTCATGTCCCCCATGAGACAACGACAAACCAATTTGAGAATTGCGTAGCTAGCCTGACAACTGATAATGGCTTGGGGTTTTCAGATGCTGACTTAACACCTCTCGGGAAGAATCACAACAAAGCTTTACATGTTTCTATAGAGTGCAAATGGATCACCTTAGCACATGTGCTAGTCGACACTGGTTCTTCTCTGAATGTTTTACCCAAGGGGGCATTAGACCGTCTTGACTGTGAAGATTTAGTCTTGAAGCCAAGTGATATCATCGTAAGGGCGTTTGATGGATCAAAGAGGACTATTCATGGGGAAGTAGATCTTCCAATCAAAGTGGGCTCCCAAATATTCAACTCCACCTTCTATATTATGGATACTCTCCCTGCCTATTCTTGTCTTTTAGGTCGCCCGTGGATTCATAAGGTTGGGGCAGTTACCTCAACCCTCCATCAGAAACTCAAATACCCGGTCAAAGGCAGGATAGTCACCGCCTATGGGGAAGAAGAGTTTATGGTGAACCACCTTAACTCTTTCAAGTACGTAGAGATGGATGGAGAATTGATTGAAACCCCATGTCAAGCCTTTGAGGTTGTACCGCCAATGATTGCTGCTACTAAATGTTCTTCTGATGAGTCCAAAGCTGTCAAGGTCATACCAAAGATGGTTTCAGTCAAGGATGCCTGTGCGGCAATTGAAGAAGGAAATTGTGATACTTGGGGGCAACTCCTCGATATCCTTTTTAGGACAGACAAATTTGGTTTGGGCTTCACCGTCCAAGCTCAAAAGGAAGTGAGGCATGCTCGTGCTGGAAAGCCACCTCTCCGCATTGGAAGCCATGGAGTCAACGCCGTGGGTGATTATGAAGAAGAGACTACATTTGAGGAGTGGGTGTATCCAACCACCACGGAGCTGAAGAATTGGTATACAAAGGACTTTGTACCAGTCTCCTTCATTGAGGATTAATCTACTTGTTATTGATTTTCTTTCAATTCAAGAACTTGTTGTCTGTAATATTCAAACAATGAATTTTAAGCCATGTGCCTGGCCCAGGGCATTTTGGTCCATTTGTCAAGGGTTTTATTTATATTCATCTAATCATATGATCATTCAGTACATTGGACTCTTTTGCATTCAAATATTTGTGTTAACTATCTTTCCTTTCTTTCAAATACATTTTCAAAAAATAGCCATGTATCTTACATGCACACACACACTCTTACAGATCCACATCCACTCTGGATCCTATTACCAATAACTCTACTATTGCCGACTATGACTTTGAATGTCATATCAACCAAGCTAAAGACGAAGGCGAGGAAGATTGTGACATACCGGGAGAGCTAGCCAGATTTCTGTTACAAGAGGAAAAATCTATTCAACTGCACAAAGAGTCAGTTGAAGTTATCAACTTGGGTACTGAGTCAAATAAGAAGGAAATTGGGATCAACACTAACTTGGAAAGCGGCATCAAGAGCAGGTTGGTTCATATGTTGCATGATTACGTGGAGGTTTTTGCTTGGTCTTATGAAGATATTCCTGAGTTGGATACCGACATCATAGTTCATCGTCTGCCAACAAAAGAAGATTGTTCGCCTGTCAAGCAAAAGGTTCGTCGCGTGAGGCATCATATGTTCGAAAAGATCAAAGCTGAAGTGATGAAACAGTTCGATGCAGGGTTCCTAGCTGTGACATCCTATCCTCAATGGGTTGCCAATGCAGTTCCAGTGCCAAAGAAAGACGGGAAAGTTCGCATGTGCGTAGACTATAGGGATCTGAATAGGACGAGCCCCAAGGATGACTTCCCTCTACCGCACATTGACGTCTTAGTTGATAATACTGCTCAGCATAAAGTATTCTCTTTCATGGATGGCTTCTCAGGCTATAATCAATTAAGGATGGCTCCTGAAGACATGGAGAAGACTACTTTCGTTACACAATGGGGCACCTTCTGCTATAAGGTCATGCCGTTTGGACTAAAAATGCAGGGGAAAAATATCAAAGAGCTATGATAGATTTGTTTCATGATATGATTCATCATGAGATAGAGGTATATGTGGATGATATGATTTCCAGATCACAAACCGAGGAAGAACATCTCGATCACCTGCACAAATTATTCGAGAGGCTGAAGAAGTATAAGTTGAGGTTAAACCCTAACAAGTGCACGTTTGGAGTATGCTCTAGAAAGCTTCTAGGTTTTGTTGTCAGCAATAAAGGCATTAAAGTAGATCCTGCCAAGGTAAAGGCCATGCAAGAAATTCCGCCCCCTCATTCTGAAAAAGAAGTCAGAGGATTCTTGGGTCATCTCAATTACATTGCCCGTTTCATATCTCACTTGATTGCTACTTGTGAGCCAGTCTTCAAACTATTGAAGAAAGATCAGGTAGTCATATGGAACAATGAGTGCCAGATTACCTTTGACAAAATCAAACAATACCTACAAGAACCTCCTATTCTCATGCCTCCAGTTGAAGGAAGACCCTTGATCATGTACTTGACAGTACTAGAGAATTTTATGGGGTGTGTTTTGGGCCAACATGACGAGTCTGGCTGAAAAGAGCGTGCTATTTATTACCTGAGCAAAAAGTTTACCGACTGTGAAACCAAATATTCACTGCTCGAGAAAGCTTGCTACGCTCTGGCATGGGCTGCTCGCCGGCAAAGACAGTATATGTTTACTCATACCACTCTGTTGATTTCTAAGATGGACCCAATCAAGTACATCTTTGAGAAACCTGCCCTTTCCGGACGGATAGCCAGATGGCAAATGATCTTGACTGAGTACGACATTCAATACACGAATCAAAAAGCCATCAAAGGAAGTGTACTAGCGGATCATTTGTCCCATCAAGCTGTGGATGATTATTAGTTAATGAACTTCGACTTCCCTGATGAGAACATCATGCTGGTAACCGACTGCGCAAAATCTAGACTGTATGACGGACCTGAACCAGGATCCCGATGGACTATGGTATTCGATGGGGCTTCCAACGCCTTAGGTAACGGAATTGGTGATGTGATCATCTCTCCTAAAGGTTGCCACACTCCTTTCATTGCCAGACTATGCTTCGATTGCACAAATAATATGGCCGAGTATGAAGCATGCATCTTAGGTCTAAAAGCTGCTATTGACTTAAGGATCAAGCATTTGGATGTGTTCTGGGATTCCGCCTTAGTGATCAGCCAAGTAAAAGGATATTGGGACACTAAACACCCTAATCTTATCCCTTACAAGGAACTTGTGTTATCCCTAATTCCTTACTTCGAAGAGATCACTTTTGAGCACTTCCCTAGGGAAGAAAACACGTTGGCTGACGCCTTGGCAACCATGTCTTCAATGTTCAAGGTCAGATGGGACAATGAAGCCCCTATGATAACAATTGAAAGATTCGATGAACCTGCACATTGCTATGAGCTTGACACTGATGCGGAAAAACCATGGTACCATGAGGTGATGAGATACCTTGAAGCATAAGAGTATCCAGAGGGGACATCTATCAATGACAGAAAGTTCTTGCGAAGATTTGCAGCCAAATTCTTCCTAAGTAACGAGATATTGTACAAGAGAAACCATGATTCAACTCTACTCCGATGTATGGACAAGAAGGAGGCAGAGGAGATTATCGAAGACATGCACGATGGTCTCTTTGGTACTCACTCAAGTGGACATACGATGGTAAAGAAAATCTTAAGAGCCAGTTACTATTGGTCAACGATGGAGACCGATTGCCATCAACATTCAAGAACTTGTCACAAATGCCAAATCTATGCTGACAAGGTCCACGTGCCTCCTATCCCTTTGAATGTCATGACCGCTCCGTGGCCATTTGCAACGTGGAGCATTGACATGATTGGAGAGATAAAGCCCACAACTTCCAACGGACATCGCTTTATTCTTGTTGCTATTGACTATTTTACCAAATGGGTTGAAGCCGCCTCATTTGCCTCAGTCACCAGGAATATGATAGCCAGATTCATCAGACACAACCTCATTTGCCGTTATGGTATCCCCGAAAGGATCATCACCGACAATGGGACTAACCTCAATAATGCTATGATCACTGAGCTTTGCACTCAGTTTAAGATCAAGCATCACAATTCTTCTCCGTATAGGCCGAAAATGAATGGCACAGTCGAAGCGGCCAACAAAAATATCAAGAAGATTATGCAGAAAATGGTAGTAACCTATAAGGATTGGCATGAGATGTTGTCGTTTGCTCTACATGGCTACCGTACTTCAGCTAGAACGTCAACTGAGGCAACTCCCTTTTATCTAGTCTATGGCATGGAAGCTGTTTTTCCAGTGGAATTTCAGATTCCCTCTCTAAGAATTATGAATGAGGTAGGCCTAGGAAAAGACGAGTGGGTTCAAATGAGATTGGATCAGCTGAACTTGATCGACGAAAAATGATTAGCTGCTGTTTGCTATGGTCGGACGTACCAAAAACGGATGATCAAGGCTTTCAACAAAAAGGTCAAGCCTCGAGTATATCAAGTTAGTGACTTGGTGATAAAACGCATCATTTTACCACAAGGCGACCCCAGAGGCAAATGGACTCCCACCTATGAAGGGCCATTTATTGTCAAGAGAGTTTTCTCTGGCGGTGCAATGATGCTGACTACCATGGATAGCGAGGATTTACCATATCCCATAAACGTGGACATAGTTAAAAAATACTACGCATAAGAGACCCGTTAGGTTGACACACCTAAGTAAAATAAGGGCATCCCAGTAAACCAAAAGGTTTGGGAAAAAATAGGGATATATGCAAAAGATTGTACAGCCGACAAGTTGAAAACCCTAAAGGGCGACTTGGGCAAAAAAGGGTATCCTGGTGGGCCGAAAACCCGAAAGGGCAGTCCAGGAAAAAATTAAGGATTAAAAGCGTATGACTATGTCCCGTGGAATCAATACAGTCAATTTTATCATCAAGGTCCAAGTTCAAACGGTCCAAGATCAATCCAATCAACTTCGATCAACGACAAGGGACATTCGAAGACATTGGGGAAATATTAAAGTTGGAAGGAAATAAGATCATTTCACATGGCTATTTGTTTTCATTCTAAATTTTGTTTTCCTTTCGACGATTTTATCTTACTAGGATCTCCGTCTCTCTGTACAAAAACGCCTATTCATGGGCAAAATATCAATACAAATACACTTTGAAGTGCAAAATTTTTGTCTTTGTTTTGAATGCAAATATGTCCAATGACTAAAATTGAAAGAACATATGTGTGATGCGGTGGAAGAACTGACTTGAGGTTTTGTGTTTTATCACAAATGTTGCGGTTAGCAAGAGTTGCCACCGACTTTTCTTTTATCCGAAAGGAAAGGTGAAAAAGCACAAGAAAGACCTTTGAGATTGTTTCTTGAGTTCGGGGGGTAGATTATGAAAAGGGAAGGTATTAGCACCCTTTTCATCCATGTTTTTCCATGGGCTCTTAGTTACTTTCTAGATCACTTGCTTTTGTTTTGAAATTGTGTTTGGTGTGGTTTTGAAAGTATTTTGTAAAAGAGGCCATTCGTTTAGGCAATCTTTGTAATGATTCTCGTTCGTAAGAATGTATACAAAGATATTTGTCTTTTTTGAAAATGTTTTCAATATTTGTAAGATGTTTTTGGAATGTGCGTGTTTGTTTTGAAAATATCAAGGGTTTGTTGTTTGAAAGGGAGCAAGTAACTAGAAGCTATCTACCTACTCAAATGTCTTCCTTATGCATTTTTTATTCCTTTGACATTGTTATCTTACCATTGATTTGGTAAGCAACCCTATCTTTGGATGTAAACGGGACGGGCGTGGGTCATCGTATAACCATGATTAGCAATGTTACAAAGTATCTTAGTATTTTTGAGGGACCAAGATCATTTTGTAAGGCAACTTTTGAATAGCGTTATCGAGGGGCTACGATCTTATAGTTGTTTTTTTTTGCCAAGATACTTCGCATGCGTAACATGGCCATTTTATTTTAGGCAACCAAGTGGAGAAAACCCTAAGGGTGCTTGTGTGCAAGTGTGTCATTTTCATGCTTTGATTTTGCCTTGTATTTAGGGTGTTCTATTTTGTTTTGTTTTATTCTTGTCATACAAACCCTAATTACTAATCATGGCATATGAAAGCGATAAATTGCGTAATGTAAATATTTCTAAGCTATTACAACAATTTATGGGAGGGGGGGATACAAGTTTGAATGGGGATTTGCACAAATATAAAGCTAAATACATTATTACAACCAAATCGAATTTGTACGAATTTAAGATAAATACAAAACAATATTTAAAATATAATGCAATGCAATGTACATGTAAAAAGATTTTTTGATGTCTTATTTTTATGTAAAAGAAAATTTAATCTAAACCTAAAAATATAAAAAAATTAATTTTTTAAAAGGGGTTTAACCCTAATTATTATTTAAGAGAAAATAAAGTTTCTATATTATTATTTTGTGCATTTTTTTGTATAAAAATAATAAATAATATTGTATATAAATATAAAATTATATACATGCAAAATAGGTATTTATGAGTATGAAAATAAAAAATAAATTATACTAAATATATTTTTATATTTACAAGTTTATCAAGAAAATAAATTATATCCTAGTAAAATAAAGTATATTTTTTATGTGAGAAATAATAAGAAAAATAAAATAAAAGTGTAATATTATTAATTTATATTTTTTGGGATTTTTATGTTTTAAAGAAAATATTAAAAAAATATTAAATATGAAAATAAAACAAAATAAAAACAAAAAATGAAAATGTAAAGAGTTAGCAAGGGAGTGATAAAGCAGATTTGATGGTGAGATGCTAGCAAAAAAACACTGGCCCAATAGACAAGCCCATCCTGCAAAAAAAATGTCAAAAAAACTAAAAAGAAGAAAATGTGAAAAAACAAAAGTAGCGCGCAGGTTCGAACCCAGGACATGGGTCTCACCAGCGCGCTACTTTACCACTAGGGTGGCTATACTTCCATTATCTTTACTGAAACGAAAATAACATATTACAAAACGCGCCCTATGCCCTGTTTCATCTTCTTCCTTAAGTTCTGGCCAGATACCCTGTAACTTTTTCATACTTCCATAAAAATGAAAATGCATAACATGAAAATTATAGAACTTAAGTACACGATTCCAATCATATAAATTATGTGAACTATTAATCAAAGTATAAAGAGAATTTTATCAGACCTAAATCTTGACCTAATATTTCCAGAAATTTCAAGTTCCAAATTCTCTCAACACATGTAAAATCAATGCAAGATAATGGTATGTACAACTTCGTTATGATGAGGACTACATTTTTTATTCACAGATCATGGCCTAAGGTTGCCTGTACAAGGATATAGAGTTTGAAATTTTACCTCCTTCAGTAGGAATCGTGAAATGAACTGGGGTGAGTTTGAGGGAGGCCTGATGCTTGCTTGAGCTTCCCTGAATCTATTCCAACCCTTGCCTTGCTCTGAAAATAGCTGGAACTCCTTGGCCAAGTCAATCTGCAAGCTTTGAACTCAACAATGGAAGATGGTGGAAACGTGATTACAGAACAAGGATGATGGTTTAGATGGGCTTGATATCAAGTATGTGAGGTGTTTGAATGATCTAAACAAAAAACGCACGAGCCAAATGGAAGATGAATGTGTTTGTGCAGAAACTGTAGGTTTGAACAGGTTTTTGGTGTTTTTCTTGTTGAGAGTCTTTCAGGTCCTTGCCCCCCGTGGTGTGTGTTGCATAATGTTTGTGTATTAGTATGGAAATGGTCTTAGGTCAGCTTCCTAATAGGTCTGCCAATGCTAGCCTTTTTGCCAACTTTCTTGTACTTGAAGCAAAGTGATAAGACCAAAGATTCACATGCTTGTACCAGCTTGCTTAGGGCTGGTATGAGTTTGTACAACTTACTTGAGACCTGTGAGATTTGTATGCACCAAGGGGACATGTCCAAAGCTCAAAATTGTAAAGTTTGCAAAAGTTGCTCTTTTTCAAAATGGCAATGGAACCTTTTTGCCATAAATGGAATTACAAGTTGGATAAAGGTTCAAAAGCATGGATCAAAGCTTTGTCAGCTGAGTAAGCATTTAATTAAGTAGTGTGGAACAAGTTTAGGACCTGTACAACATGAATTAGCCAGCATAGGATTGATTTGCAACTTTGTTCTTCATGAAATGGCTTGGACAAAAAGTGAGAAATGGCCAACTTCATCTCTTTGATTCTCCCTACCCAAAAATGATCTTGAGGAGTTCTTGGACATTTTAGAAAGCTTGAAATGTGCTCTATAATTCATATTTGAAATGAATTTTGAGATACCTCTTGGAACTAGGTGAAAAGTTTCCATGAAGTGGGGTCCAAAACCTGCCTAAATTAGGGCAAAATTTCACTAAGTTAACAAGTTCATGACCATGTATTCATAATTTTATATCTTGAGATCCAAGAATCTTTAGGGAAATGTTTGTGAAGAAAATTTGTATATTTAATGGAGGTCTACAACTTTCATGTTGGGGACTTTCCTTGAATCAATATGCATCATGATGAAAAAGTGGTGTAAAGTTGACAAAAAATAAGAAAATTTTCTATACTTAGAAAATTTCTAAGTTAGAAAAATTTCAAATTCAAAACCCTAATTTTCAAAATTGGTTTTCTTGATGAACAAGTTTCACATTTGGAAATGTTTTGATGAATTATGACCCTTGGTGCTTGATTTTGACCAAAAAGTCAAAGTTTGACTTTTCAGTATACAGTTGACTTTTGATCAGTTGATTGTAAAATTCATTTGTAAATCCAATGTAATTGAGATGTTTTGAGCCATGTAATTAAGTGAAGATGATGCCATTGAAACCTTGAAATCATATTTGAACTCAATTGGTCATTTTCTAGGTTAAAAATCATAAATTTCCTTTCCTCATCCAAAACCCTTATTTTGACCATTTTGCCCTTTTTGTGATTTGATCAAATTTCTTGAGGAATTGTGATCCAAACTTGACCAAATGATACATGTGAGTTTAAAATTTTGTTGTGGATCAAAAATTATGAAGTTTGACTGTAAATTGGCCATGGATAACTTTTTCCCAAATACAATTGATTTTTAGGTCAACTGTGCAATTGGCTGATCAAAAATGTAGTTCAAGGCTTGAAACTTATCATGAGTGATCTTAGGGATCCCTAATGATGTTTGAAAGTCATATAAAGCAATTATGGTCCAAAAATCCTTGTGTAAACTCAAACCCTAATTTTGGGTCATCTGTGCAAGATGAGATGTCTTGAGCTGACCAAACCCTAATCCAGTCTTGAGTCAAAGAGATCTTGTGAGAAAAGTATTGGCAAATGAGAGGGAAAATTTTGGGGTACAACGACTGCCCCTGTTCAATCTTCTTAAACCTGAAGAGTTAGATTGGCGAGTTTTTCCATTCGTGACTCGAAGGTGAAAGATGATTGGACACTAAAGTGCCCCTAAATTTGCACTCGACGATGTGTAGCTGAGGGAACGGGCTTAAAGATGCCATTTGGAGAAGTGATAGAGCCTTGTGGGAGATGGGCTTGTAGATGCCATCAAGAATGTTTGTTGAATTGTAAGTTGTAAGCTGAAAGAACGAGTATCAGAATGGTGTCTGTGTCTGGAACGTATCTGAACTGTATCTGAAATCTGAATCTAGATGAGCGACAGAATGGTTTCCGTGTCTGGAGCGTATCCATACTGTATCTGAACTTGAAATCTGAATGAGTAAAAGAATGGCTTCCGTGTCTGGAGCGTATCTGAACTGTATCTGAACTTGAAATCCGAATGAGTAACAGAATGGCTTCCGTGTCTGGGGCGTATCTGAACCGTATCTGAACTAGAAATTTGATGAGTAATAGAATGGCTTCCGTGTCTGGGGCGTATCCTGAACTGCATCTAGAAGCTGAATCTGAAGGAGTATCAGAATGGCATCCGTATCTGGAGCGTATCTGTACTGTATCTAAACTTGAAATCTGAATGAGTAACAAAATGGCTTCCGTGTCTAGAGCGTATCCGTACTGTATCTGAACTTGAAATCTGAATGAGTAACATAATGGTTTCTGTGTTTGGAGCGTATCTAAACTGTATCATGATCGCGTATTGTTAGCGATAACTGTTAATCTTATCCAAAAAAGGGTAAAATGTTAGCTGAAACATAAAATTATGTTGCATGAAATGTATGATGCAATATATGTATTTTATCAATGTTTACGATATATGGGTGTAATGTATGCGTATGTAAGCCAACTTGCTGTATTGTTGTTTGCATGAGAAAATAAATCCTTGACTGCTGCTGAGGATGTGTAAATTCTTCATGTCTTGAAATTGGAGTATTGACAAAAAATTCTGTTGTTAGAGCAATGCCGTATGCTGTTTGGGGAATCTGCTTGGGGAATCCAGAGAATTTTGATGACTTCTACTGGGTCTAGATGGGAATCTTGGTTCCGTTGGGGAGTACCAGAAGTTAACTGTTATCCAGTTGGATTTCAAGTTTTAAAACAACTTGCTGGGCAATTTGGAGGAACTGGATGGTTTCCACCGGGGATTGCAGGTTTGAAGTTTTTAGTTCCACTGGGGATTACTCATGGAATAGCCTAAAGACGTTTTCCTATTCTTTCAACCTGTCAGTAATTGTCTTTTTCATTTTGTTTATTTGTAAACAGTAATTATGTTCAAATGCATATGTTCATCAATGAATCATTGGACGTTTTTTTTGCAAATAAAACACAAGTGTAAAGAAAAAAGGACAAATAGTTTTCTGTACTTGAAAGAGATATCTTTGTATTTACTTTGAATAAGTATTTTGTACAAAGGAGACAGATATCCTAGTAAGAGGATAGTGTCATAAAAGTAAGAAAAATTTATACAAAGAAAGATATCTATGTGTGATAATCCCATGGGGTTCCCATTCTGCTATAGCCTCCGTATCTCCGAATATATTGTCCCTTTGTTGCTCCGTCCTAAGATGATTGAATTGATCAGAAACTTCAAGTTTGTTAATGAAGAGGTTGTCCTCAAAGTGATTTGATGGGACATAGTCATACGCTTTAATTCCCTAACTTTTGCCTGGACCGCCCTTTCAGGTTTTCAGTCCACCAGGAAACCCTTTTTTGCCCAAGTCGCCTTTTCGGGTTTTCAACTTGCCGGGTGTACAATTTTTTTTATATTTTATCCCTAATTTTTTCCCGAACCTCTTTGGTTCGCCGGGATTCCCTTTTTTTGCCTAGGTGTGTCGACCTAGCGTGTCTCTTATGCATAGTATATTTTGACTATGTCCGCGTTCGCAGGGTGTGGCAGAGCATCACCGTCCATGGTGGTTAAGATCATTGCCCCACCAGAGAAGATGTTCTTGATTACAAATGGTCCTTCATAGGTAGGAGTCCATTTGCCCCTGGGATCAGTTTGGGGAAAGATAATACGTTTGATCACTAGATCTCCAACTTGATATACCTGGCGTCTGACTTCTTGTTGAAAGCCTTGATCATCCGTTTTTGATACATCTGACGATGGAAAACAGTAGTAAGTCTCTTTTCATCAATTAAGTTTAGTTGATCAAGTCGAGTCTGGATCCAATCGTCCTCATTCAATCCCGCATCCTTCATAATTATCAAAGAGGGGATCTGAACCTCGATAGGCAAGACAACCTCCATGCCATAAACCAAAGAATAGGGTGTTGCCCCAGTCAATGTGTGAGCCGTGGTACGGTATCCGTGGAGAGCAAAAGGAAGCATCTCATGCCAGTCCTTGTAGGTGACTGTCATCTTTTGTACGATCTTTTTAATGTTTTTATTTGCAGCTTCAACGGCACCATTCATCTTTGGCCGATAAGGGGATGAATTGTGATGTTGAATCTTGAACTGCTCGCACAAGGCAGTGATTATAGTATTGTTAAGGTTTGTACCATTATCAGTGATGATCCTTTCTGGGATACCATACCGGAAAATGAGATTCTGCTTGATGAAGCGGGCAACAACATTCTTAGTAACGGATGCGAAGGAAGCTGCTTCGACCCACTTTATGAAATAATCAATGGCCACTAGAATGAAGCGGTGTCCATTGGAGGCTGTAGGCTTGATCTCTCCAATCATAACGATCCCCCACATAGCAAAGGGCCAAGGAGTCGTCAAGACATTTAGAGGAACCAGAGGCACATACACCTTGTCAGCATAAATTTGACACTTATGACAGGTCCGGGAGTGTTGATAGCAGTATGCTTCCATGGTAGACCAGTAATAGCCTGCCCGTAGGATTTTTTTTCGCCATCGTATGCCCACTGGAGTGAGTGCAAAAGGTACCTTCATGTAATTCAGCCATGATCTTTTCAGCCTCAATCTTATCCACATAACGGAGCAGAATAGAGTCATGATTGCGTTTGTACATGATGCCATTACTCAGGAAGAACTTAGAAGAGAATCTCCTTAAGAACTTCTTATCACTGATTGAAGCTCCTTCTGGATATTCCTGAGCCTCGAGATACCTCTTGACTTCATGAAACCAAGGCTGGTCCACTACTTCTTCAGTATTAATATCATGACAGTGTGCTGGTTCATCCATTCGTTCAATGGTGATCTGGGGAGCCTCGTTATCCCAATTAAGTTTAAACATAGATGACATTGTGGCTAGAGCATCTGCTAGCGGATTTTCTTCTCGCGGGAAATGCTCGAAGGTAATCTGCTTAAAATGTGGTAGCAACGTCAAAACATGTTCTTTGTAAGGGATAAGGTTTGAATGTTTAGTGTCCCACTCTCCTTTGATCTTACTGATGACCAAAGCTGAATCTCTAAAAACATCTAAAGATTTGATTCCCAAGTCTATGGCAGCCTTGAGACCAAAGATGCATGCTTTGTATTCTGCCATGTTGTTCGTACAGTTGAAGCAAAGTCTGGAAGTAAAGGGAGTATGACACCCTTCTGGAGATATAAGTACAACGCTGATACCATTACCAAGTGAATTGGATGCCACATCAAAGAACAGGGTCCATCGGGATCCTTGTTCAAGTCCGTCATATGGTCTGATATCTTTACAGTTGTCTAATATCATGATGTCTTCATCCAGGAATTCAAACTTCATGGACTGATAATCTTCTAAGCTTGATGAGCAAGATGATCAGCTAACACAATGCCCTTTATAGCTTTTTGGGAAGTTTACTGTATGTCATATTCTGTTAGGATCATCTGCCATCTAGCTATTCTTCCAAACAGAGCAGGCTTTTTGAAGATGTACTTTATCGGATCCATCTTAGATATCAACAAAGTGGTATGAGTGAACATATACTGTCTTGGCCGACGAGCAGCCCATGCCAGAGTGCAGCAAGTTTTCTCGAGCAGTGAATATCTGGTTTCACAGTCAGTAAACTTTTTGCTCAGGTAGTAAATAGCGTGCTCTTTTCGGCCAGACTCGTCATGCTGCCCCAATACACACCCCATTGAGTTCTCTAAAACGGTCAGATACATGATCAGTGGTCTTCCCTCGACTGGTGGCATCAAAACAAGAAGCTCTTGTAAATACTCCTTGATCTTGTCAAAAGAAATTTGGCATTCGTTTTTCCATCTAACTACTTGATATTTCTTCAACAGTTTGAAGATTGGCTCACAAGTAGCTGTCAAGTGAGAAATGAATCTGGCAATATAGTTCAGGCATCCCAAGAATCCTCTAACTTCCTTCTCAGTGCTAGAAGCAGGCATTTCTTGTATCGCTTTAACCTTGGCAGGATCAACCTCGATGCCTTTGTTGCTGACGACGAAACCTAATAGTTTTCCGGACCGGACTCCGAATGTACACTTGTTTGGATTCAATCTTAACTTGTACTCCTTCAACCTCACAAACAACTTTTGCAAGTGATCAAGGTGTTCCTCTTCAGTTTGTGATCGGACTATCATGTCATCTACATAGACCTCTATCTCATGATGTATCATATCATGAAACAAAGCTACCATGGCGCGTTGATAGATTGCCCCAGCATTCTTCAGTCCGAATGGCATCACTTTGTAGCAGAACGTGCTCCACTGTGTGACAAATGTAGTTTTCTCCATGTCCTCAGGTGCCATTTTGATCTGGTTATATCCTGAGAAACCATCCATGAAGGAAAACACTTTGTGCCGGGCTGTATTGTCAACCAGGATGTTGATGTGGGGAAGTGGAAAATCATCTTTAGGGCTGGCCCTGTTTAAATCTCTATAATCCACGAACATTCGTACTTTGCCGTCCTTTTTAGGTACGGGAACAATGTTGGCAACCCATTGAGGATAGGAAGTGACGGCTAAGAATCCGACATTGAACTGTTTCATGACTTCCGCTTTGATCTTCTCTGACATGTCAGGTCTCATGCGGCGAACTTTTTGTTTCACTAGTGGACAGTCTTCTCTTGTGGGTAGACGATGTACCACGATGTCTGTATCAAGTCTTGGCATGTCTTCGTATGACCAGGAAAAGACCTCAACATAATCATGCAATAACTGAATTAGACGTTCCTTGACACTCGGCTCTAGGTTGGCACCCACTTTGATTTCCTTTTTATCTTCCTCGGTACCCAAGTTGATTGTATCCAACGGTTCCTCATGAGGTTGAATTGCTCTTTCCTCTTGTTGTAGTAGTCTGGCCAATTCCCCTGGCACATCACAATCTTCTTCACCTTCGTATTCGGCTTGATAGATTGAATCTTCAGAGTCACTGAAGGCTATAGAAGTATCGTTACCCATGGGATCCGGAATGGAGGGGTACCTGCATTTGTGAGTGTGGGTGTGTGTAAGGGTATAGCCACCTTTAAGCAATAAAAATGTAAAAGAAAGACAATGAGCACAAAAAGTTTGTATGTGGAAAAACGTCCATGATTCATTGAATGTCATATGAAGATGAAATAAAAACCCTTACAAACAGACCATTGTGCCTCGGGTAAGACATAAGTTTTTTAAAGTGCGAATTATTTGTGAATATTACAAGTCCAACAGAAATGTAAAAGATAAATTACTGAGAGATGAAAGTTATTGGGACGAAGTCTCTGGCTCCCCAGTTGCGGAGTCCTCCGTTGACAGTAGGAAATATCCAATCTTCCAAGCTGCCATCTTCCTCAACATCTTCCACTGCGTTGACATCTCGGTTACTAATCTTCAAAGGTGGCCCTCCAGCACGGGCACGGCGCACGGCCTTCTGAGCAGTTGAAGTAAACCCCAAGCCAAACTTGTCTGATTTATACGGGATGTCCGGAAGCTTCCCCCAGATGGTGCATCCACCCTCTTCTACCACTGCCTTGGCGTCCTTTAGAGATGACATCCGAAGCGGAGGTCTTGTGATCTTGGGAATCGAGGATACTGCCTTGGTTACCGCTACTTCTTGAGAGACCTCTTAGAAATGTTGAAAAGGGGTTTCAATGAACTCGCCATCCAACTCCATACATCGGAAGGAATTCAGATGACTAATCATGTAATCCTCCTCTCCATGGACAATTATGATCTTTCCTTGGACCGGGTACTTCAGCATTTTGTGTAGTGTGGAGGTGACGACACCGACATTATGGATCCAAGGGCGTCCTAACAGACAGGAGTAAGAGGGGCGGATGTCCATCACATAGAAGGTTGAGTTGAAAATCTGAGTTCCCACCTTTATCGCGATGTCCACCTCCCCGTGGACCATCCTCCTCGAACCATCAAACGCTCTTACAACTATGTTACTGGGTTTTAGAGTTAGCCCTTCGCAATCCAATCTGTCAAGGGCTTTCTTCGGTAAGACGTTCAAAGATGAGCCGGTGTCTACCAAGACATGGGCCAGAGTCGTTCCTCTACACTCCACGGAGACATGTAATGCTTCGTTGTGCTTTATCCCTCTGGGTGTCAAATCAGCATCGGAGAAACCTAGGCCATTATCAGCTGTCAAATTGGACACACAATCTTGGAATTGGTCAGCAGACGTCTCTTGTGGCACATGGGCTATCTTCAAAATTTTTACAATAGCTTTTGCATGTGCCTCAGAACATAGCAACAATGCTAGCATGGATATCTTTGAGGGAGTTTGCCCCAATTGTTCAACCACATCATAGTCACTCTTCTTTATTATCCTCATGATCTCTTCCATTTCCTTCTCGGACGTTTCGGGAATAGCTAGTGATTGAGACTTCATCTGGACAGGCTTTTCTTGAATGCTTTTCTTGAATGCTTTTTCCTTGATTTTCAATAGTAGAAGTATTAGTAGGGATAACAACAGGGTTCACGCCGTCTTTGTCTGTAGGTGCACTTGCAGGTATGATTATTGGTACAGAGATAATCTTAGGAACGACCACGGGTCCAAAAACTGCCTTTGGAGGGGCAATCTCTGGAGAGAAGATTCTACCGCTACGGGTAATCTTACTAGTTCCGGCAATACTGCTAATGTCAAAATTTTCTTCTTCGGAGCTCACTTCTTCGGTGGTCAACCCATCTTGTTTAATACCGTGGTAGTAGATTTATCCACTGTAATTCCACGGTACTGTCTTGTCTGATTCGTATGGGACCAGCACAAGCATTGTAATTATGAGAGGAGTAGTCTTTGGAACTGATGTAATCCTAACGGGTCTTTTGAGGGCCCTGGAAGGATCGACAGAGATGGTTATTATTGAAACGTATTTAACTGGAACGAGTGAAACATGAGCATTCTCAAACAGAATTTCTTGGTTGTCAGTCAGGCGTTGGATACCTGTCTTCAGCAGAGGGTGTTGTACCCTAAAATTTTCCATCCCATATTTCTCAAAATATGTCAAGAAAAATCTCCAAGTTGCTCAAGATAGTCCAAGGGTTGACCAGACAAGCCCTCTCATAAGGCAGTCTACCCCAAATTAGGGTTTTGTGTTGCATGAATATCCTTAATTCCAAGTGGTCCCACATGCTCAAAATTGTCCTTATATGTTCTCAAGATCATCCATGTCAAGTTTCAAGCCTTGCAGAGGAGTTTTGCTCAGTCAATTGCTCAAAGGTCCAAAAATCGACTATGTTAGGGCAAAAGTCAACTATGACCTACATAGAGTCAAACTTCAAGATTTTTGGTCAACATCCTCATTTTGAAGTATACTTCATCATTTAATCAAGGGTTGATCATGATTCATCAAGGATTGCTCAAAATTCATCAAGATTCAAAAGTTGCTAAATTAGGGTTTTGTAGGAAAAGTCAACTCCACTTTGACCAAGCATAACTTTCTCATACTTTATGAGAAATTACCCATCCAAATCTCATTTTGAAGAGGATGCAATTTCCTACAATCCATCTTCATATCCCAAGATCAAAATATGAACACACAAGAAGTTATGAATTTGGACATTATAGGTCATTTTGAAAAGTCAACAAAAATACCTTTTTTGTCAAAGCTTCATACATATATCACATTGAGATGAGACCAATAGGGTTACTTATAGGACATCTCAAGCTTTCTAAAAAGTCCAAGAACACCTCAAAAGAGTCAAAATTGAGGAAGTTATGCATTGTTGAAGTTGGACTTTTTTGCAAAATTGCCAAAAGTCAACTATCCCCAAAACTTCAAATTTTGCCAAATGGGCCCATTCTTTTTCACTTGTTTTGAGTTTGCATTATTTCCCACGTGCTCTATCCTTGTCCATGTGTCCATATCATATTTTTATTATATAATTTGATTATTTTATTTGAATTAATTCATTTTAAACCAAATTAAATCAAAAATATTGATAACCAAAGATCTTTTGATAAATTCAGGTTTCAATGGACAGCTTGCACCACATCAAACTCGCATCAAAGCAATTATACACAAAAGATTCAAATCATGCCAATTTTGGAAAGCTTTGAAAGAGAATAAAATCAAATATCAAAATCATCAATGGAGGAAGATTTGGACAACAAATTATAACCTAATGTATTGTACAATACATAAGGAAGTGACGCAGACAAGAATAAGGGTTGGAGATCAATTGGAGAGCAAGAACAAAGTTTGCAAAAACACCAAAAAAGTGTGAGATCGAAATCAAGGCTAGAGGCATTTTCAAGACTTGGTGTTGGTCTTAATCTCTTCCTGGCCATCTCCACAAGCGAAAACAATCAAAATCACGCGTTTCCAGACCCTCCCAAGCGCTGTAAGTCCCTCACGGACCCGCCCTGTTCTTGAATTCGATTTATACGATTCTTGCATCTATAATGAAAAACAATTGCATATTCTGAATCACCATGTCATTTTCTAGCTTTTTGCAATAACCAATTTCATTTATATGCTCTATATCGTGGATCATCATTGTAGGGTTTTCAAGGTTTTTTTAGGGCTTTTTGTTACAGGAAAAAATGGCTCCAGTGATGGACATGGTTGTGATCAGAAGAGGATGACGAATCAAACCATGGTCCTAGAACTCATTTACATTGCCTGTGGAATAATTTAGAGTGAAGCCACGATTTTAGCTGCGGATAAAAATCTGCAGGTAAAAGTTGCAGGATTTAGAGGATAGGGATGATGAGTTGTCGTCCTCCCATAGGACCATTCAAATAACACGCGCGCTTTTTTTCTTTTTCTGACCATTGAATTTTGTCTTTTTATATTATTATTACTTTGTGTTTTATTAACAACAAGAACCACTTGGCCTAGTGGTTGCCACGCTTGATTCCAAGGCATATGGGGCTGGAGGTCAGGGGTTCGATCCTTGCCTCCAGCATTTGTTATTTTTCCAATTGTTTTCAGGAAATCATGTGCATATTCAAGCTGGAGGTTCACCATGGACTCTCATTATTCAACATTCCAGATGGCCAGATGGCCAGATCTGGTGGTCAAGCATGGAAGGCATACCATAAGGCTAGTCAACGCATGTGTATGGGATCAGAAAAGTCCAATGGATCAGCATATTTGGGCCAAAATAATTGCTTTCCACACCTCCAAATACCAGGCCCAATTTCTGTACTTTCTTTATTTTGTTTATTTTCATTTAATTATTTAATTTTGTTTAATTAATTTCTAACCAATAAACAAATTTATTTTTTTATCAAAAATCACCAAAAAGATTTTTACCCAATTAAAATTCAAAAAAATTTATTTTTGTTAATAAATATTAACTAATCAATTAGGTTTTTAATTCTAGAATAACTTTAATTTATTTTGTAAATATTTAAAATTAATTAGAATTATTAGGTTTAACATTCATTTAATTATTTTATTTTCTTTCTCAAAATAATCAAAACTCCAAAAATATGTCATTAATTATTTTTCATTAATTAATTTATTTAATAATTTATTTAGTATTTAATTTTTAGGATTAATTTCTTTTCTTAAATAAAAACAACAAAAAAGCATTTTCTTTAATCAAAAGGGTCAAAACCCTAATTTCACATTCGATCCAATTCACTCGCGCGATTTATTTTTCCTTATTCAATTATTGATGTATCTGCTCCTGGTTTGTAATAAATAATTAGGACATTTATTTATTTTTCCGCTTTTATTTTATTTTCAAAGGGTTGCTTTTGGCGATGTAAATACCCGACGCCTTGTAATAATTTAGTTTAAATTCCGCATTTTAATTCTGCAAATTATACAACTGCTAGATGTTTGGTAATAGGGCTTGCATGACAAGAATGAATGCTTAATCTAAAATCAAATTAGATCACCCAAAACATGTGCAAATATAAAAATAACTGAGAACGACACACTCGCACATGCGCACTCCTAGGGTACACCCTACTTGGTTGCCTTCGTACACAGTCATTGAGTATAGGTCATTTTAGAGGTCGTCCTCTTGTCTAAAAGATCATATTTGCCTCGAAACGGTTGCCTCGGATATTATTGCCTCGAATAAATGATCTAAGACATTAGGGTTACCGCTAATACATCCTAACATTGCTTTAGTGTCCGTATGTTTCTCTTTCGAATTGACCCTAAAATTCCAACGACGGTGCTACCTACTTATTAATAGTGGGATAGCATTGTCTAAAGGAAATTAGCATAGAACGATTCCTTTTTCGAGTAGGTAGATAGTTATTAGATACTTGCTCATCCAAAACAAAACTTCTTTCACACTTACACACTTTTACAAACAAGTTTTCAAAAACACTTCATTACACTCTTGAAGACAGAAGCAAGAGTTAAATCGAAGTTAAAAACAAAAAATTTTCAAAACCCACAAGCACAAAGAAAACATTTTGAAAATGATGAGCAAGTACCTAAGAGCCCGTAGATAACTACGGATAGAAAGGGTGTTAATACCTTCCCTTTCTATAATCTACCCCCCGTACTCAGAAATATCTCGAAAAAGGAATTTTTCTGTGCTTTTTTCCTTTCCTTGTTGGATAAAATAAAAGTCGGTGGCGACTCTTGCTTACCGCGACATTTTGCGAAAACAAACGCAAAACGCAAACCAGCAAATTCCTTAACGAAATAGGGAAACCATGTCCCGGTTCTGGCCACCGTATCACAAAACTGGCGACTCTGCTGGGGAATTAATAAGTGGGGTGTACCTTAGGAATAGTTCATCATAATGTTTTCAATTGCTTGATTTGTATACTTTATCTTTGTGGGTTTGAATCGGAGTTACTATAGATCCTAACCCGGATCTGGGGATACCTTTTAGGTAAGTAGCAATAGACTGTGAGGGAACTGTATGGCGTAGACCGATACGGTTGAAGCAGTAGCTATGTTGGTGTGGCACTTTAGTTTGTACTGATATCCCTTGTGGTGGAACAAGGAGAATATGGGTCTTCTAAGGGGTCATTAAACACCAACTGACCTTGGAACCTATAATTGACCAACTTGGCCATATAAAAGTAGCAGTATGCTACACTCATTGAGACCAAACTCTCGCGATGATTCCGGCCGTAAGAAAAGGTTGCCAAACTGGAATTATGACCGATCGAGGGTGGTCAGTGAAATTGAGATCCTCTAGAACCCGATTACTATTACTAGGACAGGTTGGACCAACTAAACTGAAAGAGGGTAATACCTAAACTCCATGCCAACCTGAAATCTAAGGGTTACTGTGTGACTTGCTTGCCCTTACCATGTTTGCTATCTTTGAATACTTGTGGTGTGTTTCTATCATAACATCATGCATCATGACATTACATGCATCTTGCATCAGACTAACCCATTTCAAAGACAGAGGGGATTCATCGTTGTTCTGTTTTATAGGTCATGGCCTCTATGCGTAGAAACACTATTCGGATCAGCTTTGTACATATTCCTACTCAGCTTAGAGATTTGGTGTCCAAAGTTCCAGATACTTCCTCCTTTATCAGAAGACATGGTCACCTCCTTGGTTTAGTCACTTCCAAGATGGATGAGCAGATGTTGAGTGTCTTGTGCCAATTCTTTGACCCATTGCACCACTGCTTCACCTTCCCGGACTATTAGTTGGTCCCCACCTTGGAGGAGTTCTATGATTTGCTTGGTATTTCTATTCTAGAGCAGACGCCATTTACAGGTTGGGAGAAAGCTCTTAGGCCAGAAGATGTTGCTACAACCCTACATTTGACAAAGGCTGAGGTAATGTCCAACTGGGAGACTAGGAGTGGGACAAAGGGCTTCTTGGCTAAATTCTTGGTTGATCGGGCTAATCAGTTCTGGGACAGTTCGGATTTTCATGCATTCGAGGATATCCTGGCTCTTCTCATTTATGGTTTGGTGTTTTTTCCTAACTCAAATTCTTTCGTCGACGTGAATGCAGTGAAGATTTTCATGTCCCGTAATCCGGTGCCCACTCTCTTAGGGGACATCCTGCATGCTCTTTATGCCCGTACTGCTCGGAAATAGGGAACCCTTATGTGTTGTGTACCATTGCTGGCGAGGTGGTTTATTTCTCACCTCCCCAAATCTGTTTTGAAGAACAAGGAAGGTATGGGATGGGCCAACAAAATTATGTCCCTTGCTCACACTAACATCATTTGGACTACCAAAGACATGGAAGAAGTAGTTGTTATCGACCGGCGCAGAGAATACCCCAATGTTCCTTTACTTGGAATTAGGGGAGGGATCACCTATAATCCTTGTCTGGCCTTACGACAGTTTGGGCGAGCTAGAAAGGATGGTCCTCATGAGTTGCTGATTCCGAGCATTGTCTTTGACTACCAAGGGGATAGTGAGGAACATCATCGCAGGTTCATACGAGCTTGGAATAGGGTTAATAGGTCTGATCCGCATGAGCTAGGAGCGAAGACTTCTATTCCAATGGAGCCGTATCTCCGATGGGTTCGAACCCGTGCCCAAAAGCCGGGAATGTCGTACAAAGTTGTCTTACCGATAATTGTTGAGAGTACTGATGAAGAAGGGGTTCCTCATACTATCCTCCACCCATACATGCCTACTGACATTGGGGAATTAAAGAGGTCTTGGATCCAGTTGAAAGAAGAGCGGGATACTTACAGGGAAAAGTATCATGAGCAGGAGCGGAAGATTCTAAAGCTTACAAGACAGCTAGAGAATGAGAAGGTCCTCAACGATTTTGTCAGCACCAACAGAAAACGACCATGGGAGCGCTGATGTCTTTTGTTATTTCTTGTTTTGATTTACTTTTCAGTTTTTTCCCTTTGTAACGCCTTAAAGGCATTTATCAAACATTGTTTCAAGTTTATCTAATAAAAGTGTGTTTTTATTTTGGTTTACGAATTTGAATCTCTCGACGTCTTTGAAATCATGTCATACACATTTCATTCCCATGCACCTCATTACAGGTACCCTTACAGGTATCTTATCTTCTTCGCTGTTATTTCAGCATCATGTCTGCCGAAACATCAACTGATCAAGCTATTAAGGCTCTTCAAGCTCAAAACGCTCAGTTCCAAGAAATGTTCATGAACCTGGCCAAGGGGCAGAAAGATCTGAAGACTCTTATCTTGAAGGATAAGAAGAAGAAGAAGAAGAAGAAGAAGAAGACGGTCCTCCTAAACATGGGTCATAGGTTTGGAAACAGGTTGCGGGAAGAAGTTGATTTGTCTCACTCATTTGGAGGGGGAGGAAATCAGGAAGAAAGGAGGGCTCCTAGCCCTGTGGTTTCTGACAATGAGACTGACTTTGATGAAGACCAGTATCCTCCTGCCAAGGATAGGTATAAACAGCTAGAAGACCGGTTAAGCATGATGGAGATCCAGAAGATACCTAGACTGGATTTTGGAGAGTTGGGCCTGACATCTGGGGTGGTGATTCCCCACAAGTTTAAAGCACCAGTCTTTGCTAAGTACGACGGGGTCTCCTTCCCAAAGCTACACCTCCGTTCGTATGTTAGAAAGATTCAGCCATATACTGCTGACAAGAACCTCTGGATCCACTTCTTTCAAGATAGTATTTCAGGGACTCAACTTGAGTGGTTCTATCAGCTAGAAGGAGCTAGTGTCCGTAACTGGGAGGACCTTGCTGCTGCATTTTACAAGCAGTACCAATACAATGCCTACCTCGCTCCTACGCGTGCCCAACTTCAGGGTATGTCTATGGGTGCGAGCGAAGGTTTCAAAGACTACGCTCAGAAATGGAGAGACCTTGCTGGTAGAGTACAACCCCCACTGGCTGACATGGAGTTGTTGGATATGTTTCTGGGGACCTTGTCTGGTCCGTTTTTCAACCATCTGATCGGAAAGTTCATCGTCAGGTTTTACTGAGTTAATTATGACTGGGGAGAGGATCGAAGCTGGTATTAAGAGCGTAAAGTTACAAAAAGGTGCTTCGTCAAGTACCAAGAAGAAACCCTTCAAGAAGGAGTCTAGTGCAGTTTATAGCTCTAGAAATCAAAGTCGACCCGAGCGCCGCCAAGCAGTCAATACGGTAGTTATTTCAAGACCAACTGTTTCCACACAACGCAACACTCAGCCAAGGGCAGAGAGGCCTCAAAGACAATTTACTCGACTTAACATGTCCTTATCTCAAATTCTGCCACAGCTGTTGAAGACTAACTTGGTGATTCCGAGGGAAGCTCCGAAGAATCCCAACACCACCTCACCATTGTACAATCCAAACGCCCGTTGTGCTTATCACTCTGATAGCCCGGGGCATGATACCAATAATTGTTGGGCCTTGAAGAATAAGGTGCAGGATCTAATTGACGCTAAGGAGATTGAGTTCGAAGCGCCAGAGAAACCTAACGTTATGACCGTTCCCATGCCAAATCATGGAGTGAATGCTGTGGATGATGATGTATTTGTATCTTCTATGAAAGACATTGCTACTCGATTAAGGGCTGTGAAGAAGAACCTTCTGTTAGCCGGTTTATTTCCGGATTGTGGCGAAGGTTGCCATCTGTGTGCTGTCCTACGTATCGGTTGCCATCTTTTGAAGTCAGGTGTCCAACGCCTGATGGATAATAAAGAAATCTTGTTCGAGAAAATTGTTGTTCCTTTGGTTCCTATTGAAGAAGTTTCTATAATCACGATTTTCGCCAATTCTTCCAAGGCTTCCTCGAGAAAGCCTGTTAGAATTACATCGGTTCCGAGAATTGCTCCTTTGATTATTACTGTTCCTGGGCCTATCCCCTATACGTTAGATAAAGCTGTCCCGTGGCATTACGGGGCTGACGTGTATTATCACGGGGTTAAACAAGACTTGAGTGCTGAAGAGGCTGATACTGACGTCGGCAATATTGTTGGATCTAGTAAAGTCACTCGAAGAGACAGACTTTTCTCCCCTGAGATCTCTCCGCCAGTTGTTCTAAAGCCTGTTGTCATTACACCTGCCAGTACACCTGCCACTGTTCCTGTTCAAGTTCCAGTTCTTACCCCTGTCGCCGAGTCATCGGACACTCGGGGCAAAGGGATCACTAGTGAGCGTGCCCGGACGGAGGCACCGAGGAAGATTACTGTTGAAGCCTCTAGACAGGAGAAAGAGGAAATCTTAAAGATCATCAAGAAAAGCGACTACAATGTAGTCGACAGCTGGGGCAAACCCCGTAGAAGATCTCTATGCTATCTTTACTGTTGTGTTCAGAGGCCCATGCTAAGGCTCTGATTGCTTTCCTGAAGACTACGCACGTGCCGCAGGAGACATCTGCTGACCAGTTCAAAGATTGCGTGGCTAGTCTGACAGCAGATAATAGGTTGGGTTTCTCTAACGCAGACTTGACTGCTAAGGGGAAGAATCACAATGACGCCCTGCATGTCTCTATTGAGTGCAGGGGCACTACTCTAGCTCATGTGTTGGTGGATACTGGTTCCTCGCTGAATGTTTTACCCAAGAAAGCGTTAGACCAGTTAGACTGTGAAGGGTTAGAGTTGAAGCCGAGTAACATCGTGGTTAGGACCTTTGACGGGTCCAAGAGGATGGTACATGGAGAGGTGGATATTCCAGTTAAAGTTGGTTCTCAGATTTTCGCATCTACATTCTATGTGATGGACATTCGGCCATCTTATTCTTGTTTGTTGGGTCGCCCGTGGATCCACAAAGCTGGGGTAGTAACTTCTACACTCCACCAGATGCTGAAATACCCAGTAAAAGGGAAAATTGTTACGGTACGAGGAGAAGAGGAGTACATGGTGAGCCACCTCAACTCATTCCGGTATGTGGAAATGGACGCGGAGTTCATTGAAACCCCGTGTCAACATTTTTAAGAAGTCCCCCAGACGCTGGCATCAACTGAAATTGTTACTGAAGGTCCCCCAATGAAGATGGCTTCCCTCAAGGATGTTCGGGCTGTTATTGAGAAAGGTGGGTGTGTGAATTGGGGCCAACTCCCAGATTTTGCACATAAGACTAACAAGTTTGGTTTGGGTTTCACTGCAGAAGCTCAAAGGGCTGTACGGCGTGCACGAATCGGAGGACCTCCCCTGTTTATCAATAATTCAGGAGTAAATGACATTGAAGACGATGATGAAGAGTCTGAGTTTGATAGCTGGATTTACCCAACTATCGACGGCGGACTAAGCAACTGGACGGCAAAGGACTTCGTTCCGATTTCTTTTATTAAACAGTAATGAGACTTTTGTTTCGAATTTGTAATAAAAAATTTTAAAACTTTACGGCCCAGTGCCTTACCCGAGACACCGTGGCTTTGTTTGTGAGGGCCTTATGTGTGTCATTTCCATATATCATTAATAAAAGCATTGGACATTTTTCTTGCATTTCAAATTTTGCCCTCCTTGTTTTTCCTTTTTATCTTGCAAAACAGCTATTTTACACACACTCACATATACAGGTCCACATCCACTCTGGATCCCACTGATAACGATTCTGCTACTGCCAATTATGACTTCGAAAGTCCGATCAACCAAGCCGAGGACGAAGGTGGGGATGATTGTGAAGTTCCTGGTGAACTTGCTAGATTGTTACTTCAGGAAGAGAGGGCCATACAGCCGCATGAAGAGCCAGTGGAAACAGTGAATCTGGGTACAGAAGTAGACAAGAAAGAGGTCAAGATCGGTGCAAATCTGGAGCATAGTGGTAAGCAACGGTTGATTCAGATGCTGCGTGACTATGTTGAGATCTTTGCCTGGTCTTATGAAGATATGCCTGGGTTGGATACTGATATCGTGGTTCACCTCTTGCCTACCAAGGAAGTTTTTCCTCTAGTGAAATAGAAAGTTCTCCGAATGCGCCCGAAGATGTCTGAGAAAATTAAGGCCGAAGTTATGAAATAGTTTGATGCCGGTTTTCTAGCAGTTACTTCTTACCCGCAGTGGGTTGCCAACGTGGTTCCGGTGCCAAAGAAGGATGGTAAGGTTCGAACGTGTGTCGACTATAGGGATTTGAACAAGGCAAGCCCCAAGGATGATTTCCCTCTGCCTCATATCGACGTTCTGGTTGACAACACCGCACAACATAAGGTCTTCTCCTTTATGGACGGTTTCTCCGGCTATAATCAGATTAAGATGGCTCCCGAGGATACGGATAAGATAACCTTTGTTACTCAATGGGGTGCCTTTTGCTACAAGGTCATGCCTTTCAGATTGAAGAATGCTGGGGCAACGTATCAGCGCGCCATGGTCGCTTTGTTCCACGACATGATTCATCATGAGATTGAGGTATATGTCGAAGATATGATTGCAAGGTTCCAGACTAAGGAGGAACATCTTGACCACCTTCAGAAACTATTTGACAGGTTGAAGTTGTATAGGCTTAGGTTAAACCCGAACAAGTGCACCTTCGGGGTGAGATCTGGTAAGCTGCTGGGTTTCGTCATAAGTGATAAAGGTATTCAAGTGGATCCGACAAAGGTGAAGGCTATACAAGAAATGCCAGCTCCCCGAACAGAAAAGGAAGTCAGAGGTTTTTTGGGACGTTTGAACTATATTGCCCAATTCATCTCACACCTGACTGCTACTTGTTAGCCGATCTTCAAATTACTGAAGAAAGATCAAGTGGTAAGATGGAACGATGAATGTCAGGCTGCTTTCGAAAGGATCAAGGAATATCTCCAAGAGCCACTTATTCTGATGCCTCCAGTTAAAAGGAGACCTTTGATCTTATACTTGACAGTACTCGATAATTCAATGGGGTGTGTGCTGGGGCAGCATGACGAGTCTGGTCGAAAAGAGCATGCTATTTATTACCTTAGCAAAAAGTTTACCGACTGCAAGACCCGATACTCGTTGCTTGGGAAAACTTGCTGCGCTTTGGAATGGGCTGCTCATCGGCTGAGACAGTATATGCTGACTCACACTACTCTATTGATATCAAAGATGGATCCAATAAGTATATCTTCGAGAAGCCTGCCTTGTCCAGAAGAATAGCAAGATGGCAGATGATTTTGACTGAGTATGACATCCAATATACGACCCAAAAGGCAATCAAGGGAAGTGTGTTGGCAGATCATTTGGCACATCAGGCATTGGACGATTACCAATCTATGAACTTTGAATTCCCGGATGAGAACATCATGTTGGTAACTGACTGTGAGACACCTGTACCGGATGAAGGACCTGAGGAGGGATCCCGATGGTCTATGTACTTTGATGGAGCTTCAAACGCTTTGGGTAATGTAATTGGCGCCGTGATCATATCTCCTGAAGGCTCTCATACTCTGTTCACCGCCCGACTATGTTTCACATGCACAAACAACATGGCGGAGTATGAAGCGTGCATTATGGGTCTCCGGGCAGCTATTGACCTGAGGATTAAGTTTCTAAGTGTTTTGATAGATTCCGCTCTCGTGATCAGTCAGATCAAAGGCGAGTGGGATATGAAACACCCAAATATTATTCCTTACAAGGAGTATGTATTGACGTTGCTTCCCCACTTCGAGGAGATAACCTTTGAACACTTCCCTAGAGAGGAGAATCAGTTGGCGGACGCGCTAGCTACGATGTCTTCTATGTTCAAAGTCAGATGAGACAATGAAGCTCCCCAGATTACCATTGAGAGGTTGGATGAACCCGCACATTGCTATGACATTGAGACTGAAGAGGTAGAGGATAAACCCTGGTTTCATGAGGTGAAGAGGTATCTTGAAGCTCAGGAATACCCCGAGGGTGCATCTGTTAAGGATAAGAAGTTTCTGAGGAGGTTTGCAGCGAAATTCTTCATCAGCAATGGCATCCTTTACAAGCGTAACCATGATTCAACCTTACTGCGTTGTATGGATAAGAACGAAGCAGAAAGGATTATGGTACAGTTGCATGAAGGTACTTTCAGAACTCATTCCAGTGGACACACCATGGCAAAGAAAATCCTTCGGGCGGGATATTATTGGTCCACAATGGAAGCCGACTATTATCAGCATTCTCGGATCTATCACAAGTGCCAAGTCTATGCTGATAAGGTGCATATACCTCCAGTACCTCTGAACATCTTGACAGCTCCTTGGCCTTTCGCAATGTGGGGCATCGACATGATCGGCGAGATCAGACCTACGGCATCCAACGGGCATCGTTTCATCCTGGTAGCTATTGATTACTTCACAAAGTGGGTCGAAGCAGCTTCCTTTGCTACAGTAACCAAGAACGTCGTGGCACGGTTCATTTGGCACAATCTAATCTGTCGATATGGTGTACTAGAGAGGATCATTACGGACAATGGTACAAATCTCAATAATAAAATGATCACCAAGCTCTGCAAACAGTTCAAGATACAATATCACAACTCTTCTCCTTACCGACCGAAGATGAATGGGGCTGTAGAAGTGGCTAATAAGAACATTAAGAAGATTGTGTAGAAGATGACGGTGACGTACAAAGATTGGCACGAGATGCTACCATTTGCTCTTCATGGGTACCGTACCTCAGCACGGACGTCAACAGGGGCAACACCCTATTCCTTGGTTTATGGCATGGAGGTAGTCGTGCCCATTGAAGTTCAGATACCCTCTCTTCGGATTATGAAGGACGCAGGTTTGAGCGAAGATGACTGGATCTAGACCCGACTCGATCAACTGAACTTAACCGATGAAAAGAGACTTACTGCTATTTGTCATAGTCAAACGTACCAAAAGCGGATGATCAAGGCGTTTAACAAGAAAGTCAGACAACAAGATTATCAAGTTGGGGATCTAGTGATCAAGCACATCATTCTACCTCAAGGTGATCCTAGGGGCAAATGGACCCCTACTTACGAAGGGCCATTTGTGGTTAAGAACATTTTCTCAGGAGGAGCTATGATTCTAACCACCATGGATGGTGACGACCTTCCTCACCCCGTCAATGCAGACATAGTGAAAAAATACTACGCATAATCAAAGACCCGCTAGGCTGACTGGCCTAGGCAAAAATAAGGGTTTCCCGGCGAACCAAAAGGGTTCGGGCAAAATAAGGGATGAAAATAGAAAAAGCTGTACACCCGGCAAGTCGAAAACCTGAAAAGGCGGTTTGGGCAAAAAAGGGTATCCCGGTGGACTGAAAACCCGAAAGGGCGGTCGAGGAAAAAATTTGGGTTTAAAGCGTAACACTATGTCTCATTGGATTGCCTTGCAACCAGACTTCGGTATCGACTATCTTGCTCGGACGACACTAATCAGTCTGATCCACCTTCAACCAATTAGCAAAGTGATGAGATGCTCGAGGGCATAAAAGCAATATCAGAGTTGGAACCTAGTGGGATTGTTCACATAGCTATTTTCTTTATTTTTCACAAATTGTATAAACTCTATTGTTCGGCAGAGTTCCCTTACTAGGACGTCAGCCTCTTGTACAAAAACGCCTATTTACAGGTCAACCTTCAAAATCAATACAATTCATTTTAACAAATAAATTTTTCCTTTTTTCTATTTTGTTTTGCAAATAACGTCCAATGTTCAGTTTTTGATATATGCATTTGACATTGATTGCTGCTCATAAATATTTACATGCAAACAAAAGACGATTACTTGTAATATCAGAAACAAGGGAAAACGAAAAATGTTAAAACTGTACAGTTGCTATGTCCACCAGGTATAGGGATAGACCTAGCTGGAGGAAACGATTCATTCTCCACAGAGTAAAAGAAAGACAGTGGTGTTAGCTCTCCCCAGCTGAGACTCGCAACTGTAACTGAATCGGTAATATTCTCCCCAAGCAGAATTTATCTACCATCAGCACTGAGAAGTCTTGTCATCCCCAACGGAGTATATAAAATATATATATCCCCAGTGGAGTTTGAAAATTTCTTATCCCCAGTGGAATTTGAAGAATTGTCCCCAGTAGACTCCGGAAGATTATCCCCAGTAGAATCTAAATGGGCTATTCCCAATAAAGTTGCAACTGGAAAATCATCCCCAGCGGAGTTCATTCCTTTCACAAAATAGGAATCCAATCCCCAAAAGGTTTCATTATCACCAGCTACGGTAATTCATCCCCAGCTGATTTTGTCAACGGAATCCTTCGGCAGAGCATCTCTTCCCCACAGAGTCATTCTCTCATCAGTTTATTCCCCGTCGAGTTATCCTCTTCTGCAGGTTTATTCTCACAAACATCGTCGTTCACTATCTCTAGCAGAAACGAAGAATTCCTTTCTTTTCTCGAGCAGCAATCTGGGATTTATTTTCCCCAGCTAAAAACATCACATTTTCATACATCACGACATGCATACACATAATACAACACAATCTCATTTATTTTGAGAACATCATTGCTTGATACATATCATGCATTACATACAACTAACCTTTACCTTTCAGGAAAGATTTTCACAAAATTAAAGCTATGAAGCTTTTTCCTCAGTCGAATTACGGACGAGTTCCTAAATCTCGATAGATATTTCCAAGTTAAATTACGGACAGGCTCCTAAATCTCACCAAAGCAGTCGAATTATGGGCGAGCTCCTAAATCTCGATAGATATTTCCAAGTTGAATTAAAGACAAGCTCCTAAATCTCAGCAAAGTATTTGAATTATGGACAGGCTCCTAAATCTCAGCGAAGTTGTTGAATTACGGACGAGTTCCTAAATCTCAGCAGATATTGCCTCAGTCGAATTACGGACGAGTTCCTAAATCTCGACAGATTTTTCCTCAGTTGAATTACGGACAGGATCCTAAATCTCAGCGAAGTCGTTGAATCACGAACAAGCTCCTAAATCTCAGCGAAGTCGTTGAATTACGGACAAGTTCCTAAATCTCAACAAAGCAGTTGAATTACAGACAAGCTCCTAAATTTCAGCGAAGTTGTTGAATTACAGACAAGTTCCTAAATCTCAGCAAAGCAGTTGAATTACAGACAAGCTCCTAAATCTCAGCGAAGTTGTTGAATTACAGACAGGCTCCTAAATCTCAGCAAAATAGTCGAATTACAGACGATGTTCCTAAATCTCGACAGATATGTTCCTCGGTTGAATTATGGACGAGTTCCTAAATCTCAGCGGAGATGTTTCCTCAGTTGAATTACGGACGAGTTCCTAAATCTCAACAGATGTTTGTTTAGTTGAATTACAAACGAGCTCTTAAATCTCGACAAAATCAGTTGAATTACGGACAAGCTCCTAAATCTCGACAAAATCAGTTGAATTACAGACAAGCTCCTAAATCTCGACGAAATCAGTTGAATTACGGACTAGCTCCTAAATCTCGATAAAGTCAGTTGAATTACGGACTAGCTCCTAAATCTCAGCAAAAGTGGTTCCCTCAGTTGAGTACGGATGATAGAAGTTCTTAATTATCAACAAAGACGACCCACCAGCAGAATGATGGACGACGAAGCTCCTAAATTTCTATCTCTTTCCACGAAGGATCAGACTTCCCCAGCAGAATCTTCCTCAACGACTGGTATACAAGATCTCGCTAAGGAATCTCTTATGCGATCGACACTCTTCCAAATGGCATCTGTAAGCCCATTCCTGACGTCACAAGACAATTACCACTTCATGCGGGTGCAAATTTCTGGGCACTCTAGTGTTCAATCCACTTCCACCTTCGGATTACGAAAGTCACGAAAGCCAATATGCATCCTCAGGTCTAAGAAGATTGAACAGGGGCAGCTGTTGTACCCTAAAATTTTCCCTCCCATATTTCTCAAAATATGTCAAGAAAAATCTCCAAGTTGCTCAAGATAGTCAAAGGGTTGACCATACAAGCCCTCTCCTAAGGCAGTCTACCCCAAATTAGGGTTTTGTGTTCCATCAAGATCCTTAAGTCCAATTGGTCCCACATGCTCAACATTGTCCTAATATGTTCTCAAGATCATCCATGTCAAGTTTCAAGCCTTGCAGAGGAGTTTTGCTCAGTCAATTGCTCAAAGGTCCAAAAATCGACTATTTTAGGGCAAAAGTCAACTGTGACCTACATACAGTCAAACTTCAAGATTTTTGGTCAACATCCTCATTTTGAAGTATACTTCATCATTTGATCAAGGGTTGATCATGATTCATCAAGGATTTCTCAAAATTCATTAAGATTCAAAAGTTGCTAAATTAGGGTTTTGTAGGAAAAGTCAACTCAACTTTGACCAAGCATAACTTTATCATACTTTATGATAAATGACCCATCCAAAACTCATTTTGAAGAGGGTTCAATTTCCTACAATCCATCTTCATATCCCAAGATCAAAATATGCATACACAAGAAGTTATGAATTTGGACATTATAGGTCATTTTGAAAAGTCAACAAAAACACCTTTTTTATCAAAGCTTCATACATGAGCATGGATTATCACATTGAGATGAGACCAAAAGGGTTGCTTAGAGAACACCTCAATATTTCTAAAAAGTCGAAGAACACCTCCAAAGAGTCAAAATTGAGGAAGTTATGCATTGTTGAAGTTGGACTTTTTTTGCAAAATTGCCAAAAGTCAACTATCCCCAAAACATCAAATTTTGCGAAATGGGCCCATTCTTTTTCACTTGTTTTGGGTTTGCATTATTTCCGACGTGCTCTAGCCTTGGCCATGTGTCCATATCATATTTTTAATTAGTTAATTTGATTTTTATTTGAATTAATTCATTTTAAACCAAATTAAATCAAATTAAATCAAAAATATTGATAACCAAAGATCTTTTGATGATTTCAGGTTTCAATGGACAGCTTGCACCACATCAAACTCGTATTAAAGCAATTATACACAAAAGATTCAAATCAAGCCAATTTTGGAAAGCTTTGAAAGAGAATAAAATCAAATATCAAAATCATCAATGGAGGAAGATTTGGACAGCAAATTCTAACCTAATGTATTGTACAATACATAAGGAAGCGAGGCAGACAAGAATAAGGGTTGGAGATCAATTGGAGAGCAAGAACAAAGTTTGCAAAAACACCAAAAAAGTGTGAGATCAAAATCAAGGCTAGAGGCATTTTCAAGACTTGGTGTTGGTCTCAATCTCTTCCTGGCCATCTCCACAAGCGAAAACAATCAAAATCACGCGTTTCAAGACCCTTCCAAGCGCTGTAAGTCCCTCACGAACCCGCCCTGTTCTTGAATTCGATTTATACGATTCTTGCATCTATAATGAAAAACAATTTCCTATTCTGAATCACCATGTCATTTTCTAGCTTTTTGCAATAACCAATTTCATTTATATGCTCTGTATCGTGGACCACCATTGTAGGGTTTTCTAGGTTTATTTAGGGCTTTTTGTTACAGGAAAAACTGGCCCCAGTGATGGACATGGTTGTGATCAGAAGAGGATGACGATTCAAACCGTGGTCTTAGAACTCATTTACATTGCCTGTGGAAGAATTTAGAGTGAAGCCACGATTTTAGCTGCAGATAAAAATCCGTAGGTAAAAGTTGTAGGATTTAGAGGACATGATGATGAGTTGTCGTCCTCCCATATGACCGTTCAAATAACACGCGCACTTTTTTCTTTTTCTGACCATTGGATTTTGTTTTTTTTTATATTATTATTACTTTGTGTTTTATTAACAACAAGAACCACTTGGCCTAGTGGTTGCCACGCTTGATTCCAAGGCATATGGGGCTGGAGGTCAGGGGTCCGATCCCTGCCTCCAGCATTTGTTATTTTTCCAATTGTTTTCAGGAAATCATGTGCATATTCAAGCTGGAGGTTCACCATGGACTCTCACTGTTCAACATGCCAGATGGCCAGATGGCCAGATCTGGTGGTCAAGCATGGAAGGCATACCATAAGGCTAGTCAACGCATGTGTATGGGATCAGAAAAGTCCAATGGATGAACATATTTGGGCCAAAATAATTGCTTTCCACACCTCCAAATATCAGGTCCAATTTCTCTACTTTCTTTATTTTGTTTATTTTCATTTAATTATTTAATTTTGTTTAATTAATTTCTAACCAATAAACAAATTTCTTTTTTTATCAAAAATCACCAAAAAGATTTTTACCCAATTAAAATTCAAAAAACTTTATTTTTGTTAATAAATATTAACTAATCAATTAGGTTTTTAATTCTAGAATAACTTTAATTTATTTTGTAAATATTTAAAATTAATTAGAATCATTAGGTTTAACATTCATTTAATTATTTTATTTTCTTTCTCAAAATAATCAAAACTCCAAAAATATGTCATTAATTATTTTTCATTAATTAATTAATTTAATAATTAATTTAGTATTTAATTTTTAGGATTAATTTCTTTTCTTAAATAAAAACAACAAAAAAGCATTTTCTTTAATCAAAAGGGTCAAAACCCTAATTTCACATTCGATCCAATTCACTCGCGCGATTTATTTTTCCTTATTCAATTATTGATGTATCTGCTCCCGGTTTGTAATAAATAATTAGGACATTTATTTATTTTACCGCTTTTATTTTATTTTCAAAGGGTTGCTTTTGGCGATGTAAAGAATGAATGCTTAATCTAAAATCAAATTAGATCACCCAAAACATGTGCAAAGATAAAAATAACTGAAAACGACACACTCACATATGCGCACTCCTAGGGTACACCCCACTTAGTTGCCTTCGTACACGGTCATTGAGTATAGGTCGTTTTAGAGGCCGTCCTCTTGTCTAAAAGATCATAGTTGCCTCGAAACGGTTGCCTCAGATATTGTTGCATCGAATAAATGATCTAAGACATTAGGGTTACCGCTAATACATCCTAACATTGCTTTAGTGACCGTATGTCCCTCTTTCGAATTGACCCTAAAACTCCAACGACGGTGCTACCTACTCACTAAAAGTGGGATATCATTGTCTAAAGGAAATTAGCATAGAACGATTCCTTTTTCGAGTAGGTAGATAGTTATTAGATACTTGCTCATCCAAAACAAAACTTCTTTCACACTTACACACTTTTACAAACAAGTTTTTAAAAACACTTCATTACACTCTTGAAGACAGAAGCAAGAGTTAAATCGAAGTTAAAAACAAAAACGTTTCAAAACCCACAAGTACAAAGAAAACATTTTGAAAATGATGAGCAAGTACCTAAGAGCCTGTAGATAACTACAGATAGAAAGGGTGATAATACCTTCCCTTTCTATAATCTACCCCTCGTACTCAGAAATATCTCAAAAAAGGAATTTTTCTGTGCTTTTTTCCTTTCCTTGTTGGATAAAATAAAAGTCGGTGGAGACTCTTGCTTACCGCGACATTTTGCAAAAACAAACGCAAAACGCAAACCAGCAAATTCCTTAACGAAATAGGGAAACCATGTCCCGGTTCTAGCCACTGTATCACAGAGGGCAATCAAATGATGAGGATAGGCAAACATGGCAGTCTTTATTGCAAACTGGGAATATACCAGCTTTCAACAAATTCATCTTAATGATCGGGAGCGGAGTTAAGAGTTCATCTACTGTAGGAACAAACAAATCTTCCTCGATAGCATTGGCGTTGTGACTATGTCTAGGCATAGGAGTAGAAATATCATTTGGTTTCTCTGGCGCCTCAAACTCGATTTCTTTTGCATCTATGAGGTCTTGAATCTTGTTTTTCAAAGCCCAACAGTTATTGGTGTTGTGGCTCGGACTTTCGGAATGGTATGCTCATCTGGAATTTGGATGATAATGGGGGGACGCCATGTTGGGATTCTTTGGAGCCTCCTTCAAAGTCGCCAAATTATATTTCAGCAGATGTGGTAAAACCTGGGCTAGAGTCATATTAATTCTGGTGAATTGTCGGACTGGCCTTTCCACCCTTGGTTGATTACTTCTTGGTTGATCAGATGCATATTTTGGGATCATAACGGCCCCTACCATTGGTCGGCGTTCAGCTCTCCCTTGGTTCCTTTATGGATAAACAGCAGATACCTCCTTCTTTCTAGTGAAAGGCTTTCTCACAGCTGTAGAGGCAGATGAATCTTTCTGAATCTTTCCACTTTTTATGCCAGCCTCTACCCTTTCTCCGATTAATATTAACTCAGTAAATCCAGCAGATGAACTCCCAATCAAATGGTTGAAGAAAGGGCCCGATAGAGTACCCAAGAACATATCCACCAACTCCCTTTCAGACAGAGGGGGGTTGCACTCTCCCAACTAGATATCTCCACTTTTGCGCGTAATCTTTGAAACCCTCATTTGAAACCATATCCATACTCTGAAGTTGAGTACGGGTAGGCGCCAAATCTGCATTATATTGCTACTGTTTATAGAAAGCTACGGCAAGGTCCTCCCAGTTGTGGACGTCAGTCCTTTCTAATTGATAAAACCAATCGAGTTGTGTTCCAGATAAACTATCTTGGAAAAAATGCACCCATAGGTCTTTATTGGTAGAGTGCGGCTGAATCTTTCTCACGTATGATCGGAGGTGCATTTTAGGACATGACACCCCATCATATTTTGCAAACAACGGCACTTTGAACTTTGGCGGGATTACAATTCATGACACCAGCCCCAATTCTTCAAAATCTAGACCCGGTACTCTCTGTATTTCCATAGTGCTTAAACGCTCTTCAAGATGTCTGTACTTATCATCAGCCGGAGGGTATTGCACTTCAGAGTAGTCTTCCTATTCTTCCTCTTCCTCAGATTCTGAAGGAACCGCTGTTTCTTTTCCTTTTCATTCTCCTTCCCCGGAAGTGGTTGCAAAATTCAAGGTCCTTCTAGTCTGTCCTTGAAATCTTCTCCCCATATTCAAAACCCCAATGGCCTTCTTCGTTTCTTCTTTCTCTCTTCAGCTAACAGAGTCTTCAATTCATCTTGCCCCTTGGCTAGGGTCATGAGCAACTGTTGAAACTGCATGTTTTGAGCTTGAAGATCTTTGACCGTCTGTTCGAGATCCATCTTACTGAAATAAACAGTAGAGAGACGAGGAAACTGGTTGCAAAAGACCTACTTATGTCATGATGAATGATATGCATATATGCAATGCTTTTAAGGATTTAAAAATTCAAATTCGTTTTAAACAAAAAGAAACACGTGTTATATTAATAAGATAGAATTTGAGTACATCAATGCCCCTTGGGCAAAATAATACAAAATTCTAAGATAAAAAGTATTACGCATCCTCTTCGGTGCTATGTAGGTATTAAGAGTCCGCTCCTCATGAAGTAGCCTAGTGAGTTCCAAAACCTTCTTCTCGCTTGCGTAGAATTGGGCATCAAAAGTATCTCGCTCTCCTTTGAGTTGTATCCAATCCCTTTGTAGGTCTTCCAAAGATGTGGGCATGTCAGGATGTAGGATAGTGTATGGGACTTCTCCTTCCTTAACAGGCTCAATAATTACTGGGAGAATGGAAGGATAAGGCATCTAAGACTTTGAGCACGGGATTGTACCCACTTGAGGTAAGGCTCAAGAGGGATGGAGTTCTTGTGTCCCAAAGTCTTGCTATCCACCTTGTTTAGCATCCTCCAAGCTCGGATGAATCTCTAGCGAAGTCCTTGATCGTTGTTGTAATAGTCGAATACCAAGCCTTGAATTAGCATATCATGTGGACCATCCCTTCGGGCATAACCAAACTGTATTAGAGCCAAGAATTGGTTATAGGTGATGCCTCCACTAATTCCAAGTAGAGGGACATTAGGGAATTCCCCACAACGGTCAACAATGATAACATTCTCTTTGGATCGAGAGCACCAATGAATATCTGAATGTTTGAGAGTCATTAACCTTTGTGACCACCTTAATCCTTGCTCATTCTTTAAGACTGATTGGGGAAGATGAGAAATAAACCATCTTTCCAGGAGAGGAGTGAAAACACAAGAGGACACCTCTTTTCTTCATTGTGCGAGTGTGAAAAGAGTGTAGGATATACCCTAGTAATGTAGGCACCAGATTGTGTGACATGAAGATTTTGACGGCACTCACATCTATGAGCTGGTCAGGATTGGGGAACAAGACCATCCCATAGATAAGAAGAGCCACAATCTCCTCAAAAGCTTGTAAGTCTAGGGAATTCCAACAACTTTGGGCTTTCTCAAACAGAAACTTTGCCAAGAAACCTTTGACACCACTTCTAGTTTCCCAATGGGTTGTGACATCAGATGAGTGCAAGTGCTGGGCTTGAGCAAACTCTTCTGATGTCACAACCTATTGGGAAACTAGAAGTGGTGTCAAAGGTTTCTTGGCAAAGTTTCTGTTTGAGAAAGCCCAAAGCTGTTGGAATTCCCTAGACTTACAAGCTTTTGAGGAGATTGTGGCTCTTCTTATCTATGGGATGGTCTTGTTCCCCAATCCTGACCAGCTCATAGATGTGAGTGTCGTCAAAATCTTCATGTCACGCAATATGGTGCCTACATTACTAGGGGATATCCTACACGCTTTGGATCTCTTTCTGTACCGTTGAAAGGTAGTTGATTGAGAATAGGAATCCTCAAGATTTGAGAGAATTCTTCCAAAGTAGGCACAAGCTGATAGTCAGGAAATGTGAAGCAATGATGCAAAGGGTCAAAGAACTGGAAGAGAACCTTCATCATATCCTCCTCTGTGTTGGAGGTGACCAAGTTGAGTAGACGACCATGCCTCTCGGTGAATGGAGAGTTTTCAGGGATCCTTGAAGCTAGCTCCTTGAGTTGTGGAGGAATGCTTACAAGGTTGATTTGGATAGTTTTCCTGCGAAGTGAATCCATATACTACAAAACAAGAACAAAGATGAATCTCCAAAATCCTTGAAATGGTTAGTGGATGCATATGATGTTCATGATGTCCATGATGTTATCCACAAGTATGCATATACAAGCAAAGCAAACAAGTTCTTAGTTTAGGCTTGCATGGGGTTTTATGGGTAAGTACCCTCTTGAAGTTTAGTTGGCTCAACCTTTCCTAATAATAGTAACCGGGTTCTAAGGAGCTCAATATCACTGAATTGTTTCCTTGGTCATTGTTTCAGCTAAAGCCTCTTTAATGGCGACCGAAATATCCCAAGAAACCAACCCTCAATGAGTGTAGTATCGAGTATCTACCAACTTCGGACTACACCAAAGTCGGTCATCTCACTACATCCTAAAGGCCAAGTTGGTCAAGTAAAGGGTTCTAGAAGTTCATTAGTGCTTCATAACATCACTCAGCGGCCCCATATTCTCTTTGATTGACTCGAAGGCTACCGGTACCCACAAATATGTCACACCAACATAGCTATTTCTTAGACCATGTCGGTATACCCCGTACAGTTTCCACAACGTATTGCTATTTACCTATAATGTTTCCCAAATTCGGGTGGAGGATTCAAACCCAAACAAAGAACCATAATGTAAAGCAAAGAAGTCAAACAATGTAAGAAAATAAATGTGATCTAAACCCTAAGGTAACCCCACTTTTATAATATTCCCCAGCAGAGTCGCCAGTTCTGTGATGCGATGGAAAAACTGACTTGAGGTTTTGTGTTTTATCGCAAATGTTGCGGTTAGCAAAAGTCGCCACCGACTTTTCTTTTATCCAAAAGGAAAGGTGAAAAAGCACAGGAAAGACCTTTGAGATTGTTACTCGAGTTCGGGGGGTAGATTATGAAAAGGGAAGGTATTAGCACCCTTTTCATCCATGGTTTTCCATGGGCTCTTAGTTACTTTCTAGATCACTTGCTTTTGTTTTTAAATTGTGTTTGGTGTGGTTTTGAAAGTATTTTGTAAAAGAGGACATTCGTTTAGACAATCTTTGTAATGATTCTAGTTCGTAAGAATGTATACAAAGATGTTTGTCTTTTTTGAAAATGTTTTCAATATTTGTAAGATGTTTTTGAAATGTGTGTGTTTGTTTTGAAAATAACAAGGGTTTGTTGTTTGAAAGGGAGCAAGTAACTAGAAGCTATCTACCTACTCAAATGTCTTTCTTATGCATTTTTTATTCCTTTGACATTGTTGTCTTACCATTGATTTGGTAAGCAACCCTATCTTTGGATGTAAACGGGACGGGCGTGGGTAATCGTATAACCATGATTAGCAATGTTGCAAAGTATCTTAGCATTTTTGAGGGACCAAGATCATTTTGTAAGGCAACTTTTGAATAGCGTCATCGAGGGGCTATGATCTTATATTTGTTTTGTTTTGCCAAGATACTTCGCATGCGTAACATGGCCATTTTATTTTAGACAACCAAGTGGAGAAAACCCTAAGGTTGCTTGTGTGCAAGTGTTTCATTTTCATGCTTTGGTTTTGCCTTGTATTTAGGGTGTTCTATTTTGTTTTGTTTTATTCTTGTCATACAAACCCTAATTACTAATCATGGCATATGAAAGCGATAAATTGCGTAATGTAAATATTTCTAAGCTATTACAATAATTTATGGGAGGGGGGAATACAAGTTTGAATGGGGATTTGCACAAATATAAAGCTAAATACATTATTACAACCAAATCGAATTTGTACGAATTTAAGATAAATACAAAACAATATTTAAAATGTAATGCAATGCAATGTACATGTAAAAAGATTTTTTGATGTCTTATTTTTATGTAAAAGAATTAATCTAAACCTAAAAATATAAAAAAATTAATTTTTTAAAAGGGGTTTAACCCTAATTATTATTTAAGAGAAAATAAAGTTTCTATATTATTATTTTGTGCATTTTTTTGGTATAAAAATAATAAATAATATTGTATATAAATATAAAATTATATACATGAAAAATAGGTATTTATAAGTATGAAAATAAAAAATAAATTATATTAAATATATTTTTATATTTACAAGTTCATCAAGAAAATAAATTATATCCTAGTAAAATAAAGTGTATTTTTCATGTGAGAAATAATAAAAAAAATAAAATAAAAGTGTAATATTATTAATTTATATTTTTTGGGATTTTTATGTTTTAAAGAAAATATTAAAAAAATATTAAATATGAAAACAAAACAAAATAAAAATAAAATATGAATATGTAAAGAGTTAGCAAGGGGGTGATAAAGCAGATTTGATGGTGAGATGCTAGCAAAAAAACACTGGCCCAATAGACAAGCCCATCCTGCAAAAAAAATGTCAAAAAAACTAAAAAGAAGAAAATGTGAAAAAAAAGTAGCACGCAGGTTCGAACCCAGGACATGGGTCTCACCAGCGCGCTACTTTGCCTCTGGGGTGGCTATATCTCCATTATCTTTACTGAAACGAAAATATCATATTACAAAACGCGCCCTATGCCCTATTTCATCTTCTTCCTCAAGCTCTGGCCAGATACCCTGTAACTTCTTCATACTTCCATAAAAATGAAAATGCATAACATGAAAATTATAGCACTTGAGCATACGATTCCAACCATATAAATTATGTGAACTATTAATCAAAGTATAAAGAGAATTTTATCAGCCCTAAATCTTGACCTAATATTTCCAGAAATTTCAAGTTCCAAATTCTCTCAGCACAAGTAAAATCAATGCAAGATAATCGTATGTACAACTTCGTTATGATGAGGACTACATTTTTTTATTCACAGATCGTGGCCTAAGGTTGCTTGTACATGGAGATAGAGTTTGAAATTTTACCTCCTTCAGTTGGAATCATGAAATGAACTGGGGTGAGTTTAAGGGAGGCCTGATGCTTGCTTGAGCTTCCTTGAGCTTCCCTGAATCTATTCCAACCCTTGCCTTGCTCTGAAAATAGCTGGAACTCCTTGGCCAAGTCAATCTGCAAGCTTTGAACTCAACAATGGAAGATGGTGGAAAAGTGATTACAGAACAAGGATGATGGTTTGGATGGGCTTGATATCAAGTATGTGAGGTGTTTGAATGATCTAAACATAAAACGCACGAGCCAAATGGAAGATGAATGTGTTTGTGCAGAAACTGTAGGTTTGAACAGGTTTTTGGTGTTTTGCTTGTTGAGAGTATTTCATGTCCTTGCCCCCCGTGGTGTGTGTTGCATAATGTTTGTGTATTAGTATGGAAATGGTCTTAGGTCAACTTCCCAACAGATCTGCCAATGCTAGCCTTTTTGCCAACTTTCTTGTACTTGAAGCAAAGTTATAAGACCAAAGCTTCACATGCTTGTACCAGCTTGCTTAGGGTTGGTATGAGTTTGTACAACTTACTTGAGACCTGTGAGATTTGTATGCACCAAGGGGACATGTCCAAAGCTCAAAATTGTAAAGTTTGCAAAAGTTGCTCTTTTTCAAAATGGCAATGGAACCTTTTTTGCCATAAATGAAATTACAAGTTGGATAAAGGTTCAATAGCATGGATCAAAGATTTGTCAACTGAGTAAGCATTTAATTAAGGAGTGTGGAACAAGTTTAGGACCTTTACAGCATGAATTAGCCAGCATAGGATTGATTTGCAACTTTGTTCTTCATGAAATGGCTTGGACAAAAAGTGAGAAATGGCCAACTTCATCTCTTCGATTCTCCCTACTAAAAAATGATCTTGAGGATTTCTTGGACATTTTGGAAAGCTTGAAATGTGCTATATAATTCATATTTGAAATGCATTTTGAGATACCTCTTGGAACTAGGTGAAAAGTTTCCATGAAGTTGGGTCAAAAACTTGCCTAAATTTGGGCAAAATTTCACTAAGTTAACAAGTTCATGACCATGTATTCACAAATTTATATCTTGAGATTCAAGAATATTTAGGGAAAAGTTTGTCAATAAAAGTTGTAGATTTCATGGAGGTCTACAACTTTCATGTTGGGGACTTTCCTTGAATCAATATGCATCATGGTGAAAAAGTGGTGTAACGTTGAGAAAAAATAAGAAAATTTTCTATACTTAGAAAATTTCTAAGTTAGAAAAATTTCAAATTCAAAACCCTAATTTTCAAAATTGGTTTTCTTGATGAACAAGTTTCACATTTGGAAATGTTTTGATGAATTATGACCCTTGGTGCTTGATTTTTACCAAAAAGTCAAAGTTTGACTTTTCAGTGTAGAGTTGACTTTTGATCAGTTGACTGTAAAATTCATCTGTAAATCCAATGTAATTGAGATGTTTTGAGCCATGTAATTAATTCAAGATGATGCGATTGAAACCTTGAAATCATGTTTGAACTCAATTGGTCATTTTCTAGGTTAAAAATCAGAAATTGCCTTTCCTCAGTCAAAACCCTAATTTTGACCATTTTGCCCTTTTTGTGATTTGATCAAATTTCTTGAGGAATTGTGATCCAAACTTGACCAAATGATACATGTGAGTTTAAAATGTTGATGTGGATCAAAAAATTATGAAGTTTGACTGTAAATTGGCCATGGTTGACTTTTTCCCAAATACATCTGATTTTTAGGTCAACTGTCCAATTGACTGATCAAAAATGTAGTTCAAGGCTTGAAACTTGTCATGAGTGATCTTAGGGATCCCTAATGATGTTTGAAAGTCATATGAAGCAATGATGGTCCAAAAATCCTTGTGCAAACTCAAACCCTAATTTTGGGTCATTTGTGCAAGATGAGATGTCTTGAGCTGACCAAACCCTAATCCAGTCTTGAGTCAAAGAGATCTTGTGAGAAAAGTCTTGGCAAATGAGAGGGAAAATTTTGGGGTACAACAATATGCATATGAATATAATTAAAATTATTTGGCACATGTGTCCTGCTAAGCAGCAGAAAGCATCTCTTTAATATGTATCAAATATCCCCACATAGTCATCTCATTATTATTACCCCCACAAGGACGGCTACAATAAACTCTTCCCCAACAGGGTTTATTTCCCCAACATGTTTTACTTCCCAAATAATAATCGAGGAACAACAAAAACTCCCCAGCTGAGTTCAAATTTCCCCAACATACAACAATCAAGACACCACGAAGTTCCCCAACTAAGTGTATCTTCCCCAGCCAAGACTATTATCTCCAAACAGAGTCTATCCTCCCCAGTTGAGTGTATCCTCCCAAGCTGAGTTTGTCCTACTCAACTCAGTCGACACTCTCCAGTTTGAATTTCCCTTTCAGATTATTTCAAATCACAGGGCCACACCCCCTGATCCCCAATAAAGTCGTCAGCAAAGCCTTTACTATTTCTAAAAGATGCTATAAAGCCTGGATCCGACCAGATAATATCATAATTTTTAAGTTATTACTAAAGCCTGGACCCGACCAGATAATAGTATGACTTCTTCAATTACTGAAACCTGGGCCCGACCAAATAACAGTTTGAGTATCTAAAACCTGGATCCAATCAGATAACAATTGATCTCAGTTTCAAGATGCTATGAAACCTGGACCCGACCAAATAATAGTTTAACTCTTCTAATATATAGAAGAACCTGGACTCAGTCCGACCAAGGTTTAACTTCTTTTCCCCAGTAGAATTTTCCTCTTCCCCAACAAATTACTGTGAAACCTGGATCCGACCAGATATCAGTTTTCAATTTCATCTTTTCAAGCAATTTGTTGTGAAGCCTGGATCCGACCAGATAGAAATTACCCTGAGAGATTCGTTGTAAAACCTGGAAACCGACCAGATAACAATTAAATCACCAAACAGTTTGTTGTGAAGCCTAGATCCGACCAGATAGCAGTTGACCTCATCAACCTCAGAAACCTACAAAGCCTGGACCCGACCAGATAACAATTTTTTTCAAATAAGTTTATTGTGAAGCCTGGAACCTGACTAGTTAACAATTAACTGTGATCCCCAGAGATACACTATGAAGCCTGGACTCGACCAGATAATAGTATAACTTTCCAAAAAACCATGAAACCTAGACCCGACCAGATAGTAGTTATCACTTCAAGGTACTGCGAAGCCTGGATCTGACCAGATAACAATTAACTTCCGTATCCCTAGCAAGTTGTTGTGAATCATGGATCCAAACACATAACTATTCAATTTCAAGAAATTTTCTACAAAGCATGGAATCCGACCAGATAACAGTTAATTCGTATCTTCCTCCAGTAAGTTGTCGTGAAGCCTGGATTCGACCAGATAACAACCGACTACTTCATCCTCAGCAATCGTGAAGCCTGGATCTGACCAGATAACAGCTGACATTCAAGCGATATTCCCCAACGAAAGTATCAGTTCAACAAAATTTGAAGATATACATATTCTTCATCTCCAATGGTAATCAGGGATTCAATCTCCCAGAATTTCCTCAGCAGCAGTCAGGGATTTATTTCCCCGGAAAAAAAAACATACATCTCACATTCATACATCATAGAATGTACATACCATATGCATTTAGCATAATACCACATCTGATGAACATCATACAGGCATTTGCATTTTACTAACTCTTGTCTCCCACAGGTAAAACATCAAGTTTTAGTATAAATCAACAAGAGATTTGTGCTGATACTTCTTCCAGTGTTTACCAACATTTCTCCAAATGGCATCCATAAGCTCATTCACCATCCATCTTTGAGTGCAAATTTCTGGGCACTCTAGTGTTCAATCATCTTTCACCTTCAAGTCACAAATGACAGACTCGCCAATCTAACTCTTCAGGTGTAAGAAGATTGAACAGGGGCAGCTGTTGTACCCCAAAATTTGCTCTCTCATTTATTAAGGATTCTCTCACAAGATCTTCTATGACATCAAGTTTGCAGCACTGATACATCAAATTAGGCTTGGAATTGGCACAAGGGCAAAATGGTCAATTGCATACTGGAAAGTCAAACTTTGACTTTTTGGTCAACATTACATTCCAAAGATAAAATTTCATCAAGAAATTCAAGAATATCAAGCTTGATCATCAAGAAGTCAAGAAAGTCAAAAGTCAACTTGAAAAGTCAAGATTTCCAAGACTTAGAAATTTTCTAAGTGTTTTTATACATGATAATTTCATCACTTCATGCCATTCTTTTACCAAGATGCAAGACGGTTCAAGGGAAACTTTCAACATGAAAGTTGTAGATCTCCATGATATCTACAACATTGCTTTATACAACTTCTCATAAATATGCTTGTATCTCAAGTTATAAGTTCATGAAGTCATGGCATTTTCATTTAACACTTAGGGAAATTTCCAACAGATTTTGGTCAAGATTTTATCCCAACTTCTTGGCTTTTTTTCACATAGTTCTAAGATGATTTTGTCAAAATGGCCAACGTGAAGGTTGTAGAGGGTGTTTCAAGCTTTCCAAAACATTCAAGAGCATGAATTTATGATACTTGAGCTAGGAGTTCAAGGGCTTGAAGTTGGGAATCCATTATTGAATTGCAAGTCATTTTAGTGAAGAACACATAACAAAACTCTTATGATTTGCTGCATAATCTTATGTTGCAGGCTTCCTTGCTTGCAAATCTCATCATAATTTAATTCTTACACAAGAGATTGAGCTATTACCCAAGTGTTTGAGCCTTTGTCCAAAAGATCTTTCCATTTATGGCATAAAGGCACCATTGCTACTCTTGAAAAGCAAGCCTTTTGGTACAAAGTTTGTCTTAAGCCCATACCTTTCTTGTTGCTGATTATAATCCACCATAAATCATGGGAAGTAGCTCCTCTATACCAGCAACTTTGGTACTTCATCTTGGGACTATGGAGTACTTGACATGGTTTGATCTTTGTAATCCAACCAAACCATAACATGCTATTTTGCAAACCTAATCAGCTCATATGTACAAACCCCTTGCCTATAAATAGAAGAAGAATTTGCAAGAGAAAGAGGTTAGAAAAAATAGAGAGAAAGGCCAAAAAATAGGAGGGGAAACTAACACTCAAAATTATTCTTGCTGTCAAAAACCAGATTTGTACACAAAACCTCCATTTTTGAGCTTTGAATCTCATACCTTGCAAGTTTTCTCCAAACAAACCATCCAAACACTTCATATACACCATATAGAAGTTGTTCAAACATAATAATAACTTCTGTAACATCATTACCACCATCTTCTAAACTCAAAAAACATACATTGCAACTTGACTTAGTTGGAGCGGTTCAACCATTTTCAGTACAAAAGGAAGGTTGGAGTTACTTCAAGAAGGTTCAAAGGAGCTCGATCAATTACCACTTTACACTAGGAAACATCCGTGCGTGTTCAAAAGCTTCCGCTTCGAGAGGTAAACTTTCTCAAACTGTGATATAATTGTTCACACATCATTTGCTTTTGTGCTCAAAAGATATAACAAGACAAGTCAAAGAGAAAAAACTAACAAAAGCTAGACCAGAGGCTGACACAGGTGCCTGTGTCACACGACACGGCCCGTGTCAGCTTAGTTGGGTTGAAAAAACATGATAATATGCAGGGACAGAGGCTGACACGGGTGCCCGTGTCAAATGACACGGCCCGTGTCAATGTTACTGGTGCGTACATGAGCAGAAAAAGATGAACAGGGGCTGACACGGGCGCCCATGTCACGTGACACGGCCGTGTCAGGTTGGCTGGAACCAAAAAATGCATAAAACTCATGAACAGGTCCTGACACAGCCAGTGTCAGCTCGGACACCAAATTTCTTGATTTTTTGAGATTTTTGGGTTTATTTTGGACATGTTATATTGCTTGGAAATGACCTAACTTTATAAAACCTTTGTTTTCAAATGAAACCTCAAAAACATTTTTCTAAACAATTAGTTTTTTTTAAAGTTAACTTAGACTTAGGTTTTTCTTCAATGAAGTTAATTACAAAACCTTTCCTATAAAAAACCCTAAAAAAACTATTTCTCTCCCTTTACATCTTCTTGCATATTCTACTATTTTTACATTATAAATCATGTAATTGTCAAAGCCTTGTAATAGTAATTAGGGTTAAGTTTACTTGTCATCCCCATTTGTAAATTTATATCCCCCATCCCCAAGTGATATAATAGTGTAGTAATTTTACTTTCTGCAATTTATCGCTTTCATATAATGTTAGTAATTAGGGTTTGTATGGAAAGATAAAACCAACAATTAGATAACCCTAAGGGTAATTTCACTTGTTGCCTTACAAAAATGGCCATGTTATGCATGTGGGATATCTCAGAAAAAGCAAAATAAAATACAAGATCATAGTCCCTCGATGACGCTATCAATGTTGCCTTTCAAAGTGATCTTAGTCCCTAAATAAAATGCTAATATATCTTACAATATTGCTAATCATGGTTATATGATGACCCACGTCCGTCCCTCTTACATCCAAAGATAGGGTTACTTACCAAATCAATGGTAAGATAACAATGTCAAAGGAAAAAGGAAATGAACATGAAATACTTTTGAGTAGGTAGAACGTTCCTAGTTACTTGCTCAATTTCAAGACAAAAAAATCCTTGCTATTTTCAAAAACAAACACCTACACTTTCAAACACCTTACAAACTTGAAAACATTTTCAAAAGATCAACACTTTGTATACATTCTTACGAACGAGAATCATTACAAAGTTTGCCTAAACGATGGCATCTTTACAAAATACTTTCAAAAACCACACAAAGCACATTTTCAAACAAAAGCAAGTGATCTAGAAAGTAACTAAGAGCCCATGGAAAAACATGGATGAAAAGGGTGCTAACACCTTCCCTTTTCATAATCTACCCTCCGAACTCAAGAAACAATCTCAAAGGTCTTTCATGTGCTTTTTCACCTTTCCTTTTGGATAAAAGAAAAGTCAGTGGTGACTCTTGCTAACCGCAACATTTGCGATCAAACGCAAAACAACCAAGTCAATTATCCCACCATATCACACATCGCTTATTGGATCAAAATAAAAATTAAAAGCATGCGAGTTCCTTGAAAATGATTGAACATGGCATTGCATCCACTCGTTCATTTCATGCATCTTCATGCATTCATAACAGGTACTCAGAGTTGGGGAAATTCTTATTCAGGCCCGATATTCTTTTCAGAACTGTGAATCTTGACTTCTCACTGCTCTGTGATCCGAAAAAGACATGGAACAACTTCAAGGGGAATTGGGTGAGATGAAAAATAAGATGGGGATATTTATTGGGGACATGCAAGTAATGGCCCGTAGTAAAAAATCCTTAAGGTAAAAAATAACCAGTTGGAGACTCAGTTGAGTCGGATATGGAAGTTCTGAAGACAGTGTCAACAAAGGAAAGTGATCTTGTATACTCTATTGCAACAAGAGTTGTCACTCCTTTGCATTATATTCGACCCTTTTCAAATCATGAGATACTTTGTGGGTCTCATCCATAACTTCGTGTTCCCAGATTTTCTTCCTAACAACTAGTTTCTGGTCTCCAAGTGAATCCATGGGGAAAAGCTTATCAGTAGAGACAGAAGAAGCCAGAGAAGCATGTTGATACAATCCAAATGCCTTACATCCAGTTACTTCCTCGTCTGTTTGAAGTTTAATTGGTAAAGCTTTGTTCTTTGGGTCCTCCTCCCACAAACCTCTTTCCTGATTTGGATGCAAATGCTAGATGTGTCTCCTATTCTAGGGCATCTGGTTATGATATTGAAAACTGTAAGAGGTTGAATTATAAAGTCTAGAACTTGGCTGGCTTCTTTTCCAAAGTCCAGTCTATGGTCAACAAACCCTTTCAGGCTCTTTCTCCTCAGCTGAGTGCTTCTTCTGTGTAGTAGAAGATGGGGTTATGCTTCTGTGATGAAGAAGTATAAGATATCTAGTTCTTGGACATCTTCTATTGTGTAGAAGAAAAATACCTCAAAGATTGAATTCTACATTCAGAGTATATTTTCTTCTGTGTAGTAGAAGACGAAGATTCTTTTGTGAAGAAGGAGATTCCTCAGAATTCACCTGCTAAAACTTATCTTTTGTGAAGTAGGAGGTGGAGTTTATTTTCTTTTGTCTAGTAGAATATCCTTTGTTACAATTTTTGAATATTTCTTCAGTGTAGTAGAAGATGGTTGGCATTTCTTCTCTGTGGTAGAAAATACTTTGTGATGAAGTTTATGCAAATTCTCTTGATAAAGCACTCATCACATCTGTTGAGGGAATCCTATGTGATTACCATGCTGAGGCACCTAACTATTCAACTGAAGGTTGTAAACCATTCAAAGATGAAGTGTAAGGCTTGCTTAGTGAAAAGGTAATCAATTTCATACCATCCGATCAGATTTGAAGTCTCCTTTAACTCAGTGAATATCAAGACTGCCAAAGTATCTTCTGAAGCAACAAGTTCATACAGAGACTAGTCACCTCAACATGGTAATTTCAAATTACATTTGCATTCTCATTTGTAATCTTTCTTGTTTGGTTCAGTATTTTCTTGTCACCCCAAAATTTTCCCTCCCATTTTACTCAACATATGTTCATTAAGATACTCAACTTGCTCAAAGATGCCCAAGAGTTGACCAGACAAACTCTCTCCTAAAGCAATGAACCTCTAACTAGAGTTTCCATTTTCATCAAGATGATTGAGTACCAAGGGCCTCATATGCTCTCCATAGTCCTAATATGTTCTCAAGACCATTCATGCCAAGTTTTATGCCTTGCACAAGAAGTTTGCTCAGTCAATTGCTCAAGTGTTAGAAAATCAACTATACTAGGTCAACAGTCAACTGTGGTCCACATACAGTCAAACTTCAATATTTTTGGTTGACATCAACACTTTTAAGTGATATCCATCATTTTATCAAGGGTTGACCATGATTCCCCAAGGAATGCTCCTAATTCATCAAAACTCAAAAATTGCTAAATTAGGGTTTCTCATGAAAAGTCAACCAACCTTTGACCAAGCATAACTTTCTCATACTTTTCAGAAATTTACCGTCCAAGGCTCATTTTAAAGGTAATTCAATTCCTTACAACTCATATTCAACCATAAAGTTCAAGAAATGTGCTCATGGAAAGATATGAACTCAGACATTATAGGTCATTCCAAAAAGTCAACAAAAACACCTTTTGGGTCAAAGCTCCTTACATGAACATGGAAGATCCACTTAAGATGAAACCAAAGGGGTTGCTTAGGGGACATCTAATCTTTCTAAAAAGTCCAAGAACACCCTCTTAGGGTCAAAATGGAGAGAGATGTGCATTGTCAAAGTTGGCCATTTTTAGAAATTTGCACAAAGTCAACAATGCCAAAAATTACTTTTTTTTCCACATGAGCCTATCTTTTCAAGTTTGAAACTCATTCCTAACATGGCCCATGACTTTTAAATTCAGTTACACGCCCTCTTTGTATTTTATTTTATTTATTTTAAATTAAATCATTTGAATTCAATTTTAATTAAAATAAAATGTACAAAAGGAATTAAAGGAGTGTGGGCTTGATATTCAAGTTTCTTAAAGCCAAGACAACTCATGCAAGGCTGGGAGAGGACAAGAAAATCGTGCAAGGCCTTGGAAAAGGAAAGGATATTCAAAAATGGAAATTTTGGAAACATTTTGAAAGACCATAATGCCATGGAATTATGCCCATTTTTGTTACCCTAATCTTGCCTCATACAAATACACAACCATTTAGAAGCATAAGGAAAGGCACAACTAGCCAAAAGAACCCTAGCAAAAGTTTCAAAATTGTTCAAGAAATGTGCAACTCTAAAACACACGATCCAACCTCCTTCAGTCTAAGCCAGACATTCTATCATCATTCTGAGGATCCCAGCATCTCATCTCATCCACCCTTGAAGGCCAAAGTACCCTGAATCTCCCTAGCCCGATCTTCTCACATTGGTAAAATTCTTGATCTCAAAACTCGCTTAACTCTTGATATAAATCCTTTTGGCTGCATATTCATAGTGCTATTGTCATTTGTGAATTATCCAACATGTTACATGCAAGGAACAAGGCCAGAACTGCAAATCACCATTGTTAGGGTTTAGAGAAGTGCAAGCTTCATTTTTGAGGATGCTGGTCGTTTTAGGTTAAACTAACCCCATGGTTGAACTTGCAGCCTATGATTTAGGGGGGGTAGGCCAAATTTCTGGATCGGAATCGCGCTATTTTGCAGGTTGGATTTTTGGGATCACTAGAGACGATGGTGCTCAACCACCGTGAGGGGTGGTTTAACCCTTCCTGTGCAGATGTGGCGGGATAGCAGCATGTGATTCCTTCATTTAAATTACAGGGCCCCACAATGCACGCATGTTAGGTTGACTCAGCATTAGACCTTGCTTTCATATTATATTGATTTTTGTTATTTATATAAACAAATTAACAAACAACGCAGACAGTTATGGGTGAAGGGTTTGAAGCAAGCGTCCCGGCTTCGATCCCAGGCGCGTTGCTTTTACATTTTTCTAATTATTTGGTTGCAGATCTAGTGCGCCTCACTATCCAATGTCCACCATGCGTCTCTAAATTCAACCACAAGATCTCATCATATCCAGATCCAACACCCAGCATGTGCAAACTCATGATAAACCCTCAGAAGATAATCCCACTAGATCAGGCGCATCAACTGGACCACCAGCTTTGGGCCTAACACAATTTCAGTTGCACCCCCTGATCAGCTTTCATCACCAGGCCCAATTTAATTCTTTTTAATTTCTTTTATTTGTTTTAAATTATTTGAGTTAATTATTTTTTTTCTGCAAAACAAAAATCTTTTTTTAATTAATCATAAAATCAGTAAATCACACAAAAATATAGAATTAGGTTTTATTTATTTAAATTAATTTTATTGAAAATAAATTAGATTAATTAGATTCATTTGTTTGCTTTTTAATTAAAATTAATTAGACAAATTAGGTTTAATTTGTGATTAAATTATTTTCTCAATAAAAAAATACAAAAATATTTTTTAATTAATCAGGTTTTTTTAGACTTCTAATTTATCCTCGTATTTAAGTCTTCGTGCACGCCTTTACGTTCTTTTAATTCAAATTATTGTAATTGCTTCAAGTTTGTAATAGTTAATTAGGTTTACTATGTCACATTTACTACTTTCCCTGGTTTTTGATCATGTAATCCCTCTCCCCAAGGCCTTGTAATAGCTAGGGTTTTAATTTCTCGCACTTTACTTTCTGTAACTATTAACTGCCTAGATGTATGAATAATAGGATTGAATGGAAAGACAAATAAATTTAAAATGGTAGAAAACCCTAATTGTGCAAAGATAAAATTAACTGAAATTAAATACTTGCACACGCTCACTCCTAGGGTTTGCTCAACTTCAGTTGCCTTCGGTAAACAGTCACGAAGCATAGGGAATTTTAGTGGTTTCCCTCCAGTCCAAAAGATAAAAAATGACCCATTCAAATGTCGCCTCAGAAAGATCTTTAGTACTTTAGGGTAATTACTAAGGTTTCCTAATTATTGCTTTAGGGTAACCATAGATAGAAAGGGTGCTAACACCTTCCTTTTCTATAATCTACCCCACGTACTCAGAAATATCTCGAAAAAAGGTTTTTTTCTGTTCTTTTTCCTTTTCCTTTGTTGGATGAAATAAAAGTCGGTGGCGACTCTTGCTTACCGCAACATTTGCGAAAAAAAATGAAAAATAGTATTAAATAGTTGGTTCTGCCACCGTATCACAGAACTGGCGACTCTGTTGGGGAAAATTAATAAAGTGGGGTTTACCTTAGGATCTAGGTCATTTTTAAATTGCTTTCCCGTTTGCTTTGCTTGCTTTATCTTTAAGGGCTTTTTCTTGGGTATTGTTAAAGATCCTACACCCGGATCTGGGGGCACTTTTTAGGTAAACATCAATAGATCGTGGAGACTGTACGGTGCATACTGTGATGCGGTGGGAGAACTGACTTGAGGTTTTGCATTTGTGTTTGCAAATGTATCGGTTTAGCAAGAGTCGCCACCGACTTTTATTTTATCCAAAAGGAAAGGTAAAAAAGCACAGGAAAGACCTTTGAGATTGTTTTTGGGTTCGGGGGGTAGATTATGAAAAGGGAAGGTGCTAGCACCCTTTTCATCCATGGTTTTCCATGGGCTCTTAGTTACTTGTTTTAGTCACTTGATTTTGCTTTTCAATTGTTTGAAATGGTGCTTTTGTGTGTGGTTTTGAAAGTATTTTGAAAAGAAACCTTTGTTTGGGCAACCTTTGTAATGATTCTTGTTTGAATGTATACAAAGGTGTTTGTCTTTTGAAAAATGTTTCAATGTTTGAAAGTTTGTTTGGAAATTGTTTTGAAATTGTGTGTGTGTTTGTTTTAAAATAGCAAGGATTGTTTGAAAGAGATCAAGTAACTAGGAGTTATCTACCCTACTCAAAAGTCTTTCCTACATATTTTTATTCCTTTGACATTGTTGTTTTACCATTGCATTTGGTAAACAACCCTATCTTTGGATGTTAAACGGGATGGGCGTGGGTCATCGTATGACCATGATAGCAATGGTGCCAAGTATCTTAGCAAGTTTTAGGGACTAAGGTCATTTGTTTTTTAGGCAACATTTTGATAGCGTCATCGAGGGACTATGATCTTTTTGTTTTGTTTGATTTTGCCAAGATACCTAGCATGCATACCATGGCCATTTTAAGGCAACAAAGTGGATGAAACCCTAGGGGTGCTTGTGTGCAATATGTTGTCATTTTTCATGCATTTTTGTCTTGTATTAAGTCATGCTATTTGTTTTGATTTTTGGTCTTTTGCATACAAAACCCTAATTTACTATCATACATATAATACAGTAAATTGCGTAAAGTAAATCTAACTATTACAACAATATTATGGGAAGGGGGTACAAGTTTGAATAGGGGGATATTGCTCAAAATAAAACCCTAATTTACTATTACAACCCAATTGAATTTATACAATCAATAAATAAATGAACAATTATTTAAATGTACAATAAAATGTAAATATGCACAAATGTTTTTGTATTTGTTTTATGTATGTAAGAATAAATTTATTTAATGTCTTAAAAATAAAAAAAAATAAAATGATTATTTTTGAAAGGGTGAAAACCCTAATTTTTTTAGTTTAAAAGAAAATATATATATTCTAATATTATTTATTTCATTTTTGTTCAAGAAAAATTAATAAAAATATATACAAAAATGTTAAAAAATAAAATATGTGAGAAAATAATATTTTATATGTATAATATAATAAAATAAGATATTTAAGTATTTTAATATTATTTACAATTTTATTTAAGAAAATAAAAGTATATTAACCTAATAATTATTTTTTATGCCAAAAATAAAATAAAAAAAATATGATAAAATGCAAAAAATAAAGAAAATATTTTGTGATTTTTAATGTATAAAAAAATAAATAAAAGTCAGAAATGTGGAATATTAAATAAAATATGAAAAATAAAAGAAATGGGCCAAAGGGGTGCAAATAACAAAATGGGGGTGCAAATAGAACCAAGCCCAAGGTGCCAGGTCCACTTCACTCCATCCCTGTCTTCTGAACAGAGCCAAACGCGCGCGCCCTGTGTTCAAAACCTATTCTCTCTATTGCTTGCATGAAATCAAAAATTTACAACAAGAAAGTTATAGCATTTTCAATCACGAGTCCAACCATATCCATTTTGTAAACTAACTCTCAAAGGACAGAAAGAATTTTAATGGCCCTAAATTTTAACCTAAAATTTTCAGCATGTTCATCATCTAAATTCTCCTAACTCAGTTAATATAAATAAGAACTATGCATATGTACAGCTCAAGGAACTTAAGGACTACATTTTTGCTTCACAAACCTAAGCCTAATGATGCCTAAATAAGGACATAGAACTTTGAAAATTACCTTGTTCAGTTGAGTTTGGATATCGCAATGTAGGAGTTTTGAGTGAGGCCTGAAGTACTTGTGAGCTTGCTTGAAGTTCCCTTGACCTTTCCCAATGCTCAGCTTGCTTTGAAATGGCTTGAATCTCCTTGTAGAAGTCAACCTGCAAACTCAGAAATTGAAAATGGTGAAGCACGAAACAGGGGTTACAGTTGTTGGACAAAGGCCTGGACATCTTAGGTGTGATGTATGGAGTGTGTTTGAAGTGGTTTCAAGCAAAACGCACGAGGGAATATGGAAGTGGCTTGTGATTTGCAGAGATGGCCCTGTTTTGGGCAGAAGTTGGTGTTTTGTGTTTTAGGGTGTTTGAGAGCTTGGCCAATCGTGTTTCTGGCTTGCTACAATATGCTAAGGTGTTTCAAATGATACAAAGACTCGCTCTTATCAGATTTTCTAGTTATGGACTTTTTGCAAGCTTTCTTGTTTTTGAAGCAAAAGTGAGTTGACAAAGCTCAAAGCCTGTGTAGGATAGCTTGAGATCTGAGCATAGTTGGTGTAACTTTCGTCAAGTTTGTGGATCTTCTTTGTAGCCAAAGATCAGGTTCAATGCTCAAGGAATACAAAGTTGCAAAAAAGCAAGCTTTATGGAAATGGTATTGTTACCTTTATGCTATAAATGGATTAATTCATTGTGCAAAGTTCCATAGCTCAGAACAAAGCCAATATCCATTGTATTTGCATTAAATTAAGGAGCGTGTAAAGGTTTAAGACCTGTAAAACAAGTACAAGCATGCTTAGGATAGATTTTCAACTTGTAGCAATGTGAAAAATGCCATGGACAAAAGTGAGAAATGGCCATTTTCTTTTCTTCGATTCTCCCTAAACATAGATGATCTTGGAGAGTTCTTGGATATTTTGGAAAGTTTGTAACATGATCTACAATCCATCTTTGAAATGAATTTTGATATTCCTCTTGGAATTAGGTGAAAAGTTGCCATGAAGTTAGGTCAAAAATCTGCCTAAACTAGGGCAAAATTTCACTAAGTTAAAAGTTTCATGGACCCCTATTCACAAAATCATAACTTGATATACAAGCATCTTTTTGGAAAACTTTGTGAATCAAAGTTGTATATTTTGTCGAGGACTATAACTTTCATGTTGAAAGTTTTGTTTGAATCCAATTGCATCATGGTGAAAAAGTTGGGGAAAAATAAGAAATTTGCATAACTTAGAAAATTTCTAAGTTATGAAAAATTTCAAACTTAAACCCTAATTTTCAAAATTAGGTTTCTTGGTGAACAAGTTTCATGTTTTGACACATCTTGATGAAAAATGACCCTTGGCACTTGATTTTGACCAAAAAGTCAAAGTTTGACTTTTTAGTGTATAATTGATTTTTGATCAGTTGACTGGAAAATTCATCTGTCAATTCAATGCATTTGAGATCTTATGAACCTTGTGATTAGGTCAAGATGATGCCATTGAGTCCTTGAAACCATTATTGAACCCAATTTGCCATTGGCTAGGTTAAAAATCAGAAATTGCCCTTCCTCAGTCAAAACCCTAAAACTGACCATTTTGCCCTTTTGATGATCTGATTAAATTTCTTGAGGAGTTGTGGTCCAAACTTGATCAAATGGTTCATATGAGTCTATAATGTTGTTGTGGATAAAAAATTATGAGGTTTGAATGTAAATTGGCCATAGTTGAATTTTTCCCCAATACAATTGATTTTTAGGTCAACTGTCCAATTGACTGGGCAAAAATGAGATTCAAAGCTTGAAACTTGGTATGGGCAATCTTATAGGTCCAACATGAAGTATGAAAGTAACATGAGGCATTGAAAGTCCAAAAATCCCTGTGCAAACTCAAACCCTAATTTCAGGTCAACAGTGCAAGGAGATGTCTTGAGTTGAGCAAACCCTAATCTGGTCTTGAGTCCAAGAAGTCTTGTGAGAAGAATCTTGATAAAATGAGAGGGAAAATTTTGGGGTACAACAGCTGCCCCTGTTCAATCTTCTTGAACCTGAAGAGTTAGATTGGCGAGTTTTGTCGTTCGTGACTCGAAGGTAAAAGATGATTGGACACTAGAGTGCCCGTAAATTTGCACTCGTCAAAGTATAGTTGAGGGAATGGGCTTAAAGATGCCATTTGGAGAGGTGACAGAATCTTGTCGGAGACGGGCTTAAAGATTCCATCCAAGAATGTTTGTTGAAAATTAGGAGAATGAACATCATAATGGTATCCGTATCTGAGTTGTATCTGGAGATTGGATCTGTATGAGCAAGGGAATAACATCCATGTCTGGAGCGCATCTGAGCTATAACTGTATTTGAATTTGAATGAATAACAGAATGGCTTCCGTGTCTGGAGTGTATCTGTATTGTATCTGGAGACTGAATCCTGAATAAGCGACAGAATGACATCCGTGTCTGGAGCGTATCTGGACTGTATCATGAATAAGTAGCAGAATGACTTCTGTGTCTGGAGTGTATCTGAACTTGAAATTGGTAGTTGAATCTGAATGAGAAATAGAATGGCTTCCGTGTCTGGAGCGTATCTAATCTGTATCTGATAGTTGGAATCTGAATGAGTAACAGAATGTCATCCATGTCTGGTGCGTATCTGAACTGTATCATGAGGTTGAGGTCTGAATGAGTAACAGAATGACTTCCGTGTCTAGAGTGTATCCGTATTGTATCTTGAATTTGAATTCTGAATAAGTTACAGAATGACTTCCGTGTCTGGAGTGTATCCGTACTGTATCTGAATAAGAGGTTTGAATGAGTAACAGAATGACTTCCGTGTCTGGAGTGTATTCGTACTGTATCATGAATAAGAGATCTGAATGAGTAACAAAATGACTTTCGTGTCTAGAGTGTATCCGTACTGTATCTTGATTTTGAATTCTGAATAAGTAATAGAATGACCTCTGTGTCTAGAGTGTATCCATACTGTATCATGAATTTGATTCTTGAATGAACAACAAAATAACTTCCGTGTCTAGAGTGTATCTGTATCTGAAATTTGAATAAGTGACAGAATGGCATCCGTATCTGGAGCGTATTTGGACTGTATCTTAAATAGGTGACATAATGACTTCCATGTCTTAGAGTGTATCTGAGCTGGGAAAATCAGAATGAGTGACAGAATGGCAACCGTGTCTGGAGCATATCTGGACTGTATCTGAAGTTGAGGTTTGAATGAGTAACAGAATGACTTCTGTGTCTGGAGTGTATCCGTACTGTATCTTGATTTTGAATTCTAAATGAGTAGCAGAATGAATTCCGTGTCTGGAGTGTATCCGTACTGTATCATGAATTTGAATTCTGAATGAGTAATAGAATGACCTCTGTGTCTGGAGTGTATATGTACTGTATCATGAATTTGATTCTTGAATGAAAAACAGAATGACTTCCGTGTCTGGAGTGTATCTGTATCTGAAATTTGAATAAGTGACAGAATGGCATCCGTGTCTGGAGCGTATCTGAACTGTATCTTAAATAGGTGACAAAATAACTTCCATGTCTTAGAGTGTATCTGAGTTGGGAAAATCAGAATGAGTGACAGAATGGCAACCGTGTCTGGAGCGTATCTGGACTATATCTTAAGTTGAGGTTTGAATGAGTAACAGAATGACTTCCGTGTCTAGAGTGTATCTGTACTGTATCTTGATTTTGAATTCTGAATGAGTAGCAGAATGACTTCCGTGTCTGGAGTGTATCCATACTGTATCATGAATTTGAATTCTGAATGAGTAATAGAATGACCTCCGTGTCTAGAGTGTATCCGTACTGTATCATGAATTTGATTCTTGAATGAACAACAAAATGACTTCCGTGTCTGAAGTGTATATGTATCTGAAATTTGAATAAGTGACAGAATGGCATCCGTGTCTGGAGCGTATCTGGACTGTATCTTAAATAGCTGACAAAATGACTTCCATGTCTTGGAGTGTATCTGAGCTGGGAAAATCAGAATGAGTGACAGAATGGCAATCGTGTCTGGAGCGTATCTGGACTGTATCTGGAGTTGAGGTTTGAATGAGTAACAGAATGACTTCCGTGTCTGGAGTGTATCCGTACTGTATCTTGATTTTGAATTCTGAATGAGTAGCAGAATGACTTCCGTATCTGGAGTGTATCCGTACTGTATCATGAATTTGATTCTTGAATGAACAATAGAATGACTTCCGTTTCTGGAGTGTATCCGTACTGTATCTTGACTTTGAATTCTGAATGAGTAACATAATGACTTATGTGTCTGGAGTGTATCCGTACTGTATCTGAATAAGAGATATGAATGAGTAACAGAATGACTTCCGTGTTTGGAGTGTATCCGTACTGTATCTGAATAAGAGATCTGAATGAGTAACAGAATGACTTCCGTGTCTAGAGTGTATCCGTACTGTATCTGAAATCTTTGAATATTTGTTAAAGATAGCTGTTAATCTTATCCTGAAAAGGGTAAAATGTTAGCTGAAACACAAAGTTATGTTGCATGAAATATATGATGAAATAAAATGTGTTTTATCAATGTTTATGATATATGAATGTAATGTATGCGCATGTAATGAAATCTTTGACTGCTGCCTGGGAAAATAAATCCTTGGCCGCTGCTGGAGATTCAAAATCTTTGATTGCTGAGGATGAGAAATCCTTGGTGACTGTTGGAGATTAAAAATTCCTGACAACCTCTGTGGGGATGTGAGAATCCTTCACGACTTTCCTGGGGATATAGGGATCCTTCAAGTCTTTGTAGTTGGAGGATGATAATCATTCTGTTTTGAAAATAATGCCAAGTGTTGCTTGAGAAACCTGCTTGGGGAATCCAGAGAACTTTGAAGACTTCTACTTGGGGTTAAATAATGGGAATCCTTACTCGGCTGGGGAATAGGGAAAACTTTTGCGATCTCTACCGGGGATCAAACAAAGGAAAACCTTGATCTGCTGGAGAATAAGGAAGACTCTGATGGCTTCTGCGGGGAATTAAGAATGAGAATCTTCAATCTGTTGAGGAGTAATGAAAACTTTGGTGACTTCATGCTGAGGAGTCAAGAATGAGAATCTTCGATCAACAGGGGATTAAAAATTCTGACAAATTCATGTTGGGGAGTAATGAAGACTCAGGAAACTTCACTGGGGAATCAAGAATGAGAATCTTCAATCTGCTAGGGGAATTTGAATCCTTGGGGACTTCATGCTGGGGAGTTAAGAATGAGAATTTTCATTCTGTTGGGGAGGAAAAACTGGGGAAGAAGGCTTCCTGCTGGAGAGTAAGTGAAAACTCTGGGGGAGTAGCTATACTGCTGGAGAGATCAGGAGTTTGGGTTGTATGTCAATCTACTGGGGAATTATCTTATTTTGGGGATAAGACAAAAGTTAACTGTTATCTGGTTGATTCTAAGACTTTAAGACAACTTGCTGGGAAATTTGGGGAAAACTGAATGGTTCCCGCTGGGGATTGATAGTTGGAAATTTGACTTGACAGGGGAAAAAGGTTTCATCTCCGCTGAGGGTCTGTAGCTCAAATTTTTTACTCCACTGAGGATTGGGAGTTTGAAGTTTAACTCTGGTGGGAATTAAAGATTTGAAATTGTAACTCCGATGGGGATATGTAATTCAAAGTTTTAGCTCCGCTCGGGATCTAGATGATGTACTGCAGGGGACTGCCTCTGGAATAGCCTAAAGACGTCTTTCTATACTTTCAACCTGTCAGTAATTGTTCTTTCCCATTTCGTTTATTTGTAAACAGTGATTATATTCAAATGCATATGCTCATTAATAAATCATTGGACGTTTTCAAATAAAACACAAGTTTAAAATGGAAAGACAAATAATTTTCTGCACTTTGAAGTATCTTTGTATTAACTTTGTGTAAGTATTTTGTACAAAGGAGACAGACATCCTAGTAAGAGAATGTTGTCATAAAAATGAGAAAAATTTATACAAATAAAGATGGCTATGTGCAAAAATTCCATGGGGTTCCCATTCTGCTATAGCCTTCGTAACTCTGGATATCTTGTCCATTCGTTGCTTTATCCAAAGATGATTGAGTTGATCAGAAGCCCGGAGTTTGTCTGTGAAGATATTATCCTTAAAGTGATCCGACGAGACATAGTCATACACTTTAATTCCCTAACTTTTTCCTGGACCGCCCTTTCGGGTATTCAGTCCACCGGGAAACCCTTTTTTGCCCAAGTCGCCCTTTCGGGTTTTCAACTTTCCGGGTGTACAGATTTTTTTATTTATCCCTAATTTTTGCCTGAATCGCCCTTTCGGGTTTTCGATTCACCGGGATGCCCTTTTTTGCCCAAGTCGCCCTTTTGGGTTTTCAACTTGTCGTGTCATTTATGCGTAGTATCTTTTGACTATGTCTGCGTTCACAGGGTGCGGAAGGTCGTCACCGTCCATGGTGGTTAAGATCATTGCTCCACCAGAAAATATGTTTTTGACTACAAATGGTCCTTCGTAGGTAGGAGTCCATTTTCCCCTGGGATCACTTTGTGGAAAGATAATGCGCTTGATTACCAGATCCCCGACTTGATATACCTGGCGCTTGACTTTCTTGTTGAATGCCTTGATCATTCGTTTTTGATATGCCTGACCATGGCAAACATCAGTAAGTCGCTTCTCATCAATCAAGTTAAGTTGATCAAGCCGGGTCTGAATCCAATCGTCTTCACTCAAACCAGCATCTTTCATGATTCTCAATGAGGGAATCTGAACCTCAATAGGCAAAACAACTTCCATGCCGTATACCAAAGAATAGGGTGTTGCCCCAGTTGACGTACGCGCCGTGGTACGGTACCCGTGAAGAGCAAACGGTAGCATTTCATGCCAGTCCTTGTAGGTGACTGTCATCTTTTGTATGATCTTCTTAATGTTTTTGTTCGCAGCTTCGACATCACCGTTCATCTTTGGCCGATAGGGAGATGAATTGTGATGTTGAATCTGGAACTGCTTGCACAAGGCGGTGATCATAGTGTTGTTAAGGTTTATACCATTGTCAGTGATGATCCTTTTGGGGATACCATACCGGCAAATAAGGTTCTGCTTGATGAAGCGGGCAACCACATTCTTAGTAACGGATACGAAGGAAGCTGCTTCGACCCACTTGGTAAAGTAGTCAATGGCCACCAGAAGGAAGCGGTGTCCATTGGATGCCGTAGGCTTGATCTTTCCAATCATGTCGATTCCCCACTTTTCGAATGGCCAAGGAGCTGTTAAGACATTGAGAGGAACTGGAGGTATATGTACCTTGTCCGTATAGATTTGACATTTGTGACAAGTCCTGGAATATTGATAGCAGTCAGCTTCCATGGTAGACCAGTAATAGCCTGCCCACAAGATCTTCTTAGCCATCGTATGCCCGCTAGAGTGAGTGCCAAAGGTACCATTATGCAGTTCATCCATGATCTGCTCAGCTTCAACCTTGTCCACACAACGGAGTAGAATTCAATCACGATTGTGCTTGTACAGGATGCCATTGCTCAGGAAGAACTTGGCAGAAAACCTCCTCAAGAACTTTTTATCGTTGACTGAAGCTCCTTCAGGGTATTCCTGAGCCTCGAGATACCTCTTGACTTTGTGAAACCACGGTCGGTCCACTACTTCTTCGGTATTAATCTCGTGATAATGTGCAGGTTTATCCATCCGTTCAATGGTGATTTGGGGAGCCTCATTATCCCAGTTAAGTTTAAACATGGATGACATTGTAGCTAGAGCATCTGCTAGCTGATTTTCTTCTCGCGGGAAGTGCTCGAAGGTTGTCTGCTCGAAATGTGGTAACAATGTCAAAACATGTTCTTTGTAAGGGATGAGGTTTGGATGCTTAGTATCCCACTCTCCTTTGATCTGACTGATGACCAAAGCTGAGTCCCCAAACACAATCAAGGATTTGATTCCCAAGTCTATGGCAGCCTTGAGACCAAAGATACAAGCTTCATACTCGGCCATGCTGTTGGTGCATTTAAAGCAAAGTCTGGTTGTGAAAGGTGTATGGCAACCTTCCAGAGAGATGAGTACCGCGCCGATACCGTTGCCAAGTGCAATAGAGGCACCATCAAAGTACAGGGTCCATCAGGATCCTTGTTCAGGACCGTCATATGGTCTGAAATCTTTAACGTTGTCCAAAGTCATAATGTCTTCGTCGGGGAAGTCGAACCACATGGATTGGTAATCTTCGACAGCTTGATGAGCCAGATGGTCAGCTAGCACACTCCCCTTTATAGCTTTTTGGGTTGTGTACTGTATATCGTATTCCGTTAGGATCATCTTCCATCTATTTATTCTTCCAGATAAAGCAGGCTTCTCAAAGATGTACTTGATCAGATCCATCTTAGATATCAGCAAAGTGGTATGAGTCAACATATACTGCCTTAGCCGGCGAGCAGCCCATACCAAAGCGCAACAAGTTTTCTCGAGCAGTGAGTATCGGGTCTCACAGTCGGTAAACTTTTTGCTAAGGTAATAAATGGAATGCTCTTTTCGGCCAGACTCGTCATGTTGGCCCAGTACGCACCCCATTGAATTCTCTAGGACAGTTAGATACATGATTAGCGGTCTTCCTTCGACGGGTGGCATCAAGATAGGAGGTTCTAGAAAATACTCCTTGATTTTATCGAAAGCAATTTGACAGTCATCATTCCATTTAACCACCTGATATTTCTTCAACAGCTTGAAGATTGGTTCACAGGTAGATGTTGGGTGAGAAATGAACCTAGCAATGTAGTTTAGGCGTCCCAAGAAACCTCTGACCTCCTTCTCAGTGCGAGGGGCGGGCATTTCTTATATAGCTTTGACTGTGGCAGGATCAACCTCGATGCCTTTGTTGTTGACAATGAAACCCAAGAGTTTACCGGACCTGACTCTGAAGGTGCACTTGTTCGGGTTCAGTCTTAACTTGTACTCCTTTAACCTGACAAACAACTTTTGCAAATGGTCGATGTGTTTTTCTTCAGTTTGTGATCGGGCTATCATGTCGTCTACGTAGACCTCTATCTCATGATGCATCATATCATGAAACAAAGCTACCATGGAGCGTTGATAGGTTGCCACGACATTCTTCAGTCCGAATGGCATCACTTTGTAGCAGAACGTACCCCACTGTGTAACAAAAGTAGTTTTCTCCATGTCTTCAGGTGCCATTTTGATCTGGTTGTAACCTGAAAATCCGTCCATGAAAGAAAATACCTTGTGTTGAGCCGTATTGTTAACCAAGATGTCAATGTGCGAAAGTGGAAAGTCATCTTTAGGGCTAGCCCTGTTTAAGTCTTTGTAATCCATGCACATTCTTACTTTGCCGTCCTTTTTAGGCACAATGTTAGCAACCCATTGTGAATAGGAAGTAACATCCAGAAATCCAACATTGAACTGCTTCATAACTTCTGCTTTGATCTTTTCAGACATGTCAGGTCTCATGCGGCAGACCTTCTGTTTAACTGGTGGACAGTCTTCTCTGGTGGGGAGACGGTGTACCACAATGTCTGTATCGAGTCCCGACATGTCTTCGTATGACCAGGCGAAGACTCAACATATTCATTCAATAGCTGAATTAAGCGTTCTTTGACATTCGGATCTAGGTTGGCACCCACTTTAATTTCTTTTCTGTCTTCCTCAGTTCCCAAGTTGATTGTCTGTAGCAGCTCCTCATGAGGTAGAATAGCCTTTTCTTCCTGTTGTAGCAGTCTAGCCAATTCTCCCGGCACTTCACAATCTTCCTCACCTTCGTATTCGGCTTGGTTGATCAGATCTTCAGAGTCACTGAAGGCCATAGCAGAATTGTTACCCATGGAATCCGAAATGGAGGGTACCTGCATTTGTGAGTGTGGGTGTGTGTAAGGGATAGCCACCTTTAAGCAAATAAAATGCAAAAAGAAAGACAATGAACACAAAAGTTTATATGTGAAAATGTCCATGATTCATTAAAATGGAATATGAAGATGAAAAAATAAAACCCTTACAAATGGACCTATGTGCCTCGGGTAAGGCACAAGGTTAAAAGTGTACGAATTGTTTGAGAATTATTACAAACCAACAGAAATGTTTGAAAGATAAATTATTGTGGTATGAAAGTAATCATAACAAAGTCTTTTGCTTCCCAGTTGCACAGTCCTCCGTCCATAGTAAGGAAAATCCAGTCTTCCAAGTTGCTCTCCTCTTCACTATCCTCCAGAGCATTGACTCCATGATGGGAGATCTTCACTGGTGGCCCTCCAGCATGGGCGCGACGTACTGTCTTTTGAGCAGAAGAAGTGAACCCCAAGCCGAATCTATCTGATTTAAAAGGAAAGTATGGAAGCTGCCCCCAGATTGTGCTTCCTCCTTCTTCAATCACAGCTTTTTCATCTTTTAAAGAAGACATCTGAGGCGGAGGTCTGGTAATCATGGGTACAGAAGACACTGTCTTGGTTGTCGCAATCTCCTGAGCTACCTCTTCAAAATGCTGAAAAGGGGTTTCCATGAATTCGCCATCCAATTCTACATAACAGAAAGAATTTAGATGGCTTATCATGTATTCCTCTTCACCATGAACAGTTATTATTTTCCCCTGGACAGGGTACTTGAGCATTTGATGCAGAGTAGAAGTGACGGCTCCAGCATTGTGAATCCAGGGTCTTCCCAACAAGCAAGAATAGGAAGGACGGATGTCTATCACATAGAATATGGAGTTGAAGGTTTCAGTTCCCACTTTAATCGGGATGTCCACCTCCCCGTGGACCATCCTCTTAGAACCATCAAAGGCTCTGACAATGATGTTGCTGGGTCTCAGGGTTAAGCCTTCACAATCCAGTCTATCCAAGGCTTTCTTCGGGAAGACATTCAGCGAAGAACCGGTGTCTACCAGTACGTGTGCTAGAGTAGTCCCTCTGCATTCCACTGAGACATGCAAAGCGTCATTATGTTTTCTCCCTTTAGATGTTAAATCGGCATCGGAGAATCCTAGACCATTGTCAGCTGTTAAGCTAGCTACACATTCCTGGAACTGATCCGCGGAGGTTTCTTGTGGCACGTGGGTCGTCTTCAAAAATATGATCAGAGCTTTAGCATGAGCTTCTGAACAAAGCAGCAGGGCCAACATAGAGATCTTTGAGGGGGTTTTCCCCAGTTGTTCCACAACATCATAATCGCTTTTCTTGATTATTTTCAAAATCTCTTCCATTTCTTTTTGAGAGGTTTCAGGGATGACCAATGGCTGAGCCCTCGTCCTGACGGGCTCTTCTTGGATCCTTTTCCCTCTATCATCAGCAGCAGCATAGAGGATAACCACAAGAGTTACAACTTCTTCAATAATTGGAGTTCTTGCAGATATGTTTACCGGTGCAGGGGTAACCTTAGGAGCAGTTGAGGGTCCAAAGATTGCCTTTGGAGGGGCAATCTCTGGAGAGAAAATTCTTCCACTACGGGTGATTTTGCTCGTTCCAGCAATGTTTCCAATGTCGGAAGTCTCTTCATCAGAACTCTCTTCAGTTGATTCAATTTGTTTAATACCGTGGTAGTAGATTTCTCCACCATAGTTCCGCGGTATTGATTTGTCAGACTTGTACGGGACGGGCCCAGGCATGGTTATCTTCAAAGGTGCAGTCTTCGGAGCGGATGTAATCTTAAAAGGTCTTTTGGAGACCTTGGAAAGATTGGCGGATATGGTTATTATTGAAACATCATTGACAGGAGCCGGTGTAACAGGAGTCTTTTCAAAAAGTATTTATTGGTTATCCATTAGGCGTTGGATGCCTAACTTCAACAGTGGACAGTCGGTTGGTAAGGATGAACAAAGTCAACAATCTTCTTCAAAACCTGGGAAAATCCCAGCCTTCAGCAAATTCAACTTGATTATCAGTAGCGGAGTCATCAAATCATCAACAGTAGCAACAAAAAGATCTTCTTCAACAGCATGGGCATTATGGCCATGCTTTGGCATTGGGGCAGAGATTACATTCGGCTTTTCAGGGGCGTCGAATTCAACTTCTTTAGCGTCTATTAAATCCTGAATCTTATTCTTGAGGGCCCAACAATTGTTGGTGTCGTACCCTATACTCCCTGAATGATAAGCACACTTGGCGTTCGAATGGTAGTAAGGAGAAGCTGTTTTCGGATTCTTCGGGGCCTCTTTCAGACTGGCAAGGTTTAACTTCAGGAGATGGGGTAGAACCTGAGCAGGAGTCATGTTTATCTGGGTGAATTGCCGTACAGGCCTTTCCACCCTTGCTTGGTTGGTTCTTGGTTGATTGTTTCTGGGTTGATCAACTGCAGACTTCTGAATTATTACAGCCCCCACCGCTGGCCGGCGCTCAACTCTTCTTTGACCTCTTTGGGAGTAGACAGCTGATACTTCCTTCTTTATTGGAAAAGTCTTTTTGATGGTAGTGGAAGCAGATGCATCTTTTTGAATTTTCCCGCTTTTTATGCTGGCTTCAACTCTCTCACCAGTTAGAATCAACTCAGTGAACCCCGCAGACGAACTTCCAATCAGGTGATTAAATAAAGGTCTTGACAGAGTCCCCAAGAACATATCCACAAGCTCTCTTTCAGATAAAGGTGGTTGTACTCGTCCCGCCAAGTCTCTCCATTTATGGGCATATTCTTTGAAGCCTTCATTTGAGACCATGCCCATACTCTGTAATTGAGTACGGGTTGGTGCTAAGTCCATATTGTATTTATACTGTTTGTAGAAGGCGGCTGCTAAATCCTCCCAATTATGCACATCAGACCTCTCCAATTGGTAAAACCAATCCAGCTGCGTTCCCGAAAAACTGTCCTGGAAAAAGTGGACCCACAGGTATTTGTCAGAATAATATGGTTGAATTTTCCTGACATAAGATCGTAGGTGCATCTTGGGACAAGACACCCCATCGTACTTAGCAAACATAGGTACTTTAAACTTAGGAGGGATTACAATTCCAGAAACCAGCCCTAAATCTTCAAAGTCCAGCCCAGGCACTTTCTGTATCACCATAGCTTTCAGACGTTCTTCCAAGTTATTGTATTTGTCATCTGCAGGAGGGTACTGCTGTTCAAAATAGTCTTCATCCTCCTCCTCTTCTTCTTCCTCATACTCAGATTGCACTGCCGTTCCTTTACCTTTTCCTACCCCTTCGTCAGATGTTGAGGGGAAATCCAAAGTCCGTCTGGCTTGTCCTTCAAATCTTCTTCCCACGAGGACCACTCCAGCTCTCTTCTTTTTCTTTTTCTCTTTTTCATTCTCTAGCAAGGTCTTGAGCTCCTCCTGCCCCTTGGCCAAGGTCAGAAGTAGTTGTTGAAATTGTGAATTCTGAGCTTGTAAGTCTTTGACCGTCTGCTCAATATCCATCTTGCTGAAATAAACAGCAGAGAGATGAGGAAACTTGGTGTGAATACCTGTTTATGCATATGATGAATGATATGTATTCATGTAATGCATTCAAAGATTCAGAAATTCAAATTTGTTTTAAACATAAAAGAAACACACGTCATATTAATAAGATAGAATTTGTTAGTACATCAATGCCCCATGGGCAAATTAATACAAAATTCTATGGTAAAAAGACGTTGCGCATCCTCTTTGGTGCAATGTAGGTGTTGAGAGTCTGCTCTTCGTGAAGTTGACGAGTAAGTTCCAAAACCTTCTTATCGCTTGCGTAGAATTGGGCTTCGAAAGTATCACGCTCTCCCTTGAGCTGTATCTAACTCATTTGTAAATATTCGAGTGATGTTGGCATGTCAGGATGTAGGAGGGTGTATGGAACCTCTCCTTCCATAACAGGCTCTATAATCACAGGAAGCGTGTAGGGGTAAGGCATCATAAGACTTTGGGCACGGGTTCATACCCACTTGAGGTAAGGCTCAAGGGGGATGGAATTCTTGTGTCCCAAGGTCTTACTGTCTACCTTGTTTGGCATTCTCCAAGCTTAGATGAACCTTTGTCGAAGTCCTTGATCGTTGTTGTCGAAGTCAAAAACCAAGTCTGGAATCAACATGTCATGTGGGTCATCCCTTCGGGAATACCCAAACTGTCTCAGAGCCAAGCAAGGGTTGTAGGTAATGCCTCCCCTAATGCCTAGTAGAGGGACATTAGGAAATTCCCTGCAATGATCAATGATGATAACATTCTCTTTTGATCGAGAACACCAATGAATATCTGAATGGTTAAGTGTCATTAACCGTTGTGACCACCTCAAACCTTGCTCATTCTTCAAAACTGATTGGGGAAGATGAGAAATAAACCATCTTGCCAGTAGAGGAGTGCAACACATGAGAACACCTCTTTTCCTCATTGTTCGAGTGTGAAAAGAGTGCAGGATATCCCCAAGCAATGTAGGCACCGGGTTGCGAGCCATGAAGATTTTGATAGCATTCACATCTATAAGCTAGTCAGGGTTTGGGAACAAGACCAACCCATAGATGAGAAGAGATACAATCTCCTCAAAAGCTTGCAGGTCTAGAGAATTCCAGCATTCTTGGACCTTCTCAAACAGAAACTTTGCCAAGAAACATTTGACACCACTTCTAGTTTCCCAATGGCCTATGACATCAGATGGTTGCAAGTGCAGGGCTTGAGAAACATCTTCAGGCTTTGGATCTCTTTCCGTACCATTGAAAGGTAGTTGATGGAGAATAGGAATCCTCAAGAGTTGAGAAAATTCCTCCAAAGTGGGCACAAGCTGGTAGTCAGGAAATGTAAAGCAGTGGTGTAGAGGGTCAAAGAACTGGAAGAGAACTTTCACCGTGTCCTCTTTAGTGTTGGTGTTGACTAAGTTGAGAAGACGACCATGCCTCTCGGTGAATGGAGAATTCTCAGGAATCCTTGAAGCTAGCTCCTTGAGTTGAGGAGGAATTCTTACAAGGTTGACTTGGATAGTTTTCCTGCAAAGTGAATCCATTACCTATAAAACAGGAACAAAGATGAAAATCTAAATCCTTGAAATGGTTAGTGGATGCATATGATGCTTCATGATGTCCATAATGTTATGCACATGTATATATGTACAATCAAATCACACAAGTTCCTAGTTTCAGGCTTGCATGGGGTTTCATAGGTAAGTACCCTCTTGAAGTTTAGTTGGCTCAACCTGTCCTAGAAATAGTAACCGGGTTCTAAGGAGCTCAATATCACTGGGTTGTTTTCTATGTTCATTGTTTCAGTTTAGCCACTTTACTGGCGACCAAAATATTCCAAGAAAACAACCCTCAATGAGTGTAGTATCGAGTATCTACCAACTTCAGACTGCACCAAAGCCGGTCATCTCACTATATCCTAAAAGGCCAAGTTGGTCAAGTAAAGGTTCTAAAAGTCCATTAGTGCTTCATGACATCACTCAGTGGCCCCATATTCTCTTTGATTGACTCAAAGGCTACCGGTACCCACAAATATGTCGCACTAATATATCTATTACTTAGACCATGTCGGTATACCCCGCATAGTTTCCACAATGTATTGCTATTTACCTATGAATGTTTCCCAAATCCGGGTAGAGGATTCAAACCCAAACAATAGAACCAAAGTGTAAAGCATACAAGTCAAGCAAGATAAGCATGTAAAGGTGATCTAAAACCCTAAGGTAACCCCACTTTTATTTATTCCCCAGCAGAGTCTCCAGTTCTGTGATGAGGTGTGATTTGAGGTTTTACGTTTGTGTTTGCAAATATTTCAATTTAGCAAGAGTCGCCACCGATTTTTATTTTATACAAAAGGAAAGGTAAAAAAGCACAGGAAAGACCTTTGAGATTTTTTTTTGGGTTCGGGGGGTAGATTATGAAAAGGGAAGGTGCTAGCACCCTTTTCATCTATGGTTTTCCATGGACTCTTAGTTACTTGTTTTAGACCACTTGCTTTTGCTTTTCAATTGTTTGAAATGGTGCTTTTGTGTGTGGTTTTAAAAGTATTTTGAAAAGAGGCCTTTGTTTGGGAAACCTTTGTAATGATTCTTGTTTGAATGTATACAAAGGTGTTTGTCTTTTGAAAAATGTTTCAATATTTGAAAGTTTGTTTGGAAATTGTTTTGAAATTGTGTGTGTGTTTGTTTGAAAATAGAAAGGATTGTTTGAAAGAGATTAAGTAACTAGGAGTTATCTACCCTACTCAAAAGTCTTTCCTACACATTTTTATTCCTTTGACATTGTTGTTTTACCATTGCATTTGGTAAACAACCCTATCTTTAGATGTTAAACGGGACGGGTGTGGGTCATCGTATGACCATGATAGCAATGATGCCAAGTATCTTAGCAAGTTTTAGGGACTAAGATCATTAGATTTTTTAGGCAATATTTTGATAGCGTCATCGAGGTACTAAGATCTTTTTGTTTTGTTTGATTTTGCCAAGATACCTAGCATGCATACCATGGCCATTTTAAGGCAACAAAGTGAATGAAACCCAAGGGGTGCTTGTGTGTAATATGTTGTCATTTTTCATGCATTTTTGTCTTGTATTAAGTCATGCTATTTGTTTTGATTTTTGGTCTTTTGCATACAAAACCCTAATTTACTATCATACATATAATACGGTAAATTGCGTAAAGTAAATCTAACTATTACAACAATATTATGGGAATGGGGGGTAGAAGTTTGAATAGGGGGATATTGCTCAAAATAAAACCCTAATTTACTATTACAACCCAATTGAATTTATACAATAAATAAATAAATGAACAATTATTTAAATGTACAATAAAATGTAAATATGCACAAATGTTTTTGTATTTGTTTTATGTATGTAAAAATGAATTTATTTAATGTCTTAAAAATAAGAAAAAATAAAATGATTATTTTTGAAAGGGTGAAAACCCTAATTTTTTTAGTTTAAAAGAAAATATATATATTCTAATATTATTTATTTCATTTTTGTTCAAGAAAAATAATAAAAATATATACAAAAATGTTAAAAAATAAAATATGTGAGAAAATAATATTTTATATGTATAATATAATAAAATAAGATATTTAAGTATTTTAATATTATTTACAATTTTATTTAAGAAAATAAAAGTATATTAACCTAATAATTATTTTTTATGCCAAAAAAAAAAATAAAAAAAAATGATAAAATGCAAAAAATAAAGAAAATATTTTTTGTGATTTTTAATGTTTAAAAAAATAAATAAAAGTCAGAAATGTGGAATATTAAAAAAAATATGAAAAATAAAAGAAATGGGCCACGGGGGTGCAAATAACAAAATGGGGGGTGCAAATAGAACCAAGCCCAAGGCGCCAGGTCCACTTCACTCCATCCCTGTCCTCTGAACAGAGCCAAACGCGCGCGCCCTGTGTTCAAAACCTGTTCTCTCTATTGCTTGCATGAAATCAAAAATTTACAACATGAAAGTTATAGCATTTTCAATCACGATTCCAACCATATCCATTTTATGACCTAATTCTCAAAGGACAGAGAGAATTTTAACGGCCCTAAATTTTAACCTAAAATTTTCATCATGTTCATCATCTAAATTCTCCTAACTCAGTTGATATAAATAAGAACTATGCATATGTACAACTCAAGGAACTTAAGGACTACATTTTTGCTTCACAAACCTAAGCCTAATGATGCCTAAATAAGGAGATAGAACTTTGAAAATTACCTTGTTCAGTTGAGTTTGGATATGGCAATGTAGGAGTTTTGAGTGAGGCCTGGAGTACTTGTGAGCTTGCTTGAAGTTCCCTTGACCTTTCCTAATGCTCAGCTTGCTTTGAAATGGCTTGAATCTCCTTGTAGAAGTCAACTTGCAAACTCATAAATTGAAAATGGTGAAGCACAAAACAGAGGTTATAGTTGTTGGACAAAGGCTTGGACAGCTTAGGTGTGATGTATAGAGTGTGTTTGAAGTGGTTTCAAGCAAAACGCATGAGGGAATATGGAAGTGGCTTGTGATTTGCAGAGATGGCCCTGTTTTAGGCAGAAGTTGGTGTTTTATGTTTTAGGGTGTTTGAGAGCTTGGCCAATCGTGTTTCTGGCTTGCTACAATATGTTGAGGTGTTTCAAATGATACAAAGACATGCTCTTATCAGATTTTCAAGTTATGGACTTTTTGCAAGCTTTCTTGTTTTTGAAGCAAAAGTGAGTTGACAAAGCTCAAAGCCTGTACAGGCTAGCATGAGGTCTGAGCATAGTTGGTGTACCTTTCCTCATGTTTGTGGATCTTCTTTGTAGCCAAAGATCAGGTTCAATGCTCAAGGAATATAAAGTTGCAAAAAAGCAAGCTTTATGGAAATGGTATTGTTACCTTTATGCCATAAATGGATTAATTCATTGTGCAAAGTTCCATAGCTCAGAACAAAGCCAATATCCATTGTATTTGCATTAAATTAAGGAGTGTGGAAAGGTTTAAGACATGTAAAACAAGTACAAGCATGCTTAGGACAGATTTGCAACTTGTAGCAATGTGAAAAATGCCATGGACAAAAGTGAGAAATGGCCATTTTCTTTTCTTTGATTCTCCCTAACCATAGATGATCTTGGATAGTTCTTGGACATTTTGGAAAGCTTGTAACATGCTCTACAATACATATTTGAAATTCATTTTGAGATTCCTCTTAGAACTAGGTGAAAAGTTGCCATGAAGTTAGGTCAAAAATCTGCCTAAACTAGGGCAAAATTTCACTAAGTTAAAAGTTTCATGGATCCCTATTCACAAAATCATAACTTGAGATCCAAGCATCTTTTTGGAAAACTTTGTGAATCAAAGTTGTAGATTTTGTCGAGGAATACAACTTTCATGTTGGAAGTTTTGTTTGAATCCAATTGCATCATGGTGAAAAAGTTGGGAAAAGTTGGGAAAAAATAAGAAATTTTCATAACTTAGAAAATTTCTAAGTTATGAAAAATTTCAAACTTAAACCCTAATTTTAAAAATTAGGTTTCTTGGTGAACAAGTTTCATGTTTTGACACATATTGATGAAAAATGACCCTTGGCACTTGATTTTGACCAAAAAGTCAAAGTTTGACTTTTTAGTGTACAGTTGATTTTTGATCAATTGACTCGAAAATTCATCTGTCAATTCAATGCATTTGAGATCTTTTGAACCTTGTGATTAGGTCAAGATGATGCCATTGAGTCCTTGAAACCATGCTTGAACCAAATTTTTCATTGGCTAGGTTAAAAATCAGAAATTGCCCTTCCTCAGTCAAAACCCTAAAAATGTGCATTTTGCCCTTTTGATGATCTAATCAAATTTCTTGAGGAGTTGTGGTCCAAACTTGATCAAATGGTTCATATGAGTCTATAATGTTGTTGTGGATAAAACATTATGAGGTTTGACTGTAAATTGGCCATAGTTGACTTTTTCCCCAATACAACTGATTTTCAGGTCAACTGTCCAATTGACTGGGCAAAATTGAGATTCAAAGCTTGAAACTTGGTATGGGCAATCTTATAGGTCCAACATGAAGTATGAAAGTCACATGAGGCATTGAAAGTCCAAAAATCCCTGTGCAAACTAAAAACCTAATTTCAAGTCAACAGTCCAAGGAGATGTCTTGAGCTGAGCAAACCCTAATCTGGTCTTGAGTCCAAGAAGTCTTGTGAGGAGAATCTTGATAAAATGAGAGGGAAAATTTTTGGGTACAACACATATCGATATGGTTTAAGAGATGGCTGTGTTGGTGTGACACTTTGGTTGGTACCGATATCATTCGTGTGGAAACGAGGAGAATACGGGGCCGCTGTGTGGTGTCGTGAAGCACTAACGGGCCTTAGAACCTTAGTTAAACAAACTTAGCCATTAGAAAGTAGTGAGATAGCCGACCTTGGTATAAAGCTTAGGATTGGTTGATACTCGATGCTACACTCATTGAGGTCAAACTTTCGGGATATTTAGGCCGCAAGAAAAGATTGCCTGAGCTGAAACAATGCCCGATAAAGGATGATCAGTGATATTGAGAATCTGTAGAACCTGATTACTTTTCTAATACATGTTTGAAACCAACTAAACTTCAAGAGGGTACTTACCTTTAACCTCATGCAAGCCTTTGAGCCTAAGGTCTATTGTGTGTTTTGCTTGTGTATGATTCATTCGGATTTCAATTATCAGGTTTCATGTTCAGATACACTCCAGACACGAAAGTCATTCTGTAACTTATTCAGAAACAGTTCAGATACACTCTAGACACGAAAGTCATTCTGTCACTTATTCAGATCCTAGTTCAGATACACTCCAGACACGGATGCCATTCTGGCCCTTATTCAAATTTCAAGTTCAGATACAGTTTAGATACGCTCCAGACACGGATGTTATTCTATTACTCATTCAGACCTCAACTTCAAGATACAGTCCAGATACGCTCCAGACATGGAAGCCACTCTGATACTCATTCAAATTTCCCGTTCTTGATACATTACAGATACGCTCCAGACACGGATGCTATTCTGTTTCTTATTCAGATTTCAGTCTCCAGATACAGCTCATATACGTTCCAAACGCGGATACCATTATGATACTCATTCTTCTAACGTACAACTTACAATTCAACAAACATTTTTGGATGGCATCTTTAAGCCTATCTCCAACAAGATTCTATCATCTCTCCAAATGGCATCTTTAAGCCCATTCCCTCAACTAAACTTTGTCGAGTGCAAATTTATGGGCACTCTAGTGTCCAATCATCTTTTACCTTCGAGTCACGAACGACAAACTCGTCAATCTAACTCTTCAGGTTCAAGAAGATTGAACAGGGGCAGCTGTTGTACCCTAAAATTTTACCTCTCATTTATCAAGACTTTTCCTCACAAGACTTCTTGGACTCAAGACAGGATTAGGGTTTGCTCAGCTCAGGACATCTCATCTTGCACTGATGACCTAAAATTAGGGTTTGAGTTTGCACAAGGACTTTTGGACCACCAATGCTTCATATGACTTTCATACATCATGTTGGATCCCTAAGATTGCTCATGACAAGTTTCAGCCTTGACCCACATTTTTGCTTAGTTAATTGGACAGTTGACCTAAAAATCAGCTATATTGGGGGAAAAGTCAACCATGGCCAATTTACAATCAAACTTCATAATTTTTTATCCACATAAACATTTTAGACTCATATGTACTATTTGATCAAGTTTGGATCACAACTCCTCAAGAAATTTGATCAAATCATCAAAAGGGCAAAATGGTCAAAATTAGGGTTTTGATTGAGAAAGGGCAATTTCTGATTTTTAACCTAGCCAATGACCAATTGGGTTCAAACATGATTTCAAGGACTCAATGGCATCATCTTTACCTAATTACATAGTTCAAAAGATCTCAAGTTCATTGGATTGACAGATGAATTTTCCACTCAACTGATCAAAAGTCAACTGTACACTGAAAAGTCAAACTTTGACTTTTTGGTCAAAATCAAATGCCAAGGGTCACAATTCATCAAGATATGTCAAAATATGAAACTTTTTGACCAAGAAAACCGATTTTGAAAATTAGGGTTTTGAACTTGAAAAATTTCATAACTTAGAATTTTTCTAAGTATGGAAATTTTCTTATTTTTTCCCAACTTTTCACCACTTTTTCACCATGATGCAATTTGATTCAAAGAAAACTTCCAACATGAAAGTTGTAGTCCTCCATGAAATATACAACTTTTCTTCACAAACCTTTCCAAAAATATGCTTTGATCTCAATTTATGAATTTGTGAATAGGGGTCCATGAACTAAATAACTTAGTGAAAATTTGCCCTAATTTAGGCAGGTTTTTGACCCAACTTTATGGACATTTTTCACCTAGTTCCAAGAGGTATCTCAAAATTAATTTCAAAGATGGATTGTAGAGCATGTTGAAAGCTTTCCAAAATGTCCAAGAACTCTCCAAGATCATTTTTGGTTAGGGAGAATCGAAGAGAAGAAATTGGCATTTTATCACTTTTGTTCATGCCATTTTCACAAAGTATCAAGTTGCAAATCTGATCTTGGATGCTTGTACCTTGCATTACAGGTCCTAAACTCATTCTACACTCCATAATTAAATGCAAATTCATAAGACAAAGGTTTTATTTTCACTTTTGAAGCATTGTACAAGAGATAATTTCATTAATGGCATAAAGGGCACATTGCCATTTTCATAAAGGCAAGCTTTTGCAACTTTATCATTCTTGAGCCTTGGACCTGTTTCTTTGAGGCAAGAAATCTCCACAGATCTTAAGCAATATGTACCAACTCCTATCAGCTCACAAGCAAGCAGTACAAGCATGTTTTCACAAGTCACTTCAACTTTTCTTCAAATGCAAGAAAAGTGGCAAAAGGGATCAGAACTTGTACAACTGCTACGGAGTGGACTTTGTATCATTCTATACAAATATACCAAGTCATTACAATGCTGAACACGAATTAATAGCATCCAAAACACCCTAAAACTCAAAAACACCAAAATTCTGCCCAAAGATTGCAGTTCTGCAAAACCATTGCCAACTTCATTTTGGCTCGTGCGTTTTGCCCTTTAACATTTGAAACATCTTATCCACATAATATCAAAGTTATCCAAGCCCTTGTCCTGGTACTGTAAGCTCTGTTTCAGCCATTGCCATTTTCAAATTTGGAGGTTGCAACTTGACTTCTACAGAGAGTTCTGGCCATCCACAAAGCAAGTTAAGCATTGGAATAGCTTGAAGGAAGTTCAAGGAAGCTCACACGATCCCCAGGCCTCACTCAAAGTCCCCACATTATCATATCCAAATCCAGCTGAAGGAGCATCTGAGAGTTGCAGGTTTGAACTAAGCGCGTGAAGGAGAAGGAACCAAGGACAGGGACGAAGCTGTTGTCTTGGGCTTTTTGGCTTTTGGGCCTTTTTGCTTTTACTTTTCACACCTCTTGAATTACTGCTACACCCCCTTGACTAACTTTGTTTTATTTTTATATTTATTTTATATTTTCATATTTTTATACTTTCATTTGTTTTTCTGAATAATAAAAATCATAAAAAATAATTTCTTTATTTTTTGCATTTTTATTTTATTTTTTCTATTATTTTTTGCATAAAAAAATAGTTTATTAGGAAAATATACTTTATTTTCTTAAATCAAATTTGTAAATATATTTAAGAAATACCATACATTTTTATTTTATAATTTTTACATATAAAATATTTATTTTCATACATATTTTAATTTTTGATATTTGTACATAATATTATTTATTATTTTCTTGTATAAAAATGGACAAAATATGAATATAGAATACATATTTTATTTTAATTGAAATTTAGGGTTTCTCCCTTTCAAAAATAATAATATTATTTTTCCTTATTTTCTAGGGTTAATTAATTTATTTTCTCATACAAAAAATAAATACAAAACATTTTTAGCATAAATACATTTGCATTGCATCTTTAATATTTATATAATTTGTGCAAAATTCAATTGGGTTGTAATAGTATTTTTAGGGTTTACTTTGTGCAATATCCCCATTCAAAAACTTGTATCCCTCCTCCCATAATATTTGTTGTAATAGCTTAGTTTACATTTACACAATTTACCGTTTTATACACTTGTATAGTAAATTAGGGTTTTGCATGACAAGAACCAAAATCAAAACAAATAGACAAGACATAATACAAGACAAATCAAATGCATGTAAAATGACACACATTGCACACAAGCACCCTTAGGGTTTCACTCACTTGGTTTCCTAAATAAAAATGGCCATGTTACGCATGCGAAGTATCTTGGCAAAACAATACAAAATAAGATCATAGTCCCTCAATGAAGCTATCAAAAGGTTGCCTAAAAAAATGATCTTGGTCCCTTAAATATGATAAGATACTTGGCAACATTGCTATCATGGTCATACGATGACCCACGCCCGTCCCGTTTACATCCAAAGATAGGTTTGTTTACCCAATCAATGGTAAATCAACAATATCAAAGGAATAAAAATGCACAAGAAAGACTTTTGAGTAGGTAGAATGCTTCTAGTTACTTGATCAATTTCAAAACAATCCTTTCTATTTAAAAAAAAAACAAATACACACACATTTCAAAACAAACTTTCAAAAACATTGAAACATTTTTCAAAAGACAAACATCTTTGTATACATTCTTACGAACGAGAATCATTACAAAGATTGCCTAAACAATGGACTCTTTTCAAAATATTTTCAAAACCACACAAAGCACAATTTCAACCAATTTCAAAGCAAAGCAAGTGATCTAAACAAGTAACTAAGAGCCCATGGAAAACCACAGATGAAAAGGGTGCTAACACCTTCCCTTTTCATAATCTACCCCCCGAACTCAAGAAAACATCTCAAAGGTCTTTCCTGTGCTTTTTTACCTTTCCTTTTGGATAAAAGAAAAGTCGGTGGCGACTTTTGCTAACCGCAACATTTTTGAACATAAACGCAAAACCTCAAGTCAGTTCTCCCACCGCATCACAGAACTGGAGACTCTGTTGGGGAAAATCCTAAAAGTGGGGTTACCTTAGGGTTTAGATCACCTTTATTTGCTTACAATTGTTTGACTTGTTTGCTTTATATTTTGGTTCTATTGTTTGGGTTTGAATCCTCCACCCGGATTTGGGGAAACATTATAGGTAAATAGCAATATATTGTGGAAACTGTGCGGGGTATACCGACATGGTCTAAGCAATAGCTATATTAGTGTGACATATTTGTGGGTACCAGTAGCCTTTGAGTTAATCAAAGAGAATACGGGGCCACTGAGTGATGTCATGAAGCACTAATGAACTTATAGAACCTTTACTTGACCAACTTGGCCTTTTAGGATGTAGTGAGATAACCGGGTTTGGTGCAGTCCGAAGTTCGTAGATACTCGATACTACACTCATTAAGGGTTGGTTCCTTGGAATATTTCGGTCGCCAGTGAAGAGGCTTGAATTGAAACGATGAACAAGGAAACAATCCAGTGATATTGAGCTCCTTAGAACCCGATTACTATTTCTAGGACAGGTTGAGCCAACTAAACTTCAAGAGGGTACTTACCTATGAAACCCCATGCAAGCCTAAACTAGGAACTTGTGTGATTTTCTTGTACATATATACTTGTGCATAACATCATGGACATTATAAACATCATGTGCATTCACTAACCATTTCAAGGATTTTGGAGATTCATCTTTGTTCTTGTTTTGTAGGTTATGGATTCACTTCGCAGGAAAACTGTCCAAATCAACCTTGTAAGAATTCCTCCACAACTCAAGGAGCTAGCTTCAAGGATTCCTGAGAATTCTCCATTCACCGAGAGACATGGTCGTCTACTCAACTTGGTCACCACCAACACAGAGGAGGATATGATGAAAGTTCTCTTCCAGTTCTTTGACCCTTTGCATCACTGCTTCACATTTCCTGACTACCAGCTTGTGCCCACTTTGGAGGAATTTTCTCAACTTATGAGGATTCCTATTCTCAATCAACTACCCTTCAACGGTATGGAAATAGATCCAAATCCAGAAGAGATTGCTCAAGCCCTACACTTGCACTCATCTGATATCACAACTCATTGGGAAACTAGAAGTGGTGTCAAAGGCTTCTTGGCAAAGTTCTTGTTTGAGAAGGCCCAAAGTTGTTGGAATTATCTAGACTTGAAAGCTTTTGAGAAGATTGTAGCTCTTCTCATCTATGGGATGGTATTGTTCCCTAATCCTAACCAACTCATAGATGTGAGCGCTGTCAAAATCTTCATGTCACGCAATCTGGTGCCTACATTGCTTGGGGATAGCTTACACTCTTTTCACACTCGTACAATGAGGAAAAGAGGTGTTCTCATGTGTTGCACTACTCTCCTGGCAAGATGGTTTATTTCTCATCTTCCCCAATCAGTTTTGAAGAATGAGCAAGGTTTGAGGTGGTCACAACTGTTGATGACACTTACACATTCAGATATCCATTGGTGTTCTCGATCCAAAGAGAATGTCATTATTGTTGACCGTTGTGGGGAATTACCTAATGTCCATCTACTTGGAATTAGGGGAGGCATCACATACAACCCTTGTTTAGCTCTGAGACAGTTTGGTTATGCCCGAAGTGATGGCCCATATGACATGCTGATTCAAGGATTGGTTTTCGACTACGACAACGACGACCAAGGACTCCGTCAAAGATTCATCAGAGCTTGGAGAATGCCCAACAAGGTGGATAACAAGACTATGGGAAACAAGAACTCCATCCCTCTTAAGCCTTACCTCAAGTGGGTACGAACCCGCGCCCAAAGTCTTATGATGCCTTATCCCTCCATTCTCCCAGTGATTATAGAGCCTATTAAGGAAGGAGAGGTTCCATACACCATCCTACATCCTGACATGCCAACATCACTCGAAGATCTACAAAGGAGTTGGATATAGCTCAAGGGAGAGCGTGATACTTTCGAAGCCCAATTCTACGCAAGCGAGAAGAAGGTTTTGGAACTCACTCGGCTACTTCACGAAGAGCAGACTCTCAACTCCTACATTGAACCAAAGAGGATGCACAACGTCTTTTTACCTTAGAATCATGTATTATTTTGCCCAAGGGGCATTGATGTATTTACAAATTCTATCTTATTAATATGACGTGTGTTTCTTTTTTGTTTAAAACAAATTTGAATTTCTGAATCCTTGAAAGCATTGCATGAATACATATCATTCATCATAAGCATAAACAAGTCTTCACACCAAGTTTCCTCATCTCTCTTCTGTTTATTTCAGCAAGATGGATATCAATCAAATGGTCAAAGATTTGCAAGCTCAGAATTCACAATTTCAACAGTTGCTCATGACCTTAGCCAAGGGGCAGGAGGAGCTAAAGACTTTGCTAGAAAAAGAGAAAGAGAAAAAGAAAAAGAAACCAACTGGTGTGGTTCTCATGGGAAGAAGATTTTAGAGACAAGCCAGACGGACCTTAGAATTCCCATCAACATCTGAAGAAGTGGAAGGAAAAGGAAAAGGAGCGGAAGTGCCATCAAATTCTGAAGCAGAAGAAGAGGAAGAAGAGGACTACTCTGAACAACAATACCCTCCGGCTGATGACAAATATTAACACCTTGAGGAGCGACTAACTGCTATGGAAATACAAAGAGTACCGGGGCTGGATTTTGAGAAATTAGGGCTGGTATCAGGAATTGTAGTCCCTCCAAAGTTTAAAGTGCAACTGTTTTCCAAGTATGATGGGGTGTCTTGTCCCAAGATGCTCCTCAGATCATATGTCAGGAAGATTCAACCACATTTTACTGACAAAGATTTGTGGGTCCACTTTTTTCAAGACAGTTTATCAGGAACGCAGCTTGATTGGTTCTACCAGTTGGAGAGGGCAGATGTCCAAAATTGGGAAGACTTGGCCGCAACCTTCTATAAACAGTATCAATACAACGCCGACTTGGTGTCAACCCGTACTCAGCTATAAAGTATGGCTATGGTTTCCAACGAGTGTTTCAAAGACTACACCCAAAGTGGAGGGATCTAGCCGGAAGGATGCAACCACCTTTATCTAAAAGAGAGTTAGTGGACATGTTCCTGGGGGCTCTGTCAGGCCCTTTCTTTAATCATCTGATTGGAAGCTCCTCTGCAGGGTTTACCGAATTGATTCTAACAGGCGAAATAGTGGAGGCTGGTATAAGAAATGGGAAAATTCAGAAGGACGCATCAGCCTCAACTGCTGCAAAAAAGCCCTTCACGGGAAGAAAGGAAGTATCTGCCGTCTATTCACAGAGAAATCAGGGAAGAACCGAGCGCCGACCAACGATGGGGCCATTATGATTCTGAAGCTTGCATCAGATCAGCCGAGAAATAATCAGCAAAGGGTAGAAAGGCCAGTGCGGCAATTTACCAAGATTAACATGACTCCAGCCCAAGTGCTACCAAATCTCCTGAAGTTGAATCTGGCCACTTTGAAAGAGGCACCAAAAAATCCCAATACTACTTCGCTACATTACCATCCCAACTCCAGATGCGCGTACCATTATGAAAGTCCAGGGCACGACACCAACAACTGTTGGGCTCTGAAGAATAAGATTCAAGATCTGATAGACGCGAAGGAAGTTGAGTTTGAAGCGCCTGAGAAACCAACTGTTATTTACGCTCCAATGCCGTGGCATGGTCACAATGCCAACGCTATTGAAGAAGATCTATTTGTTGCTACCATGGATGAACTGTTAACTCCGCTCCCGACCATCAAGTTGAATTTGTTAAAAGCTGGCATCTTCCCAGGTTGTGACAAAGACTTCCATGTTTTCCTGTCCTCATCATTTGACTTCCCTCTGTTGAAGAAAGGAATCCAACAATTGATTGATAACCAAGAAATTTTGTTTGAGAAAGCTCCTGTTTCACCCGTTCCAGTGAAATAAGTTTTGATAATAACCATCTACACCAATCATTCCAGGGCCCCTAAAAGACCCGTTAGGATTACACCTACTCCGAAGACTGCTTCACTTAAGATAACAATTCCCGGGCCTGCCCCATACAAATCAGATAAATCAGTACCATGGAACTATGGTGGAGAAATCTACTACCATGGTATTAAACAAATTGAACTAACTGCCGAAGAAGAAAGCTCTGAAGAGGACAGTCCCGACATTAGCAATATTTTTTGAACTAGCAAGATCACCCGCAGTGGTAGGATCTTCTCTCCAGAGATTGCTCCTCCAACAATAGTCTTTGGACTCGTGGTCGTTCCAAAGATTACGTCTGTACCAGTGATTGTACCCGCAAGTGTACCTACCAACAAAGACAATACAATTCCAATCCCTACTTCTGCTGCAGAGAATAAAGGAAAGAATGTTCAAGAGGAGCCTGTTCAGACGAAGGCTCAATCACTAGCTATTCCTGAAACATCCAAGAAGGAGATGGAAGAAATCATGAGGATCATTAAGAAGAGTGATTATGATGTGGTTGAACAATTGGGGAAGACCCCTTCCAAGATCTCTATGCTAGCCCTGTTGTTGTGCTCTGAAGCACATGCCAAAGCACTGGTAAAATTTCTGAAGACAACTCACGTGTCGCAAGAGACGTCTACTGACCAGTTTCAGGACTGTGTGGCCAGTTTGACAGCGGATAATGGCTTGGGCTTCTCCGATGCTGACTTGACACCCCGAGGGAGAAAACACAATGATGCACTACATGTCTTAGTGGAGTAAAGACGAACAACCCTAGCTCATGTCTTGGTTGATACTGGGTCATCTTTAAATGTCTTGCCGAAGAAAGCCCTTGATAGGTTGGATTGCGAGGGGCTGACTCTAAAACCCAGTAATATAGTGGTCAGAGCTTTTGATGGGTCGAAGAGGACGGTCCACGGGGAGGTGGACATTCCAATCAAGGTGGGAACTCAGGTTTTCAGTTTAACATTCTACGTGATGGACATCCGTCCTTCTTACTCTTGTTTGTTGGGACGCCCCTGGATCTACAACGCCAGTGCTGTAACCTCCACCTTGCATCAGATGCTCAAGTACCCCGTCCAAGGGAAGATCATAAGTGTCCATGGGGAGGAGGATTATATGATTAGTCATCTGAATTCCTTCTGTTAAGTGGAGTTAGATGGCGAGTTCATAGAGACCCATTTCCAACATTTTGAAGAAGTCTCTGAGGAAATAGCGGCGACCAAGGCGGTATCCTCGACTCCTAAAATCACAAGACCTCCAACTCGAATGTCATCTCTCAAGGATGCAAGGGCAGTAGTGGAAGAAGGGGGATGCACAATCTGGGGGCAGCTTCCAGATATTCCTTAAAAATCAGACAAGTTTGGCCTAGGGTTTACTTCAACTGGTCAGAAGGCTATGCACCGTGCCCGTGCTGGGGGGCACCTGTAAAGATTACCAACCGAAGTGTTAACACAGTGGAAGACAATGAAGAGGAGGGAAGCTTGGAAGACTGGATATTTCCTACTGTCAGCGAGGGACTTTGCAACTGGGAAGCCAAAGACTTCATCCCGATAACTTTCATACCGTAGTAATTTATCTTTTACATTTCTGTTGGACTGTAATAATTCACAAACAATTCGTACTTTAAAAACCATGTGTCTTACCCGAGGCACATCGGTCCATTTGTAAGGGTTTTTATTTCATCTACATATGTCATTCAATGAATCATGGACGCTTTTTCACATATAAACTTTTTATGCTCATTGTCTTTCTTTTACATTTTATTGTTTTAAGATGGCTATACCCTTACACACACCCACACTCACAAATGCAGGTACCCTTCCATTCCAGATCCCATGGGTAACGATACTGCTATAGCCTTCAGTGACTCTGAAGATCTGATCTACCAAGCCGAATACGAAGGTGAGGAAGATTGTGAGGTGCCAGGGGAATTGACCAGATTACTACAGCAAGAGGAAAGAGAAATTCAGCCTCATGAGGAGCAGTTGGATACAATCAACTTGGGTACTGAGTATGATAAAAAGGAAATCAAGATAGGTTCCAATCTAGAGCCGAGTGTCAAGGAGCGCCTAATTCAGGTATTGCATGATTATGTTGAAATCTTTGCCTGGTCATACGAAGACATGTCGGGACTCGATACAGACATTGTGGTACACCGTCTACCTACAAGAGAAGATTGTCCACCAGTGAAACAAAAGGTCCGCCGCATGAGACCTGACATGTCAGAGAAGATCAAAGTAGAAGTTATGAAACAGTTCAATGCTGGATTTCTGGCTGTTACTTCTTATCCTAAATGGGTGGCCAACATTGTGCCCGTGCCTAAAAAGGACGACAAAGTGAGAATGTGGGTTGATTATAGAGATTTAAACAGGGCCAGCCCTAAAGATGATTTTCCACTTCCACACATTGACATTCTGGTTGACAACACAGCTCAACACAAAGTATTTTCGTTCATGGACGGATTCTCAGGCTATAACCAGATCAAAATGGCACTTGAGGACATGGAGAAAACTACATTCGCCACACAATGGGGTACGTTCTGCTACAAAGTGATGCCATTCGAACTAAAGAATGTCGGGGCAACCTATCAATGCGCCATGGTAGCTTTGTTTCATGATATGATACATCATGAGATAGAGGTCTACGTAGATGACATGATAGACCAATCACAAACTGAAGAAGAACACCTTGATCACTTGCAAAAGTTGTTTGTCAGGTTGAAGGAGAACAAGCTCAGATTGAACCCAAACAAGTGCACATTTGGAGTCCGATCCGGTAAACTCTTAGGTTTCATTGTCAGCAACAAAGGCATCGAGGTTGATCCTGCCAAAGTCAAAGCTATACAAGAAATGCCTGCTCCTCGCACTGAGAAGGAAGTCAGAGGATTTTTAGGACGCCTAAACTACATTGCTAGGTTCATTTCTCACCCAACATCTACCTGTGAACCAATCTTCAAGCTATTGAAGAAATATCAAGTGGTCAGATGGAATGATGACTGTCAGATTGCTTTCGATAAAATCAAGGAGTATTTTCTAGAACCTCCTATCTTGATGCCACCCGTCGAAGGAAGACCGCTAATCATGTATCTAACTGTCCTAGAGAATTCAATGGGGTGCGTACTGGGCCAACATGACGAGTCTGGCCGAAAAGAGCATTCCATTTATTACCTTAGCAAAAAGTTTACCGACTGTGAGACCCGATACTCACTGCTCAAGAAAACTTGCTGCGCTTTGGTATGGGCTGCTCGCCGGCTAAGGCAGTATATGTTGACTCATACCACTTTGCTGATATCCAAGATGGATCTAATAAAGTACATCTTTGAGAAGCCTGCTCTGTCTGGGAGGATAGCTAGATGGCAGATGATCCTAACAGAATACGACATACAGTACACGACCCAAAAATCTATAAAGATGAGTGTGCTAGCTAACCATCTGGCTCATCAAGCTGTAGAAGATTATCAATCCATGAAGTTTGACTTCCCTGACGACGACATCATGACATTGGACAATGTTGAAGACTTCAGACCATATGACAGACCTGAACAAGGATCCCGGGGACCCTGTACTTTAATGGGGCATCCAATGCACTTGGTAACAGTATCGGCGTTGTGCTTATATCTCCGGAAGGATGCCATACTCCTTTTACCGCCATACTTTGCTTCAACTACACGAACAACATGGCAAAATATGAAGCATGCATCTTTGGACTCAAGGCTGCCATAGACTTGGGAATCAAATCTTTAGTTGTGTTTGGGGACTCAGCTTTGGTCATCAGTCAGATCAAAGGAGAGTGGGACACTAAGCATCCAAACCTCATCCCTTACAAAGAACATGTTTTGACATTGTTACCACATTTCGAGCAGATTACCTTCGAGCATTTCCCGCGAGAAGAAAATCAGCTAGTAGATGCTCTAGCTATAATGTTATCTATGTTTAAACTTAATTGGGATAATGAGGCTCCCCAAATCACCATTGAACGGATGGACGAACCGGCACACTGTCACGAGATTAATACCGAAGAAGTAGTGGACCAACCGTGGTTTCATGAAGTCAAAAGGTATCTCGAGGCTCAAGAATACCCAGAAGGAGCTTCAGTCAATGACAAAAAGTTCTTAAAGAGATTCTCGGCAAAGTTCTTCCTAAGTAATGGCATCCTGTACAAGCGTAATCATGATTCTATTTTGCTCCGTTGTGTGGACAAGATTGAAGCTGAAAAGATCATGGCTGAATTGCATGAAGGTACCTTCGGCACTCACTCTAGTGGGCATATGATGGCGAAGAAGATCCTATGGGCAGACTATTAATGGTCTACCATGGAAGCCGACTGCTATCAACACTCCCAGACCTGCCATAAATGTAAAATCTATGCAGATAAGGTGCACGTGCCTCCTGTTCCTCTAAATGTCTTAACAACTCCTTGGCCCTTTGCTATGTGGGGAATCGATATGATTGGAGAGATAAAGCCTACAACATCCAATGGACACCACTTCATTCTGGTGGCCATTGACTACTTCACCAAGTGGGTCGAAGAAGCTTCTTTCGCATCCGTTACTAAGAATGTTGTTGTCCGCTTCATCAAACAGAATCTTATTTGTCGGTACGGTATCCCCGAAAGGATCACCATTGATAATGGTACAAACCTTAACAATACTATGATCACCTCCTTGTGCGAGCAATTCAATATTCAACATCACAATTCATCCTTCTATCGACCAAAGATGAATGGTGCAGTTGAAGCTGCTCACAAAAACATCAAGAAGATCATACAAAAGATGACAGTCACCTACAAGGACTGGCATGAGATGCTACCGTTTGCTCTCCACGGGTATCGTACCACGGCTCGCACATCAACTGGGGCAACACCCTATTCCTTGGTATATGGCATGGAGGCTGTTTTACCTATCGAGGTTCAAATTCCCTCTTTGAGAATCATGAAGGATGCAGGTTTGAGTGAAGACGATTGGATTCAGACCCGACTTGATCAGCTAAACTTGATTGACGAGAAGAGACTTGCCGCTGTTTTCCATGGTCAAACGTATCAAAAATGGATGATCAAGGCTTTCAACAAGAAAGTCAGACGCCAGGTATATCAAGTTGGAGATCTAGTGATCAAGCGCATCATCTTGCCACAAAGTGATCCCAAGGGAAATGGGACTCCTACCTACGAAGGACCATTTGTAATCAAGAACATCTTTTCTGGTGGGGCAATGATCTTAACCACCATGGACGACGACGATCTGCCGCACCCTGCAAACGCAGACATGGTCAAAAAATACTACGCATAAATGACCCACTAGGTTGACACACCTAGGCAAAACAAGGGCATCCCGGCGAACCAAAAAGGTTCGGGCAAAAATTAGGGATAAAATAAAAAAATCTGTACACCCGGCAAGTTGAAAACCTAAAAGGGCGAATTAGGAAAAAAAGGTTTTCTCGGTGGACTGAAAACCCGAAAGGGCGGTCCAGGCAAAGGTTAGGGAATTAAAGCGTATGACTATGTCTCGTCGGATCACTTTAGGGACAATCTCTTCACTGACAAACTCTGAGCTTCTGATCAGTTCAATCATCTTCAAACGAAGCAACAGACAGACAAGATATTCGAAGATACGAAGGCTATAGCAGAATGGGAACCCCATGGGATTTTTACATATAGCTATCTTTCTTTGTATAAAATTTTCTTACTTTTATGACACCATCCTCTTACTAGGATGTCTGTCTCCTTTGTACAAAACACTTATTCAAAGTAAATACAAAGATATCTCTTTTAAAGTACAAAAACTATTTTCCTTTTTCTTTACACTTGTGTTTTTATTTGCAAAAACGTCCAATGACTCATTAATGAACATATACATTTGAACATAATTACCGTTTACAAATAAACAGGATGGAAAAGAACAATTACTGACAGACTGAAAGGATATGAAAACGTCTTTAGGCTATTCCATGAACAATCTATACAGTACATTATCTAGATCCCCAGCGAAGATAAAATTTCAAACCTTTAATCCCCATCAGAGTTAAAACTTCAAACTCCCAATCCCCAATGGAAACCATCCAGTTTCTCTAAATTCCCCGGCAAGTTATCTTGAAGCCTGAACATCAACCAGATAACAACTTCTGATAATTCCCTAGTAGAGTGGCAGACAACCCAAACTCCTGAACCTACTCCCCAGCAGTAGGCCTTCTTCCCCATAGAGTTTTTATTGTTTCCCAACAGAATGAAGATTCTCATTCTTAATTCACCGCAAAAGTCATCAGAGTTTTCTCTATTCTCCAACGGAATAGGGTTTCCCCATTGTGTAACCCCTAGTAGAAGTCATCAAAGTTCTCTGGACTCCCCAAGCAGATTACTCAAGCAGTATATGGCTTCTCTCAAAACAAATTTTTTGTCAATACTCCAACTTCAAGACATGAAGGATCCCTATATACCCAGAGAAGTCGCCAAGGATTTCTTATTCTCAGTAATCAAGGATTTTTAATCCCCAACAGTCACCAAGGATTTCTTATCCTCAGCAGTCAAGGATTTATTTCCCCCGGCAGAAGTCAAGGATTTATTTTCCTCATCAATACAGCACATCAGCTTACATGCGCATACATTACATCCATATATCATAAACATTAACAAAACACATATATTGCATCATACATTTCATGCAACATAACTTCGTGTTTCAGCTAACATTTTACCCTTTTCAGGATAAGATTAACGGCTACCATTGACAATGTTTAAAGATTTCATGGTATAGTTCAGATACACTCCAGACACGGAAGTCATTCTGTTAATCATTCAGATTCAGCTTTCATAATGCAGTTCATATACGCTCCAGACACGGATGCCATTTTGGCCCTTATTCAGATCTCAGATACAGTACGGATACACTCCAGATACAGAAAGTCATTTTGTTACTCATTCGGATTTCAATTATCAGGTTTCAAGTTCAGATACACTCCAAACACGAAAGTCATTATGTCACTTATTCAGAAGCAGTTCAGATACACTCCAGACGCGGAAGTCATTATGTCACTTATTCAGATCCTAGTTCAGATACGCTCCAGACACGGATGCCATTCTGGCCCTTATTCAAATTTCAAGTTCAGATACAATTCAGATACGCTCCAGACACGGATGTTATTCTATTACTCATTCAGACTTCAACTTCAAGATACAATCCAAATACGCTCCAGACACGGAAGCCACTCAGATACTCATTCAAATTTCCAACTCTTGATACAGTATGTATACGCTCCAGACACAGATGCTATTCTGTTTCTTATTCAGATTTCAGTCTCCAGATACAGCTCAGATACGTTCCAGACGCGAATACCATTCTGATACTCATTCTTCTGACGTAAAACTTACAATTCAGCAAACATTTTTGGATGGCATCTTTAAGCCCATCTCTAACAAGATTCTATCATCTCTCCAAATGGCATCTTTAAGCCCATTCCCTCAACTACACTTTTTCGAGTGCAAATTTATGGGCACTCTAGTGTCCAATCATCTTTTACCTTCGAGTCACGAACGACAAACTCGCCAATCTAACTCTTCAGGTTCAAGAAGATTGAACAGGGGCAGATGTTGTACCTCAAAATTTTCCATCTCATTTATCAAGACTTTTCCTCACAAGACTTCTTGGACTCAAGACAGGATTAGGGTTTGCTCAACTCAGGACATCTCATCTTGCACTGATGACCTAAAATTAAGGTTTGAGTTTGCACAAGGATTTTTGGACCACCAATGCTTCATATGACTTTCATACATCATGTTGGATCCCTAAGATTGCTCATGACAAGTTTCAAGCCTTGAACCACATTTTTGCTCAGTTAATTGGACAGTTGACCTAAAAATTAGCTGTATTGGGGAAAAAGTCAACCATGGCCAATTTACCGTCAAACTTCATAATTTTTGATCCACATAAACATTTTAGACTCATATGTACTATTTGATCAAGTTTGGATCACAACTCCTCAAGAAATTTGATCAAATCATCAAAAGGGCAAAATGGTCAAAATTAGGGTTTTGACTGAGAAAGGGCAATTTCTGATTTTTAACCTAGCCAATGACCAATTGGGTTCAAACATGATTTAAAGGACTCAATGGCATCATCTTTACCTAATTACATAGTTCAAAATATCTCAAGTTCATTGGATTGACATATGAATTTTCCAGTCAACTGATCAAAAGTTAAATGTACACTAAAAAGTCAAACTTTGACTTTTTGGTCAAAATCAAATGCTAAGGGTCACAATTCATCAAGATATGTCAAAATATAAAACTTGTTGACCAACAAAACCAATTTTGAAAATTAGGGTTTTGAATTTGAAAATTTTCATAACTTAGAATTTTTCTAAGTATGGAAATTTTCTTATTTTTTCCCAACTTTTCATCACTTTTTCACCATGATGCAATTTGATTAAAAGAAAACTTCCAACATGAAAGTTGTAGTCCTCCATTAAATCTACAACTTTTCTTCACAAACTTTTCCAAAAAGATGCTTGTATCTCAAGTTATGAATTTTTGAATAGGGGTCCATGAACTAAATAACTTAGTGAAAATTTGCCCTAATTTAGGCAGGTTTTTGACCCAACTTCATGGACATTTTTCACCTAGTTCCAAGAGGTATCTAAAAATGCATTTAAAAGATGGATTGTAGATAATGTTGAAAGCTTTCCAAAATGTCCAAGAACTCTCCAAGATCATTTTTGGTTAGGGAGAATTGAAGAGAAGAAACTGGCATTTTATCACTTTTGTTCATGCAATTTTCACAAAGTATCAAGTTGCAAATATGATCTTGGATGCTTGTACCTTGCATTACAGGTCCTAAACTAATTCTACACTCCATAATTAAATGCAAATTCAGAAGACAAAGGCTTTATTTTCACTTTTGAAGCATTGTACAAGAGATAATTCCATTAATAGCATAAAGGGCACATTGCCATTTTCATAAAGGCATGTTTTTGCAACTTTATCATTCTTGAGCCTTGGACCTGTTTCTTTGAGGCAAGAAATCTCCATATATCTTAAGCAATATGTACTAACTCCTATGAGCTCACAAGCAAGCAGTACAAGCATGTTTGCACAAGTCACTTCAACTTTTCTTCAAATGCAAGAAAAGTGGCAAAAGGGATCAGAACTTGTACAACTGCTAGGGAGTGGACTTTGTATCATTCTATACAAATATACCAAGTCATTACAATGCTGAACACAAATTGATAGCATCCAAAACACCCTAAAACTCAAAAACACCAAAATTCTGCCCAAAGATTGCAGTTCTGCAAAACCATTGCCAACTTCATTTTGGCTCGTGCGTTTTGCTCTTTAACATTTGAAACATCTTATCCACATAATATCAAAGCTATCCAAGCCCTTGTCCTGGTTCTGTAAGCTCTGTTTCAGCCATTGCCATTTTCAAATTTGGAGGTTGCAACTTGACTTCTATAGAGAGTTCTGGCCATCCACAAAGTAAGCTAAGCATTGGAATAGCTTGAAGGAAGTTCAAGGAAGCTCACACGATCCTCAGACCTCACTCAAAGTCCCCACATTATCATATCCAAGTCCAGCTGAAGGAGCATCTGAGAGTTGCAGGTTTGAACTAAGCGCGCGAAGGAGAAGGAACCAAGGACATGGACGAAGCTGTTGTCTTGGGCTTTTTGGCTTTTGGGCCTTTTTGCTTTTACTTTTCACACATCTTGAATTACTGCTACACCCCCTTGACTAACTTTGTTTTATTTTTATATTTATTTTATATTTTCACATTTTTATACTTTCATTTGTTTTTCTGAATAATAAAAATCATAAAAAGTAATTTCTTTATTTTTTGCATTTTTATTTTATTTTTTCTATTATTTTTTGCATAAAAAATAGTTTATTAGGAAAATATACTTTATTTTCTTAAATTAAATTTGTAAATATATTTAAGAAATACCATACATTTTTATTTTATTATTTTTACATATAAAATATTTATTTTCATACATATTTTAATTTTTGATATTTGTACATAATATTATTTATTATTTTCTTGTATTAAAATGGACAAAATATGAATATAGAATACATATTTTATTTTAATTGAAAATTAGGGTTTCTCCCTTTCAAAAATAATTATATTATTTTTCCTTATTTTCTAGGGTTAATTAATTTATTTTCTCATACAAAAAATAAATACAAAACATTTTTAGCATAAATACATTTGCATTGCATCTTTAATATTTGTATAATTTGTGTAAAATTAAATTGGGTTGTAATAGTATTTTTAGAGTTTATTTTGTGCAATATTCCCATTCAAAAACGTGTATCCCCCCTCCCATAATATTTGTTGTAACAGCTTAGTTTACATTTACGCAATTTACCGCTTTATATACTTGTATAGTAAATTAGGGTTTTGCATGACAAGAACCAAATCAAAACAAATAGACAAGACCTAATACAAGGCAAATCAAATGCATGTAAAATGACACACATTTCACACAAGCAACCTTAGGGTTTCACCCACTTGGTTGCCTAAATAAAAATGGCCATGTTACGCACGCGAAGTATCTTGGCAAAACAATACAAAATAAGATCATAGTCCCTCAATGACGCTATCAAAAGGTTTCCTTAAAAAATGATCTTGGTCCCTCAAACATGCTAAGATACTTGGCAACATTGCTATCATGGTCATACGATGACCCACGTCCATCCTGTTTACATCCAAAGATAGGTTTGTTTACCCAATCAATGGTAAATCAACAATATCAAAGGAATAAAAATGCACAAAAGAAAGACTTTTGAGTAGGTAGAATGCTTCTAGTTACTTGATCAATTTCAAAATAATCCTTGCTATTTTAAAAAAAAAACAAATACACACACATTTCAAAACAAACTTTCAAAAACATTGAAACATTTTTCAAAAGACAAACATCTTTGTATACATTCTTACGAACGAGAATCATTACAAAGATTGCCTAAACAATGGCCTCTTTTAAAAATATTTTCAAAACCACACAAAGCACCATTTCAAACAATTTCAAAGCAAATCAAGTGATCTAAACAAGTAACTAAGAGCCCATGGAAAACCACGGGTGAAAAGGGTGCTAACACCTACCCTTTTCATAATCTACCCCCCGAACTCAAGAAAACATCTCAAAGGTCTTTCCTGTGCTTTTTTACCTTTCCTTTTGGATAAAAGAAAATTCGGTGGCGACTCTTGCTAACCGCAACATTTGCGAACAAAAACGTAAAACCTCAAGTAAGTTCTCCCACCGCATCACACCTACCATGGAAGAGTTCTCTCAGTTATTGATGAAGAAGTGAAAAACACAAGAAGGGGGGTTGAATTGTAAAACTGGAAATCAATGCAATGAACAAGATATTTTTATCCTGGTTCGTTTGATCTCAAACTACTCCAGTCCACCCGTCAAGGTGATTTCGCCTCTCTCCAACGAGGTCTTAATCCACTATATTCAACTGAATATTACAAACTGCTTTAACAACTGCTAAAGCCTTCTTGATGCAAACCACAACCCGGTTTTTCAAGGAAACACTTTCTTACAAAGAAGATAAATCTAGGTGTGTGAATGTTTTCTACAAAACTATATCACAACTGTGATGTATACACAACTTAAGCTTATGAAACTAGATTGCTAAACAATGATTGAGTAAGGAGATATGTAGCGTTTAACAAACTGAGAGAAGGAAGATTATGATTAGCTTTTAGGCGTGTAAAATGTTGGAGAGCATTAGCCAATTCAATCTTCATAGTCTTGTTTATATAGCACTGAGATTGTTGAACGTTGGAGCAATATTCTTGATTCAATGCTAATAACAAACTTTCCTTATTGAGCAGATCTTGTCTGGAATGAGGCCGTTGGTAATAATTTGCTTTCAATGCACAGTACCGTTGCTTACTTAATGCATGTTCTGGCTTGGCTCATTCTGACTCTGCTTAACTGCTGATGAACTGTTGTTTTCTTTATCAGAGTGTTGAGCGCAGTTCTGTTCATCAAGCTTTAGCATACACGTGAGTTAATCTTCAGATTCTGGTATTCTGATATAGCAACTTCTGATGCTGATGTCAAGAACCAATATTCTGATACTGATTAAGTGTGCTCTTGCTGATACCTATCAGAGTTTCTGCAAAGCAGAACGTAATTTTAGGTAGCAAATAGTTCATACATGAATCATATAAATAATATATCTTTTCATTTTGTTATCATCAAAACTTAAACATAGGGTAGTAGATTCAAACTTTGTTCTAACAATCTCCCCCTTTTTGATGATGACAAAAACTAGATATTTTTTAATTGAAAATAACGTGAAAAAGTATCAGAGGTAACTAAATGATAAGATGTATCAGAGTAAGAGGTTATCAAAGATAAGGGATAAAGAGATATCAAAGTTGAGAGATACTCCCCCTGAATTTATTGCTTCCCTTTTTAATTCCAAGAGTTCTTCAGGATCAGATTTTTTATTTGCCTTTCTTTGAACATCAGATTCTCAGAGTTTTGACTATCAGAAGCTTTAGATCAGCATATCAGAGCAGAGCTTCAGATCAGCGTATCAGAGCTTTTCTTGTCAGAGCTTTGCTTTGGGTCAGAGTGTCAGAGCTTTAGTCTTCAGAGTATCATGGAGCTTTCTTGTACCTGTAGACTTAAGCAAAACAGAAAACATATTCAAGTATATCAGAGTTAGAATGTTCGAGAATTTCTGTCTTAGTAATCCGTTATTATTTAAAATATCATTCTTGTTCTCCCCCTTTTTGTCAGCAATCAAAAAGTGTAAGTGATGTGCTAAAACATTTAAGGAAGAAAAACTTGTCATATTAAAAGGTTCAGAATCAAACAAAACAATACAACAGATAATCAAAGAAAACATGAAAATGACATGAATGAAAAACTAAGGTTGGGGAGGAAGGCGTGTGAACAGGTTCTCCAGCATGGCTTTGATCTAATCAGCAGTCTCATTCTGCTTGTGTACCATGCTGACAACTGTGTCTATCTTGTTATCCTGCACATCCATCCTTTCTTTCATCTTCTGGTAATTTTCATCCATCCTTTGCTGCAGACGCATGTCATTCAGCTTAAGCTCTTCCAGAGTCTGCCTGTCCAAGGCAGCTTGAGAAACATCAGAAGCAGGGAGCTTTTGAGAGCTTTCTGCAACATCTTCTGCTTGACTTGCTTCAGCTTGAATAGTCTTGTCTTCTTCTGTTGCGCCTTTGAAGCTAGCTGTTTCTCAGACCATGGCTCACTATCCAGAGGGAGCACGTCTTCCTGTGGCAGCTGACTTTCAACTTCCTTTAGCAGCTTGCTGAAGTTCTATTGTGCCTGCTCATAGTTGATATCCTGCAACTTGAGGGCTTCAGCACGTACCCAAATTCTGAATTGTGACCAGAGCTGGTCAGAGGCAGCTGGGTCAATCATTCCAGGACAGACTTGCTTCAGAGAAGCAATCCACTGCTGCAAACTTGTTTCAAAATTCATAATACCAGAGCCAACATCTGGTTGTTTTGGTTTTGGAATGGCTATTTTATTTTTCAGATCAGCAAGACGGTCAAGGATTGTTAAGTCTATGAAGGTCCTGCTGGGGTTTTCGGTGGTTTGCTTGGGAGTTGTTTGTTTTGGAGATGGAGTGGGAGAATCAGAAATAATGATTGGACTGTTTGGTGTTTTGGGAGTATTTGGTGGTGTAGATTCTGGTGAGGATGGCAGCTGGGCCATTGTGACTGTTGTTCCACATGGCAGCTGGATTGCCAGAGGTGATGGTTGAGGTGAATGAGGTTCAAAAGGTGGAGGAGTTGGAGTTTCAGAGTGATGAAACTCAGGTTGAGGTGATGGTGGATGAATTTCTAGTTGAGGAGAGGGAGACAGAATTGCTGGTTGTGGAGAAGTTGTTGGAATTTCTGGTTGTTCAGGGATAAGAGGTTCTTCTGGAATGGATGAGAGAGGTTGTTGTTGTTCTGGTTCTTCAGCAGCTTGCTGTTGTTCTGGTTGTGGAGAAGGGACAATTTGTGGTTCAGAGTTTGGATTGATGGAGGAGTGATCAGAAGTGTGTTGATCAATGTCAGACAGCACTTTGTCAATTGCTAATGTTGTTGATATTGTTGGTTTGGGATGTTTGGTTCGGGGTCTTCTGAGTTGAAATGCCTCAGAAGGGTCATCTTCTGGTTCAGTTTCATCTATTGTTGGGATGGGGATTGAGATTCTATGAGAGGTTGGAGGTGGAATTGATGCTGGAATAGTAGAAGAATTTAAAACAGAAGCAGCAGATAAATTACCTCTTTTCTTGGGTGTCTGCTGGGATGATCCTTCTAAAGGTGCCTTCCTTTTCTTCGTCTTCTTCAGTGTCACTTCTGGTTGAGGTTGGTGCAGATCTTTGATCTTCAGATTGGGATCTGTACCATCAGCTTTGCACGCGTCCAGATATCTGAGAACTACCACTGGCTTGGATTCTATCTCAGAGAATAAAGGAAAGTCACTCAGTGGGACTCTTCTGCTGGTGATATCAGCAATAGGAGTAGTGATGGGTTCCTTTTTGATATTCTCTATCAACTTCATTTTCTTCAAGTTCTTCGCGTTCAGAGGCTTCCCAACCGTTGGTTCAATGGTGCTTAACTCTTGAGCTTCTATCAGATGCTCTATCAGCCTATTCTCAGTCAGAATATCTGATATCAACCTTCCAAAGGGTATCCAATCCCTCTTTGTTCTTTCTTCTTCCCTGGTTTCCTTCACGCTTGTTCTGAGGTGATTAAACAGAAGATGAGCCAAGTTGATTTTTACCTTCTGATTGATAAAGTAGATCAGAAACTGCTGATCTACATTTATGTAATCAGGGGAACTAGTTGGCTTCCTATGATTAAAACACCCCAGAATTATCTTTGCCCAAACTCTGTGATGATCCTTCAGATCTTTGATCTTGCTGCTGGGCACCCCATGGGTGAAAATCCTTTCTGCTATGACGCCCACGTCAGCACATCTCTCAGCCATATCAATACAGCGGACGCCACCGCCACTGTAACCAATTAACCTTGCTATGTGATCCTCAGTGATCACAATCTTCTTCCCCATAATGTAGGAGGTGACTTGATGCGTTGAAGCCGTTGCATAAATCCAGAACTCCTTGACTAACATAGGGAATGTTGGTCCAACCAACCTGTCAAAATACCTTTCCCATTTCTGTGCCCTAACTTCTTCTGTTAAATCAAAACCGTTTTCCTTCAGGCTTCCAAAATCAATGATCAATTCAGATAACACTTCAAGATTCTTCGCAGGAGTGAGGAGAGTTCTGAATGGCACTTGATACTGTTCAGATGATGCTTTATTCTGAGAACCTGCAGAAGCACTGCTGGAGGTTGCCATGTTCACACTTAGGGATTTTTGAGAAAAACTGAGAAAAAGGGTTTGCAAGAGATGAACACAGAAAAATGCAGAGAATACTTTGAGAAATAATGAGAAACTGTAAAAGATCAAAGTGAGAGGTTTAACGTGTTTAAATAGGGTTCAGAATATTTTGAAATTGTAAACGTTTTCAATAAAGAGGAATAAAATCATGATTACGTTTTAAAAACATGATTACTTTCATTTAATGCTTGCGATTTTGGGGGATTTGAGAAAGATACTTAAAACGGTTACCAGACATGTGTCTCAATGCACCCAATCAGCGTTTTGCCTTCTCAGAAGCGTGCACGCGTTCTGCTTCAGAGATTTGCTGATGATTGGATGACACTTGTTTGATGTAGTGATCAGCACGTCTGTCTTTGAGCTTAGACTCTCAGATCTTTAGACTTGCATCTGATACAATCTGCATGTTCTATCTTTCTGAAAAGAGATTGATCACAAGTTCACGGTAAAACAAATACATTCTGAAGATAAATATATGGAATTAAAACATTTTCACTCTGGGCAGATTTTCATGCTGAGATGTTTCAGAATGAAATTGAACCTATCTTCAGAAAGGGGTTTAGTGAAGATATCAGCCCATTGATGGTCTGTATCTATAAATTTTAAATTCAAAATTCCTTTCTGAATATAGTCCCTAATGAAGTGATGTTTTATTTCTATATGCTTAGCTCTAGAATGTAAAATAGGATTCTTACTTAAGCAAATAGCAGAAGTATTATCACAGAGTATAGGAATGTTACTCTCAAAAATCTGGAAGTCTTCAAGCTGACTTTTCATCCAGAGCATTTGTGTGCTACATCCTGCTGCTGCTATGTACTCAGCTTCTGCTGTAGATAGCGCAATTGTTGATTGCCTTTTGCTGGACCAAGAGATCAGATTTTCTCCCAGAAACTGGCAGCTTCCAGAAGTACTTTTACGCTCCACTCTGTCTCCAGCATTGTCAGCATCGTAGTAGCCTACTAAACTGTAATCACTAGATTTTCTAGAAAACAAACCCAGATTAGTAGTACCTTTCAGATACTTGAAAATTCGCTTAACAGCTGTTAAGTGAGATTCTCTAGGATCTGATTGGAATCTAGCACAAATACAAACGCTGAATAATATATCAGGTCTTGAAGCAGTCAGATAAAGGAGAGAACCAATCATACCTCTGTAGACTTTCTGTTCTACATTTTTGCTTACCTCTTCTCTTTCCAAAATGCACGTGGGATGCATTGGAATCTTTGATGGCTTACATTCTGAGAGGTCAAATTTCTTCAGAAGATCTCTGATGTATTTGCTCTGATGAATGTAAGTTCCCTCTGGAGTTTGATTGATCTGAATTCCTAGAAAGAATTTCAGTTCCCCCATGAGGCTCATCTCAAATTCTGCCTGCATACACTTAGCAAATTTTCTTCCAAGAGAAGGATTAGTAGAACCAAAAATAATATCATCAACGTAAATTTGACAGACTAAGATGTCATTCTTAACTGATTTACAGAATAAGGTAGTGTCCACCTTCCCTCTGGTGAATTCATTTTCTAACAGAAAGTTACTTAGCCTTTCATACCAAGCTCTGGGAGCTTGTTTCAGACCATATAGTGACTTCTTTAGTTTGAAAACATGTTCTGGATGTTTTGTATTTTCAAAACCAGGGGGTTGGTGTACATAAACCTCTTCTTCTATATAACCATTTAAGAATGCACTTTTGACATCCATCTGATACAGAGTGATGCCTCTATTTACAGCAAATGAAATTAAAAGTCTGATAGATTCTAACCTGGCGACTGGAGCAAAGGTTTCTGTATAGTCTATCCCCTCTTGCTGACTATAACCTTGTGCAACCAGTCGTGCCTTGTTTCTGATGACTTCACCTTGTTCATGTAGCTTGTTTCTGAACACCCATCTTGTTCCAATGACGTTGAATCCTTTTGGTCTGGGAACAAGATCCCATACGTCATTTCTGGTGAATTGATTCAGCTCTTCTTGCATTGCCAGAATCCAGTCATTATCCAGAAGTGCTTCATCAATAGAAGAAGGTTCAATCAGAGACACAAGTCCCATGAGTGTTTCTTCAGAGTTTCTGAAGCTTGCTCTTGTTCTGATTGGATCTTCCTTTCTTCCTAAGATAGTCTCTTCTGGGTGATCCAAGCTGCTTCTGGGTAATCTCTTCTGAGGTTGATCAGCAGCTGTTGTAGGATTGCTAGCAGTGCTCCTTTCAGATGTTGAAGGAGTGTCTGTGTTGAGAGCTTCTGATGACTTGTCTTCAGAACTTGTAAATTCAATTTCCATACCTGCAAAAACTTCATTCTGCTTTGACTTTTCAGAGTCAAGCTTATCATCAAAACGAACACTGATTGATTCTTCCACAATCTGTGTTTCTGTATTGTATACTCTGTACCCTCTTGAGCGTTCAGAGTATCCTAACATAATACACTTCTGTGCTTTAGAGTCAAACTTGTTCAAATAATTCTTTGTATTTAACATAAAACAGGTACATCCAAATGGATGAAAATATGAAATGTTGGGCTTTCTGTTCTTCCACAATTCATATGGAGTCTTTTCCAGAATAGGTCTTATTGAGATTCTATTCTGAATGTAGCACGCTGTGTTTATTTCCTCTGCCCATAAGATCTTAGCAACGTTTGTCTCATTGATCATGGTTCTGGCCATTTCTTGCAATGTTCTGTTCTTTCGTTCTACAACTCCATTTTGTTGGGGAGTTCTAGGACAAGAGAAATCATGCAGAATGCCTCTGTCATTAAAGAATGACTCAAAATCTTTGTTTTCAAACTCTCCACCATGATCACTTCTGACTTTAACGATTCTAAGATCCTTTTCATTCTGAACTTGGTTACAGAAGGTAACAAACACAGAGTGTGACTCGTCCTTGTGTCTTAAGAACTTTACCCATGTCCATCTGCTATAGTCATCTACGATTACTAACCCATACTTCTTGCCACTGACTGAAGCAGTTTTAATTGGTCCAAATAAGTCAATGTGCATAAGTTCTAATGGCTTAGAGGTAGAAACAACATTTTTAGATTTAAAAGAAGGTTTTGCAAACTTGCCTTTCTGACATGCTTCACACAGAGCATCTGAATTGAACTTCAAATCAGGAAGTCCTCTGACCAGATTGAGTTTGTTAATCTGAGATATTCTTCTCATACTAACATGCCCCAATCTTCTGTGCTAGATCCACTGCTCGTTGTTAACAGACAGAAGGCACTTTACATTATGACTTTTTAGTTCAGAAAGTTTGATTTTGTAAATGTTGTTTTTCCTCTTACCATTAAACAGGATAGTCCCATCTTTCTGACTAACAGCTTTACATGATTTTTGATTAAAGATTATATCATAACCGTTATCAATTAATTGACTTATGGATAACAGATTATGCATTAATCCATCTACTAGCAGAACATTATTAATAGAGGGAAGATTTCCATTACCTACAGTTCCAGAGCCAATTATCTTTCCCCTCTGATTGCCTCCAAAGCCAACGTGGCCTCCAGGCTTAAGTTCCAGGCTTTGGAACATATGCCTTCTTCCCGTCATGTGTCGCGAGCAGCCAGAGTCCAGGTACCATGACTGGTGTTTCTGACTTGCTGCTAAAGATATCTGCAACATGTATTATTTTATCCTTAGGTACCCAGATTTTATTGGGTCCTGATTTGTTAGTTTTACCAAAACTCTGGTTGAATTTTGGTTTCACAGAGTACTTACTGCTAGTGTATTTAATATCATGTGTGTGACCATACACAAAATGTGAATTCAGAGGAGTGTGTTTAATGGTTAAGTCCATGACATTCTTTGGTGTAGGAACCTTACCTTGGTATCCTATTCCTTTCCTGCCGTTTCTGCTAACTCCATAGATCATTGAAGCCATTTTGCTTCTATCTATGCTTTTAGCAAGGAACTTCTGGAAACTGTGATCATACTCCTTGATGATCTCATCAGCGTTGCTGGGAGTTTCAGAAATTGGTTCCTTCTAAGAGTTTTGTAAAGTGTTTTCTAATTTTGAAATCTTATTCCTCAGCTCAGAATTCTCCAATTTGAGACTCTCAGTCTTATTAGAGTCAGATTCAAGATTCCTTTTCAAGTCTCTGAATTTAACTCTAATTTGCTGACACCTTTCCAGGATTTCATTAAGGCTTTCAGCAAGTTCAGCCTTGGTAAAATTAACAGCAAAGTTAGGAAATACCTCTTCAGTGTCTGATTCAGAGTGTGATTCAGAAGCTTCACTATCTTCTGAAATGTTAGCCATGAGAGCTATGTTTGCCCTCTCATCATCTGATTCTGAGTCAGCTTCAGACGAGTCAGAGTCATCCCATGTAGCCATGAGACTTTTCTTCTTTTCTCTTCCAAACTTCTTTTTGGGCTTTTCCCTCTGAAGCTTTGAGCAGTCACTCTTGTAGTGTCCTTGCTCATTGCACTCATAGCAGATGATGTCCTTGGTGTTTAGCTTTTTGCTACTTGAGGAGCCTTCAGATATTCTGTATCCAGAGGAGGAATCTGTCCTTCTGTATCTGGAAGAGGACTCGTTCTGATTAGATCTTCTGGGATTCCTGAACTTCCTTTGCCTCTGCTTCCACAGTTGATTTACTCTTCTAGAGAGGAGGGAGAGTTCGTCTTCTTCTGATGAGGATCCATCAGATGTTTCTTCAACTGCCTGCAAAACTTTAGACTCAGATTTTTTGTTAGATTTTAATGCTAAAGGCTTACCTTGCTTCTGAGGCTCGTCAGCTTCTATCTCTATCTCATGACTTCTGAGGGAGCTGATAAGTTCCTCCAGAGTGATTTTGTTGAGATCTTTTGCTAGCTTCAGAGCTGTAACCATTGGTCTCCACTGCTTGGGTAAACTTATGATGATTTTCTTGACATGGTCAGCAGTAGAGTATCCTTTGTCCAGAACCTTGAGACCAGCTACCAGAATCTGGAATCTTGAGAACATTGTTTCAATGGATTCAGATTCTTCCATTTTGAACGCCTCATACTTCTGAATGAGCGCCAGAGATTTTGTTTCTTTGACCTGAACGTTGCCCTCATGCGTCATTTTGAGTGAGTAAAAAATGTTCTTTGCTGTGTCTCTGTTGGAGATCTTTTCATATTCAGTATAGGAGATGGCGTTGAGAAGGATGGTTCTGGACTTGTGGTGATTCTTGAAGTCACGCTTTTGTTGATCAGTCATTGTTTTTCTATCAATCTTCTGACCACTTGCATTCACAGGGTGCGTGTATCCATCTGTCACCATATCCCACAGATCAGCATCATGTGCCAGAAAGAAGCTTTCAATTCTGTCTTTCCAGTAATCAAAGTTTTCTCCATCAAAGACTGGAGGTTTGCCGCTGAATCTGTCTCTGTCCTCATGGTTGTCATTGCTGGTGTGAGAATAAGTTCCTGCCATTGTGTTTTTCTGACGCTGGATCTTGTACTGACACGGTTAAGTGTTTTAGCTCAGAACCAGGCGCTCTGATGCCAATTGAAGAAGTGAAAAACACAAGAAGGGGGGGTTGAATTGTAAAACTGGAAATCAATGCAATGAACAAGATATTTTTATCCTGGTTCGTTTGATCTCAAACTACTCCAGTCCACCCGTCAAGGTGATTTCGCCTCTCTCCAACGAGGTCTTAATCCACTATATTCAACTGAATATTACAAACTGCTTTAACAACTGCTAAAGCCTTCTTGATGCAAACCACAACCCGGTTTGTCAAGGAAACACTTTCTTACAAAGAAGATAAATCTAGGTGTGTGAATGTTTTCTACAAAACTGTATCACAACTGTGATGTATACACAACTTAAGCTTATGAAACTAGATTGCTAAACAATGATTGAGTAAGGAGATATGTAGCGTTTAGCAAACTGAGAGAAGGAAGATTATGATTAGCTTTTAGGCGTGGAAAATGTTGGAGAGCATTAGCCAATTCAATCTTCATAGTCTTGTTTATATAGCACTGAGATTGTTGAACGTTGGAGCAATATTCTTGATTCAATGCTAATAACAAACTTTCCTTATTGAGCAGATCTTGTCTGGAATGAGGCCGTTGGTAATAATTTGCTTTCAATGCACAGTACCGTTGCTTACTTAATGCATGTTCTGGCTTGGCTCATTCTGACTCTGCTTAACTGCTGATGAACTGTTGTTTTCTTTATCAGAGTGTTGAGCGCAGTTCTGTTCATCAAGCTTTAGCATACACATGAGTTAATCTTCAGATTCTGGTATTCTGATATAGCAACTTCTGATGCTGATGTCAAGAACCAATATTTTGATGCTGATTAAGTGTGCTCTTGCTGATACCTATCAGAGTTTCTGCAAAGCAGAACGTAATATTTTTAGGTAGCAAATAGTTCATACATGAATCATATAAATAATATATCTTTTCATTTTGTTATCATCAAAACTTAAACATAGGGTAGTAGATTCAAACTTTGTTCTAACAATTGAATTACCCATTCTTGAGAAGTTTCCTTTCACAGGTTTAAAAGAGGTTCCTAAGCCAGAAGTTATTGCCTCAGCCTTGCATCTGAAACGGGCCGACGTGGTATCCAATTGGGAAACAAGAAGCGGAGTCAAGGGTTTTCTAGCCAAGTTCTTAATAGATAAAGCCTATTTGTTTTGGGATGATTTGGACTTTCAGGCTTTTGAGGAGGTCTTGGCCCTTCTAATCTATGGGTTAGTACTATTCCCTAATCCAGACTTACTCATAGATATGAATGCTATCAATATCTTCCTCTCTCGCAACCCTGTGCCTACCTTGCTCGGAGATATCTTGTACACTCTCCATACTCGTACCATGAAGAGAAGAGGGGTTCTTATGTGCTGCATGCCATTTTTGTCGAGGTGGTTTATTTCTCACATCCCTAAGTCCGTACTGAAGAATGAAGAAGGTTTGGGTTGGTCGCAAAGGATAATGTCACTCGCTCACACGGATATTCTCTGGTATTCCCGAGCTATGGGAGATACTGCTATTATTGAGCGCTGCGGGGAGTACCATAATGTCCCATTACTTGGCATTATAGGAGGCATAACTTACAATCCTTGTTTGGCTCTGCGACAATTTCGTTACGCTCGAAGGGATGGTCCTCATGAGTTACTTATCGAGGGCATTATATTTAACTATGAGGATGATGTTCAAGGGTATCGCCAGAGATTCGTACGAGCTTGGAGCATGGTAAACAGATATGACATTAAGGCTCTGGGGCCTAAGGCTTCCATTCCTATGGAACCTTATCTCCAATGGGTACGAGCTCGCGCCCAGAAACTTATGATGCCCTACATGGCCATTTTACCAGTGATTGTGGAACCCACTACTGAAGAGGGTATTCCTTACACGGTTCTCTATCCTGATATGCCCACTGATCTTGAAGAACTACAGAGGTCTTGGATTCAGTTGAAGAAAGAGCGGGATATTTATAGGGATTAGTTTTATGCCCAGGAGAGGAAGGTTTTAGAGCTCACAAAGCAGTTTCATGAGGAAAGAAGCCTTAATGTCTATCTCGGCACGAAGAGGAAGCATCCATGGGAAAATTGATTTTTTTCTAGTTTTTTAGAATTGTTTTTAATTGTAACGCCTAAAAGGCAATTTAACCTTGAATCCTGCTAATAAAATCTTTGTTTCATTTTGGTTCGCAAATTTAAATTTCCCAAAGTCCTTGAAATCATTGCATACACATCATATCCATAAACATTGCATATACAGGTACCATTACAGGCTTCTCATCTTCTTCTCTATTTATTTCAGCAGAAATGTCTTATGAACAAAGCATCAAAGATCTTCAGGCACAAAATTCCCAATTTCAATAGATGTTCATAACTCTGGAGAAAGGTCATGAGGATCTGAAAGCCCTCATCCTGAAAGAGAAGAATAAAAAGAAGAAGGTCTCTGGTATTCTGAATATGGGCAGATGATTCAGGGGGCCATTAAAGCAACTAGTCGATATAACCTCCTCATCCAAGGAAGGGGAGAATCAAGAAAGGGACACAAGGGAAAAGGACCCCAGTCCTGAAGTTTCTGAAAATGATACGAACTACAATGAAGAGCAGTACCTCCCACTGAGGATAGATACAAGCAGTTGGAAGATCGTTTGAGTGTTATGGAAGTCCAGAGGATACCTGAGTTAGATTTCGAAGAACTGGGATTGGTGTCGGGAGTGGTCATCTCGCAGAAATTTAAGGCTACAAGTTTTGCAAAGTATGATGGGGTGTCTTGCCCTAAGCTTCATCTCCGTTCCTATGTAAGGAAAATCCATCCCCACACCGCTGATAGAAACTTGTGCGTTCACTTCTTTCAAGACAGCCTGTCAGGGACTCAACTTGAATGGTTCTACCAATTGGAGAGAACCAATGTCCGAAACTGGAAGGACTTGGCCACTGCTTTTTATAAGCAGTATCAATACAACGCCGACCTCGCCCCTACTCGTACGCAACTCCAGAGTATGTTCATGGGTGCAGGTGAAGACTTTAAGGACTATGCACAGAAGTGGAGAGACTTGGCTGGAAGAGTCCATCCCCCTTTATTTGATAGGGAGTTAGTTGATATGTTTCTTTGGATGCTATCTGGTCCTTTATTTAATCATTTGATTGGTAGCTCATCAGCTGGTTTCACCGAGATGATATTAATAGGAGAAAGGGTAGAAGCTGGGATTCGAAGTGGTAAGATATAGAAAGATGCCTCTTCGAGTTCGGTAAAGAAGCCTTTCACTGGTAAGAAGGAAGCCAGTGCCATCTATAGCCAGAGAGATCAAAGCAGAGTTGAACACCGTCCGACGGTAAATGCTGTAATGATACCTAGGCCTGCGGCTGCTCCACAATGCCACAATCAATAAAGGGTAGAAAGACGACAAAGGAAGTTTATCCAGATTAACATGACATTGGCAGAGGTTCTACCCCATCTACTGAGGTCCAACTTGGCAACCTTGAAAGAGGCTCCCAAGAATCCAAATGCTACATCTCCTCAGTACAATCCAAATGCTCAGTGTGCCTACCATTCTGAGAGTCCTGGCCATGATACAAATTATTGTTGGGCTCTGATAAATAAGTTACAAGACCTGATTGAAGCTAAAGAGATTGATTTCTATGCTCCGGAGAAGCCCGATGTCATAACTGCTCCCATGCCTAAGCACAATCGTGGAGTTAATACCGTTAATACCGATCTGTTTGTAACCTCAGTTGATGAAGTTTCCACTCCTCTTATGACTATTAAGAAGAATTTGTTGTTGTCCGGTGTTGTACTCCAAAAATTTCTCTCTCATTTTACTCAACACATGCCCATTGAGGTCCTTAACTTGCTTAAGGATGCCCAAGAGTTGACCAAACAAACTCTCTCCTAAGGCAATGTACCTCAAACTAGGGTTTCCATTTTTATCAAAATGTGTGAACTCCAAAGGTCTCTAATGCCTTCCATGGTATCAATATGCTCTCAAGGTTATCCATGTCAAGTTTCATGCCTTGCACAAGAAGTTTGCTCAGTCAATTGCCCAGATGCTTGAAAATCAATTGTACTAGGTCAAAAGTCAATTGTGGCCCACATACAGTCAAACTTAAATATTTTTGGTCAACATCAACATTTTGAAGTGATATTCATCAGTTGATCAAGGGTTGATCATGATTCCTCAAGGAATGCCCCAAATTCATCAAAACCCAAAAGTTGCTAAATTAGGGTTTCTCAGGAAAAGTCAACTAAACTTTGACCATGCATAACATCTTCATACTTTATCATAAAGTTTCCATACAAGGCTAATTTTGAAGAGGATGCAATTCCCTACAATTCATATTCATCCCACAAGTTCAAAATATGCACTCATCAAAAGATATGAATTTCTACATTATAGGTCCTTTTGAAAAGTCAACAAAAACACTTTTTGGGTTAAAGCTTCTTACATGAACATGGAAGACCCAATTGAGATGAAACCAAAAGGTTTGTTTAGGGGACATCCTAAGATTTCTAAAAAGTCCAAGAAAACCTCTCTAGGGTTAAAATTGGAGGAGATATGCTTTGTCAAAGTTGACCATTTTTGCAAAATTGCCAAAAGTCAAATGTACTCAAAAATGAATTTTTGTCAAATGGGCCTAGCTTATCATGCTTGCATCTTACTTATGACATGGTCCACGACCCAAATCAGCATCCACACATTATTTGTTTCATTATTTATTTATTTTTTTATTTTTTATTATTTAAAATTCAAATTAAATCAAATAAATGGGAAAAAAATACAAAAGATTGAATTTGTTTTGATTTTTTTTTTGTAGGAATCAAATCAAATCAACCTAGCATGACCAAATAAAGTCGTGCAAGAGCTAATTGATTGGAAAAGATCTTAATTTGGTCTATTTAGGAAACAAATTATACAAGGCAAAGAATGAAAATAAATCTCCATAATTTGCAAAGATATGATCAGTTTTTGTTGACCTAAATCATTCTATCATATATACCTAACATCTCTAAGTCATAAAAGAAGGATAGAGGTCGTGAAAGCTGCAAAAAAAACTGCAAAATTGTCAAAAAAGTGGTGGATCATTTTCCAACTTAGAGGCCAATTCAAAGTATTCTAAGACTACCAATAGACTCCTGGACATCTCCAGAATGTGTTTCAATCCATTGTAAGCATCCTCACGCCCAGAATCACGAGTTACAGACTCACGGTTTGCATTGACATTTGGATTGTTTTGGTTTAAGTAATTTTACGTTTTGACGCCTGTATGCATATTTGCCATAGCTAGGGTTTACCATGTAGTTTTAGGGTTTTTCCATACAGGTTAAATTGGCCCAAGAAATGGATACCATGATGCTCGTGGCATCAAGACGAATTGATCCATGTGCTTGGAATTAATATATCATGCTTACTTTTGATTTTTGAAATTTGCAGGGTTATAGCCATGGAAGTTTGTCCGTAGGTATAAGTCTCATACCTAAAACGACGGACAGGGGAAGAAGAAGACAATGTGGCTGATAACCATTGGCCTGTTTAAATAAAACGCGTTTTTTTAATTTTTCAGTCATCCATTTTGTTTTCATATGATATGCATTGTTTGTATTATATTAACAACTAAGACATGTAGCCCAGTTGGTTAAGCGTGTGTGGTATTGAGGGAGAGGACCTAGGTTCGATCCCAGGTCCCAGCATTTTGGTATTTTCCTAATATTTGACAACAGGTTCCATGCATACCGTTCCAAGACGTCTACCATGCGCTGCCAGCATCCTACCATTGGATTCATCATCAATCCAGATCCAGTGTCCCTTGCAACAAGGTCCATGGTACACCATTAGAAAGAGAGGGCACTGAATCCAACACAAGACAGATGGGCCAAGGAATTTGGGCTTGACAAATTCAGGCGTCACACCCCCCTTTTTCAGCAATACAGGCCCAAGTTTTTTTCTTTTTCTTTCTTTATTCATTTTCTTTATTTTAATTATTTATTAATTATTTTCCTTTTTTTACAAAATAACCCAAAAAATCATTTTTATCATAAATCAAAAATCACAAAAACTTAAAAAAATCTTTTGTTTCTTTAATTAATTAATTAGTTTAATTATTTAGGGCAATTTAATTGTTTTTCTATGTAATTTAAATTAATTAAAAATTAGGGTTTAGTTTGTACATAACCTAATTAATTTTTTTCTTTGAAAAATAACTTAAATATTTTTTTAATTAGATTTTTAGGTTTCTTAATTCATTCTCGCATTTAATTCACCGCGCGCATTTTAATTATTTTTTTATTATTGTAACTGTTATGAGGTTTTAATAGATTTAATTAGGGTTTTAAATTTCTGCATCTTTATTTACAGTCAAGATAATCATGTATCTGCAAAAGCCCTGTAAATAGCGTAAGACCTTTACCTTCTCGCTTTTATATTTATATGCTTGTATATAATTGTTAGCAACCTATGTTTGTATGCTTAATCAATTAAGTAGATAATTTAAATACAAGATAAATATCTGAAAATGAACACTGCTGCACACTTGCACCCTTAGGGTATGCCTCACTTGGTTGCCTCGAAAATAATGGTCGTGTCCCTCGAACGTAGGGATACCTTAGTAATGACCCGCGATTCAAAGTCGTCATAAAGATCACAGTACCTACTTGTCCCTCGAGTTGCCTACGAATTGATCTTATGACGATAGTCCCTTCGAAAACGCTAAGGTATTCTTACTTGTTGCCTTCAGTGACCATTTCGTCCCTTCGAACATCCCTTTAAAATTCCAACGACGGTGCTACCTATTCCTTAATAATGGGATAATGCTGTCTAAAGGAAAATGAACAGTCTTTTTTTGAGTAGGTAGATTAGTTCCTAGGTACTTGCTCAAACAAACAAACTTTTTCACACCAAACACTTTTCAAACAAAGTTTTCAAAAACAACTTCGTAACACTCTTGAGGACAGAAACAAGGGTTAAAAGAAAGTAAAACAAAACTTTTCAAAACAAGTACACACAAGCAATTTCAAAATGAGTAAGTACCTAAGAGCCCATGGAAAACCATGGATAGAAAGGATGCTAACACCTCCCCTTTCTATAATCTACCCCCCCCCCCCCTCCCGTACTCATAAATATTCTCGAAAACCCCTTTTTCCGATTGGATAAAATAAAAGTCGATGGCGACTCTTGCTTACCGTGACATTTTGCAAACAAAAAATGCAAACCAGTATTAACAGTCGGTTCTGCCACTGTATCACAGAACTGGCAACTCTGCTGGGGACTACATATAAAGTGGGGTTTACCTTAGGATCTAGGTCATTTTTTAATTGCTTTCTTATTTATTTTGTATGCTTTATTTTTAAAGGGTTTTGCTTGGGTATTGTTAAAGATCCTACACCCGGATCTGGGGGAAATTTATAGGTAAACAATAATAGATCGTGGAGACTACGGCGTAGACCGATATGGTTTAAGTGATGGTTGTATTTGTGTGACACTTTGGTTGGTACTGGTATCCTTCGTGTGGAAACAAGGAGAATACGGGGCCGCCGCATGGTGTCATGAAGCACTAACGGACCTTAGAACCTTAGTTGAACAAACTTGGCCATTAGAAAGTAGTGAGATATCCGGCCTCGGTATAAAGCTGAGGATTAGTTGATACTCGATGCTACACTCATTGAGATTACACTTTCGGGATATTTCGGCCGCAAGAAAAGATTTCCTGAGCTGAAACAATGCCCGATAAAGGATGATCAATGATATTGAGAATCCTTAGAACTTGTTTACTTTTCTAAGACAGGTTTGAAACCAACTAAACTTCAAGAGGGTACTTGCCTTTAACCTTATGCAAGCCTTTGAACCTAAGGTCTTTTGTGTGTTTTGCTTATATGTTATTTATCTTGTTTGAACATGACATCATGCATCATACCATAGCATATCATGACTAACCATTTCAAGGATCTCGAGGGCCTGTGATGCAGGTTATGATAAATCAGACGTCTAGCAAGGGGCAAGGGGATTTATCTTCCTCTAGCCAATGTCGTCAGAAGATCAAAACTCAACAACTTGAGTCAGGGGTTATGACCCACTTGATATGGTGAGCTTGACTCTTGTAGAAGGACATTCAATGATACAAAGTTCTTCAATCAAAGCTGCAATCAAATTCTAACAGTCTCTCGTGTTTACCTCACCGAGATCCTTGAAAACATTGCATACATATCATGCATATCATTGCATAACAGGATTCATAATAGGTTTCTCATCCCCTCCGCTGTTTATTTCAGCAATGGCTCTTGAACAAACTGTGAAAGATCTTCAGACTCAGAACACGCAGTTCCAACAAATGATTGTGGCTCTGGCCAAAGAACAGGAAGAGATGAAGGCTCTGATCATTAATAAGAACAAGAAGACCAAGAGGACAGCCGGTGTGGCACATATGAGCAGAAGGTTCAGAGGGCCGCCAAGACGGGTTGTTGATTTAGCTTCTTCATCTAAAGAGGGAGAGAATCAAGAGGGTGAAGCCAGAGAAGAGGACCCTAGTCCTAAAGAGTCTGACAATGAAACTGATTATAATGAGGAGCAGTACCCTCCGGCTGATGAAAAGTATAACCAGTTAGAAGAGCGTCTGAGTGCTATGGAAATCCAGAAGGTTCCTGGGCTGGATTTTGAAGAGTTAGGTCTGGTCTTCGGGGTTGTCATCCCCCCAAAATTCAAGGCACCGGTATTTTCTAAGTATGATGGGGTCTCTTGTCCTAAAATGTATCTTCGTTCCTATGTGAGGAAGATACAGCCTCATACTGCTGACAAAGACTTGTGGGTTCACTTCTTCCAAGACAGTTTGTTTGGAACACAACTGGATTAGTTGTATCAGCTGGAAAGAGCCAATGTTTGTAACTGGGAAGACCTTGATGCTGCATTTTATAAGCAATATCAGTATAATGCAGACATCGCTGCCACCCGTACAAAAATCCAAAATTTGTCTATGGGTTCGAACGAGGGTTTCAAGGATTATGCTCAGAAGTGGAGAGATTTGGCTGAAAGGGTTCAACCTCCCTTGGCTGTCAGGGAGCTCATGGATATGTTTCTTGGAACTTTAACTGGGCCATTCTTCAACCATCTGATTGGAAGTTCATCGGTGGGTTTTACTGAACTGATCTTAACAGGAGAAAGAGTGGAAGCTGGAATCCGAAGTGGAAAAATTCAGAAGGATGCCTCTTCTAGTGCTGCAAGGAAGCCGTTTGAAGGTAAAAAGGAAGTCAGTGCCGTCTATAACCAAAAGAATCAGAATCAAACCGAGCATCATCTGGAGGTAGGGGTTGTTATGATTCCCAAACCTGCACCTGCTTAGCAAAGAAACAATTAGCCAAGAGCAGAAAAACCAGCTAGACAGTTCACTCAGATCAACCTGACGCTGTCTCAGGTTTTACGTCATTTGCGGAAGTCCAATTTGGTTACTCTGAGGGAAGCCTCGAAAAATCCTAACACCACCTCTCCCTACTATAAACTGAATGCTCGTTGTGCTTACCATTCGGAAAGTCTAGGCCATGATACCAATGATTGCTGGGTTTTGAAGAACAAAGTACATGATCTGATTGATGCTAAGGAGATTGAATTTGATCCCCCGGAAACTCCCAACATGATCAATGCTCCCTTGCCAAAACATGGATAGGATTGAAAACATATTTGTTCATTAAATTCTCAATTTGTATTTTCTTTGATTATTCGAACAATTATTGTCATGTCAAAACTTTGTTATTTCATTAATGCATTATACATGTTTGTCTCGAATTAATCTATTTTCACTATGCTTAAACTTCTCTATACTTCCTTTTCGTGATATTCAACTCTCGACTAAAAACTCTAATCCTTAGAGGGAGGATGACGAAAATGATACCATAATCTCTACAATATGCTTTTGAACAGACCCCGCTGACGATGTACAGGCGTTGTTTCAAATCCTAAACAGTGGAGTTATAAGGAAGATAATCCCTAGTCAACCCCTTCGAGCCAAATAAGTAGGAGTTTTTCTTTTCACACAAATTAAAACCCTTAATCATAACCTGGCGCAGGGTAGTTTTCTCAGTTAATTTAAGGGCGTATTCAGTCACAATTTTCTGCTTCGTATACAATGAATAGCATCGAAGACGTTCTTCCAAAACCAAAGATGGTGATGGTTCCGTATAATCGTCAAGACAGGCAGTCATTACCTCTCGAAATAAAAGACCATTAAGTCAAAACCTATGAAGGAGACTTAAGAAAAAAATTGGGGCATCCCGTTGACTGTAATCACAAAAGAAACAGTTCAGGCAAAAGAAGGGATAACGAAAACCAAAAAAAAAAGGTTACTACAAATCTTTGAAAAAAAGAAGATTACAAAAATGACTGCCTTTTCAAAACAAATGTTCAATTTCTGAATCATCACCAAGTATCAGAGCAAAGATTCCAGACTCAATCGGGACCTAAAAGCGCAATTAACTGAGCATAAGACTGAATAACATCACGAAGAACGGGTTAGTTACAAATAAAATTTGAGCCTTTATCCTTTGTTTCTTGAACCGTGAACCAGGCCACATTATAACCCTTAAAAGTCCTAGCTGAAGCATAGGTTAGTTTGAGAGCGTACTGTTACAAAGGTATCCTGACTCCTGTATGCTTTGTTACGAATCTTGAGTTGATATCACATTCTTGCAAATTTCGTTTTACTACACAAAACACATTTTCAAAAAAATTTCAAGACATACATGAGTTTTGCATTCTTTAAATGACATTGTTTGCATATGACTAATTGTTTGACAGCAGAGAAATCCGCACAATGGATATTCAATGAACAGACATCCTCTCATTGGACAGAATCACCTCAGCGGGAAAGACACTTCCAATAACAGGTCTTCCATAAGCAAGGGGCATGAAATGATGTCTAAACACACCTGGGGCAGTCTCTCCAAAAGTGCCAAATAACCAGGGGCAGATCTCCATCTGAATTGCTTGGGGCATTACGCACGTATTCCAGTAACGAATCATGTGCCATCAAGAAAACATTTTTGTCAGTACTACAACAGAACACTATGGACAGTGACAACTCCCTACATCCTAAAAGCATGGACATAGTCGGAAAATACTACGCATGAAAAAAACTCGCTAGGTTGACACACCTAGGCAAAAATAAGGGAATCCCGGCGAACCAAAAGGGTTAGGGATATACATAAAAAAATCTGCACACCCGACAAGTCGAAAACCTGAAAAGGAGGCTTGGGCAAAAAAGGGTATCCCGGTGGACTGAAAACCCGAAAGGGCGGTCCAGGAAAAAGTTAGGGATTTAAAACGTACGACTATGTCCCGTCAGCTGTCTATCAGTGGAAGACTTATACCTTGATCAATATTCATTAAGAGCGCAAGAATCGAGAAACAGTTCAGATACGGATGCCATTCTGATACTCATTCAGATTCATCTTTCAGATACAGTTCAGATACGCTCTAGATACAGACGCCATTCTGAAACTCATTCAGATTCAGATTTCAGATACAGTTCAGATACGCTCTAGATACGGATGCCATTCTGATACTCATTCAGATTCATCTTTCAGATATAGTTCAGATACAATCCATAGACGGATGTCATTCTGAAACTCATTCAACACATGTTTCAAATACAGTTTAGATGTGATCTAGAGATGGATGTCATTCTGAAACTCATTCAACACATGTTTCAAGTATAGTTCAGATATGATCCAGAGACAGATATCATCCTGACACTCATTAAATACATGTTCAAGTACAATAACGATATAGATCCATACACAAAATCTCCACGTGTACTTTTCCCAGCATGGTACAAGGGGAAGAGACAGTTGGAAGTGAAGTCACTATCACATACAAGCCAGTGATACCTATATTCCCCACAGAGCCTAGACAATCGAGGTCCGACTTCCGTATCTCCAAGCAGGAATTCCTTCCCCAGTAGGTTCCTTCAGAAAGTTAATGTCTGTATTCCCCAGCCGAGCTTTATAATCATAAACAGTTTATAAAGTTTTCTCCTGTGCAGAGTTTATTTCTATGACAGCGGAAGCTCAATCTCCAATAGAGATTTTCTCTCCAACAATGGAAGTTCATCCCCAACTGATTTTATTTCTCCAAATCAGCAGATCTTCCAATAAAGTATCTCCCTTCCCCATAGAGTCATTCCCCTGCAAGATTGTTCTCAAACAGAGTCTCTCCGGTAGAATGTTCTCAAGCAGAACACACGTAAATCCCCAGCTAGTCATCTTCGGTCACTATCCCCAACGGAAACAAAGAACTCAACTCCTTATACTCTCCAACAATAGTCTAGGATTTATTTTCCCCAGCTAGAGAATATCACAATAGCATTGCATATCCACACATCATGGCATGTGCATACATATTATACAGCATAATCTCATTTATTTTGAGAACGTCATTACTCAATACATACATCATGACATTACATACGACTAACTCTTTACCTTTCATGGAAAGATGCAATCAAGTTCTCACGAGTTCTCTCTGGTTCAGTCAAACCGACACCAAGGTTTCTATTCCAGTTGAAGATATTCCAACACTTTTCAAGATTTTCTCTGGTTCAGTCAAACCGACACTAAGGTTTCTATTCTAGTTGAAGATGTTCTAAAACTTTCGTCTGGGTCAGCCGAATCACCGCTAAGATTCCCATGATTTCTATGCCAGTCAAAGTTAATCTGAGACCTCTCCCGGGTTCAGTCAAATCGATACTAAGATTTCTCTCCCAGTTGAAGACAACTCGAGACCTTTCCCTGGTTCAGTCAAATAGATACTAAGATTTCTATTCCAGATTAAAAGCTATAAAGCCCGGAAATTGACCGGATAATATCTTAATTTCTCCAAAATACTACGAAGCCTGGAATCGATAGGATAGTGGTATATCTCAAATTCAAGCTATGAAGCCTGGAAATCGACCGGATAATATCTTAATTTCTCCAAAATACTACGAAGCCTGGAATAAACCAAATAGTGGTATATCTCAAATTCAAGCTATGAAGCCCGAAAATCAACCAGATAATATCTTAATTTCCCCAAATTACTGAAGCCTGGGACACGACCACACAATAGTACAAAATACTACGAAGCCTGGAATCGACCAAATAGTGGTATATCTCAAATTCAAGCTATGAAGCCCGGAAATCGACCGGATAATATCTTAATTTCCCCAAATTACTGAAGCCTGGGATACGACCAGATAACAGTACAAAATACTACGAAGCCTGGATTTGACCAGATAGTGGTATATCTCAAATTTAAGCTATGAAGCCCGGAAATCGACCGGATAATATATTAATTTCTCCAAATTACTGTAGCCTGGGACACGACCAGATAATGGTATAAGACACCGTGAAGCCTGGAGCACGACCAGATAACAGTATGAGACGCTGTGAAGTCTGGAGCACGACCAGATAGCGGCAAGGGACACTGTGAAACCTGGAGCATGACCAGATAACAGTATGAGGTACTGTGAAACTTAGAATTCGACCAAACAGCAGTTTACTCAGCCAATTACTATTGAAGCCTGGAAACGACCGAATGTTAGTGTGCCTTAAATTCAAGTTGAAACCCGGATGCGACCGGATATCCACTTAATTCCTTCTGAAGCCTAGAGCACGACCAGATAACAATTTTTGAGATTGCAAAGCCTGGAGCACGACCAAATAGAAAGTGTAATCTCATCTCCCCAGTAAGTCACTGTGAAACCTGGAGCACGACCAAATAGCAGTTAATCTTATTATCCTCAGCAAATCACTGTAAAGCCTGGAGCACGATCAGATAGCAGTTCACTTTCACCTCCTCGACTAAGAGATGATTCCCCAGTAGAGTAACGAACATATGAATCTCCTAAAATTCTATTTCTCCCAAGACAGAGACCAACATTCCTCAGCAGATTCCTCCTCAACGACAGGAACAGGAATTCTCATCAAAGGAATATCTCGGGAAATCAACATCCTCTAGATGGCATCTTTAAGCCCATCTCCGACGATTCTCCGTCATATCTTCCGGATGGCATCTTTAAGCCCATCTCCAGTGACCTTCCATCATCTCCTCCAAATGTCATTTGTAAGCCCATTCCCGATACTACCTATACAGTCCAGCATCATCTTAGACGAGTGCAAATTTCTGGGCACTCTAGTGTTCAATCATCTTCCACCTTTGAATCACGAAAGGCAGATCCGCCAATCTACATCCTCAGGGCTAAGAATATTGAACAGGGGAAGCTGTTGTACTCCAAAATTTTCCCTATCATTTTACTCAACACATTCCCATTGAGGTCCTCAACTTGCTCAAGGATGCCCAAGAGTTGACCAGACAAACTCTCTCCTAAGGCAATGTACCTCAAACTAGGGTTTCCATTTTTATCAAGATGTGTGAACTCCAAAGGTCCCTAATACCTTCCATGGTCTCAATATGCTCTCAAGGTCATCCATGTCAAGTTTCATGCATTGCACAAGAAGTTTGCTCAGTCAATTACCCAGATGCTTGAAAATCAACTATACTAGGTCAAAAGTCAATTGTGGCCCACATACAGTCAAACTTCAAGATTTTTGGTCAACATCAACATTTTTAAGTGGCATTCATCATTTGATCAAGGGTTGATCATGATTCCTCAAGGAATGCCCTAAATTCATCAAAACCCAAAAGTTGCTAAATTAGGGTTTCTCAAGAAAAGTCAACTAAACTTTGACCAAGCATAACTTCTTCATACTTTATCATAAAGTTTCCATCCAAGGCTCATTTTGAAGAGGATGCAATTTCCTAAAATTCATATTCATCCCACAAGTTCAAAATATGCACTCATCAAAATATATGAATTTCTACATTATAGGTCCTTTTGAAAAGTCAATAAAAACACTTTTTGGGTCAAAGCTTCTTACATGAACATGGAAGACCCAATAGAGATGAAACTAAAAGGGTTGTTTAGGGGACATCCTAAGGTATCTAAAAAGTCCATGAACACCTCTGTAGGGTTAAAATTGGAGGAGATGTGCCTTGTCAAAGTTGACCATTTTTGCCAAATTGCCAAAAGTCAAATGTGCTAAAAAATGCATTTTTGTCAAATGGGCCTAGCTTATCATGCTTGCATCTTACTTGTGACATGGTCCACGACCCAAATCAGCATCCACACATTATTTGTTTCATTATTTATTTTATTTTGATTTTTTATTATTTAAAATTCAAATTAAATCAAATAAATGGAAAAAAAACACAAAAGATTGAATTTGATTTGATTTTTTTGTAGGAATCAAATCAAATCAACCTAGCATGACCAAATAAAATCGTGCAAGAGCTAATTGATTGGAAAAGATCTTAATTTGGTCTATTTTGGAAACAAATCGTACAAGGCAAAGAATGAAATCAAATCTCCATAATTTGCAAAGATATGATCAGTTTTTGTTGACCTAAATCATTCTATCATATATAACTAACATCTCTAAAGCATAAAAGAAGGATATAGGTCGTGTAAGCTGCAAAAAAACTGCAAAATTGTCAAAAAAAAGTGGTGGATCTTTTTCCAACTTAGAGGCCAATTCAAAGCATTCTAAGACTACCAATAGACTCCTGGACATCTCCAGAACGTGTTTCAATCCATTGCAAGCATCCTCACGCCCAGAATCACGAGTTACAGACCCACGGTTTGCATATCCAAACTTGAACTTGATTTTACAATTTACGCATGATTAATTACTTTTGAGCATAGCATTGTGTTTGTATTGACATCTGGAGTGTTTTGGTTTAAGTAATTTTGCATTTTGACGCCTGTATGCATATTTGCCATAGCTAGGGTTTACCATGTCGTTTTAGGGTTTTTCCATACAGGTTAAATTGGCCCAAGAAAGGGATACCATGATGCTCGTGGCATCAAGATGAATCGATCCATGTGCTTGGAATTAATTTATCATGCTTGCTTTTGATTTTTGAAATTTGTAGGGTTATAGCCATGGAAGTTTGTCCGTAGGTATAAGTCTCATACCTAAAACGACAGACAAGGGAAGAAGAAGACAATGTGGCTGACAACCATTGGCTTGTTTGAATAAAATGCGCGTTTTTTTTTAAATTTTCAGTCATCCACTTTGTTTTCATATAATATGCATTGTTTGTATTATATTAACAACTAAGACATGTAGCCCAGTTGGTTAAGCGCGCATGGTATTGAGGGAGAGGACCTGGGTTTGATCCCAGGTCCCAGCATTTTGGTATTTTCCTAATATTTGACAACAGGTTCTATGCATGCCGTTCCAAGACGTCTACCATGCGCTGTCAGCATCCTACCATTGGATTCATCATCAATCCAGATCCAACGTCCTTTACAACAAGGTCCATGGTACACCATCAGAAAGAGAGGGCACTGAACCCAGCGCAAGGCAGATGGGCCAAGGAATTTAGGCTTGACAAATTCAGGCGTCACACCCCCCTTTTTCAGCAATACAGGCCCAAGTTTTTTTTCTTTTTCTTTCTTTATTCATTTTCTTTATTTTAATTATTTTCCTTTTTTTTACAAAATAACCTAAAAAATCATTTTTATCATAAAATCAAAAATCACAAAAACTTAAAAAAATCTTTTTTCATAAAAAAATATTTTGTTTCTTTAATTAATTAATTAGTTTAATTATTTAGGGCAATTTAATTATTTTTCTATATAATTTAAATTAATTAGAAATTAGGGTTTAGTTTGTACATAACCTAATTAATTTTATTTTTTCGAAAAATAACTTAAATATATTTTTAATTAGATTTTTAGGTTTCTTAATTCATTCTCGCATTTTAATTCTTTTTTTATTATTATAACTGTTCCGAGGTTGTAATAGATTTAATTAGGATTTTAAATTTTTGCATCTTTATTTAGAGTCAAGATAATCATGTATCTGCAAAAGCCCTGTAATAGCGTAGGAACTTTACCTTCTCGCTTTTATATTTATATGCTTGTATATAATTGTTAGCAACCTAGGTTTGTATACTTAATCAATTAAATAGATCATTTAATTACAAGATAAATATCTGAAAACGAACACTGCTGCACACTTACACCCTTAGGGTATGCTTCACTTGGTTGCCTCGAAAATAATGGTCGTGTCCCTCGAACGTAGGGATACCTTAGCAAAGACCAGCGATTCAAAGTCGTCATAAAGATCACAGCCCCTACTTGTCCCGCGAGTTGCCTACGAATTGATCTTATGACGATGGTCCCTTCGAAAACACTAAGGTATTCTTACTTGTTGCCTTCAGTGACCATTTCGTCCCTTCAGACGTCCCTTTAAAATTCCAACGACAGTGCTACCTATTCCTTAATAATGGGATAATGTTGTCTAAAGGAAAATGAACAGTCTTTTTCGAGTAGGTATATTAGTTCCTAGGTACTTTCTCAAACAAACAAACTTTTCCACACCAAACACTTTTCAAACAAAGTTTTCAAAAACAACTTCGTAACACTCTTGAGGACAGAAATAAGGGTTAAATCGAAGTAAAACAAAACTTTTCAAAACAAGCACACACAAGCAATTTCAAAATGATCAAGTACCTAAGAGCCCATGGAAAACCATGGATAGAAAGGATGATAACACCTTCCCCTTCTATAATCTACCCCCCGTATTCAGAAATATTCTCGAAAAAGGTTTTTTCTGTTCTTTTTCCTTTTCCTGATTGGATAAAATAAAAGTCGGTGGCGACTCTTGCTTACCGTGACATTTTGCGAACAAAAAACACAAACCAGTATTAACAGTCGGTTCTGCCACCTATCACAGTCGGTTTATTTCCGGGTTGTGGTGAAGGTTGCCACATGTGTTCATCTTTGCCTTCTGGTTGCCATTTGCTGAAAATAGGTGTCCAACGCCTGATGGACAGCAGAGAAATTTTGTCTGAGAAAACTTTGATTCCAATTGTTCCATGTGAAGATATTGCAATTATAACCATTTCCGCCAATCCTTCCAAAGTCTCCTCGAGAAGACCTGTTATGATTACATCTGCTCTAAGAGTCGCTCCGTTAATAATCACCCTTCCTGGTCCTGTCCCATACGCCTCATACAAAGCTGCCCCTTGGCATTATGGCGTCGATGTCTACTATCATGGCGTTAAACAAGACCTGAAGAATGAAGAGGCTGATCCCGATGTCAGTAACATTGTCGGGACCAGTAAGATCACCAGAAGTGGAAGGGTTTTCTCTCCTGAGATTTCCCCAAAAATTGTCAATAAGCCTGTCGTTATTTCGCCCGCTATTCCTGTTAGTGCTTCAACTACTACTCCTGTTCTTACTCCAATTTTTACTCCTACCGTCGAGTCATCTGGTACCTGAGGAAAAGAAGCTATAGGTGAGCCTGCCCAGACGGAGGCACCTAGAAAAATTGTCGTAGAAGCCTCTAAGAAAGAGATAGAGGAAATATTAAAAATAATTAAAAAGAGCGACTACAATGTGGTCGAGCATCTGGGGCAGACTCCCTCAAAGATATCCATGTTGTCTCTACTGTTGTGTTCTGAGGCCCGTGCGAAGGCTTTGATCGCATTCCTCAAGACTGCGCACGTGCCGCAGGAGACCTCGGTTGATTAATTCAAAGACTATATGGCCAGCCTGACTATTGACAATGGGCTGGGTTTTTCAGATGCCGATTTGACACTAAAAGGGAGGAAGAATAATAATGCTCTGCATGTCTCGATCGAATGCAGGGGCACTATGATGGCTCATGTGCTGGTAGATATTGGGTCTTCACTGAATGTCCTGCCGAAGAAGGCTCTCGATCGACTATATTGTGAGGGATTGACCTTAAAGCCTAGTAACATTGTGGTAAGGGCTTTTGACGGGTCAAAGAGAATGGTGCATGGGGAGGTGGACATCCATATCAAGGTAGGTTCTCAGACCTTTGAGTCCACTTTCTATGTAATGGACATCCGGTCGTCATACTCTTGTTTGTTGGGTCATCCTTGTATCCATGAAGCTGGGGCTGTTAATTCCACACTGCACCAAATGCTAAAGTATCCAGTGAAAGGGGAAGATTGTCACTGTACGTGGCGAAGAGGAGTATATGGTGAGCCACCTCAACTCCTTCAGGTACATAGAGATAGACGAGGAATTCATAGAGACTCCTTGCCAAAACTTTGAAGAGGTTCCCCAGATCTTGGCATCGAATGAGACTACTACCGACACAAAACCTCCTCTGAAGATGGCTTCTCTCAAAGACGCCAGAGCAATGGTTGAAGAAGGTGGGTATACCAACTGGGGACAACTCCCTGATTTTACTCACAAAACTGACAAATTTGGTTTGGGCTTTACTTCAGGAGCTCCAAGGGCTGTTCGACGCGCTCGAGCTGGAGGACCTCCCCTACGCATCAACAATCGGGGAATTAATGCAATTCAAGACAGTGAGGAAGACTCTGACATTGACAGTTGGATCTACCCAACTACCAATGGTGGACCGAGTAATTGGACGACCAAAGATTTTATACCATTTTCTTTTATTCTGCAGTAATTATCTTACTTGTTTCCCAAGATTGTAATAAACAATTTAAACTCTACAACCTTGTGTCTTGCCCGAGGCACATTGGTTTTGTTTGTGAGGGTTATTATGTGTCATTTCATATATCATCAATAGAACATTGGACGTTCCTTGCATACAAATTTTGCGCTCTTTGTTTTTTCTTTTCTGCTTTCACTTTATCAAAACAACTATACTCTTACACACACTCACGTAATATACTGCATATCCATATCCACTCTGGATCCCATTGACAATAGTTTTGCTACTGCCGGTTATGACTTCGAAAATCCGATCAACCAAGCCGAGGACGAAGGTGAGGACGATTGTGAGGTGCCTAGAGAGCTTGCTAGACTGTTACAACAGGAAGAAAGGGTTATACAACCCCAAGAAGATCCAGTTGAGACAATAAACTTGGGCACAGAGGTGGACAGAAAGGAAGTCAAGATAGGCACAAATCTGGAAGCTAAGATCAAATAGCAGTTGATACAGATGTTGCACGACTATGTTGAGATCTTCGCCTGGTCATACAAAGACATGCCTGGTTTAGACACTGATATTGTGGTACATCGTATGCCGTCCAAGGAAGATTATCCTCTGGTTAAATAGAAGGTCCACCGTATGTGCCCTGAAATGTCATAGAAGATCAAGGCGGAGGCCATGAAATAGTTCAACGCAGGGTTCTTAGTTGTCACCTCCTATCCACAGTGGGTTGCTAATGTTGTTCCGGTGCCAAAGAAGGACGGCAAGGTACGGATGTGTGTGGACTACAGAGACCTGAACAGAGCGAGCCCCAAGCATGACTTCCCGCTTCCTCACATTGATTTTCTAGTTGACAACACCGCTCAGCACAAAATCTTCTCCTTCATGGATGGTTTCTCTGGCTACAACCAGATCAAGATGGCTCCTGAAGACATGGAGAAGACAACCTTCGTCACACAGTGGGGCACCTTCTGTTACAAGGTGATGCCTTTTGGGTTTATGAATGTTGGGGAAACTTATCAGCGAGCCATGGTCGCCTTGTTCCATGATATGATTCACCACGAGATAGAGGTTTATTTTGATGAAATGATAGCCAGGTCTCAAACTGAAGAGGAACACCTGGATCATGTACAAAAGTTGTTCGACAGGTTGAAGATATACAAGCTGAGGCTTAATCTAAAAAAGTGCACCTTCGGGGTAAGGTCTGGAAAGCTTATGGGTTTCATCGTCAGTGACAAAGGTATTTAGGTAGACCCCGCAAAAGTAAACGCCATACAAGAGATGCTGGCTCCCCGTACAGAGAAGGAAGTTAGAGTTTTATTGGGACGTTTAAATTATATTGCCAGGTTCATTTCACATCTGACTGCTACTTGTGAACCCATCTTCAAGCTTCTGAAGAAAGATCAAGTGGTAAAGTGGAATGACTGTTGTACCCCAAAATTTTCCCTCCTCTTTTTCCACAAGAAATCACAGCCTCGGGTTTGCCCTGACTTTTCATAATGGCGTAAGAATCAGTCAAACAGACTTTTTCTTATCAGTCTATCCAAATTAGGGTTTCCATTAACTTTTGAAGCGGTTCAAGCAGATTGCTAGGGTTTGGTTGAGTTTGGCTCAGGGTTTGATCAGGCAGGCGCTTATGTGAAAATTAAAACAAGAATCAGGGTTTTGTGCGCGCATTCTCAGAAAGAATTAATTCTACATTTCTCTTCAGATTACTCTGAGATATGAGCTGAGGCAGTGGAATTAAGAACTTGCAGTGTTTGATTTAATCAGTAAAGGCAAAGGAATATGGACATTTGTTGTGATTGAATGTGCATTGTTATGTTTAATTCGGAACGCCGGACGTTTATTAATTATTTCTTTTTCTAAGTCAGAATAATTGGATTTACTTCCAGTTATTTTAATTTAAGAAACTCAAATAATTAAATAAACAATTAAAGAGAAATAAAAGAGAATTAACTGATCAAAAAGGATTTTTATTCATCTTTAATTGTTTTGTTACAAATTATTATTTGAACAACTGTAAATTTATTTACATCTTTGTTTACAATAATAATGTTACAAATAATTGAAATGAAATGAAATTGCATCCTATTTTTCTAAATCTTCATCTTCTACTAATGCTCCTTTGCTCAATTGATTTTACCTGCAAAAAGAAAAGGAAAAAGTCAAATGCAGATGAATTAAGAAAAAAAGAAGCAGGCAATTATTTTTAGGACTCATCATTAAAAGTAACTGGCCGGAATCAGTTTGTTTGCCCTCTCTGCAAATCACAAGATTGCTCTTGGTTCACAAAGAGGGATAGGAATAGTGTTTGCAAATAAAATGTGAAATGCACAAAAGCTACCATACTGCATAAATTGTCAAACCAAAGAATATGCCAAAAGAACAAATTGCCCATTTCAAAATTCCAAACCAAGTATAAAGTCCAAAAGGCAAACTGATGTACATTGGCAAACAAGCTGTCAAGGAAGCATAATGCCTAACCAAGTCACATATTGCAAACTGAACTGCACAAACTAAGCCAAAGATGTCAAACTATCCAAACTGTCCAAAGGCTATTCAAAGCTGTCAACAAAGTACACAAAGTATGCAGGAAATATGGAAAGTATGCAGAGGAAAGATACAAGTGCAAGCAAGGTATTCAAAGATACATCACTTTCCAAGGCCAGTCACCTTTTCAGAGAAAAAAGTATAGTAAGCAATATAATATGCTTTTAATCTGTAAAGAGAGAGAAGAGAGAGGGAGGTAGCTTACAGGCTTGAGGCTTAGGCTTAAGATATAAACAAACTTATCAGAACATAAAAAAGAAGAGGCAGAATAATACAAAGCAAAAATACCACAAAACTGTATCAACAAAAACATACAGAGCTGCCTCCAACCTGCTTCAAACAAACAAAAATCCTGCAACCTGATTCAAAACCCCAAATCCAAGCATAGCAAAAACCTGTTTCAAAACTCTCAAATCTGCCTAAAACATTCAAACACATCAACCTGTAAAGACAGAGCTGCCTCAAGCTTGCCAAAGGCCAAGCCTGCTAACCTGTATTCAAAACCATCAACCTGCATAAACCTTGAAACCCTTCAAACCAGAAAAAGCCTTTCCAACCAAAGCCTAAAATTCCAACCAAAGCATATCAAGCAAACCTGTTCAGGCCTCAAAACTATAATACAAACATACAAGCCCTTTCAAGACAGTGTTAAGCCTTATCCTGCATAAACCTGAAACTTTAAACAACCAGAAGCCTAAAGCTTCAAGCCTATTTTCAAGCTTCCAAACCTGTAAACTCCAAACAAAATCACAAGCCTATACAAGCAAAATCCTATAACCTGTCTCTAACCTAACAGCCTTCAAGCCTTGAAGCCTTGAAACCAGAAAAAAAAGCTTCCAGGCCTCAAACAGAAGCCTTGTCAAAAAATAAGCCATAGCCCTTCTTCGAACCAACAAATCGAAACAACAACTGAACCAACCACACCCTCAGAGCTAGGCTCATCATAGGGTTCAACAACAAATTATCATAGGGTTCAACAGCAAATTATCATAGGGTTCAACAGCAAATCATCAGAGGAAAAGAAGCAAATAAGCAGAAGAGAGAACTAGGCAAAGGTTTTCAGTCATCATCATCAAACCATAAAATACAAAGATACCGGATTTCCAAGCAAGCTCATCAGTGCATCACGTTCCTCCGCCTTCAGCTGTCCAGCACGCCTCCGGTTCGCTTTCCCTCCTCCCCAAAACAATGAACTCCAAATGTAGTATTTTCCTCTTTCTTTTCCACACCTCACACAAAAACAGGTAGGATATAAAGAATCAGTACATAAAAGATGCATGAACCAAACGAAACCCTAAATACGTTAGGTTTGAACTATTACCTTCTTCGAAATAGCCGCCTGCGTGACCAGGGAGAGGAGGGAGCGATGATGGCGTTGGTAGCTGAGACGAAGGGATTACATCAGTGGCTATGGCTTGAGAAATGAAGAAGACGAAGAGCAAAGGTGGAAGCGGCGCCCCTGTAATGTTACAAACCTAATTCCAAAATGATACAAAATCAATGAAACCCTAAACAAACTTGTGAAAAAACGATTGGGCCGGTTCGCCCATCAGCTGCCTAAAGCCCATACAAATTCCACGCATACCCCCCCTTTCCTAACCTTAACCATCTCTGTTTGGGCTGAACAAAGGCCCCCTAAAGCCCATTTAATTCCTTCCTTTTTTATTTTTCTATTTTATTTTCTATTTATTTGAACTAATACATTTCATTTTCTTCTTACATAATTTTATTTTCTTTTTATTTTATTACATTTGGAAAATATATAAATATTAGATTTAATTAATAGATTTTTGGTCTTAAAACTTTTAATAAATCTTTTTCATACATAAAACATTAATTTTCTTAAAACATCTTTTTTTCTTTTCTTCAATTAAAAACTTTTGTATATAAACATCAATACATAAAAAATATAATTAAACTTAAAACATTTCCTTTTCTTTTCTTAAAACTTTTGTTTGTACATATTAACAAAAATACAAAAAAACCAAAAAAAAGACAATAATATTTAATAAGTAAATACTTACTTAAGTTTGTATTAAGTTAAACATCTTTACTCACTTGTAAATAAATCATATACACTTACACAAATACTCCAATACATTTGCTTGTCTTTTATTCTTATACATTGATTACATTGCGATTGATTCGATTTGGTTGTAAATATATTTGGACACTACTCTCCTAATAAGTCTCATCCCCATTTGTAAATATTTGTACCCTCACTCCCGGATACTTATTTGTAATAGTGTAGACTTTAAATTCCCTCAATTTATCGCTTTCAATTATACCATGTTTAGACCTAGGGTTTGTATGTAAATAAAATCAACCGCTAGATAACCTAATACAAAGATAAATGCATGACAATCAATACACAATTCACACTTGCACCCCTAGGGTAATCCCGCTTGTTACCTTCCAAAATGGGCCATGCTTGCACGTTGAGTTTCTTTGGCAAAACAATTCAAATGATCATAGTCCCTCGATGACGCTTTCGAAAGTTGCCTAAACGAAATGATCATAGTCCCTTCAAGCAAAATTGCCAAAGACACTTGGCACCATTACGTTCATGGTCCATACGATGACCCGCGCCTGTCCCGTTAACATCCTAACACAAGATTGTCCACCAAATACAATGGTGGAACAATACTGTTAAAAGGGTTAAAGCATGAGAAAAAACCTTTGAGTAAATTTAGGGGTAGACAACTCTTAGTTACTTGATCAAACTTGCAAAACACACTTGCCTACTTTTCAAAACCCACTCCACAACACCCTTTCAAAAACAAACTTTCAAAAACATTTGAAACATCTTTTCGAAAAAGACACACACCTTTGTAAAACATTCGAGTAAAGAATTGTTACAACTGTTGCCTAGACAAGGCCTCTTTTTCAAAACATTTTTAAACACACACACACACCACCATTTCAAGCAAATGAAAATCAAGGCAAGTGATCTAAAACAAGTAACTAAGAGCCCATGGATAACAATGGATGAAAAGGGTGCTAATACCTTCCCTTTTCATAATCTACCCCCCCCCCCCCCCCCCCCCCCCGAACCCAGAAAACATCTCAAAGGTTTTTGCTCTGCTTTTTAACCTTTCCTTAGGATAAAATAAAAAGTCGGTGGTGACTCTTGCTAAACCGAAACATTTGCGAAAACAAACGCAAACCTCAAGTCAGTTCTCCCACCGTATCACAGAACTGGCGACTCTGCTGGGGATTTATTTAAAAGTGGGGTTACCTTAGGGTTTTAGATCACCTTTACATTCTTGCTTTGATTGCCTTGATTGCTCTACTTTTTGGGTCCTTGTTTGGGTTTGTTGTAAATCCTACACCCAGATTTTGGGGAACCTTCTTAGGTAAATAGCAATAAAACTGTGAGGGAACTATGCGGGGTATACCGACATGGTTGAAGCAGTAAGCTATGTTAGTGTGATATATTTGTGAGTACCGGTAACCCTTGAGTTAAATCAAGGAGAGTACGGGGCCGCTGAGTGATGTCGTGAAGCACTAACGAACTCTTAGAACCTTAATTGACCATCTTAGCCTTTTTAGGGGTAGTGAGATAACCGACTTTGGTGCAGTCCGAAGTTGGTAGAAACTCGATACTACACTCATTGAGGGTTATTTTCTTGGAATATTTTGGTCGCCAGTTAAGTGGCTAAACCAAAACAATGAACACAGAAAATAATCCAATGATATTGAGCTCCTTAGAACCCGATTCCTACTTTAGGACAGGATGAGCCAACTAACTTCAAGAGGGTACTTACCTACAAACCCCATGCAAGCCTAAACCTAAGGACTTGTTTGCTTTGTATGAATATGATTACCTGTATATACACTTACTTGCTTCTGCATACATGTACATAACATCATAACATCATACCATAGCATTTTTTCACTAACCACTTCAAGGATCTCGAGGGTCTGTTGATGCAGGGTCATGTTGAACCAGACGTCTACCAAAAGGCAAGAGGTTTTTTCCTCTAAACAAATGCCATCAAAGATCAAGTGCAACAACTTGAATCAGGGGCTATGACCCACTTGACATGGTGAGCTTGATTCTCGTGGAAAGACATCCACCGGTGCAAAGTTCTCCAATCAAAGATCAAAGTTCAACCTCTAACATTCTCTTGTGTTTACCCCAAGAGATCCTTGAAAGCATGCATTCACATATCATGCATTGCATCATAACCTTTTTCCTTTTCAGGTTTCCTTATTCTCCCACTGTTTATTTCAGTAGAGATGGCCTTGGAACAGACTCTCAAGGATCTCCAAGCTCAAAACGCTCAACTTCAAGAGATGTTCTTGAACCTATCCAAGGGGCAAGAAGAGGTCAAGACGCTCCTCACCAGGGGCATGATCGTGGGAAATCCTGGGGACGACAGAGATGACCAGTGGGAGCTACACATTGAGATAGCCATATTGAAAGGGGAACTGGTGAGTCAGAGGGCTCTCATCCAGAACTTGGCTCAAAGACAAGAAGATCTCGGGGTTCTCGTCAACAAACTGCTTCGGGACAACCAAGTAGGACAGACAACTGGGGCTGAAGATCAAATCATCATTCCACCTTTTCTGAGACAAGAAGACAAGGGAAAAGCTCCTCAACTTGCTTCAGGTTCACAAGCCCAACAACACCTTACGCCTGCTCAACAAAGACAGGGGCATCAGCGTAAGAAGGTCGCGCCCAAAAGACAATTAACCAAAATCAACATGTCACTGGGTCAAGTGCTACAACGCATGTTGCAGGCAGGGCTGATTACATTAAGGGTCCCTCATCCGAACCCTAATACTTCTGCTCCTACCTATCATCCCAATAGGAGGTGTGCATACCACTCCTATGGTCCTGGACATGACACCGAGGACTGTTGGGCCTTGAAAAACAAAACTCAGGATCTGATTGACAATGGAGTGCTGAAATTCATGTCGGATGGTGAGATGAAAATCTTCCACTTTGGATGCTCCACCTGAATTGACGAAGCTCAAACTGAGAGACTTTTGCTTCATTTGAATTTTCAAAGTTGTAATTTTTTTTGTTATTCAAACATTTATCTATTAATGTCAAACTTTGTTTCATTAATGCATTGCATATGTTTGTCTTGAATTCATCCATTCGTTTTCACTACTCTTATGCTTTCTTTTTGACATTTAACTCTTGATAAAAAGCTGCAAGCCTTTAGAGGGAGGATGACGAAACAATACCATAATCTCATACAGTATGCTTTTGAACAAACCTTGCTGATGATGTACAGGCATTTCTTTCAATACCCAAACACTGGAGTTATAAGGAAGATAATCCCTAGTCAACCCCTTCGAGCCAAAGAAGTAGGAGTTTTCTGTTCTAAACAAATTGAAACCTTTGACTTAAACCTAGGGCAGGGTAGTCTCTCAGTTAATTCAAAAAAGGTGTGCATTGAAGTCGCAAACTCTCAATTTGTAACACAACGAACGACGTCAACAAAAAAAAGCATTCCTCTGGAATCAAAAGACAGTGATGGTTCCTTATCTCATAAACAATCATTGTCTCTCTCAAAAAAAAAAGCCCACTAAGCTAAAACCTACAAAGGAGGCTTAAGAAGCTGGGGCATCCCGCTGACTGTAATCCCGAAAACAGGAACAGTCAGGCAAAAGTTAGGGATAATAAATCAAAAAAAGAGGTCATTACAAATCCTTAACAACATGAAAAATGTTGCAAAAGAAAAAGGAGATGATGATTGTCTTCCAAAATTCAACTGGTGAACCATCACCCAAAAGTCGTCCCAAACTCGAATAGAGTTCGACGCACGATTAACTGAGCTTAGGATTGAAGAACATCACGAAGAGCGGGTGGGTACGAATATACTTTGAGCCTTTATCCTTTGTTTCTTAAACCGTGAACCAGGCCACGTTACAACCCTTCAAAAGTCCTAATTGAAGCATGAGTTAGTTCGAAAACATACTGTAACAAAAGGTATCCTGACTCCTGTAAGGCTTTGCTCTAAAATCTTGTGTTGATTTGTCTTATAAAAAGTTTTATGCTAAAAAACGCATTTTTTAAAACTTCGAGACAAACATAAACTTTGCATTGCTTGAATATCATTGTTCGCATTTGGCTATTTATTTGACAGCGAAGAAATTCATACAGCGAATGTTCGGGGGAACGAAAACTCTCTCAGTGAGTAAAATCACTTCAAAAGGATGACACTTCCGTCGCAAAAATCTCCTATCGACAAGGGGCATGACATGTCACTACTCAACACACCTGGGGCAGTCCAGTCAAGGTTTCAACAAGATCTTTCAAAGTTCGGTTAACCTGGGGCAGTCCAGTCAAGGTTTCAACAAGATCTTTCAAAGTTCGGTTAACCTGGGGCAGTCCAGTCAAGGTTTCAACAAGATCTTTCAAAGTTCGGTTAACCTGGGGCAGTCCAGTCAAGGTTTCAACAAGATCTTTCAAAGTTCGGTTAACCTGGGGCAGTCCAGTCAAGGTTTCAACCGATCTTTCAAAGTTCGGTTAACCTGGGGCAGTCCAGTCAAGATTTCAACAAATCTCTCAAAAGTTCAGTGAACTTGGGGCAAGTCTCCTTCATCATCACTTGGGGCATTCGAATGTCAAAAGTGTTCAATAATTCCTTCATCACCTGTTGGAAGATATAGTTTTACACAGACTCATCATCAGGAAACCCTACACCGGTTCCTTCTTTACTCCAAGACTTCTGAAAATAGTTCACGGGTTCTCTAGTAACGGATGTTAACCTATCGCTTGTTCAGACCAGACTTCTGAAAACAGTTTAGGGATTCTCCAGTAACGGATGTTAATCTATCGCTTGTTCAGACCAGACTTCTGAAAACAGTTCACGGGTTCTCCAGTAACGGATGTTAACCTATCGCTTGTTCAGACTCAAGACTTCTGAAAACAGTTCACGGGTTCTCCAGTAACGGATGTTAACCTATCGCTTGTTCAGATTCTTCTTCAACTTCTGAAAACAGTTTACGGATTCTCCAGTAACGGATGTTAATCTATCGCTTGTTCATACCAGACTTCTGAAAACAGTTCACGGGTTCTCCAGTAACGGATGTTAGCCTATCGCTTGTTCAGATTCTTCTCAACCTCTGAAAACAGTTTACGGATTCTCCAGTAACGAATGTTAATCTATCGCTTGTTCAGACTCAAGACTTCTGAAAACAGTTCACAGGTTCTCCAGTAACGGATGTTAACCTATCGCTTGTTCAGACTCTTCTCAACCTCTGAAAACAGTTTATGGATTCTCCAGTAACGGATGCTAATCTATTGCTTTTTCAGACTCAAGACTTCTGAGAACAGTTCACGGGTTCTCCAGTAACGGATGTTAACCTATCGCTTATTCAAACTCTTCTCAACCTCTGAAAACAGTTTACGGATTCTCTAGTAACAGATGTTAATCTATCACTTGTTCAGACTCAAGACTTCTAAAAACAGTTCACGGGTTCTCCAGTAACGGATGTTAACCTATCGCTTGGTCAGACTCTTCTCAACCTCTGAAAACAGTTTACGGATTCTCCAGTAACGGATGTTAATCTATCGCTTGTTCAAACTCAAGACTTCTGAAAACAGTTCACGGGTTCTCCAGTAACGGATGTTCACCTATCGCTTGTTCAGACTCTTCTCAACCTATGAAAACAGTTTACAGATTCTCCAGTAATGGATGTTAATCTATCGCTTGTTCAGACTCAAGACTTCTGAAAACAGTTCACGGGTTCTCCAGTAACGGATGTTAACCTATCGCTTGTTCAGATTCTTCTCAACTTCTGAAAACGGTTTACGGACGCTTCCCAACAACGGATGTTAATCTATTGCTTATTCAACTTCAACTCCTGAAAACAGTTTACGGATGCTTCCAGTAACGGATGTTAATCTATTGCTTATTCAGACCCCCAGTTCAGAGATGTTCCAAAACATGCATACCTTTCTGATACTCGACATACAGTTCAACAAACATTTCCAGATGGCATCTCTAAGCCCATCCTCATACCAACAATTTTCAGATGGCATCTCTAAGCCCATCCTCCTACCAGCAACTTCCAGATGGCATCTCTAAGCCCATCCCCCGACAAGATTCTGTCACATCCCTAGATGGCATCTCTAAGCCCATCACCAAATGGCATCTTTAAGCCCATTCCCTCTACCATCACATCACCGAGTGCAAATTTTTTGGGCACTCTAGTGTCTAATCTCCTTTTACCCTCGAGTCGCGAACGACAAACTTGCCAATCTAACTCTTCAGGTTCAAGAAGATTGAACAGGGGCAACTGTTGTACCCCAAAATTTGCCCTCCTCTTTTTCCACAAGAAATCACAGCCTCGGGTTTGCCCTGACTTTTCAGAATGGCGTAAGAATCAGTCAAACAGACTTTTTCTTATCAGTCTATCCAAATTAGGGTTTCCATTAACTTTTAAAGCGGTTCAAGCAGATTGCTAGGGTTTGGTTGAGTTTGGCTCAGGGTTTGATCAGGCAGGCGCTTCTGTGAAAATTAAAACAAGAATCAGGGTTTTGTGCGCGCATTCTCAGAAAGAATTAATTCTACATTTCTTTTCAGATTACTCTGAGATATGAGCTGAGGCAGTGGAATTAAGAACTTGCAGTGTTTGATTTAATCAGTAAAGGCAAAGGAATATGGACATTTGTTGTGATTGACTGTGCATTGTTATGTTTAATTCGGAACGCCGTACGTTTATTAATTATTTCTTTTTCTAAGTCAGAATAATTGGATTTACTTCCAGTTATTTTAATTTAAGAAACTCAAATAATTAAATAAACAATTGAAGAGAAATAAAAGAGAATTAACTGATCAAAAAAGGATTTTTATTCATCTTTAATTGTTTTGTTATAAATTATTATTTGAACAACTGTAAATTTATTTACATCTTTGTTTACAATAATAATGTTACAAATAATTGAAATGAAATGAAATTGCATCCTATTTTTCTAAATCTTCATCTTCTACTAATGCTCCTTTGCTCAATTGATTTTACCTGCAAAAAGAAAAGGAAAAAGTCAAATGCAGATGAATTAAGAAAAAAAGAAGCAGACAGTTATTTTTAGGACTCATCATTAAAAGTAACTGGTCGGAATCAGTTTGTTTGCCCTCTCTGCAAATCACAAGATTGCTCTTGGTTCACAAAGAGGGATAGGAATAGTGTTTGCAAATAAAATGTGAAATGCACAAAAGCTACCATACTGCATAAATTGTCAAACCAAAGAATATGCCAAAAGAACAAATTGTCCATTTCAAAATTCCAAACCAAGTATAAAGTCCAAAAGGCAAACTGATGTACATTGGCAAACAAGCTGTCAAGGAAGCATAATGCCTAACCAAGTCACATATTGCAAACTGAACTGCACAAACTAAGCCAAAGATGTCAAACTATCCAAATTGTCCAAAGGCTATTCAAAGCTGTCAACAAAGTGCACAAATTAGGCAGGAAATATGGAAAGTATGTAGAGGAAAGATACAAGTGCAAGCAAGGTATTCAAAGATACATCACTTTCCAAGGCCAGTCACCTTTTCAGAGAAAAAAGTACAGTAAGCAATATAATATGCTTTTAATCTATAAAGAGAGAGAAGAGAGAGGGAGGTAGCTTACAGGCTTGAGGCTTAGGCTTAAGATATAAACAAACTTATCAGAACATAAAAAAGAAGAGGCAGAATAATACAAAGCAAAAATACCACAAAACTGTATCAACAAAAACATACAGAGCTGCCTCCAACCTGCTTCAAACAAACAAAAATCCTGCAACCTGATTCAAAACCCCAAATCCAAGCATAGCAAAAACCTGTTTCAAAACTCTGAAATCTGCCTAAAACATTCAAACACATCAACCTGTAAAGACAGAGCTGCCTCAAGCTTGCCAAAGGCCAAGCCTGCTAACCTGTATTCAAAACCATCAACCTGCATAAACCTTGAAACCCTTCAAACCAGAAAAAGCCTTTCCAACCAAAGCCTAAAATTCCAACCAAAGCATATCAAGCAAACCTGTTCAGGCCTCAAAACTACAATACAAACATACAAGCCCTTTCAAGACAGTGTTAAGCCTTATCCTGCATAAACCTGAAACTTCAAACAACCAGAAGCCTAAAGCTTCAAGCCTATTTTCAAGCTTCCAAACCTGTAAACTCCAAACAAAATCACAAGCCTATACAAGAAAAATCCTATAACCTGTCTCTAACCTAACAGCCTTCAAGCCTTGAAGCCTTGAAACCAGAAAAAAAAGCTTCCAAGCCTCAAACAGAAGCCCTGTCAAAAAACAAGCCATAGCCCTTCTTCGAACCAACAAATCGAAACAACAACTGAACCAACCACACCCTCAGAGCTAGGCTCATCATAGGGTTCAACAGTAAATTATCATAGGGTTCAACAGAAAATTATCATAGGGTTCAACAGTAAATCATCAGAGGAAAAGAAGCAAATAAGCAGAAGAGAGAACTAGGCAAAGGTTTTCAGTCATCATCATCAAACCATAAAAGACAAAGATACCGGATTTCCAAGCAAGCTCATCAGCGCATCACGTTCCTCCGCCTTCAGCTGTCCAGCACGCCTTCGGTTCGCTTTCCCTCCTCCCCAAAACAACGAACTCCAAATGTAGTATTTTCCTCTTTCTTTTCCACACCTCACACAGAAACAGGTAGGATATAAAGAATCAGTACATAAAAGATGCATGAACCAAACGAAACCCTAAAAATGTGTTAGGTTTGAACCATTACCTTCTTCAAAATCGCCGCCTGCGTGACCATGGAGAGGAGGGAGCAATGATGGCGTTGGTAGTTGAGACGAAGGGATTACATCAGTGGCTATGGCTTGAGAAATGAAAAAGACGAAGAGCAAAGGTGGAAGCGGCGCCCCTGTAATGTTACAAACCTAATTCCAAAATGATACAAAATCAATGAAACCCTAAACAAACTTGTGAAAAAACGCTTGGGCCGGTTCGCCCATCAGTTGCCTAAAGCCCATACAAATTCCACGCATACCCCCCCTTTCCTAACCTTAACCATCTCTGTTTGGGTTGAACAAAGGCCCCCTAAAGCCCATTTAATTCCTCCCTTTTTTATTTATCTATTTTATTTTCTATTTATTTGAACTAATACATTTCATTTTCTTTTTACATAATTTTATTTTCTTTTTATTTTATTACATTTGGAAAATATATAAATATTAGATGTAATTAATAGATTTTTGGTCTTAAAACTTTTAATAAATCTTTTTCATACATAAAACATTAATTTTCTTAAAACATCTTTTTTTCTTTTCTTCAATTAAAAACTTTTGTATATAAACATCAATACATAAAAAATATAATTAAACTTAAAACATTTCCTTTTCTTTTCTTAAAACTTTTGTTTGTACATATTAACAAAAATACAAAAAAACCAAAAAAAAGACAATAATATTTAATAAGTAAATACTTGCTTAAGTTTGTATTAAGTTAAACATCTTTACTCACTTGTAAATAAATCATATACACTTACACAAATACTCCAATACATTTGCTTGTCTTTTATTCTTATACATTGATTACATTGTGATTGATTCGATTTGGTTGTAAATATATTTGGCCACTACTCTCCTAATAAGTCTTATCCCCATTTGTAAATATTTGTACCCCCACTCCCGGATACTTATTTGTAATAGTGTAGACTTTAAATTCCCGCAATTTATCGCTTTCAATTATACCATGTTTAGACCTAGGGTTTGTATGTAAATAAAATCAACCGCTAGATAACCTAATACAAAGATAAATGCATGACAATCAATACACAATTCACACTTGCACCCCTAGGGTAATCCCGCTTGTTGCCTTCCAAAATGGGCCATGCTTGCACGTTGAGTTTCTTTGGCAAAACAATTCAAATGATCATAGTCCCTCGATGACACTTTCGAAAGTTACCTAAACGAAAAGATCATAGTCCCTTCAAGCAAAATTGCCAAAGACACTTGACACCATTGCGTTCATGGTCCATACGATGACCCGCGCCTGTCCCGTTAACATCCTAACACAAGATTGTCCACCAAATACAATGGTGGAACAATACTGTTAAAAGGGTTAAAGCATGAGAAAAAACCTTTGAGTAAATTTAGGGGTAGACAACTCTTAGTTACTTGATCAAACTTGCAAAATACACTTTCCTACTTTTCAAAACCCACTCCACAACACCCTTTCAAAAACAAACTTTCAAAAACATTTGAAACATCTTTTCGAAAAAGACACACACCTTTGTAAAACATTCGAGTAAAGAATTGTTACAACGGTTGCCTAGACAAGGCCTCTTTTTCAAAACATTTTCAAACACACACACACCACCATTTCAAGCAAATGAAAATCAAGGCAAGTGATCTAAAACAAGTAACTAAGAGCCCATGGATAACCATGGATGAAAAGGGTGCTAATACCTTCCCTTTTCATAATCTACCCCCCGAACCCAGAAAACATCTCAAAGGTTTTTGCTGTGCTTTTTAACCTTTCCTTAGGATAAAATGAAAAGTCGGTGGCGACTCTTGCTAAACTGAAACATTTGCAAAAACAAACGCAAACCTCAAGTCAGTTCTCCCACAGTATCACAATGACGAATGTCAGACAGCCTTTGAAAGAATCAAAAAATACCTTTAAGAACCACCAATTATGATGCCTCCGGTTTAAGGAAGACCTTTGGTACTGTACTTAATAGTACTAGACAATTCAATGGGGTGTGTGCTGGGGCAGCATGACGAGTCTGGTCGAAAAGAGCACGCAATATACAACCTCAGCAAAAAGTTTATCGACTATGAGACAAGATACTCACTGCTCGAGAAAACTTGGTGCGATTTGGCATGGGCTGCTCGCCGACTAAGACAATATATGTTGACCCACACTACTTTGTTGATATCTAAGATGGATCCAATCAAGTACATCTTCGAGAAACCAGCTCTCTCCAGAAGAATAGCGAGATGGCAGATGATCTTAACTGAATACGATATACAATATACAACCCAGAAAGCAATCAAGGGGAGTGTATTGGTTGATCATTTGGCTCATCGGGTCGTGGATGACTACCAGTCCATGAATTTTGAGTTCTCAGATGAGAATATTATGCTGGTGTCTAACTACGAATAACCTGGACCGGATGAAGGACCCGAGGAGGGATCCCGATGGACTATGGTTCTTGACGTAGCTTCAAACTCACTTGGTAATGGCATCAACGCTGTAATCATATCTCCCGAGGGCTGTCATACTCCTTTCACCGCCCGACTATGTTTCAACTGCACTAACAACATGGCAGAGTACGAAGCCTACATCATGGGTCTCAAAGCCGCGATTGACCTCAGGATCAAGTTCTTAAATGTATTCGAGGGTTCATCCTTAGTGATAAGTCAGATCAAAGGTGAATGGGATACGAAGCATCCGAATCTCATCCCATACAATGAGCACGTACTGACATTACTCCCACACCTTGAGGAGGTAACCTTTGAACATTTCCAACGAGAGGAGAATCAGTTAGCAGACGCGCTAGCTACCATGTCTTCCATGTTCAAAGTCAAGTGGGACAACAAAGCTCCTTGAATCACCATTGAGAGGTTGGATGAACCAGCGCACTGTTGTGAGATTGATACCGAAGAGGTGGCAGAAAAACCCTGGTTCCATGAAGTAAAAAGGTACCTCGAGAATCAAGAGTATCCCGAAGGGGCATCGGTCAATGATAAGAAGTTTCTGAGAAGGTTCGCTGTGAAATTCTTCCTCAGTAATGGAATCCTCTACAAGCGCAACCATGACTCTACCTTACTGTGGTGTGTAGACAAGAGCGAAGCAGAGAGGATTATGACAGATCTACATGAAGGTAAATTTGGAACCCATTCCAGTGGACATACCATGGCTAAGAAGATCCTACGTGAAGGATACTACTGGTCCATTATGGAAGCAGATTGTTATCAGCACTCTCGAACTTGTCATAAGTGCCAAATCTATGCTGATAAGGTGCATGTGCCTCTGGTTCCTTTGAACGTCTTGACAGCTCTGTGGCCCTTTGCAATGTGGGGCATTGACATGATTGGAGAAATCAGGCCTACCGCTTCCAATGGCAACGCTTCATCTTGGTGGCCATATATTACTTCACAAAGTGGGTTGAGGCGGCCTCTTTTGCTACTATGACCAAGAACTTTGTGGAGCGGTTTATTCGACATAATCTGATCTGTCGGTATGGTGTGCCAGAGATAATTATTAATGACAATGGTACAAATATCAACAAGACGATGATCACCGATCTCTGTAAGCAATTCAAGATACATCATCATAACTCTTCTCCTTACCAGCCGAAGATGAATGGTGTTGTTGAAGCGGCTAACAAGAACATCAAGAAGATTATACAGAAGATAACAGTGACATACAAAGACTGGCATGAGATGTTACCATTCACTCTTCATGGATACTGTACCTCAGCACGGACGTCGACATGGGAAACACCGTAATCTCTGGTATATGGCATAGAGGCAGTCCTACCCATCGAGGTCTAGATACCTTCTCTCAGGATTATGAAGGATGCGGGTTTGAACGAAGACGAATGGATTCGGACTCGACTTGATCAACTAAATCTGATTGACGAGAAGAGACTTACTGTTATTTGTCATGGTCAGACATATCAAAAGCGAATGATCAAGGCTTTTAACAAGAAATTCAGACGTCAAGAATATCAAGTCGGGGATCTGGTAATCAAGCGCATCATACTGCTGCAAGGTGATCCCAGGGGCAAATGGACTCCCACATATGAAGGACCATATGTAGTTAAAAAAATTTTCTCGGGTGGAGCTATGATTCTAACCACCATGGACGGTGACGACCTTCATCACCCTGTCAATGCGGACATAGTGAAAAGATACTACGCATGATAAAAGACCTGCTAGGTTGACTGGCCTAGGCAAAAATAAGGGCTTCCCGGCAAACCAAAAGGGTTCGGGCATAAGTAAGGGATGAAAACAAAAAAAATATGTACACCCGGCAAGTCGAAAACCTGAAAAGGCGACTTGGGCAAAAAGCGGTATCCCGATGGACTGAAAACCCGAAAGGGCAGTCCAGGAAAAAGTTAGGGATATAAAGCGTATCAATATGTCCCATTGGATCACCTTGCGACCAGACCTCAGTATCAACTGTCAAGCTCGAACGACACCAATCAATCTAATCAACTTTGAACAAGTAGCAAAGTGATGAGACGCTCGAAGACATAGGGGAAATAGCAGACTTGGAACCCAGTGGGATTGTTGTACATAGTTGTTTTCTTCTTTACACAATATTGTATAGCTTCCATTTTTACGGTGGCGTTCTCTTACTAGAGCGTCAGCTTCCTTGTACAAGAACGCCTATTATAGGCCAACTTCGAAAATCAATACAAATCATTTTTACAAAAACTATGTGTTTTTTTTTTTTTTGTTTTGTTTTGCAAGAAAGTCCAATGCTTTATTCTTGACATATGCATTTGAATATGATTTCTATTCACAAATATTCACATTCACATAATAAACAGAAAGACAATTGCTCGTAACTTAAGAAACATGGGCAAAACAAAAGCTAAAAAATGTCAAACTCGACAGTTACTCTGTCCAACAAGTACCGGGGAACAGACAGCTTTGAGGTACAGTCATCAGGAGATACGACCTCGTGACATCTACACTCCCCACAGAGTAAAAGTAATCAAGACCTTTGATATCAGCTTTCCAAAAATATGAAGTAACCTCCCCAGTCAGGGTCTTTCAGAAACCTGACAGCTGTACCCCAACCGAATTTCATAATCGCGAACGAATCATCATAATTTTATCTCTCCAATCAGAGTTTATTTCTATGAATACAGAAGCTCAATCCCCGACAGAGCCTATTACTTCAATTACGGAAATTTACCTTCCAAATTATTCCCTGCAGAGCTACTATCAAATAGAGTCTCTCCCTGACAGAATATTAACAAACAACAAAGAGTAAATCTTTAGCACAATTATTTCCATTCACCATTCCCAGCAAAAGTGGAAGAACCACAATCCTCTACAACAGTCAGGAATCCTATACTCTCCAGCAACAGTCAGGGATTTATTTTCCCAGACTCGGACATGTCCCCAATAGCATTTCATGTACGTATATCATGACATGTGCATACACATCATATACAGCATAATCTCATTTATGTTGAGAACATCATCTCACAAGGCATTTCATGCATCACACATATAATTAACCCTGTTACCTCTTCATGAAAGACAATTATCACCAACAATTCCAGCAGTTATACATACAGCTAGTGGAAAATCAGTTCCCGAAGATCAAACGGGTCGACTAATCTGCATAACCAAACGAGATAACCCTACGACCCAGGTTCCTTCCCATAGCCTACTATCCAGGCTTTCGTCCTGAAGAAACCCTACGACCCAGGTTCCTTCTCATAAGCCCTACTATCCAGGATTTATTCTCGAAGTAACCCTACTATCCAAGTTCCTTCTCACAGCCCTATTATCCAGGCTTTCATCCCAAAGAAACCCTACGACCCAGGTTCCTTCTCATAAGTCTTACTATCCAGGCTTTCATCCCGAAGAAACCCTACAACCCAGGTTCCTTCTTATAAACCCTACTATCCAGGATTCCATCTCGAAGTAACCCTACGACCCAAGTTCCTTCTCATAAGCCCTACTATCCAGGATTTCATCTCGAAGAAACCCTACTATCTAGGTTCCTTCTCACATCCCTACTATCCAAGCTTTCATCTCGAAGTAACCCTACTATCCAGGTTCCTTCTCATAGCCCTACTATCCATGCTTTCATCCCGAAGTAACCCTACTATCCAGGTTCCTTCTCATAGCCCTACTATCCAGGCTCTCATCTCGAAGTAACCCTACCATCCAGGTTCCTTCTCGTAGCCCTACTATCCAGGCTTTCATCCCGAAGTAACCCTACTATCCAGGTTCCTTCTCAAAGCCCTATTATCCAGGCTTTCATCTCAAAGTAACCCTACTATCCAGCTTCCTTCCCATAAGCCCTATTATCTAGGCTTTCATCTCAAAGTAACCCTACTATCCAGATTCCTTCTCATAGCCCTACTATCCAGGTTTTCATTCCGAAGTAACCCTACGATCCATGTTCCTTCTCTTTTATCTCCAGGCAACAGTTTACAACACTGTAAGACCTGGACCCGACCAATTACGGTCGATTTCACATTCCCTAGTAAGTCGTTATGCAGCCTGGACCCTGACCAGATATGCAGTTCACTTCCACTTCCTCAATCAGGAGTTATCTCCCTAGTAGAGTAATGGACAACCGAAGCTCTTATACTATGTTTTCCAAGGCGTAAATCAACATTCCCCAGCGAAGTCCTCTTCAGTGGTAGGTACAAGAATTATCGCAAAGAAATCTCTTATGCAACCGATAGCTTTTTGGATGGCATCTTTAAGCCCATCTCCAACGATTCTCTATCGACTTCCAAATAGCATCTGTAAGCCCATTCCCGATATCACTAATCAGTGCTACTTCATGCGAGTACAAATTTCTGGGCACTCTAGTGTTCAATCATCTTCCACCTTCAGATCACGAAAGGCAGACCAACCAATCTACATCCTCAGGCTTAAGAAGATTGAACAGGGGCATCTGTTGTACCCCAAAATTTTCCCTCCCATTTTACTCAACATATGTTCATTAAGATACTCAACTTGCTCAAAGATGCCCAAGAGTTGACCAGACAAACTCTCTCCTAAAGCAATGAACCTCCAACTAGGGTTTCCATTTTCATCAATATGATTGAGTCCCAAGGGCCTCATATGCTCTCCATAGTCCTAAGAAGTTCTCAAGACCATTCATGCCAAGTTTTATGCGTTGCACAAGAAGTTTGCTCAGTCAATTGCTCAAGTGTTGGAAAATCAACTATACTAGGTCAAAAGTCAACTGTGGCCCACATACAGTCAAACTTCAAGATGTTTGGTCAACATAAACATTTTGAAGTGATATCCATCATTTGATCAAGGGTTTACCATGATTCCCCAAGGAATGCTCCTAATTCATCAAAACTCAAAAATTGCTAAATTAGGGTTTCTCAGGAAAAGTCAACCAACCTTTGACCAAGCATTACTTTCTCATACTTTATCAGAAATTTCCCATCCAAGGCTCATTTTGAAGGGAATTCAATTCCTTACAACTCATCTTCAGTCATCAAGTTCAAGAAATGCACTCATGGAAAGATATGAACTCAGACATTATAGGTCATTCCAAAAAGTCAACAAAAACACCTTTTGGGTCAAAGCTCCTTACATGAACATGGAAGATCCACTTAAGATAAAACCAAAGAAGTTGCTTAGGGGACATCCTAAGCTTTCTAAAAAGTCCAAGAACACCCTCTTAGGGTCAAAATGGAGAGAGATATGCATTGTCAAAGTTGGCCATTTTCGGAAATTTGCACAAAGTCAACAATGCCAAAAATTGCATTTTTTCCACATGAGCCTATCTTTTCAAGTTTGAAACTCATTCCTAACATGGCCCATGACTTTTAAACTCAGTTACACGCCCTCTTTGTATTTTATTTAATTTATTTTAAATTAAATCATTTGAATTCAATTTTAATTAAAATAAAATGCAAAAAAGGAATTAAAGGAGTGTGGGCTTGATATTCAAGTTTCTTAAAGCCAAGACAACTCATGCAAGGCTGGGTGAGGACAAGAAAATCGTGTAAGGCCTTGGAAAAGGAAAGGATATTCAAAAATGGAAATTTTGGAAACATTTTGAAAGACCATAATGCCATGAGATTATGCCCATTTTTGTTACCCTAATCTTGCCTCATAAAAATACACAATCATTCAGAAGCAAAAGGAGAGGCGCGGCCAACCAAAAGAACCCTAGCAAAAGTTTCAAAATTTGTCAAGAAAGGTGCAACTCTAAAACACACGATCCAACCTACATCAGTTTAAGCCAGGAATTCTATCATCATTCTGAGGATCCCAGCATCTCATCTCATCCACCCTTGAAGGCCAAAGTACCCTGAATCTCCCTAGCCCGATCTTCTCACGTTGGTAAAATTCTTTATCTCAAAACTTGCTTAACTCTTGATATAAATCCTTTTGGCTGCATATTCATAATGCTATTGTTATTTGTGAATTATCTAACGTTTTACATGCAAGGAACAAGGCCAGAACTGCAAATCACCATTGCTAGGGTTTAGAGAAGTGCAAGCTTCGTTTTTAAGGATGTATGTCATTTTAGGTTAAACTAACCCCATGGTTGAACTTGCAGCCTATGATTTAGGGGGGGGGGGGGGGGGTAGGCCAAATTTCTGGATCGGAATCACGCTATTTTGCAGGTTGGATTTTTGGGATCGCCGGAGACGATGGTGGTCAACCACCGTGAGGGGTGGTTTGACCCTCCCTGTGCAGATGTGGCGGGATAGCAGCCTGTGATTCAGTCATTTAAATTACAGGCCCCACAATGCATGCGTGTTAGGTTAACTCAGCATTAAACCTTGCTTTCATATTATATTGATTTTTGTTATTTATATAAACAAATTAACAAACAGCGCAAACGGTTAATGGTGAAGGGTTTGAAGCAAGCGTCCTGGGTTCGATCCCAGGCGCGTTACTTTTGCATTTTTATAATTATTTGATTTTAGATCTAGTGCGCCTCACTATCCAATGTCCACCATGTGTCTCCAAATTCAACCACAAGATCTCATCATATCCATATCCAACACCCAGCATGCGCAAACTCATGATAGACCCTCAGAAGATGATCCCACTAGATCAGGCGCAGCAACTGGGCCACTAGCTTTGGGCCTAACACAATTTCAGTTGCACCCCCCTGATCAGCTTTCATCACCAGGCCCAATTTAATTATTTTTAATTTCTTTTATTTGTTTTAAACTATTTGAGTTAATTATTATTATTTTTCTGCAAAACAAAAATCTTTTTTTAATTAATCATAAAATCAGTAAATCACAAAAAAATATAGAATTAGGTTTTTATTTATTTAAATTAATTTTATTGAAAATAAATTAGATTAATTAGATTCATTTGAGTTATTTTTAATTAAAATTAATTAGACAATTTAGGTTTAATTTGTGATTAAATTATTTTCTCAATAAAAAATACAAAAATATTTTTTAATTAATCAGGTTTTTTTAGGCTTCTAATTTATCCTCGTATTTAAGTCGTCGCGCGCGCCTTTACGTTCTTTTAATTCAAATTATTGTAATTGCTTCAAGTTTGTAATAGTTAATTAGGTTTACTATGTCGCATTTACTATTTTCCCCGGTTTTTGATCATGTAATCCCCCTCCCCAAGGCCTTGTAATAGCTAGGGTTTTAATTTCTCGCACTTTACTTTCTGTAACTATTAACTGCCTAGATGTATGAATAATAGGATTGAATGGCAAGACAAATAAATTTAAAATGGTAGAAAACCTTAATTGTGCAAAGATAAAATTAACTAATATCAAATACTTGCACACGCTCACTCGTAGGGTTTGCTCCACTTCAGTTGCCTTCGGTAAATGGTCATGAAGCATAGGGAATTTTAGTGGTTGCTCTCCAGTCCAAAAGATAAAAAATGACCCATTCGAATATCGCCTCAGAAAGATCTTTAGGACTTTAGGGTAATTGCTAAGGTTTCCTAATCATTGCTTTAGTGATCCTAATTATCCCTTTCGTCCCTTTCGATTGTCCCTTAAATTCCAATGAAGGAGCTACCTACTCCTTAATAGTAGGATAGCACTGTCTAAAGTAAACGAAAATGAACAGACTTTTTTTCGAGTAGGTAGAAAACTCTTAAGTACTTGCTCAAAACAAAAACTTTCCACACAAACACTTTTCAAAAAATAATTTTCAAAACAACTTCGTCACACTCTTGAGGACCGATACACGGGTTATCACGAAGTAAATAAAAACTTTTCAAAACAAGCACACACGAGCAATTTAAAAATGAGCAAGCACCTAAGAGCTCGTGGAAAACCACAGATAGAAAAGGTGCTAACACCTTCCCTTTCTATAATCTACCCCCCGTACTCAAAAATATCTCGAAAAAAGTTTTTTTTCTGTTCTTTTTCTTTTTCCTTTGTTGGATGAAATAAAAGTCGGTGGCGACTCTTGCTTACCGCAACATTTGCGGAAAAAAAAACGCAAACCAGTATTAAACAGTCGGTTCTGCCACCCTATCACACATTTGTATTCACTCATTAATGTTTTTTTTTTGTTTTTTGATACTTAACTTTTGTTAAATAAAGAAAAATACCTCTGGAGGGAGGATGATGAGAAGTATACCAAAAATCTCTAACGATATGCTTTTGAGTAAAACCCTGCTGACTTACGTACATGCATTGTTTCAAATTCCCAAACACCGGAGGTATAAGGGAGTGAAACTCTCGTCAACCCCTTTGAACCTTAAAGTAGGAGTTTCTTTTCTATTCAGAAAAAACCTTATTTTTGAACTCAGGGGGCGGGTAGTGCTCAGTTAATCTGATCGAGTATTCACAACTCATCAGGAGTGCGCATCTAAGGATACAACAATGGCTATCCATCAAAAGGCTGAGGAAAGTCAAAACCATAATGGCTAACCTTTACTGATCAGGAGTGTGCGTCAACTGATGATATCCCAATGGGTATCTCTCGCACATCAGGAGGTCAAAAGACGATGATACCACAATGGTTATTCCTCGTGAACCAAAAAACAAGGTAGTAACACCTTTTCAGCATGTCAGAAGACTCAAGGTCATAAGACAGGTTCAAATAAAATAAAATAAAATAAAATAAAATAAAGAAATCCCGCTAAGTCGAAACTTGAAAACAAGTCGCTTAGGCAAAAGTTAAGGCATCCTGCTGGACTTAGAAATCATAAACCAAAGAGAATTGTCCAGGAAAAAGTTAGCAAAAGCGAAAAGAGAAATGAAAAAGCGCGAAAAGGGATTACCAAATAAAAATCCTCAGCAAATAACAAAGTTGTTTGACCAGAAGCAAAAAATAAGTCAAGGTGAGTGACTTCATGTCCAAAAAAACCTTATTTGACTCCTCAACCATTCCAAACTTCTCTTGGGAGATGAGTGCTCGTATCGAGTTAACTGAGTGTAAGAATGAAGAACATCATGGAGAATTGGTGGGCACCAAATATGTTGAGCCTTAAATTCTTTTTTCTAAAACGGTGAACCAGACCATGTTACAACCCTTAAAAGTCCTAACTAAAGCACGTGTTAATGCAAAAGCAACATTGTAACGAGAGTACGGTAATATGACTCCTAGGAGGCTTGCTAAAACTTTTGAGTTGGTATCTGTTGTACCCCAAAATTTTCCCTCCCATATTCCTCAAGATTTGTCAAGAATGACCTTTAAATTGCTCAAGATTGCTCAAGGGTTGTACAGTCAAATCACCTCCTAAGACAGCTGAAATTAGGGTTTTAGGTCTTTCAAGGAATTTGGGGTTCTCAATGGTTCAATCAAGTCTCATAGGCCTATATACATTCTCAAGCACCTACATGCCAAGTTTCAAGACTCACAGTGTCAGTTTGCACAGTCAAAAGCTCCATTTGATCTACAGTCAACTGCAAGGGCAAAATGGTCATTTTACAGTCAAAAGTCAAAATTTTTGGCCAACATCTTATTTTGAGTCCACAATCATCATTTGATCAAGTCTTGATCATGATTCCACAAGAATAGCTCAAAAATCATCAAGATGCAAAAGTTACTATTTTTGGACAGTAGAAAAGTCAACTGTACTTTGACAAGGGCATAACTTTTTCATGGTTTATCAGAAAAATCCCATCCAATGCTCATTTTGAAGAGTATGCAATCTCCGACAATCCATCTTCACACTCCAAGTTCAAGAAATGCTCTCACAAAAAGTTATCAATGTTTACATTATAGGTCAATTTCAAAAGTCAACAAAGGTACACTTTGAGTCAAAGGCCATAACTTGAGATTGGTAAATCCAAATGACATGGGACCAAAGGCATTGGTTAGAGGACTTCAAGAGCTTTCCAAAATGTCCAAGAACATGGTCATATGATCAAAATTGAGCAAGATATGCATTGGAGAAGTTGGGAAATTTTCATGAATTTGCAAAAGTCAACTTTGCTCAAAACACCTTATTTTTGCTTATGGGCCTCAAATCTCTTCTTGAAACTTCGCCCATGACCTATGCACGACCCACCAAGCTAAATGGGATTTATTTTCTTATTTTTATTGATTAATTGGATTTTTAATATATATTAATTCATTTAATTAATTTAAATTACAAGAAAATAGAAGATTTGATTTTTAAATCAATTTGTGAAGCAAATATGATCAAAACATGATGGCAAATTCGTGCACAAGTCAAAGATACAAAAAAAATACAAATTTGGAAACATTGTTCAATCATGAAAAATCAAGAATATTTGATTTTCAATCAAAGATTTAAACATCAATGCAAATGGATATTGGCCCAGCCTTTAACCTAATTTGATTCTCCTATATGTATGCAAGAAAACCATGACCCAATAGACGTGAAAAAAGCTGCAGAAACAACCCTGTCAAATTCAAGAATTTTCAAGAAAAGTCAAAACCTGTTCTTGCATTCTAGGTCGATTCAAGGCATTTTGTTCATCCAAACACCTTGCAGGAGGCACTAGGAGTGATTTACAATCAAATTCAAGCATCAAAGCTCAAGGAATCACGATACACAGTCCCACGGTTTGCCCTTATATTTCATAATTGTATCTCTTAATTCATGCGCATTTAACATGTTTTTGTGACTGATTTGTATTGCTAGAGACCATACAAAGCTAATGGAATGAATTAATTGGACTATAGTGCCCTGAATCGTAAGATACCATGACTAAATTTCCAGGGTTCTTGAGCTCTTAAATGGGGCTTTTCAATCCAGGAAAAATTGGGACTAGTGAGATACATGACTAAAATCGTGAGACCAAGACGATTCCAACCCACACCTCGCGAAACATTTATATTCACTGTGCTTCTAATCGCTATTTTTCCTTGCAGGAAGTAGTGGGGGTTAAAAACCCCCGCTATCTGATTCTAATCATACAGAAAAAAGGTTGAAGACGATGATGTGTTGACATCCCATTGGCTTATTTGAAAAGCGCGCGTTTTAAATTTTTTTATTCACAGCACGTTGATTGTTTGACATATAGTAATTGCCTATTATTCCACTAACAAATTAAACAGGTTGGTTGAGTGGCTGGGGCGTTGGCATGTGAACGTTGGGACCTGGGTTCGAATCCCAGGTCCCCCAAAACATTTATTCTATTTTGATTCATATATTCACATGCAGATTTCACAAGGAAGTCCACCATATACCTCAAATCTCAGTGCGCCAGATGTCTCCAGGCATAGATCCAATGGACATGAGTGGGAGATCACCATACTCCCCAGTCAACAAGCGTGTGGATAATCATCAAAGTCAACGTGGCTGAAATGCTAGTTGGCCTGGAAATTGCCAAAGACACCTCCTCTTGGGCCCAACACCCCCCTTCAAGTTTATTTCTTTTCTTTTCCTTTTTATTTCTTTCATTTAATTATTTTTTATAATTATTATTTTCACTAACAAATTAATATTTATTTTCATAATAAATTCAGAAAAACATAAAAAAATATAATATTTTTATTTATTAAATTTAATTAGTTATTTTTTGTAAATAAATATTAACATAATTGATTTAGTTTTAATTAGGTTAATTCTAACTTTTTTGCAATAATTTAAAATCAATGTAGAATTAGGGTTTTTAATAACTTTTGACCATCTTTTATTTTTTTTCCTTAAAAAACATAAAAAAATAAAAAAAAACATCTTTCTTTTATTTAATTAATTAATTAGTCTAGGTTTAATTTAATTAAATGCAAAATAATAAAAAATCTCTTTCTTTCTCAAAAAAAGGGTCAAAACCCTAAAAACTCTCTGATTCTATTTTTCCCTCGCGCATACTATTTTATTCATGTTTTGATCCATATAATTGTATTTGCTCCGAGGATGTAATAGCTTTAATTAGGACTTTTGTATCGCTTTTATTTAATTTCCCGCAATTTACTTTTCAAGGGTTTGTTTTTGGCGATGTAAATACCCGACGCCTTGTAATAGTTTAGTTTTATTTTTCGCAACTATTAACTGCTAGATGTATGCTAACTAGGCTATGCATGTCAAGATCTCTCTTAAATTAAAATTAATCGTAGCTCACCATAACATGTACAAAGATAATATAAACTGAAACCTGACACACTCGCACATGCCACTCCTAGGGTACGCCTCACTTGGTTGCCTCGACGTGGTCATTGAGTATAGGAAGTTTTAAAGGTCGCCCTCCTGTCTAAAGATCAAAGTTGCCTCGAAACAGTTGCCTCGATAAAAAATGATCTAAGACATTAGGGTTACCGCTAAGGCATCCTACCATTGCTTTAGTGACCACATGTCCCTAAAATCGAATTGACCCGAAAACTCCGACGACGGTGCTACCTACTTCTCAATAGTGGGATAACACTGTCTAAAGGACATTTACACAGCTTAATTTCTTTTGAGTAGGTAGAGGTTCTCAGGTACTTGCTCTTTTCAAAACAAATCAAAACAAAAATACTTTTTGCACTTACACTTTCAAACAAAGTTTTCAAACAACACTTCATACACTCTTGAGGACAGATACAAGAGTTAAATCGAAGTTTTCAAACAAAACTTTTTTCAAAACCCACAAACACAAGAAAAGAAAAACATTTTGAAAACATAGTGAGCAAGTACCTAAGAGCCCGTGGATAAACACTGATAGAAAGGGTGTTAATACCTTCCCTTTCTATAATCTACCTCTCGAACCCGAGAAACATCTCGAAAAGGAATTTTGCTGTGCTTTTGTCCTTTCCTTGTTGGAGAAAATAAAAGACGGTGGAGACTCTTGCTTACCACGACATTTTGCGAAACGCAAACGCGAACCAGCATTCCAAAACAGTCAGTTCTATTTCCACCGATCACCAGAACTAGCGACTCTGCTGGGGAATCTATAAGTGAGGTGTACCTTAGGATTAGATCAATATGTTTTCAATTGTATGCTTTGTATGCTTTAATTCTGTGGGCTTGTATCGGAGTTATATAGATCCTAACCCGGATCTGGGGATACCCTTTAGGTAAGTAGCAATAAACTGTGAGGGATTTGTCCGGCGTAGACCGACACGGATGAAGCAGTAGCTACGTTGGTGTGACACCTTGGTCTGTACCGATATCCCTTGTGTTGGAACGAGGAGAATATGGGTCTTCTGAGGAGTCATTAAGCACCAACTGACCTTAGAACCTTAAATTGACCAACTTGGCCATAGAACAGTAGCAGTATGCTACACTCATTGAGGCTAAACTCTCACGATGGTTCCGGCCGTAAGAAAAGGTTGCCAAACTGGAATTATGACCGATTGAGGGTAGTCAGGGATATTGAGATCCTCTAGAACCCGGTTACTATTTTTAGGACAGGTCTTAACCAACTGAAACTGAAAGAGGGTAGTACCTAAGCTTCATGCCAGCCTGAAATCTAAGGGCTCTTTTGTGTGACTTGTGTGCCTTCAAACTTGAACTACTTGCACATTCTTGTTATCTGAAAGCATGAGTTCTTTGCAGGTTTTGTTTACAGTCCTTATCCAACAGTTTGGATTTATATCAGGGCTTACTTACATCACCTCACACGCATAGCATACACATCATAACATCATACCATAACATTTCCTTAACCATTTCAAGGATCTCAAGGGTTTGTGATGCAGGTCATGATGAACCAGATGTCTAGTAAGGGGAAAAGGGGATTTATTTTCCTCTAGCCAAGGTTGTCTAGAAATCCAAGCACGACAACTTGAGTCAGGGGCTATGACCCACTCGATATGGTGAGCCTGACTCTTGAAGAAGGACTCTCAGCAACATAAAGTTCCTTCAATCAAGCCGCAAAATTCAAATTCTAACAAGTTTCTTTGTTTACCCCACGAGATCCTTGAAAACATTGCATGCATATATCATTCATCATATGCATAACAGGTACCCCTTTTACAGGTCACTTATCTTCTTCGCTGTTTATTTCAGCAATCATCATATCTACTGAACCTTCCACTGGACAAGCTATCAAGGCCCTCCAGGCCCAGAATGCCCAGTTCCAAGAGTTGGTTATGAGCCTAGCCCAGGGTCAACAGGATTTGAAGACTCTGATTCTGAAAGAGAGGAAGAAGAAGAATAAGAGGACAGTCTTGTTCAACACTGGACGCAGGTTTGGGAATGGACTGCAGAATGAGGTTGAGTTGACCACCTCATTTGTAGGGAAAGACAGTCCACAAGAGAGAAGGGTTCCTAGCCCCGTGGTCTCCGACAACGAGACGGATTATGATGAAGAACAGTATCCTCCTGCCGAGGATAGGTACAAACAGCTGGAGGACCATTTGAGCGCCATGGAGATACAGAATGTGCCCGGACTGGACTTTGGAGACCTAGGCCTATCCTCTGGGGTGGTGATTCCCCACAAGTTCAAGGCACCTGCCTTTGCCAAGTATGACGAAGCTTCCTGTCCAAAGTTGCACCTCCGGTCATATGTAAGGAAGATCCAACCTTACACAGCTGATAAGAATTTGTGGATCCATTTCTTTCAGGACAGTCTTTCAGGGACTCAACTCGAGTGGTTCTATCAGCTGGATGGAGCCAGTATCCGTAACTGGGAGGATTTGGCTACTGCGTTCTATAAGCAGTATCAGTATAATTCCGACCTCGCTCCTACGCGTACCCAACTCCAGGGTATGTCAATAGGGACGGGTGAAGGATTTAAAGAGTATGCTCAAAAGTGGAGAGACCTTTCCGGAAGGGTGCAACCACCTTTAACAGATCGTGAACTCATCGATATGTTTCTGGGGATCCTGTTTGGTCCATTCTTTAATCATCTGATTGGAAACTCGTCAGCCGGGTTTACAGACCTTATCTTGACTGGGGAGAGAATTGAAGCCGGCATCAAAAGTGGGAAGATACAAGAAGCTACACCTTCTGATGCTCATAAAAAGCCTTACAGTGGGAAGAAAGAGTCCAATGCTGTGTACAGTCAAAAGAGTCGCCATGACCAACACGTAGGGGCAGTCTTGATCTCTGGTTCTGCGTCACACCGACAACAGCAAAAGGGAAATCAACCAAGGCCGGACGAGCCTAAAAGACAGTTCACCAACATCAACATGCCATTGTCACAAGCATTGCAGCACATGTTGAAGATGAATTTGATTACGGTGGTAAACCCTCCTCTGAACCCTAAGACTTCTTCTCCTAATTACAACCCAGATGCAAGGTGTGCTTATCATTCTGGTAGCCTGGGGCACGATACTAACGATTGTTGGGCGCTGAAATACAAGATTCAGAATATGATTGACGCTAAGGAGATCGAATTTGAGCCTCTTGAGACTCCCAATGTGATCACTACTCCCTTGCCAAAACATGGCTAGGGTTGAGAGACTTTTGTTCATTTGAATTCTGAAGTTGTATTTTTCTTTGCTTATTCAATTATCATGTCAAACTCTTTTATTTCATTAATGCATTACACGTGTTTGTTTTGAATTAATTGTTTTCACTATGCTTAAAATTGCTTCATATTTCCTTTTTGTGATGTTCAAACTCTCGATTAAAAAATTCTAAGCCTTTTGAGGGAGGATGACGAAAACGATACCACGATCTTTACAGTATGCTTTTGAATAGGCCCCGCTGATGAGGTACAGGCATTGTTTCAAATCCTAAATAGTGAAGTTATAAGGGAGATAATCCCTAGTCAACCCCTTTGAGCCAAAGAAGTTGGAGTTTTTATTTTCACGCAAAAATTAAAACCCTTAATTATAACCTGGGGCAGGGTAGTTTTCTCAGTTGATCCAGGTGCACAATGAATGGCATCAAAGGAGTCCTTCCAAAACAAAAGACAGTGATGGTTCCCTATAATCGTCAGGACAGGCAGTCGTCATCTTTCAAAACAAAAGCCCAACAAGTCAAAACCTATGAAGGAGACTTAAAAAACTAGGGCATCCCGCTGACTGTAATCACAAAAGAAACAGTTCAGGCAAAAGACAGGGATAATAAAATAAAAAAGAAAGAGGTCCTGCAAACTCTTATAAAAATGACTGCCTGTTCAAAATAAATTGTCAACATCCGAACCATCACCGGAATATCAGAGCAAAGACTCAAACAAGATCTAATGCACAATTAGCTGAGTTTAGGATCGAAGAACATCACGAAGAACGGGTGGGTACAAATAAAATTTGAGCCTTTATCCTTCGTTTCTTAAACCGTGAACCAGGCCACATTATAACCTGTAAAAGTCCTAGCTGAAGCATGGGTTAGTTCGAAAGCATACTGTTACAAAAGGTATCCTGACTCCTGTAGGGCTTGCTGTAAAATCTTGAGTTGACATCACATTTTACAAAAATTCACTTGTTTTACTGAAAACTGCATTTTCAAAAAACTTCAAGACAAACATAAGCTGTGAATTCTTAAAATAACATTGTTTGCATATGACTATTTGTTCAAACAGCAGAGAAATTCGCACGACGAATATCTAGTGAACAAAAACCTTTTCAACAAAAAGGATCACATCAAATGGAAAAACACTTCCAATCAAGGGGCACGACATGAGCATTGTCCATCATCTGAGGCAGTCAAGTCAAGATTCAAGGAATCTCTCAAGATGCCAAATAGCCAGGGGCAAATCTCCGCTTGAACCACTTGGGGCATGGGACATGAATTCCAGCAACGAATCTTGCATGATCAAACATCTTCTGGTAGTATGGCAACACAACACTACTGACAGTGACAACTCCCTACACTCTGAGAACGTGGACATAGTCAAAAAAGTACTACGCATAATCAAAGACCCGCTAGGTCGACTGGCCTAGGCAAAAATAAGGGCTTCCCGGCGAACCAAAAGGGTTCGGGCAAAAAATAAGGGATGAAAATAAAAAAATATGTACACCCGGCAAGTCGAAAACCTGAAAAGGCGGCTTGGGCAAAAAAGGGTATCCTGATGGACTGAAAACCCGAAAGGGCGGTCCAGGAAAAATTAGGGATCAAAACGTACGACTATGTCCCATCATCTCGTCACTTGCCTACCAGAAGAAGATTTGTCAATCAATAGTTATCAAGCACCTCATAGGCCTTCTTCTCCCGCAGAAACTGGGGCAATAAGAATCGTCTGAACTGTACAGTTGCTCTGCTCACCAGGTACCAAGGCATAGGCAGCTGAAGAATATGGCTATGATACCTTCACACCCCGCAGAGTAAAACAATAATGGTAGCTCTCCCCACCGAGACCTGCAACTATGAACAAATCAGCAATACTCTACCCAAGCAGAGTTGGCCTACCATTAGCCCCGAAAAGTTGGGTATCCCCAGTAGGTCTTAATATTCCCCAGCGGAGTATACAGATATTCCTCAGCAAGCATCCCCGACAGTCTTAATATTCCTCAACGAAATATAAGAACATTCCCCGGTGGAATACAAGATACCCCCAGTGGAGCCATTTCCCAGCGCAGTCTAAAAAAGCTTCCCCGCCAGAGTTGAATCATCTTCCCCAGTAGATTCTGGAAGCTTGTCCTATGCAGAGTACAAATGTATCTCCCCAGCAAAATTCAGAGATTATCCCCACAAGAGTCTAACTGGGTTATCCTCAGCAAGTTGCAACTGAAAGATCATCCCCAGCGAAGTTCTTTATATCCCCAACGGAGTTCATCATCAAAATCCCCAACAGAGCTTATCAACGGAATCCCCAGCGGAGTTATCGTTAAAATCTCAGCAAAGCACCTCTTCCCACAGAGTAATTCCCCACAGAGTAATATCTTCACCGGTTTATTCCCCAACGGAGTTCTCCTCTCCTGCAGGTTTATTCTTGCAATCATCTTCATTCATCATCCCCAGCGGAAACGAAGAACTCAACTCTATTCTCCAGCAAGTTATCCAGGATTTATTTTCCCCAGCTAAAACATCACATTTTCATACATCATGATACATGCATATACGCATCATATCGTACGATCTCATTTATGTTGATAACATCATTGCTCGATCCATATCATGCATTGCATATGGCTGACCTTTACTTTTCAGGAAAGATGCAGTTAGATTCTCAAATTATGTCAATGGAGACAAAACCAGTTAAATCAATTCCTAAAGATTTTTCTGACGATAACCTGTCAATGAAGACAACCTGTCAATGAAGACAAACTGTCAATGAAGAAAACCCGTCGATGAAGACAACTCGTCAATAGAGACAACTCGTCAATAGAGACAACCTGTCAATGAAGACAACCCGTCAATAGAGACAACCCGTCAATAGAGACAACCCGTCAATGAATAAAACCCGTCGACGAAGACAAAACCACCTACACGAAGAGATTGAAAGTTAATACCTGTAACAAGCCAGGAAAACTATTTTTCTTTCTCAGGTCAGAGATCAATACCTGTAACCAGCCAAGACAACTATCTCATCGGCCAATCTTTCCAAGTCCCAGTTTAATACTTGTAACAAGCCAGGAAAATTCTGTGGACGAAGGATTGTAGGTTAATACCTAAAATTAGACAGGACAATTATCTACTTGACCATCATAAAGCAACCCTACACCGGTTCCTTCTCAATTTCAGATGAAGTTTTACACAGACTCATCCTCAGGCGACCCTACACCGGTTCCTTCTCAATTTCAGATGAAGTTTTACACAGACTCATCATCAGGCAACCCTACACAAGTTCCTTCTCTTTCCAAGATGAAGTTTCACGTGGACTCATCATCAGGCGACCCTACACCGGTTCCTTCTCAATTTCAGATGAAGTTTTACACGGACTCATCGTCAGGCAACCCTACACAGGTTCCTTCTCTTTCCAAGATGAAGTTTTACACGGACTCATCATCAAGCGACCCTACACCGGTTCCTTCTCAATTTCAGATGAAGTTTTACACTGACTCATTGTCAGGCGACCCTACACAGGTTCCTCCTCTTTCAAAGATGAAGTTTTACATGGACTCATCATCAGGCGACCCTACACAGGTTCCTCCTCTTTAAAAGATGAAGTTTTACATGGACTTATCACAAAGTAAGCTTACCCAGGTTCCTCCAGAAGTTTTACACGGACTTATCACCTTACTCAGGTTCCTCCATAAGTTTTACACGGACTTATCAAAGTAACCTTACCCAGGTTCCTCCTTATAATTCCCCGACATAGTTTTTACCCAAACTCCTTGCAAAGCAACCCTACACAGGTTCCTTCCTCCCAAGATGCAGTTCCACACGGACTCATCGTCAGTCAACCCTACACAGGTTTCCTTCCTTCCAAAATGCAGTTTTACACGTACTCATCATCAGGCAACTCTACACGGGTTCCTTCTTTCAATTTACAAAATTACAATTCAACAATCACCCTTGGATGGCATCTTTAAGCCCATCTCCAACAGCTTCTACCAACAATCTCCAAATGGCATCTATAATCCCATTCTCGATGTCACATTGCTGATACTACACCATGCGAGTGCAAATTTCTGGGCACTTCAGTGTTCAATCATCTTCCACCTTTGGATCACGAAAGGCACACAAGCCAATCTACATCCTCAGGTTTAAGAAGATTGAACAGGGGCAACTGTTGTACCCCAAAATTTTCCCTCCCATATTCCTCAAGATTTGTCAAGAATGACCTTCAAATTGCTCAAGATTGCTCAAGGGTTGTACAGTCAAATCACCTCCTAAGACAGCTGAAATTAGGGTTTTGGGTATTTCAAGGAATTTGGGGTTCTCAATGGTTCAATCAAGTCTCATAGGCCTATATACATTCTCAAGCACCTACATGCCAAGTCTCAAGACTCACAGTGTCAGTTTGCTCAGTCAAAAGCTCCATTTGATCTACAGTCAACTACAAGGGCAAAATGGTCATTTTACAGTCAAAAGTCAGAATTTTTGGCCAACATCTTATTTTGAGTCCACAATCATCATTTTATCAAGTCTTGATCATGATTCCACAAGAATAGCTCAAAAATCATCAAGATGTAAAAGTTATTATTTTTGGACAGCAGAAAAGTCAACTGTACTTTGACAAGGGCATAACTTTTTCATGGTTTATCATAAAAATCCCATCCAATGCTAATTTTGAAGAGGATGCAATCTCATACAATCCATCTTCACACTCCAAGTTCAAGAAATGCTCTCACAAAAAGTTACCAATGTTTACATTATAGGTCAATTTCAAAAGTCAACAAAGGTACACTTTGAGTCAAAGGCCATAACTTGAGATTGTTAAATCCAAATTACTTGGGACCAAAGGCATTGATTAGAGGACTTCAAGAGCTTTCCAAAATGTCCACGAACATGGTCATATGATCAAAATTGAGCAAGATATGAATTGGAGAAGTTGGGAAATTTTCATGAATTTGCAAAAGTCAACTTTGCTCAAAACACCTTATTTTTGCTAATGGGCCTCAAATCTCTTCTTGAAACTTCACCCATGACCTATGCACGACCCACCAAGCTAAATGGGATTTATTTTCTTATTTTTATTGATTAATTGGATTTTTAATATATATTAATTCATTTATTTAATTTAAATTACAAGAAAATAGAAGATTTAATTTTTAAATTAATTTGTGAAGCAAATATGATCAAAACATGCTGGCAAATTCGTGCACAAGTCAAAGATACAAAAAAAATCCAAATTTGGCAACATTGTTCAATCATGAAAAATCAAGAATATTTGATTTTCAATCAAAGATTTAAACATCAATGCACATGGATATTGGCTCAGCCTTTAACCTAATTTGATTCTCCTATATGTATGCAAGAAAACCATGACCCAATAGACGTGAAAAAAGCTGCAGAAACAACCCTGTCAAATTCAAGAATTTTCAAGAAAAGTCAAAACATGTTCTTGCATTCTAGGTCGATTCAAGGCATTTTGTTCATCCAAACACCTTGCAGGAGGCACTAGGAGTGATTTACAATCAAATTCAAGCATCAAAGCTCAAGGAATCACGATACACAGTCCCACGGTTTGCCCTTATATTTCATAATTGTATCTCTTAATTCATGCGTATTTAACATGTTTTTGTGACTGATTTGTATTGCTAGAGACCATACAAAGCTAATGGAATGAATTAATTGGACTATAGTGCCCTGAATCGTAAGATACCATGACTGAATTTCTAGGGTTCTTGAGCTCTTAAATGGGGCTTTTCAATCCAGGAAAAATTGGGACTAGTGAGATACATGACTGAAATCGTGAGACCAAGACGATTCCAACCCACACCTCGCGAAACATTTATATTCACTGTGCTTCTAATCGCTATTTTTCCTTGCAGGAAGTAGTGGGGGTTAAAAACCCCCGCTATCTGATTCTAATCATACAGAAAAAAGGTTGAAGACGATGATGTGTTGACATCCCATTGGCTTATTTGAAAAGAGCGCGTTTTAATTTTTTTTATTCACAACACGTTGATTGTTTGGCATATAGTAATTGCCTATTATTCCACTAACAAATTAAACAGGTTGGTTGAGTGGCTGGGGCGTTGGCATGTGAACGTTGAGACCTGGGTTCGAATCCCAGGTCCCCCAAAACATTTATTCTATTTTGCTTCATATATTCACATGCAGATTTCACAAGGAAGTCCACCATATACCTCAAATCTCAGTGCGTCAGATGTCTCCAGGCATAGATCCAATGGACATGAGTGGGAGATCACCATACTCCCCAGTCAACAGGCGTGTGGATAATCACCAAAGTCAACGTGGCTGAAATGCTAGTGGGCCTGGAAATTGCCAAAGACACCTCCTCTTGGGCCCAACACCCCCCTTCAAGTTTATTTCTTTTCTTTTCCTTTTTATTTCTTTCATTTAATTATTTTTTATAATTATTATTTTCACTAACAAATTAATATTTATTTTCATAATAAATTCAGAAAAACATAAAAAAATATAATATTTTTATTTATTAAATTTAATTAGTTATTTTTTGTAAATAAATATTAACATAATTGATTTAGTTTTAATTAGGTTAATTCTAACTTTTTTGCAATAATTTAAAATCAATGTAGAATTAGGGTTTTTAATAACTTTTGACCATCTTTTATTTTTTTCCTTAAAAAACATATAAAACTCAAAAAAAATATCTTTCTTTTATTTAATTAATTAATTAGTCTAGGTTTAATTTAATTAAATGCAAAATAATAAAAAATCTCTTTCTTTCTCAAAAAAGGGTCAAAACCCTAAAAACTCTTTGATTCAATTTTTCCCTCGCGCATACTATTTTATTCATGTTTTGATCCATATAATTGTATTTGCTCCGGGGATGTAATATCTTTAATTAGGACTTTTTTATCGCTTTTATTTAATTTCCCGCAATTTACTTTTCAATGGTTTGTTTTTGGCGATATAAATACCCGACGCCTTGTAATAGTTTAGTTTTATTTTCCGCAACTATTAACTGCTAGATGTATGCTAACTAGGCTATGCATGTCAAGATCTCTCTTAAATTAAAATTAATCGTAGCTCACCATAACATGTACAAAGATAATATAAACTGAAACCTGACACACTCGCACATGCCACTCCTAGGGTACGCCTCACTTGGTTGCCTCGACGTGGTCATTGAGTATAGGATGTTTTAGAGGTCGCCCTCCTTTCTAAAGATCAAAGTTGCCTCGAAACGGTTGCCTCGATAAAAAATGATCTAAGACATTAGGGTTACCGCTAAGGCATCCTACCATTGCTTTAGTGACCACATGTCCCTAAAATCGAATTGACCCGAAAACTCCGACGATGGTGCTACCTACTTCTCAATAGTGGGATAGCACTGTCTAAAGGACATTTACACAGCTTAATTTCTTTTGAGTAGGTAGAGGTTCTCAGGTACTTGCTCTTTTCAAAACAAATCAAAACAAAAATACTTTTTGCACTTACACTTTCAAACAAAGTTTTCAAACAACACTTCATACACTCTTGAGGACAGATACAAGAGTTAAATCGAAGTTTTCAAACAAAATTTTTTTCAAAACCCACAAACACAAGAAAAGCAAAACATTTTGAAAACATAGTGAGCAAGTACCTAAGAGCCCGTGGATAACCACAAATAGAAAGGGTGCTAATACCTTCCCTTTCTATAATCTACCTCCCGAACCCGAGAAACATCTCGAAAAGGAATTTTGCTGTGATTTTGTCCTTTCCTTGTTGGAGAAAATAAAAGATGGTTGCGACTCTTGCTTACCGCGACATTTTGCGAAATGCAAACGCGAACCAGCATTCCAAAACAGTCAGTTCTATTTCCACCGATCACAATATCACTCCATCTTTTTACTTTCTTTTGTAGAGAAAATTCGATGTTTCGACATATTTTCAATAAAAAGTTTTTAAACTTCAAGACAAATATGAGTGTTGCATTAGAATTATCATTCTTAAAAGAAACATTATTTGCATGTGAATAAGTGTTTAAACATTGTGTGAGCTTGCATAATGAGCATCTGATGAAATAAAAACATAATCTGAAGTTGTTGAGATTCTAAGCATGTACACTGAACTAGTTTACCCCTTTATTTTCATAAAAAAGATCGAATAAATTTTATATTAAAAAAATATTCAGGAAAAAATCACTTTTAATGAAATAAAAACATAATATGAAGTTGTTGATATTTGAAGCATGTATACATAACTAGTTTACCCCTTAGTTTTCATAAAAAATCGACGAAATAAATTTCATATTTTATTAAGAAAAAAAAACATGGAACTTTCAGAGGTTATACCTCGATTTTTGATATGTAAGGTGAAATAATTGTCATAAAAAGTAATTTTTCTAGTAGTGCTCATCCTAAAGATGAGAGAGGGGATATCATAGATATAGATTATTACACCATGAGCATAACACTTATACATAGGGCCCCTCACCTCACGTGAGTTGACCCTCTCATACCATCGTAGACAATGTAAACATACCAAACAAGATCTCGCCACTGCGGGCTATCTTTAACCACCATCATTTACTAAAATATCTGAATATCCCCTACACGCGTAAGAATACCATTTACATATAAACTTTTTAATAAATATAATAATTAAATAATAAAAAATAAATAAAAAAATATATAGAGAAACTTAAATTTAATTGGGTCGTGCTATCAAAAATAAGATCACACTAATTGGTATAGTTTGACCATATAGAGATAAAGATTTATGATGGAAATATGGATAAATTGGATATTTTGTTTAAAAAATTCTCATATAATTGCATAGGACAATAATTTAATTAAAAAAATAGAAAATAGAGAATATAATTTTTATTGTGAGATGTAAGAGAAAGAAATCCAAAAGTGGGGCTATGGTAGGGGTGGACGAAATAGAACCGCTCAATTCAAATCGACTGATTCATTGTCTTTTTTGTGCAAATAGATTGGGTCGAATCAGATGTCAGATTGATCAAGTTGTTTGATTTGGGTAGTATAGGGTTGATTCGGTCTGGTTCAGATGATTATTTTGAACCCGTTAAAAAATGTACCCGACTGAACTCAACTAATATTCATTTTATATATTTTTATTACTATCGTGGTTGTAACTCGGTGGGAAAACTGACTTGGGTGTTTTGCATTTTATCGCAATTGTTACGGATAGCAAGACTCGCCACCGACTTTTCTTTTATCCAATAAGGAAAGGGTGAAAAGAACAGGAAAGACCTTTGAGATTGTTTTCTTGAGTTTAGGGGGTAGGTTATGAAAAGGAAAGGTGTTATCACCCTTTTCATCCGTAGTTATCTACGGGCTCTTAGTTGCTTGCTAGATCACTTGCTTTTGTTTGAAAATGTGCTTGTGGTGTGGGTTTCGAAAGTATTTTGAAAAACGTCTTTGTAATGGTTCTCGTTTCTATAAGAACGCGTACAAAGTGTTATTTTGAAAATAGTTCAAAGAGGTCTTTGTGGAATGTGTTTATGAAAATGATTTTGAAAAGTGTCTTTGTAATGGCTCTCGTTTCTATAAGAACGCGTATGTGATCGGTGGATCTGGAACTGACTGTTTAACGCTGGTTCGCGAAATGTCGCGGAAGCAAGAGTCGCCACTGTCTTTTATTTTCTCCAAATGGAAAGGACAAAAGCACAGAAAAATTCCTTAAAGAGATTGCTCTCGGTTCGGGAGGTAGGTTATAGAAAGGGAAGGTGTTAGCACCCTTTCTATCCATGGTTATCCATGGGCTCTTAGATACTTGCTCATTTGTGTTTTCAAAATTGTTTGTTTGCTTTTCAATTGTGGGTTTTAAAAAGTTTCTTTGAAAATTTCAGTTCGACTCTTGTATCGATCCTCAAGAGTGTTTGAAAAAATTGCTTTCAAAAGCTTTTTTTTGAAAAGGTGTCGGTGTGAAAAGTATTTTTGATTTGTTTTGAAATTAGAGCAAGTATCTAGAGTTGTCTACCTACCCTAAGGAATTCGTCTGTGTAGATGTCCTTAAAGTAGTGCCATCCCACCATTGAGAGGTAGGTAGCACCACCGTTGGAGGTGTTCGGGTCAATTCGAGGTTCAGGACATGGTGATCACCAGAGCAATAGGAAGACACCTTAGAAGCTACCCTCATGCCAGGTTACTGGATCATGAGGACTTACTAAAACATCCTCTACTCGACGATCACCTTTCGAGAGGCAAGGCAACAGTGAGACGTACCCTAGGGGTGGTGTGTGATTTGTGTGTCGTTTTCGGATATTTTTGTCTTGTTCATGTCATGGGTGATCTACATTTTTGTTTTTATTTTAACATTCATTCTTGCATGCAATTTATTAGCAGTTAAAAAGTTGCGAGAAATATAAAATTCCTAAACTATTGCAAAGGCGCGGGTCCACATCGCCAAATTAAATCCAGGACCCGATTTGACATAAAATAAAGTGCGAGAAATATAAATGTCCGAATTACATGGCTTTGGGAGAATTACATAAATATTTAAAAGAAGGAATAAGACTAAAATGCGCGAAGAGAATAAAAATCGGGAATGCGAAGGCGTTGGACCCTTTTTAATGAAATTAAATTATGATTTAACAAATTAATTAAATTAAAATAAAAAGAAAAGATTTTTAGAGTTTTTTTTGTATTTATGAATTTTTTAATGAGAGCTAAATGAAATTAATTAATTAACCCTAATTCTAGTTATTTTTAATTTATTAAGAAAAGCATCAAAATTTAATCTAAAATTAACCTAATTAATTAATACAACTTTATTTACAAAAATATAATAATTAATAATTAATGATGATAAAAGAAAAGAAAAAGATAAAAATTGATTAAAACCCTAATTCTACAAATTTTAAGTTTATTAAAAAAACATTAAGACTTAAACCTAAAATTAAGACTAAATTATTTAATAAGATTTATTTACAAAAAATAACATTTAAATAAAATATTTTTTCTATTTTTTAGGACTTTCTGATTTTTATCATTTTTATGTTTTATAAATTGATTTGAAGAATTAAAAAAAGAAATAATTGAAACAAATAAAATAAAAAAAAGAAAAGAATTGCAAAAACCTTGGGGGGTTCTGTCCCCAATTGGGAGGTATCATTAGCATTTTAGGCCCATTGAAACTCTGGCCTTGTTGACTTTTCTGAGCCACATACGTCTGCCTTGACTGATGCTCATGGTGCTCTTCAAATCAGGACCCTTGGATTGCCTTCAGTGGCCATGTGGCACGTTTGGGTCATGGGCGTATGGTAGGCCTTTGGATAGAGTGATGCATGCAAGTAAGGTTAGAAAAATAATATGAAGAGAGGAAGGGACCTGGGAATCGAACCCAGGTCCTAGAGATTACCAACTCACGCTTTGACCAACTGTACCAGCCACCTTCTTTGTTTATTATATGACCAACAATTAATATGAGATAAAACAAGAGTTAGTGGAATATTCACGCGCGAATTTCAAATGCTCCAATCATTGGCCTACACATCATCATCTTCTCCAATGGTGCGCTTTTCCTGAAACAAAAAACAAACAAGATTGCGGGGGTTTTAAACCCCCACTATATACTGTGTCAAAAAATAGCGAATAGAGTATGGTGCTTCATAAATTAGGCGCAAGGTGTGGAAACGATTGGCCATGAGTTTCTGATTCTGATGGTATGGGTCTCAGGTCTTAATTTTTCCATAGGAGTAAACCCCCAATTTCACAGTTTTGTAACCCTAGCAATCTTCCATGGTGAAATCGCGTATGGGCAAGCAAAACTTAATTAAACAATAGGGTTAGCTTCAGAATGATAAGAACAATACAAAACAAGCATTAGAATTGAAAATCATGGCATGAATGATACAATACGATTATGCAAAAAAAGTGACACGATCTGACTTCTAGTTACCAATTCTGGGCGTTAGGGGTGATGGTTTTGATCTGAAAACCTTCCTTGAAGTCTCAGGAATGTAATGGAATGATTATTTTCCTTTGAATCGCACTGGAATGTAGTTTTCAGTTTTGGAATTTTTTTGACAAAAACTCAAACTTTGTTCTTGAATTCTGACGCAGCTTAGAGGTCTCCAACACTAGGGTTTGCATTAGGCTTATGTATGGAATGATTAGGGTAAAGATTTTGATCCAAAAACCCTTTGCATTGATGGAAAGATATTTGATTTTCATGGCATATATTTTCAAATCTTTTCCATGCATATTTGATTCCAATCATGGCAAAACCTTCCACTTTTGATTATGCACGAATCTTGAGTGTCCAATGAGAGTTTATTCTGCACAAAAAGATTTGATTACATTGGTTTAGTATTTTTTCCACATTTTAATTAATTAAATGAATTAATTGTAATTAAAAATTCAAATAAATAATAAAAATGATGAAAAAAAATCCCTTTTTGGCCAAATGGTCGTGCATATGCTTTGGATGATCAATCTTGGAAGAAAGTGTGGCCCATTAGCAATTTTAAGACATTTGAAGCAAAGTTGACTTTTCAAAATATCCAAACATTTCCCAACTTCCACAAGGCATATCTTGCTCAATTTTTAAGCTTTGCTCATGTTCTTGGACATTTTGGAAAGGTCTTGAAGTCCTCTAACCAATGCATTTGGTCCCATGTCAGTTTGATTTACCAATATCAAGTTATGGCCTTTGACTTAAAGTCCCTTTTTGTTGACCTTTGAAAATGACCTATAATGTTGAAATTGATAACTTTTTGTGAGAGCATTTCTTGGACTTGAAGTGTGAAGGGGAGTTGTAGGAAATGTATTTCTCTTCAAAATGAGCTTTGGATGGAATTTTTCTGATAATCCATGTGGAAGTTATGCCTTGGTCAAGTTACAGTTGACTTTTTCAACTGTCCAAATATGGAAACTTTTGCATCTTGAGACTTTTTGAGCCAAGCCTTGAGGATCATGATCAAGAATTGATCAAATGATGTTTGTGGCTTCAAAATGATATGTTGACCAAAAATTTGAACTTTTGACTGTCAAATGACCATTTTGCCCCTACAGTTGACTGTTGAGCAATTATGGTTTTTGACTGTACAATTTTGTGCTGTGAGTCTTGAAACTTGACATGAGGATGCTTGACAATGTTTATAGGCATGTGGGACTTGTTTGGACCCTTGGAAACTTCAATTTCTTTGCCAAAACCAAAACCCTAATTTTTGACTGTTAGGAGGTCCTTGAACTGTGCAACCCTTGGGAGATTTTGAAGCATGCTCTTTGCAAATCTTGAAGAATATGGGAGGGCAAATTTTGGGGTACAACAGTTGCCCCTGTTCAATCTTATTAAACTTGAGGATGCAGATTGGCTGACGTGCCTTTCGGAATCCGAAGGTGGAAGATGATTGAACACTAGAGTGCCCAGAAATTTGTGCTCACATAGTAGTGTGATAATAGGAATGGGCTTATAGATGCCATTTGGAGATTGATGGATAGGATGATGGGCTTATAGATGCCACGCTAAGAGATGATGGATGGTGGATGGGCTTATAGATGCCATCTGGATGTTGATCGCGTAAGAGATTCCTTAGCGAGAACTTGCGTACCTGCAAAAAAAAATGATTACCTGACCTGTTACGGGAGCTGGTCTTCAAACTCTTCGTGTAGATGTGTCCTGACTGGTTACAGGAGCTGAATCTGGAGCTTCAAAAAGTGATGAATGAACCAGAGATGGTTACTACCTCAACAAGAACGGTGAGAGAACCTTGGATGATTACTACCTCAACAGGAACGTTGAGAGAACCTGGGGATGATTACTACCTCCGCAGTAACGGGGAGAGAACCATAGGCGACTTCAACCTCAACAGTAATGCCGAGAGAATCTTGGGCGACTTCAACCTCAACAGTAACGCTGAGAGAATCTGGGGACGACTTCTACCTCAACAGTAACGCTGAGAGAATCTTGGGCGACTTCAACCTCGACAGTAACGCTGAGAGAATCTGGGGACGATTACTACCTCCGCAGTAACGGGGAGAGAACCATAGGCGACTTCAACCTCAACAGTATCATTGAGAAAATCTTGAACGACTTCAACCTCAACAGTAACGCTGAGAGAATCTGGGGACGATTACTACCTCCGCAGTAACGGGGAGAGAACCATAGGCGACTTCAACCTCAACAGTATCATTGAGAAAATCTTGGATATCTTCTACTGAGTCTTCATCGGGAAAATCTGTTAGGGGTCGATTTAGCTGGACTAGAGAAGGCCTTTGACTGGATAAGAAACAGGAAAATCTTAGGGTCGATTTAACTGAACCGGTCTAGGTCTTGAAATCTTCAACTGGATAAGAAATAGGGAAATCTTAGGGTCGATCTGACTGAACCAGAGAAGGCCTTTGACGGGATAAGAAACAGAAAAATCTTAGGGTCGATTTAACTGAACCGGTCTAGGTCTTGAAATCTTCAATTGGATAAGAAACAGGGAGATCTTAGGGTCGATCTGACTGAACCAGAGAAGGCCTTTGACGGGATAAGAAACAGAAAAATCTTAGGGTCGATTTAACTGAACCGGTCTAGGTCTTGAAATCTTCAACTGGATAAGAAACAAGGAGATCTTAGGGTCGATCTGACTGAACCAGAGAAGGCCTTTGACTGGATAAGAAACAGAACAATCTTAGGGTCGATTTAACTGAACCGGTCTAGGTCTTGAAATGTCTTCAACTGGATAAGAAACAGGGAGATCTTAGGGTCGATCTGACTGAACCAGAGAAGGCCTTTGACTGGATAAGAAACAGAAAAATCTTAGGGTCGATTTAACTGAACCGGTCAAGGTCTCGAAATCTTCAACTGGATAAGAAACAGGGAGATCTTAGGGTCGATCTGACTGAACCAGAGAAGGCCTTTGACTGGATAAGAAACAGAAAAATCTTGGGGTCGATTTAACTGAACCGGTCTAGGTCTTGAATATAGCTGAGAACTTAACTGGATCTTTCCTAAAAGGTAAAGGTGAGTCATATGCGATGCATGATATGGATCAAGCAATGCTGTTCTCAACATAAATGAGATTTGTGAGATATGATGCGTATATGCATGCTATAATGATGTATGTGATGTTTATGAATGTATGTTTTTCGTCTAGGAAAATAAATCCTTGACGGGTGCCGGGAAGTCATGTCCTGGGCTGATGTTGAGGAATAGATTTTTGTCTCAGTTGGGGATGATAGTTGCAAGAATACCGGTAGGAGAAGATAACTCCGTTGGGGAATAAACTTGGCGAATAGATTACTCTGCAGGGAGAAAAGTACTCTAACGATCCTGCTGGGAAGCAATACTCTGTGGGGAGAGAGATACTTTGCTGCAATGTTGATGGTAACTTGCTGGGGATACCATTGTTGTGTTGGAAGTGTTAATAGACTTCACTGGGGATAAGAAGACTTTGCTGACGGCGATCTTTCCATGGCTTTTGGCTGAGGATAACCCAGTTATATCCCGGTTGGGAAATAACTCTTTGAATAAAGCCGGGAGACGCGTTCGTGCTCTACGAGGATAAGCTTCCAGAATCTACTGGGGGTAAGCTTACTGCTTGGGGAGATGGATCCCAACTTTCCTGGGGAAACTGGATTGGACTCTCTTGGAGGAGTTTTGAACTGTAACAGGGAAGTGACTCCATTGAATGTTTGATATACCGCCGGGGAACAATCTTTACGTCAAGACTGTCGGGGATGCTTGTTTAAGAATATCTGTATATCGTGCTGGGGAATGTTGAGATCTGCGGGGATACCCAACTTCTTTAAGGCTGATATTATAACTCTGCTTGGGGAGAGAGGTACTTTGCTGGCTCACTCTCTGGGGAGTTAAGATATGCTGGTTACGTTCTTCCGCTGAACCCATCTTGGTATATTGGTAGACCGGGCAATTAGATCATTTGGACCACCCATCATTGCCCCTGTTTCTGAGGTGGGAGAGGAAGACCTGTGAGGTGCTGATAGCTTGCTGATGGACAGACCTACTTCTGGTAGGCAGGTGACAAGATGATGGGACATAGTCGTACGCTTTGATCCCTAATTTTTGCCTGGACCGCCCTTTCGGGTTTTCAGTCCATCGGGATACCCATTTTTGCCCAAGCCGCCTTTTCAGGTTTTCGACTTGCCGGGTGTACAGATTTTTTCCGTTTCATCCCTTATTTTTGCCCGAACCCTTTTGGTTCGTCGGGAAGCCCTTATTTTTGCCTAGGTGTGTCAACCTGGCGGGTCTTTGATTTTGCGTAGTATTTTTTCCGACTATGTCCATGCTCTCAGGATGTAGGGAGGTGCCCCTGTTAGAAGTGTTCTGCCATGCCATCAGAAGGTGTTTGATCAGGCAAGATTCGTTGTTGGGATGCCCCAAGTGACTCAGGCGGAGATTTGTCCCAGGCTATTTGGCCTTTGAGAGATTCTCCGAATCTTGATTGGACTGCCCCAGATGATAGACCATGATCAGGTCATGCCCCTTGATTGGAAGTGCTTTTGTTCACTAGGTATTCATCGTGCGAATTTCCCTGATGTTCAAACAAAAGGTCATATGCAAACAAAGTTATATCAAAAATGCAAAGCTTATGTCTGTCTTGAAGATTTTGAAAAATGCATTCTTTTTTCATAAAACAAGTGAATGTTTGTAAAACGTGATGTCAACTCCGTATTTACCATAGGCCTTAAGGAGTCAGGATACCTTTCGTAACAGTATGCTTTCGAACTAACCCATGCTTCAGCTAGGACTTTTAAGGGTTATAACGTGGCCTGGTTCATGGTTTAAGAAACAAAGGATAAAGGCTCAAATTATTTGTACCCACCCGTTCTTCGTGATGTTCTTCAAACCTAAGCTCAGTTGATCGTGCATTAGATCTTGATTGAATCTTTGTCCGGATATACCAGTGACGGTCCAGATATTTATGATTTATTCCGAGTAGGCAGTCATTTTTTTTTGTTGAGGGTTTGTGTGACCTATTTTTTTGATTCTATTTTTGCCTGAACTGTTTCTTTTGTGATTACAGTCAGCGGGATGCCCCAGTTTTGTAAGTCTCCTTCATAGGTTTTGACTTATTGGGCTTTTGTTGTTTTTTTTTTGAAAGATAATGACTGCCTGTCTTGACGATTATAGGGAACCATCACAGTTTTTTGCTTTATAAGGACCTCTTTGGTGCCATTCGTTATGCACTTGGATCAACTGAGAGAACTACCCTGCCCCAGGTTATGATAAAGGGTTTTAATTTTCGAAAAGAAAAACTCCTACTTCTTTGGCTCAGAGGGGTTGACGAGGGATTATCTTCCTTATTACTCCAGTGTTTAGGAATTGAAACAATGCTTGTACCTCATCAGCGGGGTCTGTTCAAAAGCATACTGTAAAGATCGTGGTATCGTTTTCGTCATCCTCCCTCAAGAGGCTTACCATTATTAATCGAACGTTGATCATCAGAAAAAATATGAAAATAATTTGCGTATAGTGAATACGAATATATTGCTTCAAGACAGACGTATGCGATGCATTAATGAAATAACAACGTTTAACATGAGTAAATGTTTGAACAAAAGAAAATTACAACTTGAACATTCGAATGAACAAAAGTTTTCTAGTCTCAGGGCTTGTCACTTCAACTGGTGAGCCTTGGAGGAATGGTAGAAAAACTCAGCCTGACCATCTTGTGTGAACTCCAAAGCTCCTTCATCAATCAGGTCCTGGATCTTATTCTTCAGAGCCCAACACTCATTTGTATCATGTCCTGGACTGGCAGAGTGGTAGGCACACCTTTTGTTGGGATCATAGATAGGAGATGATGTGTTGGGGTTCCGGGGATGAGCCCTTAATGTGATCAGATTCAATCTCAACAGGCGTTGTAAAGCTTGAAACAACGACATGTTAAGCTGGGTGAATTGCCTCCTGGGCTTGTCTGGCTGAAGCTGGTGAGGTTGATGATGAATCTGTGACACTGGAGCCATTTGAGGAGCTCTCCCCTTATCTCCTTGTCTCAAAGATGGTTGAATGATGACTGGCTCTTTTCCCTTAGACGTTTGCCCCAGTTGGTTACCCTGAAGTAGTTGGTTGATGAGAACCCCGAGCTCATCTTGTCTTTGAGCTAAGTCTTGGATGATAGTCACCTGCCCCAGCATCTGGGCTTTCATTACATCCATCTCAGCTTGCAGGTGTTTCAGCCGTTCGTCCTCAGCGCGATTCCTGACCAAAGTCTCCATGAGAAGTGTCCTTAGCTCCTCTTGCCCCTTGGATAGATTCAGGAGGATTTCCCCGAACCGAGTCTCTTGAGCAAGAAGGTCCTGGTTATCTTGTTGGGAAGCCATTGCTGAAATAAACAGCGGAGAAGGGTAAGTGACCTGCAACAAGGGTACCTGTTATGCAATGATATGTATGATATGCATGCAATGTTTTCAAGGATCTCGCGGGGTAGACAAGAAAAATTGTTAGAACTTGAACCCGGTAACTTGATTGAAGGAACTGCATGTTTGTTGAGAGTCCTTCTTCAAGGGTCAAAGGCTCACCATATCCAGTGGGTCATAGCCCCTGACAACCTTGACTAGAGGAAAATAAATCCCCTTTTGCCCCTTGCTGGACAGTTGGTTCATCATGACCTGCATCACAGACCCTTGAGATCCTTGAAATGGATTAGTCTTTATGCAGGATGTATGCAGTGGTATGATGTTATGCTATGCATGGAATGACATAGGTAAACCCTGTTATGAGTCCCAATTAAGGACTATAAACAAAACCTGCAAGAAACTCAAGTGTCAGATGACAAGTATGCAAATAGTCAAGTTGGAAGGCACACAAGTCACACAAGAGAGCCCTTAGAGTTTAGGCCAGCATGGGGTCTGGGTATTACCCTCTTGAAGTTGGTGGGCTCAAACCTGTCCTATCAAAGTAACCGGGTTCTAAGGGTCCCAATATCATTGGATTGCTTTCATTGTTCATCGTTTCGATTTAGCCACTGAACTGGCGACCGAAATATTCCAAGAAAACAACCCTCAATTGAGTGTAGTATCGAGTATCAACCAACCTCGGACTGCACCAAAGTCAGTTATCTCACTACCCTAAAGAGGCCAAGATAGTTCAATTAAGGTTCCCAAGGTCTGTTGATGCTTCACGACACCATGCGGAGGCCCCGTACTCTCCTTGACTGAACTCAAGGGTTACCGGTACACACCAAAGTGCCACATCAACGTAGCAGACTGTTTCAACCATGTCGGTATACCCCGCACAGTTCCCTCACAACCTTGTTGCTACTTTCTAAGAAGGTATCCCCCAGATCCGGGTTAGGATCTATAGAACTCCCAAGACAGTCCCACAATTTAAAGCAAGCAAATCAATACAATTGAAAACACAGTTATGAACTAACCCTAAGGTACACCTCACTTTATAAAGATATCCCCAGCAGAGTCGCCAGTTCTGTGATCGGTGGATCTGGAACTGACTGTTTAACGCTGGTTCGCGAAATGTTGCGGAAGCAAGAGTCGCCACCGTCTTTTATTTTCTCCAAATGGAAAGGACAAAAGCACAGAAAAATTCCTTAAAGAGATTGCTCTCGGTTCGGGAGGTAGGTTATAGAAAGGGAAGGTATTAGCACCCTTTCTATCCATGGTTATCCATGGGCTCTTAGATACTTGCTCATTTGTGTTTTCAAAATTGTTTGTTTTCTTTTCAATTGTGGGTTTTAAAAAGTTTCTTTGAAAATTTCAGTTCGACTCTTGTATCGGTCCTCAAGAGTGTTTGAAAAAATTGCTTTCGAAAGCTTTTTTTTGAAAAGGTGTCGGTGTGAAAAGTATTTTTGATTTGTTTTGAAATTAGAGCAAGTATCTAGAGTTGTCTACCTACCCTAAGGAATTCGTCTGTGTAGATGTCCTTAAAGTAGTGCCATCCCACCATTGAGAGGTAGGTAGCACCACCGTTGGAGGTGTTCGGGTCAATTCGAGGTTCGGGACATGGTGATCACCAGAGCAATAGGAAGACACCTTAGAAGCTACCCTCATGCCAGGTTCCCGGATCATGAGGACTTACTAAAACATCCTCTACTCGACGATCACCTTTCGAGAGGCAAGGCAACAGTGAGACGTACCCTAGGGGTGGTGTGTGATTTGTGTGTCGTTTTCGGATATTTTTGTCTTGTTCATGTCATGGGTGATCTACGTTTTTGTTTTTATTTTAACATTCATTCTTGCATGCAATTTATTAGCAGTTAAAAAGTTGCGAGAAATATAAAATTCCTAAACTATTACAAAGGCGCGGGTCCACATCGCCAAATTAAATCCAGGACCCGATTTGACATAAAATAAAGTGCGAGAAATATAAATGTCCGAATTACATGGCTTTGGGAGAATTACATTAATATTTAAAAGAAGGAATAAGACTAAAATGCGTGAAGAGAATAAAAATCGAGAATGCGAAGGCGTTGGACCCTTTTTAATGAAATTAAATTATGATTTAACAAATTAATTAAATTAAAATAAAAAGAAAAGATTTTTAGAGTTTTTTTTGTATTTATGAATTTTTTAATGAGAGCTAAATGAAAATAATTAATTAACCCTAATTCTAGTTATTTTTAATTTATTAAGAAAAGCATCAAAATTTAATCTAAAATTAACTTAATTAATTAATACAACTTTATTTACAAAAATATAATAATTAATAATTAATGATGATAAAAGAAAAGAAAAAGATAAAAATTGATTAAAACCCTAATTCTACAAATTTTAAGTTTATTAAAAAAACATTAAGACTTAAACCTAAAATTAAGACTAAATTATTTAATAAGATTTATTTACAAAAAATAACATTTAAATAAAATATTTTTTCTATTTTTTAGGACTTTCTGATTTTTATTATTTTTATGTTTTATAAATTGATTTGAAGAATTAAAAAAAGAAATAATTGAAACAAATAAAATAAAAAAAGAAAAGAATTCCAAAAACCTTGGGGGGTTCTGTCCCCAATTGGGAGGTATCATCAACATTTTAGGCCCATTGAAACTCTGGCCTTGTTGACTTTTCTGAGCCACATACGTCTGCCTTGACTGATGCTCATGGTGCTCTTCAAATCAGGACCCTTGGATTGCCTTCAGTGGCCATGTGGCACGTTTGGGTCATGGGCGTATGGTAGGCCTTTGGATAGAGTGCTGCATGCAAGTAAGGTTAGAAAAATAATATGAAGAGAGGAAGGGACCTGGGAATCGAACCCAGGTCCTAGAGATTACCAACTCACGCTTTGACCAACTGTACCAGCCATCTTCTTTGTTTATTATATGACCAACAATTAATATGAGATAAAACAAGAGTTAGTGGAATATTCGCGCGCGAATTTCAAATGCTCCAATCATTGGCCTACACATCATCATCTTCTCCAATGGTGCGCTTTTCCTGAAACAAAAAATAAACAAGATTGCGGGGGTTTTAAACCCCCACTATATACTGTGTCAAAAAATAGCGAATAGAGTATGGTGCTTCATAAATTAGGCGCAAGGTGTGGAAACGATTGGCCATGAGTTTCTGATTCTGATGGTATGGGTCTCAGGTCTTAATTTTTCCATAGGAGTAAACCCCCAATTTCACAGTTTTGTAACCCTAGCAATCTTCCATGGTGAAATCGCGTATGGGCAAGCAAAACTTAATTAAACAATAGGGTTAGCTTCAGAATGATAAGAACAATACAAAACAAGCATTAGAATTGAAAATCATGGCATGAATGATACAATACGATTATGCAAAAAAAGTGACACGGTCTGACTTCTAGTTACCAATTCTGGGCGTTAGGGGTGATGGTTTTGATCTGAAAACCTTCCTTGAAGTCTCAGGAATGTAATGGAATGATTATTTTCCTTTGAATCGCATTGGAATGTAGCTTTCAGTTTTGGAATTTTTTGACAAAAACTCAAACTTTGTTCTTGAATTCTGACGCAGCTTAGAGGTCTCCAACACTAGGGTTTGCATTAGGCTTATGTATGGAATGATTAGGGTAAAGATTTTGATCCAAAAACCCTTTGCATTGATGGAAAGATATTTGATTTTCATGGCATATATTTTCAAATCTTTTCCATGCATATTTGATTCCAATCATGGCAAAACCTTCCACTTTTGATTATGCACGAATCTTGAGTGTCCAATGAGAGTTTATTCTACACAAAAATATTTGATTACATTGGTTTAGTATTTTTTCCACATTTTAATTAATTAAATGAATTAATTGTAATTAAAAATTCAAATAAATAATAAAAATGATGAAAAAAAATCCCTTTTGGGCCAAATGGTCGTGCATATGCTTTGGATGATCAATCTTGGAAGAAAGTGTGGCCCATTAGCAATTTTAAGACATTTGAAGCAAAGTTGACTTTTCAAAATATCCAAACATTTCCCAACTTCCACAAGGCATATCTTGCTCAATTTTTAAGCTTTGTTCATGTTCTTGGACATTTTGGAAAGGTCTTGAAGTCCTATAACCAATGCCTTTGGTCCCATGTCATTTTGATTTACCAATATCAAGTTATGGCCTTTGACTTAAAGTCCCTTTTTGTTGACCTTTGAAAATGACCTATAATGTTGAAATTGATAACTTTTTGTGAGAGCATTTCTTGGACTTGAAGTGTGAAGAGGAGTTGTAGGAAATGTATTTCTCTTCAAAATGAGCTTTGGATGGAATTTTTCTGATAATCCATGTGGAAGTTATGCCTTGGTCAAGTTACAGTTGACTTTTTCAACTGTCCAAATATGGAAACTTTTGCATCTTGAGACTTTTTGAGCCAAGCCTTGAGGATCATGATCAAGAATTGATCAAATGATGTTTGTGGCTTCAAAATGATATGTTGACCAAAAATTTGAACTTTTGACTGTCAAATGACCATTTTGCCCCTACAGTTGACTGTTGAGCAATTAGGGTTTTTGACTGTGCAATTTTGTGCTGTGAGTCTTGAAACTTGACATGAGGATGCTTGACAATGTTTATAGGCATGTGGGACTTGTTTGGACCCTTGGAAACTTCAATTTCTTTGCCAGAACCAAAACCCTAATTTTTGACTGTTAGGAGGTCCTTGAACTGTGCAACCCTTGGGAGATTTTGAAGCATGCTCTTTGCAAATCTTGAAGAATATGGGAGGGCAAATTTTGGGGTACAACAGCGTACAAAAATCTTTGTCTTTTGAAAATGTTTCAAATGAAAGTGTTGGTGTATAAAATGTTTTTGTTGTAAGCAAGCGAGCAACTAGGAGCATACTACATACTCAAAAGGTCTTAAAAGTTCTTTTCCTTCTCCTTTAGATATTGCTATCTTACCATTGATTTGGTAAAAAGCCTCATCATTGGATGTGAAGGGACGGGCGTGGGACGTTTGTATAGTCATAGAAGGAAACCTATGGGGAGTTTTAGCAATGTCGTTTAGAGACTAGATCGTTTAACGAAGGAAACATTGAGGGACATTGAGAGACTACGATCTTTTATCGAGGGTCTTTGCTAAAACACCCATATTCGAGGGACATGACTATTTTTTTGAGGCAACAAATGAGATTACCCTAAGGGTGCATGTGTGGATAGTGTGTTTGATTTGCATGCATTTAGTCTTTGATTAGAGGTTGTATACTTGTTTTTTTATCTTGCCATATGTTTTATCCCAAAATTTTCCCTCTCATTTTATTCAACACATGCCTATTGAGATCCTCAACTTGCCCCAAGGATGCCCAAAAATTGATCAGGCAAATTCTCCTCCTAAGGAAATGAGCCCCCAACTAGGGTTTCCATTTTCATCAAGATGTTTGAGCTCCAATGGTCTCCAATGCTTCCCATGGTCCTAAAATGTCCTCAAGATCATCCATTCCAAGTTTCATGCTTTGCTCAATAAGTTTGCTCAGGCAATTGCTCAAGTATTAGAAAATCAATTGTGTTAGGTCAAAAGTCAACTATGACCTATATACAGTCAAACTTCAAGATTTTTGGTCAACATCAACATTTTGAAGTGATATCCATCATTTTATCAAAGGGTGATCATGATTCCTCAAGAAATGGTCATAATTCATCAAAATTCAAAAATAGCAAATTAGGGTTTCTATAGGAAAAGTCAACCAAACTTTGACCAAGCATAACTTTCTCATAATTTATCAGATATTTTCCAACCAAATCTAATTTTGAAGAGAATCCAATTCCCTACAACTTCTATTCAGCCCTCAAGTCCAATAAATGCACCATTTTAAAGATACAAGTTCATACATTACTTGTCATTTTTAGAAAGTCAATAAAAGCCACTTTTTGCCAAGACCTTTAACATCAAGATAACATCTTCAAAAGCAAAATTGATAAAATGAGGGATTGAAGTAGACATCTTGGGCTTTCCTAAAAGTACAAGATCATCATCATGAGGTAAAAATTGAGCAAGTTATGGCTTTCCCAAGTTGGGAAAATTTGGAAAATTTCAAGAAATATGCATTGGCCAATTTTGAATTTTTAAGGAAATGGCTCAAGTTCCCGAACTTCAAACATATTTCTAAGACCAAAGAGGACTCCTAAAAACATTTTTGCATAGTCTTGACTTTATTTTCATTTTATATTAATTTTATTTAATTAAAAATCAAATAAATCAAGATTATTACAAATAATATGTTTAAGGCTTGCTTTAATGCATGGAGGGGTCCCAATTTTCGTGTACATCAAGGCCAAAATGTTTGCACTCGTTCAAAATTCAAAAATGGACAAAATCCCATGACTTTGGCCAAGGTTACAAATGGCCATTTATGGCATTCAATAGCTTGTCCATAGCTGTTACAAACATGGCATTTTCGTGTTCTTTCACCACTCTCTATATAAACAAGCTTTTCGCAAGCATCAAACAGAGATAGATGATTTGGAGAACCCCTTGTCCAAATTGCAAAAAAAAAACACTAAGTTATCAAATTCGAATTTCCACTTCCAGCTTGTTTCGGTCCCAAACAAGTATCAAAACATGTTTCTGGAAGTCCCCTGGATCAATTCCAATCATCACCAAGCCTCAAAATAGTCTGAAGCACGTTATCACTACCTCACGGTTTGCATTTTTATTTTGAATTTGATTTCTTTGATTTATGTAATAAAAACACATTTTGATCATGCATTATTGATCACTCTTATATTTGTTAGCTATCTGCATGATTAGATTTGAGTTTTGGTGCAGGAATCAAGTATCACCATTTTTAGGGTTCCAAGCTTAAATTTGGGATTTTTGGAAATAGCCAAAATTGGACCTAACCAGGGGTCTCCGCGTGCTCAGGAGGTTGAGGCTAATGCATCCGTGGCCTCACCATAAAATCATGCATATTTTTGCTTGTTTTGATTTACAGGTGCTATAGTGACAGACAAAAAATTGTCACTATAGGTTATAGTCTAAAACGACGGACGAAGGAGGAAGAAGATTAGGTGTCATTCCCCCACTGGAGGATTCAAATTAGCATGCACTTTTGTTTTTTTCTTAGATAATGATTGTTTTTTACATATAATATATTAATGTTATTATATGTTTAAATGACCAAGACAACTCAGTTGGTAAGCTAGCGCATGCGTAAAGGAGAGGACCTGGGTTCGAGCCCTAGATCCAGCAATTTATTTTTTCTAATAATTATTCAACAGATCTAATGCATCTCCTAGCCAAGCATCCACCATATGTCCTCAGATCCCACCCTTTGGATCATCTCAAAGCAGATCCAATGCTCCAGAATTGAAGATCTATGGTGCACTCCCTAAAGGCTGATTACGCTAGAATGCGCTGGCTTTTGGGCCAGCACCTTTGGCCCTTGCAAAATTTTCAATTCACACCCCCAGTTGGCCAAACAATACCAGGCCCATTCATTTTTTTTATTTCTTTATTATCATTTTATTTTAATTGTTTTAAATTCATTTTCTTTAATAATTAAAAAAATCAAAAAAATCAATAAATAGAATTAGGTTTGATAATTAAAATTAATTTTCTGAAAAAAATAATTAATTAATTTGATTATTATAACTTGATAATTTTTATTAAATAAAAATTAATTAGATTTAGGTTAAGTTTTCAAATATTTTTTTTAACATAAAAAAATGACAAAAATATTTTCTCTTTAATTGATAAGTTTTTTAGGACTTAGATTTTATTCCCGTCTTATTTTTTTTCGCGCGCTTATTTATTTTCATTTTACTTTCCAATTAATGTAACTATAATGGTTTGTAATAGTTATGAATTAGGTTTTCATTTACTGTTTTTATTTACCACTTTCCCTCAAGTTTGGTTATGTAACCCCCTCCCCAAAGCCTTGTAATAGTTAGGTTTAAGATTCTCGGATTTTACTTTTTCGCTACTATTAACTGTTAGATGTATGCATAATAGGATTGTATGCCAAAGATTAATTAAATGTTTAAAACAGTAGAACACCCTAACTGTGCAAAGATAAATAAACTGAAATCAAACACTTGCACATGCTCACCCCTAGGGTATCTCCCACTTCGGTTGCCTCGAATATACGGTCACTATTCTCGAAACGTGAGAATTTTTAGTGGTTGACCTCTAATTCGAAAGATCACTAGTCCCTTGATGACCCTTTTGACGTTGCCTCGGTAAAAAAGTGATCTTAGAATTTTAGGACGGTTACTAAGAGATCTCGCCCTGTTGCCTTAAGTGACTGTAATCGTCCCTTTCGATAGTCCCTTAACATCCAACGATGGAGCTACCTACTCCTTAATAGTAGGATAACCCTGTCTAAAGGAAATAAGAAAATGAACAGTATTTTTCAAGTAGGTAGAAACTCTTAAGTACTTGCTCAAAATAATGTTTTACACCATACACTTTAAAACAAACTTTTCAAACAAACTTTTCAGAAACACTTTATCACACCCTTGATGACTGATACAATGGTTACCATAAACTGAAATGTCGCACTAAGGCATTTTAAAAGCTTTTCAAAACACACACAAAATCAATTTAAAAATGAGCAAGTACCTAAGAGCCCATGGAAAACCATAGATAGAAAGGGTGATAACACCTTCCCTTTCTATAATCTACCCCCCCCCCCCCCCCCCCGTACTCAGAAACATCTCGAAAAAGGTTTTTTCTGTTCTTTTTCCCTTTTCATTTGTTGGATAAAATAAAAGACGGTGGCGACTCTTGCTTACCGCGACATTTGCGAACAAAAAACGCAAAACCAGTATTAATAGTCAGTTCTTCCGTCGTATCACACCATACATACTCTATCTTACTAGCAATTTTATGAAAAGCGGTAAACTTGCGGAAATTAAAATCCTACGCTATTACATCATTAGGGGGATGGGGATACAGTTTGCAAATGGGGATAAAATAGGTGTCTAATTATTACAACCATATCGAATAAGTGGACAGTAATGGAGTATATATGTATAATGCATAAACAGTGTATAAAGAAGGAAAAACTGCATTTTAAACTATTATGTGTCGTCACATGCTGTTATGCATCGACACATACTTTTTCTTGCCCCTGCCAAACTAAATCAACTCAGTATGAGTCAACGCATAATGGGATGTGTCGACTCATTTCCTTCTTGTGTCGACACATACGGGTTTTGTATCGACTCATGCACCTTCCATCTTTCTGTTTTGGGCCCTGGATAGCAGTATGAGTTGATGTATAAGGCCATGTGTCGACTCATACCCTGCTTTTTCACCTAGAATGAGTCGACCCATATGGATATGTGTCGACTCATGTTACAGCTTTTTTCCTCTATCACCATTCTTTTACATGTATCAGTCAGTTTTCAACATATAAATGATAAAAATGAATAGCAGGGAAATGATTAACTTCAAGAGTAGTGATTACTTCATCTTATCTTAAGAAATAAACCAAAAATGATGTATGGAAAATGTAAGGTTAAGATGACTTACCTTGCAACTGCACTTTAGGTTTTGAGTCTAAAAAACTTCAAGATGTTGCGTGGACCTTAATGAAACTCCAGGAAGCTGCTAGACTTCCCTTTATGTTGAAGGTTGCTGAATCAACTCCAAACAGACAAGTTTGTGTAGTACTGTCTTTTGTTTAGAAGTTGAGAATAAGGGCACTACAGAAACTGTTCTTGCGCTTGAACAAAATCTATGTGATATGAAGTGCTTAGAGGGTTTATGGGAGAGTTTACAAGGTTGTACAATAGTGGGTTAAGGATCTTTTCTGTTTTGTGTGTCAAAACAGAGTAGAAGATGAACATAATTTTTATGGATGAACTGGGTTTTATGAATGAGCAAAGTTTAGCAAAAGTTATGTTTTTCTCTTTTCTCCTTTTTTTCTCAGCAAAAATTCCTCTTATGTCTTATGAAATAACCCCTTTTGTAGTCCCTTGGCCGACGTTTAGGAGGGAAACAAAATAAGTTATTTTGAACGGTTTTTGCCTACTACTTTGATACTTTTTCCACACAATCTTTTTTTGCCATTTTGGTGCAATTTTATGGCTATTTTGATGCAGGTTGGAGCAGACTACATAGAGCAGTTTTGGACTGGTTTTCTGGATAGATTTTGGACAGTATAGGACAACATATACAAGTTTTGTGACAGGTTTGTGGTGCAACATAGCACAAGGTTTTGTAGGATAGAAATTGAGTAGGGTTTTGGAGTGTTATGGCAATGTATAGAAGTAGCATATCATTTTTGTTCAGCAATAACTTGGACAACATAGTTTGCAGCATGAAACAACTTTGGTTTGTGGAGCCATTTATGCATATTGTATCAAAGACAAAGCATTGTGTCAAGGTTTTGAGTCAAAGGAAAAAGTCCAAGCAATACAAAGTTTAGGATTTGTAAACTTGCAAAAATTCCACTTTGTAATAACTTGAATTATTTGTAACATCTTGAACTATTTTTAATTATAGTGACAAGATGTCATGAAGCAATGAAATTAACTTAGAAAAATTTCCAAGTCTTGCAAAAGTTGGATTTTTGACTTTCTTGATTTTTGATGATCAAATTTCATATTTTGGATGTCTTGATGAAATATGATTTTTGGGACTCAACTTTGGTCAAAAAATCAAAGTTTGACTTTTTAGTGTACAATTGACCTTTCCCATCAGTTGACCGAATTTTGTCTATCAATCCACTGCTCTCAGGAGATGAATTGAAATATGAAATTAGGTCAAAATGACGCGCTCGGATCCTTGAGATCATACTTTCAACCAATAAGCCAAGTATTAAGTCAAAAATCAAAGTTCGGTCCTTTTCAATCAAAACCCTAATTTTGCCCATTTTGCCCTTTTGGTAATTTGAATGACTTTCTTGGAACATTGTGATCCAAGACTTGAAACTTGACAAAAATAATCCTGAGGGTCCATAATGATCCATGAAAGTCAATTGAAACATTATGAATCTCACTGCTTTTGTACAAACTCAAACCCTAATTTGAGGTATCAGTGTTGAGGAAATTGTTTGACCTAGTCGATACTTGTGCAAACTTTAGGCATTGAAGATCTTTGTAGGAAATATCTTGAGAAATGAGAGAAACTTTTTGGATACAAAAATGGTGACCCATTATAAAAATGAGATTCATGATATTTCCAGGTTATTATCATTTTTATAATCTAATGATGATATTTGTACTCACAAAAATACAAAACATGCAATATAAAATTGAGTGTTATATAGTTTGTGATTTAAGGTATGATAATGAACAAAATAGTATTAAATGATATTGAAAATATTATTGTAATAATAATGTTTTCATTAATAATAAAAGAAAATAGTTCTCTTTGTGCTATTCTAAAATTTTGATAGTTTTTTTTTTGAAATCTAAAAAATAAATGTGTGAATTTTATAAAAAAAAAATGGTCATTTTTATGTTGGAAATCCACCAAAACCTATGATGAATTTCTACCAATTTTGATGAATAAGATTGATATCACCACACAACAACAGTGAATTATGAAAGAAAGAAAGAAGGCAATGATTATTTTGCAGAGTTTCTCCCTGCCCACAAACTGTGGAAAAACTTTCTTGTTCTCTTGCAACTACAAATTCTGTGAATACAACTTGATTTCTTGATTGCAAAAATAGGGTTTACTCACTCTATTTATAGATTTAGGTTAGGTTTCTCTCTAAGTCAAAACCCAAAACTATAAAATCCCAAAATACCTATTTTAGAACTAAATCAAATCTATCTAATTTAGACCTAAATTAAAATCTATCTATTTTAGATCTAAAACAAATCTGTGTGTAAAAAAATATTTTCACACTTCGACAACTATAAACACTTCGACACACACATAGTTTCGACATAAAAGAATTACAATTTAACACATCACCTGATTCATTGTTCCTAAGCTATTTATATTCATCATAGCTCTTAGTCTTCGAAATAATTCGACCTGCACACCCTTCTTCATGATGTCTATCAGGTTCTTCATCGGGTTGATAACTGACATGTTATCGATCTTCATGGTAATTGCTCCATCATCTTTCCCTGTGATTTCTTCGACTAAGTTCACCATCCATGTTGCTTGACATGCACGAAGAGAAGCAGCTATGTATTCTGCTTCATATGATGATAATTCCACTTTTGGTTCTTTTTTCAAACCTCAAGCAATTGATGCACCACATAGCATAAACACATATCCTGCTGTGGATTTTCGATTCTCAGCATCACTACACCAACTCGAATCAGTGTACCCTACTAACTTGCATTCTTTTCCTTTATCAGTTGCAGGAAACAAAATTCCATAGTCGAGAGTTCCTTTGAGATACCTTAGTATCCTCTTTACTACTGCAATATGTGATGCATTTGGCTTTTGCATTAATCTACTTACCATACTGTGATACGGTGGGAGAACTGACTTGGTTGTTTTGTGTTTGTGTTTGCAAATGTTGCGGTTTAGCAAGAGTCACCACCGACTTTTCTTTTATCCAATAAGGAAAGTTGAAAAAGCACAGGAAAGACCTTTAGAGACGTTTTCTTGAGTTCGGGGGGTAGATTATGAAAAGAGAAGGTATTAGCACCCTTTTCATCCATGGTTTTCCGTGGGCTCTTAGTTGCTTGCTAGATCACTTACTTTGTTTGAAAATATGCTTTGTGTTGTGGTTTTTTAAAAGTATTTTAAAAAGGCGCCATCGTTTAGGAAAACTTTGTAATATTTCTCGTTCGTAAGAACGTATACAAAGTGTTGATCCTTTGAAAATGTTTCAAAGTGAGAGTGTCAGTGTATAGAATATTTTTATTGTGAGCAAGCAAGCAACTAGGAGCGAATCTACCTACTCAAAAGGTCTTAATTTGTTCTTTTCCTCCTCCTTTAGATGTTGCTATCTTACCATTGATTTGGTAAGAAGCCCCGTCATTGGATGTGAAGGGACGAGTGTGGGATGTTTGTATAGTCATAGAAGGCAACCTATGGGACGTTTTAGCAATGTAGTTTTAGGGACTAGATCGTTTACCGAAGGCAACATCGAGGGTCATCGAGGGACTACGATCTCTTATCGAGGGTCTTTGCTAAAACGCCCATGTTCGAGGGACATGACTATTTTTCTGATAGGCAACAAGTGAGATTACCCTAAGGGTGCTAGTGTGTTTGATTACATGCATTTTAGTCTTTATTAGGGTGATCTATTTGTCAATTTCATGTCTTGCCATACACACCCTAATTACTAGCATTTATATTCGAAAGCGATAAATTGCAGAAATGTAAAATCCTATGCTATTACAATATTTTAGGGATGGGGTACATATTTATGAATGGGGGTTGCAAATATAATTAAATCCTAAGTTAATATTACAACCATATTGAAATGTACAATATAAGAAAGAAAATGGACTTGTTTAGAAAATGTTTTTTATCTTGATGAAAAAAAATTAATAAAAGAAAAATATTTTTATGTCTCTTTATGTTAATATAAAAATGATGAAAAGGAAAATAAATGAAAGATAGAAACAGCGTGCTACTGTAAAAAGAACAATAAGGATCATGAGTTCTGAAGCCAGGCGCGTGATGACTCAGAAAGGAACGTCAGAAGTTCTGGATTGATACACTCTGAGTTTTTGCAAGACACGTTAGAGGGAAAACACAGAAGTTCTGGGTTGCTATGTGCTGAACTTCTGAATGTTAGAACAATGAGAAAGTCTTAGAAATTATGTGTGTGTCAAAACAGTAGGAAGAACTCAGAAGTTCAGTTTGTGTTAACAGCGCATGAAAATCAGAAGTTCTAAGTATTAAAACAGTGAGTGAACAATCAGCAGTTCAGTGTGCATTAACAATGAGGAGAACTCAGAAGCTCTGTGTTGTGTTAAAGATGTGAGTGAACATCAGAAGTTCTATGTCATATTCAATTATTATTAAACAGCAAATCAGAAGGATAACAGCACAACAGTTTATAGAAGTTCTAATCCTAAATTTGAGTCTAGCCTTAATCAAGAAGTTCTAATCCACAATTTTTCTACTTATGCAATGATATGGATAACATCAATACTGCGATATTTACATATTTGATGATGTTCTGAATGAAAAGATACAAAGTCAGAAGAAAAAACTCACCTTGAATTTGGAGTGTATGCTTGGAGCTTTTGGCTGCTGCCTTCAGATGTTCCGGTGTCAGCGAGAGTAAAGGAACAATGGTTATGTTCTCTGATCCAAAAGGAAGAACAAAGGTTTGGTTTTCTGTTGGGGAAATCTGGATTTTTATGAAGGTTTTATAACTTCCTTTTCTCTCTTTTTGGCAAATCTCTCTCCAAAAGCCAGCCAACCCCTTTGCAAGTGTGATGGAGCAACTTATTTATAGGTGGATTTGTTGTGATTTTGGGGGGAAAAACAAATGGGATTTGAACCTTTTTGGCATCATGTTCCCTTTCCTTTTGATCACAGTCTTCGTATGCTAGTTTGGTGCAATTATGGGATGCAGACGTAGGCTGAATTAGTTGTTGGTTATAGGTCTGCAGCGGGTTGTATAAACAAGGTTTTGGGATTTGGTCAAGTTCTGACCAAAGCGTTGAATATAGCCTTCATATGCTAAAACACTGCCTTGTTCTTGAAGCAAGCATGGTGGTTAGCAGCTTTTAGCCATGCTTAAACTGGAGTTGTCAGCAGGAATTAAGGAAAAACAAAAAACAAAGCATGAGCCTAGTACCAAAGTTTGCTATCCCAGATAGTAGAGGTACACGTGGTGGAAATCCTTTGGATAAAGACTCAAAAGTGGTTGTGAACATTAAATGATGACGAGACTTATCACAACCAGAAATCCTACAACGTGAGATTCTACACCATGGCTTAGTTCTGGATCAAAAGTTCTGCTTCAGCGTAGCATCCAACCTCTGATCTTTGTATCTTCTGGCTCCAGCATGTTCTGAAAGAGCTCTCAGACTTTCCAGGAAGCTTGCAGCACATATTGTAACCTTTTTGAATTACCCTTACAAACTCTGACCGAACCTTTGTGAAAACTTGCTTGGAAGTTCTGACCAAACTCTGTCTTGAAAGTGTCCAGAATTTGATGAGTGTTTCAGTTTCAGGGACGTGTCTTTGAGAAGTTATAACTTGAAATCCCAGCATTTCTAGGAGAAGTTATGTTATGCAATGTTTTATATCTTGTTGAGATCTATAACTTTTGAATCAGAAGTTCTTCCAGAATCAGCTTGCATCATGGTGATAATCTGGCCAGAAGTTCTGAGCTTGTCATATTTTCTTAAACACTTAGAAAAAATTCTAAGTATTTAGAATTTTGAATTTTTGGATTTCTTGATGAAACAAAACTTCATATTTTAACATGTCTTGATGAATATGATTCTTGATATTTGATTTTGATCCAAAAGTCAAAGTTTGACTTTTCAGTGTGCAAATGACCTTTTTGCTCTGGTGAGTGATTTTCTTGGAAAATTTGTAGTTCAAGGCTTGGAATTGGATGGAAGCAAACTTGAGGATCTAGGGTGATTCTTTGAGAAATGAGAGGGAAAATTTTGGGGTACAACAGTTGCCCCTGTTCAATCTTCTTGCACCTGAAGAGTTAGATTGGTAAATCTGCCATTCGTGGCTTGAAGGTGGAAGATGATTGAACACTAGAGTGCCCGGAAAATTTGCACTCGAAGATGTGTTAGGGAAGAGCTTAAAGATGACATTTGGAGAGATAATGGATAGCTTTTAGAGATGGGCTTAAAGATGTCATCCAGAAATGATCACTGGATTGTATCTGTAAGCTGGAACTGAATGATTATCATAATGGTGTTCGTGTCTGGAGCGTATCTGAACTGTATCAAAAGTTAAGTCTGAATGAGTATCAGAACGGCATTCGTATATGGAGCGTATATGATCTGGGTAGGGGTGCTTCAATGATGAGTCCATGTAAAACTTCATCCAGAAACGAGAAGGAACCTGGGTAGGGTTGCTTCATGATGAGTCCGTGTAAAACTGTATCTGGAGGTGAGAAGGAACCTGGGTAGGGTTGCTTCATGATGAGTCTGTGTAAAACTACATCTTGGAAAGAGGAGGAACCTGTGTAGGGTCACCTGATGATGAGTCTGTGTAAAACTGCATCTTGGAAAGAGAAGGAACCTGGGTAGGGTTGCCTCATGATGAGTCTGTGTAAAACTGCATCTTGGAAAGAGAAGGAACATGTGTAGGGTTGCCTGATGATGAGTCAGTGTAAAACTTCATCTGGAAGTGAGAAGGAACCTGGGTAGGGTTGCCTGATATGAGTCCGTGTAAAACTGCATCTGGAAGTGAGAAGGAACATGTGTAGGGTTGCTTCGTGATAAGTCTGTGTAAAACTGCATCTTGGAAAGAGAAGGAACCTGTGTAGGGTTGCCTGATGATGAGTCCGTGTAAAACTTCATCTTGGAAAGAAGGAACCTGTGTAGGGTTTCTTCATGATGAGTCAGTGTAGAACTTCATCTTGGAAATAGGAGGAACCTGTGTAGGGTTGCTTGATGATGAGTCTGTGTAAAACTTCATCAAAAATTTCCTGAGAAGGAACCTGTGTAGGGTTTCTTCATGATGGTCAAGTAGATAGTTGTCATGTCTGGTTTCAGGTGTTAATCTATAATCAGTCGTCCACAAAGTTTTTCTGGCTTGTTACAGGTATTAATCTGGAACTTGAAAGGGTTGGTCGATGAGATAGTTGTCATGTCTTGTTTCACGTATTAATCTCTGACTTTAGAAAGAAAGATTGTTTTCCTAGCTTGTTAGAGGTGTTAATCTTTGACTTGAGAAAGAAAGATAGTTTTCCTGGCTTATTACAGGTGTTAATCTTCAATCTCTTCATGTAGATAGTTTTCTTGGCTTGTTACAGGTATTAATCTACAATCAGTCGTTCACGGATAGTTTTCCTGGCTTGTTACAGGTATTAATTTGGAAATTTAAAATGTTGATGGCAGCCATCAGTTGATTGACCTTTTCTTGAAAAAGGTAAAATGTTAGTTGTATGCAATGTCATGATGTATGAAATGCATGATGTCATGATGTTCTCAAAAATAAATGAGATTGTGTCGTATGCACTTATCATGTATGCAAATAGGATGTATGAAATGTGAAATGTTTATTGAAGTGTATCTTTGTCTGGAAAAATAAATCCTTGACAAATGTCGGGGAGTCGTTAAATCCTGGACTGCTATTGAAGAGTTGGTGAGTCTTCATACTTTGCTTAGAATCTTTCCACCGGGGATTCCTGTTTTGTTGTTTGAGGAGAACTCCGCTGGGGAATATTGAAGACTCTGTTGGAGAGTGTTGATTCCTGCTTGGGAAAAGAGTTCTGGAGTCTCGGTTGTCCGTTGCTCTACTGGGGTCGAAGTTGAACTGATATCTGGTCGGGTCCAGGTTTCACAGTAACTTGCTGGGGATTATAGAGCAGTCTACTGGGGAAAGGGAGTTGTGGTCCTTTGATTTGTAGTAGTTGGAAAGGCTAACTCAAACTGGAGAATTTGTAGTTTGTTGGGGAAATAAACCTTGTTGTCGGTCTACTAGAGAGGTGACGACTTCGCTGGGGAAAGTCCTCGAGGACTCTTGAGGTTGTCTTAGCTGGGGAAAGGTTTTCAGAGATTAAACTCTTGCCGGGGAATCATCCAATGACAAAAATTTCGGGGAGATTTGTCATTTTCCCCTAGCAGCAAATGTTTGTGGTATTGCCAGAAAATGTTTGATTGTACGTAACCCTTTGCTCAGATTGACGTTCAATGCCCCAAGTGACAGAGATGGAGACTTGCCCCTGGTTACTCTGCAATTCATGAGAGATTTCTTGGAATCTTGACTGGACTTCCCCAGGTGTGCTAGATAGTGGCATGTCATGCCCCTTATTTATAGGAGATTTGTCAATGGAAGTGTCATCCCATTTGAAGTGATTTTGTTCACCGAGAGAGTTTTCGTTCACTGGTTATTCATTGTGTGAATTTCTACGCTGTCAAACAAATAGCCATATGCAAACAGTGATATTCGAGTAATGCAAAGTTTATGTTTGTCTTGAAGTTTTTTGAAAAAAAGAAATTTTGTAAGAAAAATTCAACTCGGGATTTTGAGTAAAGCCTTACAGGAGTCAGGATACCTTTTGTAACAGTATGCTTTCGAACTAACCCATGTTTCAATTAGGACTTTTAAAGGGTTGTAGTGTGGCTTGGTTCACGGTTTAAGAAACAAAGGATAAAGGCTCAAAGTGTATTTGTACCCACCCGTTCTTCGTGATGTTCTTCAGTCCTAAGCTCAGTTAATTGTGCGTATGAACTCCAATTGAGTCTGGAATGACGCGTTGGTGATGGCTCAGACAAGTTAAGTTTGTCAGAAGGTAGTCATTTTTTGCAACATTTTTCGTGTTGTTGAGGATTTGTAGTGACCTATTTCTTTTGATTTGTTAACCCTAATTTTTGCCTGACTGTTCTTGTTTTTAGATTACAGTCAGCGGGATGCCCCTGTTTTCTTTAAGTCTCCTTCGTAGGTTTTGACTTAGTGGGCTTTTCTTTTTGAAAGATAATGACTGCCTATTTGGTAGGGAAACCTCACTGTCTTTTGATTCTAGAGGAATGTTTTTTGATGTCATTCGTTGTATTACAAAATGAGAGTTTGCGTCTAAATGCGTGCTTGAATCAACTGAGAGACTACCATGCCCCAGGTTTTGATTAAAGGTTTCAATTTGTGTATGAAAGAAAACTTCTGCTTCTTTGGCTCAAAGGGGTTGACTAGGGATTATCTTCCTTATAACTCCAGTGTTTAGGATTTGAAGGAATGTCGTACATCGTCAGCAAGGTCTGTTCAAAAGCATACTGTGTGAGATTATGGCATTGTTTTCATCATCCTCCCTTTAAAGGCTTGTAACTTTTAGCAAGATTTGAATGTCATAAAGTGAGCAAAAAGCATAGTTTAAATGTAATGAAAATGAGTGGATCAAATCAAGACAAACATATGCAATGCATTAATGAAACAAAGTTTGACATTAATAGATAATTGTTTGAATAACAAAAGAAATTACAATTGAAAATTCAAAATGAACAAGGCGCTCTCAATGATTTGACACAGGAGTATTGATCACGTTTGGAGTCTCCAGAGGGTCAAACTCGATCTCCTTGGCGTCAATCAAATTCTGAATCTTGTACTTCAATGCCCAACAATCGTTAGTGTCATGCCCGGGGCTGTCAGAATGATAAGCACATGTTGCATTAGGATTGTAGTTAGGAGAAGAAGTTTTGGGGTTCGGATGAGGTCCTATCAATGTAATCAGATTCATCCTCAACAAGTGTTGTAGCACTTGAGACAGCGGCATTTTGATGTTGGTAAACTGTCTTTTAGGCTCGTCTGGCCTTTGTTGATTTCCCCTTTGCTGTTGTCGGTGCGATGCAGAACCAGAGATCAGGACTGCCCCGCGTGTTGGTTATGACGACTCCTTTGACCAGACACTTCATTGGACTCTTTATTCTCATTGTATGGCTTTTTCTGAGCATCAGAGGGTGTAGCTCCTTGGATCTTTCCACTTTTGATGCCAGCTTCGACCCTTTTGCCGGTTAGTATTAACTCGGTGAACCCGGCTGAGGAGCTTCCGATTAGATGTTTGAAGAAAGGCCCTGTCAAAGTTCCCATGAAGATGTCAATTAGCTCCCTGTCAGTTAAAGGGGGTTGCACCCTACCATCTAGATCTCTCCACTTTTGGGCGTATCCTTTGAAGCTCTCGTTGGAACCCATGGTCATGTTCTACAATTGTACATGAGTTGGTGCAAGATCAGCATTATACTGATACTGTTTGTAGAAAGCATCAGCTAAATCCTCCCAGGTGCGGATGCAAGAACTCTCCAATTGATAGAACCATTCGAGTTGAGTCCCTACTAGGCTTTCTTGGAAGAAATGGATCGAAAGCTTTAGATCAGTTGTGTATGGTTGTATCTTGCGGACATAAGACTTTAAGTGAATCTTAGGGCAAGAGACTCCATCGTACAAGACAAAGGTAAGGATTTTGAATTTTGGGGGGATGACCACTCCAGAAACCAAACCCATGTCTCTTAAATCCAAGTCGGGTATTTGTTGAATCTCCATAGCACTGAGGCGATCCTCCAGCTGTTTGTACTTGTCAATAGTGGGAGGAGATTATTCTTCAGAGTAGTCAACTTCGGCTTCATCAATCTCCAGACTGTTGTCTTCTTCATGACTATCCCCCATGCTGGATGAAGTTGAAAGATCTAGAGCTCTCTTGACTGGTCCTCTAGGTCTTCTTCTCAAGTTTAGGACACCTACTGACTTCTTGGACTTCTCCCTCTTGTCTTTGAGAAGGATAGTTTTCAGATCCTCTTGCCCCTTAGCCATAGCCAGGAACATTTGTTGGAATTGAGCGTTTTGAGCTTGGAGATCTTTCACCATTTGTTCCATATCCAACTTACTGAAATAAACAGTAGGAAGATAAGGATACCTGTATGGGAGAAACCTGTCATGTGGATGCATGTTTTCAAGGATCTCGCAGGGTTAGTAGTCACTTACAATTTTGGATTGAAGAACTTTGTATCGGTGGATGTCTTTCCACGAGAATTAAGCTCACCATGTCAAGTGGGTTGTAGCCCTTGAGTCAAATTGTTGTACTTGATGGCGTTTGGTTAGAGGGAAGTAAATCCTCTTGCCCCTTGATAGGCGTCTGGTTCAACGTGACCCTGCATCAAAGACCCTTGAGATCCTTGAAATGCTATGGTTCAATGTTATTGAAAATGCTATGGTATGATGTTGTGATGTTATGTACAAATATGCGAGGTAAGCAAGTTTATATACAAATAATCATATTCACACAAATCAAACAAATCCTTAGTTTTAGGCTTGCATGGAGTTTTGTAGGTGAGTACCCTCTTGAAGTTTAGTTGGCTCAACCTGTCCTAGTTAATAGTAACCGGGTTCTAAGGGGTCTCAATATCACTGACCTTTCCCACAAGCTTCGTTCGATAGGCAATTGACTTGCAACCAAACAAAACTCAGGAGTCAAGTCTCAATGAGTGTAGCATCGAGTATCAACCAATTTTCAGCTTTACACCGAAACTGGCTATCTCGCTACTCCCTAATGGCCAAGTTGGTCCAATAAGGTTCTAAGGTCAGTTGATGCTTTACGGCACCACGCGGCGGCCCCGTACTCTCCTTGATTCAACTCAAGGGTTACCGGTACCAACCAAAGTGCCACATAAACGTAGCTACTGCTTCAACCGTGTCGGTATACCCCACACAGTTCCCTCACAGTCTATTGCTACTTACCTAAAAGGTGTCCCCAAATCCGGGTGTAGGATTTAAAACAAACCCAAACAAGGAACCACAATGTAAATCAAACAATGTAAGCAAGTAAATGTGATCTATCCCTAAGGTAACCCCACTTTTAGAATTTTCCCCAACAGAGTCGCCAGTTTTGTGATATGGTGGGAGAACTGACTTGGTTGTTTTGCATTTGTGTTTGCAAATCTTGCGGTTTAGCAAGAGTCTCCACCGACTTTTCTTTTATCCAATAAGGAAAGGTGAAAAAGCACAGGAAAGACCTTTAGAGATGTTTTCTTGAGTTCTGGGGGTAGATTATGAAAAGAGAAGGTATTAGCACCCTTTTCATCTATGGTTTTCCGTGGGCTCTTAGTTGCTTGCTAGATCACTTACTTTGTTTGAAAATATGCTTTGTGTTGTGGTTTTTTGAAAGTATTTTGAAAAGGCGCCATCGTTTAGGCAAACTTTGTAATAGTTCTCGTTCGTAAGAACGTATACAAAGTGTTGATCCTTTGAAAATGTTTCAAAGTGAGAGTGTCGGTGTATAGAATTTTTTTGTTGTGAGCAAGCGAGCATCTAGGAGCGAATCTACCTACTTAAAGGTCTTAATTTGTTCTTTTCCTCCTCCTTTAGATGTTGCTATCTTACCATTGATTTGGTAAGAAGCCCCGTTGTTGGATGTGAAGGGACGAGTGTGGGACGTTTGTATAGTCATAGAAGGCAACCTATGGGACGTTTTAGCAATGTCGTTTTAGGGACTAGATCGTTTACCAAAGGCAACATCGAGGGTCATAAAGGGATTACAATCCTTTATCGAGGGTCTTTACTAAAACGCCCATGTTCGAGGGACATGACTGTTTTTCCGATAAGCAACAAGTGAAATTACCCTAAGGGTGCTAGTGTGTTTGATTGCATGCATTTTAGTCTTGATTAGGTTGATCTATTTGTCAATTTCATGTCTTACCATACACACCCTAATTACTAGCATTTATATTCGAAAGCGATAAATTGAAGAAATATAAAGTCCTACGCTATTACAATATTTTAGGGATGGGGGTACATATTTATGAATGGGGGTTGAAAATAAAATTAAATCCTAAGTTACTATTACACCCATATTGAAATGTACAATATAAGAAAGAAAAAGGACTTGTTTAGAAAATGTTTTTCATCTTAATGAAAAAAAAATTAATAAAAGAAAAATATTTTTATGTCTTTTTATGTTAATATAAAAATGATGAAAAGGAAAATAAATGAAAGATAGAAACAACGTGCTGCTGTAAGAAGAACAATAAGGATCAAAAGTTCTGAAGCCAGGCGCGTGATGAATCAGAAAGGAACGTCAAAAGTTTTGGATTGATACAATTTGAGGTCCTCCAAGACACGTTAGAGGGAAAACACAGAAGTTCTGGGTTGCTATGTGCTGAACTTCTGAATGTTAGAACAATGAGAAAGTCTTAGAAATTCTGTGCGTGTCAAAATAGTAGGAAGAACTCAGAAGTTCAGTTTGTGTTAATAGCGCATGAAAATCAGAAGTTCTAAGTATTAAAACAGTGAGTGACCTATCAGCACTTCAGTGTGCATTAACAGTGAGAAGAACTCAGAAGTTTTGTGTTGTGCTAAAGCTGTGAGTGAACATCAGAAGTTCTATGCCATATTCAGTTCTTATTAAATAGCAAATCAGAAGGATAACAGCACAACAGTTTATAGAAGTTCTAATCCTAAATCTGAGTCTAGCCTTAATCAAGAAGTTCTGATCTACAGTGTTTCTACTTATGCAATGATATGGACAACATCAATACTGTGATATTTACATATTTGATGATGTTCTGAATGAAAAGATGCAAACTCAGAAAAAAAACTCACCTTGAATCTGGAGTGTATGCTTGGAGCTTTGGGCTGCTGCCTTCAGATGTTCTGGTGTCAGCGAGAGTAACGAAACAATGGTTATGTTCTCTGATCCAAAAGGAAGAACAAAGGCTTGGTTTTCTGTTTGGGAAATCTGGATTTTTATGAAGGTTTTACAACTTCCTTTTCTCTCTTTTTGGCCAATCTCTCTCCAAAAGCCAACCAGCCCCTTTGTAAGTGTGATGGAGCAACTTATTTATAGGTGGATTTGTTGTGATTTTGAGGGGAAAAACAAATGGGATTTGAACCTTTTTGGCATCCTATTCCCTTGCCTTTTGATCACAGTCTTTGTATGCTAGTTTGGTGCAATTATGGGATGCAGGCGTAGGCTGAATTGGTTGTTGGTTATAGGTCTGCAGCGGGTTGTATAAACAAGGTTTTGGGATTTGGTTAAGTTCTGACCAAAGCGTTGAATATAGCCTTCATATGCTAAAACACTGCCTTGTTCTTGAAGCAAGCATGGTGGTTAGCAGCTTTTAGCCATGCTTAAACTGGAGTTGTCAACAAGAATTAAGGAAAAACAAAAAACAAAGCATGGGCCTAGTACTAAAGTTTGCTATCCCAAGATAGTAGAGGTACACGTGGTGGAAATCCTTTGGATAAAGACTCAAAAGTGGTTGTGAGCATTAAATGATGATGAGACTTATCACAACCAGAAATCCTACAGCGTGAGATTCTACACCATGGCTTAGTTCTGGATCAGAAGTTCTGCTTCAGCGTAGGATCCAACCTCTGATCTTTGTATCTTCTGGCTCCAGCATGTTCTGAAGGAGCTCTCAGACTTTCCAAGAAGCTTGCAGCACGTCTTGTAACCTTTTTGAATTACCCTTACAAACTCTGACCGAACCTTTGTGAAAACTTGCCCAGAAGTTCTGACCAAACTATGTCTTGAAAGTGTCCAGAATTTGTTGAGTGTTTCAGTTTCAGGGACGTGTCTTTGAGAAGTTATAACTTGAAATCTCAGCATTTTTAGGAGAAGTTCTGTTCTGCAATGTTTTAGATCTTGTTGAGATCTATAACTTCATATTTCAACATGTCTTGATGAAATATGATTCTTGAATTTTATTTTGATCCAAAAGTCAAAGTTTGACTTTTCAGTGTGCAAATGACCATTTTGCCCTGGTGAGTGATTTTCTTGGAAAATTTGTAGTTCAAGGCTTGGAATTGGATGGAAGCAAACTTGAGGATCCAGGGTGATTCTTTGAGAAATGAGAGGGCAAATTTTTGAGTATAACACATACCTACATTATATGTTAAGTCAGGCCTCGTGTGACAAAGTCGTTTTAATGACCCAATAAGTCTTCTATATTGGGTTGGGTCGACATCATCTTCATCTGCATCTTTCGGCAGTTGCAGTCTTGGTTGTGCAGGTGTCGAAGTCGAGTTGCATTCTTCCATCTAAAATCTCTTGAGAATTTCTCCTTCATATATTCTTTGATGCATCATTAAACCTCTAATACTCTTGTAGAATTTGATGCCAAGGAAATATGAAATGTCACCCATATCAGATATTTTGAATTCCTTGCTGAGATCACCTTTGAAGTCTTCGATCTCACTTTTGCATCTATATGTTATCAGTAAACCATCGACATAGAGATATATTATAAGCAATTCACTATTGCTTCTTATTACATATACTCCATGTTCAGTTGTGCATTTCACAAGTTCCTTCTCCCTTAGAAAACTATCAATCTTCTTATTTCAAGCTCTTGGAGCTTGTTTCAATCCATACAGGCTTTATGAAGAATGTACACCTTTCTCTCTTTTCCATGTTTCATAAACCCAACTGGTTGTTTAACATAACTTATTCGTCTAAGGGTCCATTCAGGAATGCACACTTCGTGTCCATCTGACATATGTGCCAGCTGGATATTTCTGCAAGACCAACAACCAACCTGATTGTTTTGATTCTATCCACAGGTGAAAAAACTTCATCGAAGTATATTCCTTATTTCTGGGGAAATCCTTTCGCCACTAGCCCTGCTTTGTGTTTAGTTACTTCTCCTTTGGGATTCATCTTCACTTTGTATAACCATTTGACATCAATTTCCTTCTTTCCTTGAGGCAATTCGATAAGTGACTGAGTGTTGTTGTCTTCAATGGACTTCACTTCTTCGTTCATTGCTTTCACCCACTTCAAATCCTTCAATGCTTCAGCTGCATTGACTGGTTTGACATCTGCATAGAAAACATAATGTACCATCTCACCTTTGTTATCAACCACATCATCTGATGTAACCACAAAATCTTGAAACCTTTCATGTATGCATCTTGTTCTTTGAGGTCTGCTTCTACTTGGTTGATCTCTAACTTCTTCCTCTTGTCTAACTTCCTCTTGTCGAACTTCTCTTTCGACTTGAGTTTCTGGTTCTTCAAGTAGGATTCTCACTGAATCTTTTTTGACATTTTCTGTCCAATCCCATTCCTTAAGCTCATCTATGGTCACTCCCTTCTAATCATAATATGCTTATTCACTGGGTCGAACAACTTGTAACCTCCTATCGAATGATATCCTACTAGGATCATTTGACTCGACTTGCCATCAAGTTTTCTTCTCAACGAATCTGACACATGTCTATGTGCAATAGATCTAAATAACTTTAGACGACTCAAGCTAGGCTTTGTACTATATCAACATTCTTATGGCATAATTCCTTCTAGCTTCTTCGTCGAACATCTGTTCAAAATTTATGTTGTAGTCGACACAGCTTCACCTAAAAACTCTTTAGGTAAATTCTTACCTTTCAACATACTTCTCACATATTCATGATGGATTGATTCTTCCTCTCTGTAGTTCCATTATGTTGTGGAGTGTAGGGTGGCACCACCTCATGCAAATTCCTTCTTATTCACATAATTTGTCGATTTCTTTCGGCACATGTTCTCGACCACCACCAGTTCTCAAAACATTGAGCTTTCGACCAATTTTCCTTTCGACCATAGATTTAAACTTGATAAATACCCCGATCATTTCACTTTTCTTCTTGATCCGGTAAGTCCACAGTTTTTGACTGAAATCATCTATAAATATGACAAAGTATTTGTTACCTCCATTTGAATCCACTTGGATTGGTCTATATACATCAGAGTATATGACTTCAAGAATAGCCTTCGATCTGCTTCCTGAATCCTTGTTGAATCTATTCTTGTGTTGCTTTTCCTGCACACATTCCTCGCACACCTCATTTGGAATGTCGATTTCTGGCAACCCTGAAACCATATTTCTTCTCTTCAAATCTCTGATTTCTCTGAAGTTGAGATGGCCTAGTCGATAATTCCATATCCATTCATCTCGGGTAGATGAAGTCAAAAGGCACTTGTGCTCCATCACATTAATGTCAATCTTGAAAGTCCTATTCTGAGACATGGGATCCTTCAAGATTAACCTTCCATCTGCGTCAATGACTCTCATCATCTTGTCTTTGATCAAAACTTTATATTTCTTTTCTACCAACTTCCCCCATGCTGAGCAAATTGCTCTTTATGCTTGATATGTATAACACATTAGAAATTACTGACCTCTTGCCATCTTTCCTCATAATCATAACATCACCAATACCTTCAGCTACTAGGGTATTGTCATTTGAAAATTTCACCATGTTCTTCATTGAGAGATTTATGTTGACAAACCAATATTTCCTTCCAGACATATGTGATGAGCATCTTGAATCCAAGTACCATTGGTCCTTGAATCTATCTTCATCTTTTGTTGTGAACATCAACATCATCTCTTCTTCTTCATACTTTGGGAACTTTGCATCACTTTCTTTATTCTTTTGCTTTTCTGGACAATCACTAGAATAGTGACCATACTTCTAACAATTGTAACACTGAATGCGACTCTTGTCAGGTTTTCGACCACCACCTCTTCATCTATTTGCAACACCACCTCTTTGTTTTCCTTGGTATGGTCTTCTCTGATTCGACATTGTTTTATTCGTGCTGGTTTCCTCTACCAGTTGAATTATTGTAGCCACCTCTACCTTTGTTGCCAAACCACTTTCCTTTGCCTTTCGTGTCTTTTGATGACTGAGCATACAGAGCCATATCACTTTTTGACTTGCATGCAACTCTTTCAGCCATTCTTTGTTCATGAGATTCAAGCGTCCCTTGAAGTTCTTCCTTCGATAATGTTTACATGTCCTTCAATTCTTCTATGTCAACTAGAACATGATGGAACTTTGGAGCCAAAGATCTCAAGATCTTCGAAACAACTACTCTTGTTGTTAAAATCTCTCCACATGTCTTGATTTAATTCACTAGTTTCATAACCCTAGTGAAGAAATCAGATATGCTTTCTCTTTCTTCCATCTGAAGAAATTCATATGTTCTTTTGTGAGTTTGTAACCTCACCTCTTTCACATTATCATCGCCTTTAAACAATTTCTTCAGAATCTCCCAAGCTTCTTTTGCGAATTATACATCACTAACCTTTTCGAAATTGTTTGGGCTGACAGATTGATGAATTATAAAGAGCGGTTTATAATTCTTCTTCTTCGATTATTTGTATTCTGCCTCTTTTTTTCTGAAGCGTCTTCATCAAGTAGTTCTAATTCATATTTTACAAGTTTCCAAAGACCTTGAAAACAAAATATAACATTCATCTATTTGCACTAATTCTCATAGTTATCACCTTTAAGAATCAGAAGATTTGATGGAAAATTTCCACTTGCATAATTTATCGTCATTGATTTTCTTCTTCTTCCCTTGATCGCTCAACCAGAGCTCTTGATACCAGATGTTGGAAATCCACCAAAATCTATAATAAATTTCTATAAATTTTGATGGACAAGATTGATATCACCACACAATAACAATGAATTATGAAAGAAAGAAAGAAAGAAAGAAGACAACGATTATTCTGCCGAGTTTTTCTCAACTCACAAACTGTGGAAAAACATTCTTATTCACTTGCAACTGCAAATTCTATGAATACAACTTGATTTCTTCATTGCAAAAATAAGGTTTATTACCTATATTTATAGATTTATGTTAGCTTGCTCTCTAAGTCAAAACCCAAAATTATAAAATCCCAAAATACCTATTTTAGAACTGTTTTGGTCTGGCCAAGTGCTTAGGCATGGCCCAATCCACTTCTACATCAAAGATGGCCCAATAAGTTTGGCCCAATCAATTGGAGAAGATAAAGGACACCTTTCCTCTCTGCTCCTCAATTGAGGACACGTGGTCGGTTGTCCCCCAGGACCAACGTGACCACAACTGCCCTCGGAAGCACCTCTTCCCACACCTGCTTCTGCCCCTCAGTCAAGGACACATGTGAAGATGTGAAAAACACAAGAAGGGGGGGTTGAATTGAAAAACTTAGATCAAAACAGCTTAATGACACAGTATTTTTATCCTGGTTCGTTTGATCTCAAACTATTCCAGTCCACCCGTCAAGGTGATTTCGCCTCTCTCCAATGAGGTCTTAATCCACTAATCTTGAAAGGATTACAACAGCTACTTTAACAATTGTTAAAGTCTTCTTGAGTACAACCACAAACCGGTTAATCTCAAGGAAATCTTTTACAAATAATTTAACAAGAGTGTGTTGTTGTTTTCTAACAAAACAGTATATCACAACTGTGATAATTACACAGGTTAAGCTTAGAATAGAATAAATTTGCTAGAGCTTAAATATGCTGGTTTGGAATTCTCTGCAAATTGATGTGTGCGTACGTACGTGCTTCTTTCACAAGCAGACTTGTTTATATAGGCAAGGCAAAGACGTTGTCTATAAAGCAAGTTTAATGTTAATAACACACTTTCCTTTTGTAGAAGATCTTGTCTGAAGAAAGTCGTTGGCATTTAATTCTGTCTTGAATAATTAATAACGCTTCAGAGTCTTCTTTGCTTTAACCGCTGATAACGCTTTAGAGTGTTGATGACTTGGCTGGGATGTCTTTGTTCAGAGTCAGAGTGTACTTGTTTAGGCGCAGATTCTGGTCATCAAACTTCAGCGTAAAACCTGTTTTTCTTTCAGCGTGTAATACTTTATTGCTTATCTTCTTATGTTGATCCCATTAGAACTTCTGCATACATATAACATATTTTTAAGGAGCATATTTGTTCTTTGTATATATTCTTTGTATTTATTTATTCTTTGTATTTTGTTATCATCAAAACTCTAATCAAGGGTTGTAGAATCAAACTATGTTCTAACAACATGGTCTGTTATCCTCTCAGGACCAACAAGACCTTATCTGCATGCTTAAACAGGCTAGTCCTCATCCTGCCAACCACACAAGGACAACCACCAAGGAATGGCCAGAATCATCTTTGCCCGTGAACACCTCTCTGTTTGTCATAACGGACAACTTCCTCCCCGGTCTGCTCGACGCACGTAGAGAAGACAGCCAGAAAACGCTCATAAATACTTTTGCATGTCATCTCATCCTTGCTCAATGCAAGGGCTAGTTTCGGGCACGACTGCCCGTTTTGACCCAGTCCTGGCAGTCACCTATTTTTGTGAACCCATATATATTGGCCTAAAAATAGGAACCAATGGCTACGCGTCAGGGGAACATTATATAAACCATCACACATGTGAGGGCCAGGTATTCACAATCTCACACCTTAAACCCACGTATTCTGCTTGTATCTCTTGGCTCCCACACTTACTTGATCGTCGGAGTAACTTGCAAGTATAACCCCCCCTTCTCATCGTCTTTTCCAGCCTGTCAAAGATCATCCTCCGGCCAGCTTGCAGGTTCTGATCAACCAGTAAGATCAGTGGGGTCGTCTGTGGGAACTATCTTCCCCGTTTTTTGTTCCCCAAAATCTGTAGACCAAAGATCCTTATTCACCAATCTTGGTCGACCATGATGATGACCAACTATCTGGAAAGACTGTGCTCTCCCCGGCATACAAGACCGACAGAAGCCAAGAACGTCCTCACCTCAAGGAGAACTTCAGCGCTCGTGACGGACATCTGCATCCCCATATTCCATCGATGCTGATTGTGACAATAATCTATTTTTGGACGAACAGTTTCCCAAGAACCCCGTCAAAGACCAGCCCGAGATTCTACAGCCGGTCCTCGTTCTGGAGAACGCCGACCTAGCCATAGCAACACTGATCTCAGCCCTTAACCAACCCAACTCCCTCATCCTCCAGTAGAGAAAAGGGACGGGGGCTCTGGAGTGGAAACATTCAAGGTATCCCCCTCAGAGACACCGGCGACATGACTCCTCCAGCATATCGCCTCCCCGAGGTGGGCGTCCTCCAAGAAAGGAAAGGCTCGACGTTTCTTTTTACGAGAAACGTGATCGAGCATCTCCCAATAAGGATAAATACTCTCCTCTTTCCAAAAAGACGAAGGGCACGTTACTATCACCCAAACCGAGGCGACGAGGGCGCCTCTCCCCTCGACAAGATAATGACGCCCGGCGAGGAAGAAACCATTACTCCCCGCCATCATCGCCAGAAGAGACCGATGACGACGAGCCCTACAGTCTATTATCAAAAGAAATTATGGAGACACGACTCCCGGTCGGCCTCCCCTGTTGGGATCTTACGACGGTACGATCGACCCAGATGACCACATAGAAGACATTGACGCCCAACTTGATTACCGAGACGTGAAGGGCACAATTAAATGCAGGTTGTTCTTGACCACTCTAAGAAAAGGTTCTATGGCTTGGTACAAGAGTCTGCCCGCTGAATCTTTCACTTCTTGGAAATAGATGGGAAAGATGTTCTCGAGGCACTTCACTGCCTCTCACCGTCATTCGAAGACAGAGGCCTCGCTAGAAGCGACCATACAAGGAAAAGAAGAGTCTCTATAAGCGTACATCGAGAGGTTCAATAGAGAAGCCGTTCAGGTCTCCACGACTGACAATATGAAAAAGTACTTACTTGAGTAAGACTTGTGTCCCCGTAGCGATTTTTCTAAATTAGTTGGCATAAAAACACCAGCCACACTAGACGCCCTCCTCCTCAAAGCCCAGGTGTACATCCAGTACAAGGAGAAAGTGACCGCAAATTATGCTCGACATCGCAGCAGAAATGATCTCACCAGCCTCCCCGATGATAGGAGCGCATAAATAAACAATGTTCCCTGCGAACACAACTACTCAGCTGCACATGTTCCGCACGAACACAACTGCCAAGCAGGGGCATGTTCCCCGCGAACACAACTGCTGAGCAGTCACATATTCCCCGCGAACACAACTGCTCAGTATGCACATGTTCCCCGCGAACACAACTGTCGAGCAGGCATACGTTCCCCGCGAACACTCCAGCCTAACAGGCATATGTTCCCTGCGAATGCAACACCGAGAAAACATCATGTTGATGCTCGCAGGCACAAAGAAGAGAGGCAGATTAAGTCTTCCATCCAAGAGATATTATCGTGTCCGAGAAAAAACAAAAATGGGGCATAATATCTCGAGAACCTGCACGGGGAACAACTTGCTCGACCTTGGAACACTGAAAAACTAAAGCAATATTATAGTTAAGATACTAATACAATCGACATGTCTCGTCGAAACAACGAACACAGTTTTCCCGACCACATGTGCATGCCCAGGTACAAGCATGACACTCCAAATTAAACAAAGAAGCAAGTTTCCACTCTTTCAACTAGCAGATTCTTAGCCCGACGTGAAAAACTCAAGCGAGCTCCACCGTCGTTGTACCACTATGGCAGAACACCCAGCTCACGAGGGAAAGTTCACGCCGCTGAGCTCAGACCCTTAAAACGAGACCTGAGTTCTGACCTATGTCAGGTGATCACCCTGGTCGTTTGACCAGTCACCCACACTGGCTAACTCAAATACTAACGAGCAAACCCCCGAAACTCTTAATCAAAATAAAACGTCTCAGGCAAACAAGCATACAAACATGCATAAACCTAATAAATAATAATATACCACGTACGAGCATGTCCTCGTAAAGATTACAAAGCATCCCCGTTGCGAACAACAAGAACCAACAATGTGTTTTCCTCCTCGGCGTACGCGCTGGCCCCAAGTCATCACTCATATGCCTAGAAGCAACAACTTGGTGGACTCCTATTCTGGTCTGGCCAAATGTCTAGGCATGGCCCAATCCACTTCTACATCTAAGATGGCCCAACAACTTTAGCTCAATCAATTGGAGCAGATAAATGACACATTTCTACTCTGCCCTTCAACCGGTGACACGTGGTCGGTTGTCCCTCCAAGACCAATGTGACCATCACTGCCCTCGACAGCATCTCTGCCCGTAGCTGCTTCTGCCCCTCGGTCAGGGACACATGGTTTTTCCCCCAGGACCAACAAGACCTTATCTGCCCGCTCAAACAGGCTAGTCCTCATCCTACCAGACACACGAGGACAGTCACGCAAGAATGGTCAGAATCATCTTTGCCCGTGAACACCTCTCTGCTCGTTATAACGGCCAGTTTCCTTCCCGGTCTGCTCGACAGACGTAGGGAAGACACCCAAGAAACGCTCATAAACGCTTTTGCCCGTCATCTTATCCTTGCTCGAAGCAACGGCTAGTTACGGGCACGATTGCCCGTTTTGACTCAGTCCTGGCAGTTACCTATTTTTGCATACCCGCATATCTAGGCCCAAAAATATGAACTAATGGCTACGTACCGGGGGAACATTATATAAATCCTCACACATGTGAGGGCCAGGTATTCACAATCTCACACCTTAAACCCTCATATTCTGCTTGTATCTCTTGGCTCCCACACTTATTTGATCGTCGAAGTGCCTTGCAGGTACAACCCACCTCCTTCTCATCGACTTTTTCAGCCCATCAAAGATCATCCTCCGGTCAGCTTGCAGGTTCTGATCAACCGGTAAGATCAAGAACTAAATCAAATCTATCTAATTTAGACCTAAATCAAATGTATTTATTTTAGATCTAAATCAAATTTGTGTGTAACAAATTATTTCCACACTTCAACAACTACAAGCACTTTGACAAATACATAGTTTCGACACAAACAAATTACAATTTAACATTTTATGAGTTTAACTCAATAAATGTTAAACCTACTAAAATCATCTGACTTATCCACCAAACTGATTTAACAGAATCTATCGAAAACCAAAATTTTATCAATCAAACCTTTAAAATGAAATCGCAGTTTACGTCGAATTTATATTGAGTCCGATATCGATCTGAACCGACCGATTGTCCATCCCTAGACTATGGAGTTAAAAACTCATTCAACGCACCACTTAAATTTTGAGCCTTCCCTTCATTGCTCATGTCACGTCCACTTCACCTCATTAAAGAAAAATAAATAATGGTAATGCAATTCAACTGTGTGATGTAAATGAAAGCAATTAAACTGTTTTAAATACAACAGGTTCTGTCTAAACTGTGAAGCACATGCATGGCCTTTAAAGCTTGTCAGAATCGATTATTGAGAAAGAAGAAGAGGTCCGCCATCCTGCATGGCGTAACTGTATAGAACCCGATAAAGAAGAAGGGATCCGTGCATGCTCGTCTTTTTCATCTTCTGAAACGCTCCTCCTTTAAAACTCTATAAATACTAGTACTACCATTCTCAACTTCTCACCATTCACATTTTACAAACTCATTTCTTCCATTTTATTTTTCATATTTTTTTATACCTGAAGTTCAAAAGCATTGTTAGGGATGGAAGATGCTGATAAAGTTAAACAGAGAAGAAAATGTAAGTTTTTTTTTAAAAGATTTTATCATTATTTATGCTATGTTTATTTATTTGTTTATATTAATATCATTTATTTTTTGTTTTGTTTATATAATTTGATTATTATTGTTGTCACTTTTATTATTAATTAATTAATTTAAGTTATTTATTTATTTATGGTGATGTAGACGGATTTAATTATGTTCTCATAGATATATAGAGAGATTATAAAATAAGTGCTGCCATTTGAATTAATTATTTAAATTTAATTAATATACCTATTAAATGGTGCTTATCTTAAATAAAATATTTAAGTTATTTTAACACGTAAAGCTACACCGACACCGTATAGAAATATAGTTTCAAATTTTTTATTATTAATTTTTGAATTTTTTTTTGAATAATTAGGTATTAAAAAAATCGTAAATAACCATATTTCGGAAAAAATTACGCAAATAACCATGTTTTAGATGACTCCTCAAAGGAGGAGCCATCTCAATTGGCACCTACACCTATTTTTTAAGGGGAGGCGCCGTCTCAATTGGCGCCTAGGTGCTTAGGGCATACCCTAAACCAAGTGAGATGGTGCCTTAGTGCATTTCTAGGACAATTTTCGCGTTTTTTTTTCCAATCCGGTGCGTTGCGTATTCGATATAGGATCAACAAAATTGACTTTTTATTTTAAAAAATGATTTCACCCATAAGTATTACATTAAAAGAACAGATAAAAAAAAACAGATAAATCAGTGGTCCTCCGGAACCCGGTAATGACCCCTGGTTCCGTATCCCCGTCCTCGCCTTTCCTGTGCTGGGTGTCGTCGCGTTTCCTGTTGTGGCAGGATCAATGGCCCAGCGAAGTCAATGCGTTCCAGATCCATGAAATCATTCAGATCTCCATATCTAGAAGATCCGCTTTGGTATAGTCGGTTACCCATACCTTCAAAGTTTGGTCGTGTTGGCGGTGGATGGGGTTCTATGGTGGGTCTGTAGCATTGATCGTCTGAGTACGGGGGGTAGAAAGGAAATGGATCTTGGGGTGTTTGGTATTGAGGATGTTGGGTGGTTTGGTGATACTGCGGTTGATGGTAAATTGGGTCTGTTGGTTCATAATCTTTCGACATTCCCAGATCAGGGCTAAGGTTGGATGTTGAGGGGCCCATATTGGGACATACAGAAGACTGAAATTGTATGTGGGGTATGCGGGTGTGTTGGTATTGTGATTGGAATTGCGGTTGGGTGTGAGACATATGGGGGTATTGGTACTGAGGTGGTGATTGTGGTTGGTTGTGGGGCATTTGGGTGTAATTGTGTTGTGGTGGGGACTGTGGTTGGGTGTTTGTGGTTCTGTTTCGTCTGGGGGGTTGGTGGGAGGTTGATGTGTGTTGGGATTGTTGTTAGGGAAACGAGGGTTGTGCCCATTGTGTTCGTGGGTCAACCAAATACCTTGGATGAGACACGTGCATTTCAGGGTTACTAACCGATCTGTACCAAGATAAATACTGATTCGTATGTCGCATATTACCATGATTGAGGAAAACCGGGAATTGCAAGACATTTCAGTGACGCCTCTGCCACATCTTACACCATTCTGGAGCAAAGTCTTTCCAGTTGGTAAGACCCCACTGGGCGTCGACCTTTTTGAGATGCCACGAGGACAAACAAGTCAGATCACTTGGTATCTCTTGATGCATTCCGAACTGCATCTTCACACGGTCGTTGTGGTGCATCTCGACAACATTGAACCGTAGAATTGCAGTCTTGGCGCTCCAAATTGCTGCATCCTCGGGGTTTGGTTCATGGCCCAAACCCAAATATGGTCTCCAGACAAACTGTGTGTAAAAATAAATCAGGTTAATGAAAGCGTAATACATAAATAATTTAAAAGTAGGAAACAAAAAAGGTACGACGTACATCATCCGGGCCTAGGTGATCCAATAGATTGTGGTATAGTGCAATATTGAATCTTGGATTCTTTCCGTAATCCATACCCCTCACGCAATACCTAAAGGAAATGAAAAACATTTTATTTTTAGCATATATTTGGTGAAGAGATGAATAGTAATAAATGATATAACTCGATGACTTACTTTGTTGCGTACGGGAAAACGAATGTGTTATTGTTGACGGGTTTTAAGGACTCCATCCTCCACCAACCCCAGGCTTGAAGTAAAAAAGCGCAGCCATAAAATGTACATTTTTTCTTGAATGCATTTTTGCACAAGGAACTGTATAGGTGGGCTAAAACTGCAGAACCCCAACTATACTTTCTTGTTTTTTCAAAATCTCTAAGTAAATGTAAATATATAAAATTTACACTATTTCTCGTACTTTTGGGAAATAAAAAGGTTCCAAATAGTATCATTAGATAAGTTCTATCTTTTATTACCCTGTCTTGCTCGGAGGAATTTTTGTTTAATTCCAAACTTGCATAATGATTTTTAAGCTCAGTGAGTAGTATACCCTGACCTCTCGCACCACCACCTTCAACCATATCCTTGCCCAACAATTCTTCACACTGAGAATTGGGTTGTTGAACCGACCCATTAACAGCCTTACCATCGACAGGGAGACCTAGTAACATATACACATCCTCTAGCGTGATGGTACATTCACCTATTGGTAGGTGAAATGTATGGGTCTCTGGTCTCCACCTTTCCAACATTGCAAGAATGAACTTTGAATCAATTGTGCAGTTGGAGATCTTTATAACATGTCTGAAACCTGCATATTCCAGATATGGTACGATAAATGGGTCGGGAGCCAGGTAGTTGTGAGACCAGATTCTGAATCTTTTGGTATCCTGAGTTAATAATGTAAAAGGTGTAAGATTAAGTAAGATGAACAAAGCATTACCTGAAGTATAAAAAATGTATAACTAAAATAGAAACTTACAAATGCGGCAATGTTTTCCCTTGTGCCTCTGTGAGAATCGCCCATTGTGAGAAGAGCCATTATTGAAAATGCTTGAGATTATGAAAGACTTAGAAAGTGTAAGAGATTATGAAAGACTTTGTAGCAGAGAGTGAGACGATTGTGGGTGTGAGAGAAGTATGTTATGCTCTGTATTTATAGGCAAAAAAAATTCATAGAGTAAGTGAGGTGGTAGCTGGTGCATGCATGCATGATAAGTGTCACTCTTGCAGAGTAGGCGCAGCTAGGTGGCAGCCTTGTAGAAGGCATCTCTGCATGCATGTAACACGATTGGACATTAAGGGAGGCGCCATTAGACGGAGAAAAAGTTCAAAAATTAAAGGTGTCGCCATCCCCATTGGCGAATAAGAGGTGTCATGGTTTCCAGAGTAGGCGCAGGCTAGGTGAAAGCCTTGGGGATGCCATGCCTGAATGCATGTAACACTATTGGAGGTGATGGGAGGAGACTTACAAGTAACATTGTAGGTGCATAGTAGGCGCAAGCAAGGTGGCAGCCTTGGAGAAGGCATCTCTGCATGCATGTAACACGATTGGACATTAAGGGAGGCTCCATCGGACTTGGCGAAAGATTTCAAAAATTAATGGTGTCGCCATCCCCATTGGCGAATAAGAGGTGTCATGGTTTCCAGAGTAGGCACAGGCTAGGTGACAACCTTAGGGATGCCATGCCTGAATACATGTAACACTATTGGAGGTGATGGGAGGAGACTTACAAGTAACAGTGTAGGTGCAGAGTAGGCGTAGGCAAGGTGGCAGCCTTGGAGAAGGCATCTCTGCATGCATGTAACACGATTGGATATTAAGGGAAGCGCCATTGGATATCCCGCATTCATAACCGTTTTCCTTAGTGTTTTGTCCTTGATCTCCCTCGTGAAATTTTGGACGATATGCCTAACGCAATAGACATGCGTAGAAGGAGGGTCATGCCAACCCTTTGCAGGATTATTGTAGGCACTTTCAATAAAGGCATGTCTGTCCGAGATCAAACAGAGATCTGGTTGAGGAGCCACGTGTGTTCGCTGGTTTTTCAGAAAAAAGCTCCAAGAACCACCGGTCTCCCCCTCGACTAGGGCAAAGGCAATTGGGAAAGTGTTGTTGTTGCCATCTTATGCAACTGCCATCAGTAGCGTGCCTTTGTATTTCCCATACAACCAAGTTCCATCAATTTGTATAATTAGTTTGCATGATGCAAACCCTGTGATGCAAGGTTGAAATGCCCAAAACACTCGACTGAATATTCCGTTTCTGTTTAGTTGACTACCATCTTGGGCGTATGCTGGCACTGTTTCCAGAATGTAAACAGTACCCGGAGAATAAGTCTTGAGTGCATTCAGGTAGCGAGGAAGTTCTTGGTATGACTCCTCCCAGTTTCCGTACAACTTTTCAATCTCCTTGGTCTTTGCTAACCACACCTTACGGTAAGACAGTGTATAGTTAAAAACTGTGGTGATGTGGAAGATGATGGTTTTCACCTTCAAAGATGGATCGTTGCTGACCAGTGGTAGGATTTCTTGAAAAATGAGATCGTGATTAAGTTTTCGATGGTCCTGTGATTGGGTAGAACTGACACAAGTGTGGGTAGTCATGGAACCTATGACCCAGCAATCACCTCTTAATCTGTATGATGCAGTGAACTTGAACATACAGTCAGGGTGGACACACTTGATCTTGTACCTTTCTGGGTTGACACGATCCACCTTAAAATCGACCGAGTTGAGCATGTGGAATATTTTTATGGCTCTGATGCATTCCTCTCTATTACGAAACTTGTCCTTCTCTTTTAAGTTTTCATCCGACTGCATATACGGATTGAAAAATAAATTAGAAGACGGTTCATCACCTCCCATGTTGAAGTTTGTCATGTGCAGAGGTGGTGTGTAGATCTCGTTTGCAGGAATACTAGGTATGCCATCATCGTCGGAATCATCATTCACCATTTCATCAAACTCTAACTCGTCATCTTTTTCTTCTTCATCAACTGCATCTACCTCTGCTTGTTCGGTCTCCAAAGGATCAACCACTTGTGTCACCTGAGGCTCTCGCAGCATAATGTACAACTCAATAGAGTCGTACCCAGAATACACATGGCTGGAAAACATATTCTGAAGATCCTCGTTATCTTGAACCTCAACCTTATAAAATATTATTTGGTTGTTTCCAAAAAAAACTGGATTCTGATAAAATATTTGTGTCACCGGGCCTCGTCCAAGTTTGGCCTCCAATCGTTTTTTGAAGTAGGAGAAATTGGCTTTCCCGTTTAAAATAAATCGGATGTTGTCTGTGTATCTAAACAAAAACCCAGAGGTGGGACAAATGTATGTCTCACAGTTGAAATGTGCATTGATGACATATTAGGGTGCAGAGGCCATTGCGTATGGTTGTGTGAAGATTTGAAGGTTTGAAGGTCGGAAGGTTTGAAGTTTATGACTTATTCGAAGGTTTATATGTTTGATTGTTTGAAGGTTCTAAGGTTTGATTGTTTGAAGGTTTGAAGGTTGCAATGTTTGTCAGATTAAGTGAATCGGAGTTTTGATAAATGTAAGACTAAATAGGTCATACTAAATTTGAATTAACTAAGGCTGTAACCTCCAAGATTGCCACCTAGCATGCGCCTACTCTGCATCTACACTGTTACTTGTAAGTCTACTCCCATCACCTCCAATAGTGTTACATGCATTCAGGCATGGCATCCCTAAGGCTGTCACCTAGCCTGCGCCTACTCTGGAAACCATGACACCTCTTATTCGCCAATGGGGATGGCGACACCTTTAATTTTTGAACTCTTTCGCCAAGTCCAATGGCGCCTCCCTTAATGTCCAATCGTGTTACATGCATGTAGAGATGCCTTCTCCAAGGCTGCCACCTTGCCTGCGCCTACTTTGCACCTACACTGTTACTTGTAAGTCTCCTCCCATCACCTCCAATAGTGTTACATGCATTCAGGCATGGCATCCCCAAGGCTGTCACCTAGCCTGCACCTACTCTGGAAACCATGACACCTCTTATTCGCCAATGGGTATGGCGACACCTTTAATTTTTGAACTCTTTCACCAAGCCCAATGACGCCTCCCTTAATGTCCAATCGTGTTACATGCATGCAGAGATGCCTTCTCCAAGGCTGCCACCTTTCTTGCGCCTACTCTGCACCTACAATGTTACTTGTAAGTCTCCTCCCATCATCTCCAATAGTGTTACATGCATTCAGGCATGGCATCCCCAAGGCTGTCACCTAGCCCGCGCCTACTCTGGAAACTATGACACCTCTTATTCGCCAATAGGGATGACGACACCTTTAATTTTTGAATTCTTTCGCCAAGACCAATGGAGCCTCCCTTAATGTCCAATCGTGTTACATGCATGCAGAGTTGCCTTCTACAAGGCTCCCACCTAGCTGCGCCTACTCTATAAGAGTGACACTTATCATGCATGCATGCACCAGCTACCACCTCACTTACTCTATGAATTTTTTTTGCCTATAAATACAGAGTATAACATACTTCTCTCACACCACAATCGTCTCACTCTCTGCTACAAAGTCTTTCATAATCTCTTACACTTTCTAAGTTATTCATAATCTCATGCATTTTCAACAATGGATCTTCTCACAATGGGTAATTCTCACAGAGGCACAAGGGACAATATTGCCGCATTTGTAAGTTTCTATTTTAGTTATACATTTTTTATACTTCAGGTAATGCTTTGTTCATCTTACTTAATCTTACACATTTTACATTATTAACTCAGGATACCAAAAGATTCAGAATCCGGTCTCACAACCACCTGGCTCCCGACCCATTTATCGTACCATATCTGGAATATGCAGGTTTCGGACATGTTATAAAGATCTCCAACTGCACAATTGATTCAAAGTTCATTCTTGCAATGTTGGAAAGGTGGAGACCAGAGACCCATACATTTCACCTACCAATAGGTGAATGTACCGTCACGCTAGAGGATGTGTACATGTTACTAGGTCTCCCTGTCGACGGTAAGGCCATTAACGGGTCGGTTCAACAACCCAATTCTCAGTGTGAAGAATTGTTGGGCAGGTATATGGTTGAAGGTGGTGGTGCGAGAGGTTAGGGTATACTACTCACTGAGCTTAAAAATCATTATGCAAGTTTGGAATTAAACGAAAATTCCTCCGAGTAAGACAGGGTAATAAAAGCTAGAACTTATCTAATGATACTATTTAGAACCTTTTTATTTCCTGAAAGTACGGGAAATCGTGTAAATTTTATGTATTTACATTTACTTAGAGATTTTGAAAAAACAAGAAAGTATAGTTGGGGTTCTGCAGTTTTAGCCCACCTATACAGTTCCTTGTGCAAAAATGCAGTCAAGGAAAAATGTACATTTTATGGCTGCGCTTTTTTACTTCAAGCCTGGGGTTGGTGGAGGATGGAGTCCTTAAACCCCGTCAACAACAACACATTCGTTTTCCCGTACACAACAAAGTAAGTCATCAAGTTATATCATTTATTACTATTCATCTCTTCACCAAATATATGCTAAAAATAAAATGTTTTTCATTTCCTTTAGGTATTGCGTGAGGGGTATGGATTACAGCAAGAATCCAAGATTCAATGTCGCACTATACCGCAATCTATTGGATCACCTAGGCCCGGATGATGTACGTCGTACCTTTTTTGTTTCATACTTTTAAATTATTTATGTATTACGCTTTCATTAACCTGATTTATTTTTACGCACAGTTTGTCTGGAGACCATATTTGGGTTTAGGCCATGAACCAAACCCCGAGGATACAGCAATTTGGAGCGCCAAGACTGCAATCATACGGTTCAATGTTGTCGAGATGTACCACAGCGACCGTGTGAAGATGCAGTTCGGAATGCATCAAGAGATACCAAGTGATCTGACTTGTTTGTCCCCGTGGCATCTCAAAAGGGTCGACGTCCAGTGGGGTCTTACCAACTGAAAAGACTTTGCTCCAGAATGGTGTAAGATGTGGCAGAGGCGTCACCGACATGTCTTGCAATTCCCAGTTTTCCTCAATCATGGTAATATGTGACACACAGATCAATATTTATCTTGGTACAGGTCGGTTAGTAACCTTGAAATGCACGTGTCTCATCCAAGGTATTTGGTTGACCCACGAACATAATGGGCACAACCCTCGTTTCCCAAACAACAAATCCAACACACATCAACCTCCCACCAACCCCCCAAACGAAACAGAACCACAAACACCCAACCACAGTCCCCACCACAACACAATTACACCCAAATGTCCCACAACCAACCATAATCACCACCTCAGTACCAATACCTCCATATGCCTCACACACAACCGCAATTCCAATCATAATACCAACATACCCGCATACCCCACACATAATTTCAATATTCTATATATCCCAATATGGGCCCCTCAACATCCAGCCTTAGCCCTGATCTTGGAATGTCAGAAGATTATGAACCAACCGACCCAACTTACCATCAACCACAGTATCACCGAACCACCCAACATCCTCAATACCAAACACATCAAGATCCATTTCCTTTCTACCCCCCGTACTCAGACGATCAATGTTACAGACCCACCATGGAACCCCACCCACCGCCAACACGACCAAACTTTGAGGGTATGGATAACCGACTGTACCAACGGATCTTCTAGATATAGAGATCTGACTGATTTCATAGATTCGGAACGCATTGACTTCGCTGGGCCATCGACCCTGTCACAGCAGGAAACGCGACTGTTGTACCCCAAAATTTTCCCTCCCATATTCCTCAAGATTTGACAAGAATAATTCTCAAATTGCTCAAGGATTAGACAGTCAAACCACCTCCTAAGACAGCTGAAATTAGGATTTTGGTTCTTTCAAGAAATTTGGGGTTTTCAATGGTTCAATCAAGTCTCATACTCCTATATGCATTCTCAAGCACCTACATGCCAAGTTTCAAGACTCACATTGTCAAATTGCACAGTCAAAAGCCTAATTTGATTCATAGTCAACTGCAAGGGCAAAATGGTCATTTTGTAGTCAAAAGTCAGAATTTTTGGTCAACATCTTATTTTGATACCACAATCATCATTTGATCAAGTCTTGATCATGATTCCACAAAGAAAGCTCAAAAATCATCAAGATGCAAAAAGTTACTATTTTTGGACAGTAGAAAAGTCAACTGTATCTTGACCAGGGCATAACTTTTTCATGGTTTGTCAGAAAAACTCCATCCAATGCTCATTTTGAAGGTAATTCCATTTCCTGCAATCCATCTTCACACTCCAAGTTCAAGAAATTCTCTCACAAGAAGTTACCAATTTTGACATTATAGGTCAAATTCAAAAGTCAACAAAAATGCACTTTAAGTCAAGGGCCATAACTTGAGATTGGTAAATCCAAATGACATGGGACCCAAGGAATTGGTTAGAGGACTTCAAGACCTTTCCAAAATGTCCAAGAACATGTTCATATGATCAAAATTGAGCAAGATATGCATTGGAGAAATTGGGAAATTTTTATGAATTTGCAAAAGTCAACCTTGCTCAAAACACCTCATTTTTGCTAATGGGCCTCAAATCTCTTCTTGAAACTTCATCCATGGCCTATGCACGACCCATCAAGCTTAATTGAATTTATTTTCTTATTTTTTTATTAATTAATTGGATTTTTAATTAATATTAATTTATTTAATTAATTTAAATTGTAGGAAAATGCAAGATTTGATTTTTCAATCTTTTTGTGAAGCAAATATGGTCAAGATATGCTGGCAATTTCGTGCACCAAGTCAAAGATGCAAAATCTTCAAAATTGGCAACTTTATTCAATCATGAAAATGCAAAAATATTTGATTTTCAATCAAAGATCAAATCATCAATTCAATGGATTCTTGCTCAAGATTTTGACCTAATTCCATTCCTCTCTATATATATGCAAGTAAACCTTAACTCATGAACGTGCAAGAAAGCTGCAGAAAAGCCATAGCATATTGAAAAATTTCTAAGAAAAACTCAAAACTGATTTTTGCTTTCTAGGGCGATTCAAATTTTTTTGTTGATTCTAATACCTTGCAGGAGTTCTCAGGAACGATTTACGATCAAATTCCAATACCAAAGCTCAAGGAATCGTCCATTACAGAACCACGGTTTGCCATTTTTTTCCAAAATCGTATTGCTTAATTCATGTGCATTTAACAAATTTCTTGATTGTTTTGTGTTGCTAGAGGCCATATGAAGCTAATGACATCACTTAATTGGACTATAACTCCCTAAATCACAAGATGCCATGAACGGTTTTCTAGGGTTCTTAAGTTTGAAATTGGGGATTCCTAAACCAGGAAAAATTGAGACTCGTGAGACCCATGACCGAATTCGTTGAACCAAGACGAACAAAAACAAACCCTCACAAAATATTTATGTAAACCACATCCCTAATCGCTATTTTTCGTCGCCATAGTTTGTGGGGGTTAAAAACCCACGCTATCTAATGTTTATTTTTGCAGAACAGCGAAGAAGATGATGAGGTGTTAGCCTCTGAGTGGTTGGTTTAAAAATACGCGCGTTTTGTTTTGTTTTCAGCATATGGTTTATTTTTCATATATAATATTCTCTCTCTATCCTAATAACAACTAAAGCAGGCGGTTGGAGTGGTGAACGCGCTAGCATATGAGCTTTGGGACCTGGGTTCGAATCCCAGGTCCCCCCAAAACGCTTATATTATTTTTCTTAACATATTCACATGCAGATTCCAAAGTGATGTCCACCATGTGCTTCATATATCCATGCGCCATGTGGCTTCAGGCATAAATCTAGTGGTCATGAGTGGAAGACCATCATACTCTCAGTCAACACGCGTCATGGAGAATCAGAAAAGTCCAACAGGGTTGCAGCTTAATGGGCCTGAGAATTTCCAAACATACCTCCATATTAGGCCAGCACCCCCTGGTTTATTCTTCCTTTTTTTTATATTTTTTCATTTAATTATTTTACCATTAATTATTATTATCACTTAATTAACTCAATTAATTTTTTTCATAATAAAATCAGAAAAACTAAAAAATAATATTTTTTCTTAATTAAAATTAATTTCACTTTATTTTTGTAAATAAATACTAATAAATTAATTTAGTCTTTTTTAATTAGCTTAATTTCAATATTTTTTGCAATAAATAAAATAAATTAGAATTAGGGTTTTTACTAACTTTTGACTATTTTTTTTATTTATTTCCTCAAGACATTAAAAAACTCAAAAATATTTCTTTTTATTAATTAATTAATTAGGTTCAATTTAATTTAATACAAAAAGGACAAAAACTTCTTTCTTTCTCAAAAAGGGTCAAAACCCTAAGAACTTTTCTGATTCAATTTTCTCTCGCGCGTATATTTGTTTTATTAATTTTTTATTCAATTATGTAATTGCTCCGAGGATGTAATAGCTCTAATTATGACCTTTTTATCGCTTTCTTTATTTTCTCGCAATTTACTTTTCAAGGGTTATGTTTTTGGCGATGTAAATACCCGACGCCTTGTAATAGCGTAGATTTATTTTCCGCAAATATTTAACTGTTAGATGTATGTTAACTAGGCTATGCATGACAAGACTTCTCTCTTAAAATAAAATCAACCCGTAGCTCACCATAACATATACAAAGATAAATTAACTGAATCCTAACACACTCGCACATGCCACTCCTAGGGTACGCCTCACTTGGTTGCCTCGACGTGGTCATTGAGTATAGGGTGTTTTATAGGTCGCCCTTCTGTCTAAAGATCAAGTTGCCTCGAAACGGTTGCCTCGATAAAAAACGATCTAAGACATTAGGGTTACCGCTAAGGCGTCCCACTATTGCTTTGATGACCACATGTCCCTATAATCGAATTGACCCGAAAACTCCAACGAAGGTGCTACCTACTTCTCAATAGTGGGATAGTACTGTCTAAAGGACATTTACACAGCTTAATTTCTTTTGAGTAGGTAGAGGTTCTCAGATACTTGCTCTTTCAAAACAAAAATACTTTTCGCACCTACACTTTTCTGACAAAAGTTTTCAAACAAACACTTCATACACTCTTGAGGACTGATACAAGAGTTAAAACGAAGTTTTCAAACAAACTTTTTTCAAAACCCACAAACACAAGAAAAGGAAAACTCTTTTTGAAAACATAGTGAGCAAGTACCTAAGAGCCCGTGGATAACCATGGATAGAAAGAGTGTTAACACCTTCCCTTTCTATAATCTACCTCCCGAACCGAGAAACATCTCGAAAAGAAATTTTGCTGTGCTTTTGTCCTTTCCTTGTTGGAGAAAATAAAAGACGATGGCGACTCTTGCTTACCGCGACATTTTGTGAACCAGCATTCCAAAACAGTCAGTTCTATTTCCACCGATCACAGAACTGGCGACTCTGTTGGGGAATTAAATTATAAGTGAGGTGTACCTTAGGATTAGATCACTATGTTTTCAATTGTATGCCTTGAATGCTTTAATATTGTGGGCTTGTATCGGAGTTTTATAGATCCTAACCCGGATCTGGGGATACCCTTTAGAAGTAGCAACAAACTGTGAGGGAACTGTGTGGGGTATACCGACATGGTTGAAGCAGTTGCTACGTTGATGTGGCACTTTGGTGAGTACCGGTAACCCTTGAGTCAAGTCAAGGAGAGTACGAGGCCGTCGCATGGTGTCGCGAAGCATCAACTGACCTTAGAACCTTACTTGACCATCCTGGCCTCTTTAGGGGTAGTGAGATGACTGACTTTGGTGTAGTCCGAAGTTGGTAGATACTCGATACTACACTCATTGAGGGTTGTTTTCTTGGAATATTTTGGTCGCCAGTTAAGTGGCTAAATCAAAACAATGAACATAGAAAACAATCCAATGATATTGAGCTCCTTAGAACCCGGTTACTATTCTTAGGACAAGTCCTAACCAACTGAAACTGAAAGAGGGTAGTACCTAAACTTCATGCTAGCCTGAAATCTAAGGGCTCTTTTGTATGACTTGTGTGCCTTTACCATGTTTACCTTTTGTGAATACTTGTGGTGTGCCTTTATCATAACATCATCACATTATAACATTGCATACATCCTGCATAAGGACTAACCCATTTCAAGGATCTCAAGGGTTTGTGATGCAGGTCATGATGAGCCAAAGGTCTAGCAAGGGGAAAATGGGATTTATTTTCCTCTAGCCAAGATTGTTTGGAGATCAAAACATGATAACTTGAGTCAGGGGCTATGACCCACTCGATATGGTGAGCCTTGACTCTTGAAGAAGGACTCTCAACAACATGAAGCTCCTTCAATCAGGCTACCGGATTCAAATTCTAACAGTTTCTTGTTTACCCCGCGAGATCCTTGAAAACATTGCATACATCATACATATCATTGCATAACAGGTACCCTTTTATAGGTCACTTATCTCCTTCGCTGTTTATTTCAGCCGTCATCATGTCTTCTGAACCTTCCACCGAACAAGCTATCAGGGCCCTCCAGGCCCAGAACGCCTAGTTCCAAGAGTTGGTTGTGAGCCTAGCCAAGGGTCAATAGGAGTTGAAGACTCTGATTCTGAAGAAGAAGAAGAAGAAGAGGACTGTCTTGTTCAATACTGGACACAGATTTGGGAATGGATTGCATAATGAGGTTGAGCTGACTATTTCATCTGTAGGAAAAGATAGTCCGCAAGAGAGAAGGGTTCCTAGTCCCGTGGTCTCCGACAACGAGACGAATTATGATGCAGAACAGTACCCTCCTGCTGAGGATAGGTACAAACAGTTGGAGGACCGCTTAAGCGCTATGGAGATTCAGAATGTGCCCGGGTTGGATTTTGGAGACCTAGGCTTATCCTCTGGGGTGGTGCTTCCCCATAAGTTTAAGGCACCTGCTTTTGCCAAATATGACGGAGCTTCCTGCCCAAAGCTGCACCTCCGGTCGTATGTAAGGAAGATCCAGCCTTACACCACTGACAAGAATTTGTGGATCCATTTCTTTCAGGACAGTCTTTCAGGGACTCAACTCGAGTGGTTCTATCAGCTGGATGGAGCCAGTATTCGTAACTGGGAGGATCTGGCTACTACGTTCTATAAGCAGTATCAGTATAATTCCGACCTCGCTCCTACGCGTATCCAGCTCCAGGGTATGTCACTAGGGACGGGTGAAGGATTTAAGGAATATGCTCAAAAGTGGAGAGACCTGGCTGGAAGGGTGCAACCACCTTTGACTGACCGTGAACTTGTGGATATGTTCTTGGGGACCCTGTCTGGTCCGTTCTTCAACCATTTGATTAGAAATTCTTCAGCCGGGTTTACAGACCTCATCTTGACTGGTGAGAGAATTGAAGCTGGTATCAAGTCTGGGAAGATACATAAGGATGCTTCATCGAGCACCGAGAAGAAACCCTTCAAGAAGGAATCTAGTGTTGTCTACAGTTCAAGAAGACGGAGTAGACTTGAACACCGCCAAGCTGTCAATGCGGTTGTTATTTCAAAACTTGCTGGTACTCCTCAACATCACAACCAACAAAGGGACGAGAAACCTCGAAGGCAATTCACTCGTCTCAGCATGACTTTGTCTCAGATGTTGCGACAGTTGCTGAAGACCAATCTGGTGACTCTAAAAGAAGCTCCAAAGAATCAAAATACAACGTCAACAGAGTATAATCCCAATGTCCGCTGCGCTTATCACTCTGAGAGCCCGGGGCATAATACAGATGATTGTTGGAGTCTGAAAAATAAGGTCCAAGATTTGATTGACGCAAAGGAAATTGAGTTTGAGGCGCCCGAGACTCCCAATGTGATCACTGCTCCCTTGCCAAAACACGGATAGGATTGAAAGACTTTTGTTCACTTGAATTCTGAAGTTGTATTTTCTTTGCTTATTCAAACAATTATCATGTCAAACTCTTTTATTTCATTAATGCATTACATATGTCTGTTTCGAATTAATTGTTTTCTCTACGCTTAAAATTGCTCTCATTTTTTGTGATGATCAACTCTCGAAAAATTTCTAAGCCTTTTAAGGGAGGATGACGAAAACGATACCACGATTTTTACAGTATGCTTTTGAATAGACCCCGCTGATGAAGTACAGGCATTGTTTCAAATCCTAAACAGTGGAGTAATAAGGAAGATAATCCCTCGTTAACCCCTTTGAGCCAAAGAAGTTGGAGTTTTCTTTTCGCAAAAATTAAAACCCTTAATTATAACCTGGGGCAGGGTAGTTTTCTCAGTTGATCCAGGTGCACAATGAATGGCATCAAAGAAGTCCTTCCGAAACAAAAGACGGTGTTGGTTCGGTATAATCGTCAAGACAGGCAGTCATTATCTCTCGAAATAAAAGCCCAATAAGTCAAAACCTATGAAGGAGACTTATAAAACTGGGGCATCCCGCTGACTGTAATTACAAAAGAAACAGTTCAGGCAAAAGACAGGGATAATAAAATCAAAAAGAGGTCCTGCAAACTCTCAACAAAATGACTTCCTGTTCAGAATAAATTGCCAGTATCTGAACCATCACTGGTATGTCAGAGCAAAGACTCAAACAAGATCTAATGCACGATTAGCTGAGTTTAGGATTGAATAACATCACGAAGAACGGGTGGGTACAAATAAAATTTGAGCCTTTATCCTTTGTTTCTTAAACCGTGAACCAGGCCACGTTACAACCCTTAAAAGTCCTAGCTGAAGCATGGGTTAGTTCGAAAGCATACTGTTACAAAAGGTATCCTGACTCCTGTAGGGCTCGCTGTAAAATCCTGAGTTGACATCACATTTTACAAAAATTTGCTTGTTTTATTGAAAACTGCATTTTCAAAGAACTTCAAAACAGACATAAGCTTTGTATTCTTAAAATAACATTGTTTGCATATGACTATTTGCTCGAAACAGCAGAGAAATTCGCACGACGAATATCTAGTGAACAAAAAAAAACCTCCTCAATAAAAAGGATCACCTCAAATGGAAAAACACTTCCAATCCAGGGGCACGGCATGAGCATTGTCCATCATCTGGGGTAGGCAACTCAAGATTCAAGGAAACTCTCAAGATAGCCAAGGGCAAATCTCCGCCTGAGCCACTTGGGGCATGGGACATGAATTCCAGCGACGAATCTGGCATGATCAACATCTTCTGGTAGTATGGCAACACAACACTACCGACAGTGACAACTCCCTGCACTCTGAGAACGGGGACATAGTAAAAAAAAAAGTACTACGCATAATCAATGACCCGCTAGGTCGACTGGCCTAGGCAAAAATAAGGGCTTCCCGGCGAACCAAAAGGGTTTGGGCAAAAATAAGGGATGAAAATGAAAAATTTGTACACCCGGCAAGTCGAAAACCTGAAAAGGCGGCTTGGGCAAAAAAGGGTATCCCGATGGACTGAAAACCCGAAAGGGCGGTCCAGGCAAAAATTAGGGATCAAAGCGTACGACTATGTCCTGTCATCTCGTCACTTGCCTACCAGAAGAAGATTTGTCAATTGGCGGTTATCAAGCACCTCATAGGCCTTCTTCTCCCGCAGAATCTGGGGCAATAAGAATTGTCCGAACTGTACAAGCTGCTCTGTCCTCCATGTACAAGGTAGATTCAGCTGAAGAATAGGACCAAGATACCTTCATTCCCCGCAGAGTAAGACAAGAATCAGCAATACTCTCCCCAAGCAGAGTTGGTCTCCCATCAGCCCTAAAAAGGAACAGTATCCCCAACAAGTCAGCAATACTCTCCCTCAAGCAGAGTTGGTCTACCATCAGTCTTGAAAAAGTTGGGTATCCCCAGAAGATCTTAATATTCCCTAGCGGAGCATACAGATATTCCTCAGCAAGCATCCCCGACAGTCTTAATATTCCTCAATGAAATATAAGATTATTCCCCGGTGGAATACAAGGTACCCCCAGTGGAGCCATCTCCCAGCGCAGTCTAAAAAAGCTTCCCCGCTGGAGTTGAATCATCTTACCTAGTAGATTCTGGAAGCTTGTCCCCTATAGAGTACAAATATCTCTCCCCAGCCATATTCGGATGTTATCACCACCAGAGTCTAACTGGGTTATCCTCAGCAAATTGCAACTGAAAGATCGTCCCCAGCGAAGTTCTTTCTATCCTCCAGCGGAGTTCATCATCAAAATCCCCCAACAGAGCTTATCAACGGAGTTCCTAGCGGAGTTATCGTTAAAATATCAGCGAAGCATCTCTTCCCACAGAGTAATTCCCCGCAGAGTAATTTCTTCGCCAGGTTTATTCCCTAATGGAGTCATCTTCTCCTACCGGTTTATTCTTGCAATCATCTTCGTTCATCCTCCCAGCAGAAACGAAGAACTCTACTCTTCAACATCGGCCCAGGATTTAACAAACTCCCCAGCATTTGTCAAGGATTTATTTTCCCAAACGAAAATACATTCATAAACATTTCACATTTCATGCATGACAAAGTGCATACGACATGATCTCATTTTGAGAACATCATGCATTTCATACATCATGACATTGCATACAACTAATGTTTTGCCTTTTCAGGAAAAGGTTAATCAAAAGATGATCACCATCAACTTTCTTAAGTTCCAGATAAACACCTGTAACTAGCCAGGAAATATCTGTGGACGACCGACTATAGGTTAACACCTAAAACCAGACAGGAAAACCACTTATATGAACTGATTGTAGATCTATACCTGTAACTAGCCAGGAAAGTTATCTACATGAAGAGATTGAAGATTAACACATGTAACAGGCCAGGAAACTATCTTTCTTTCTCAAGTCAGAGATTAATACCTGAAACCAGCCAGGACAACTATCTCCCCGACCACCCTTTCTTAAGTTCCAGATTAAATACCTGTAACTAGCCAGGAAATATCTGTGGACGATCGATTGTAGATCTATACCTGTAACTAGCCAGGAAAGTTATCTACAGGAAGAGATTGAAGATTAATACCTGAAACCAGACAGGAAAACTATCTTTCTTTCTCAAGTCAGAGATTAATACCTGAAACCAGCCCAAACAACTATCTCCTCGACCAACCTTTCTTAAGTTCCAGATCAACACCTGTAACTAGCCAGGAAATATTTGTGGACGACTGATTGTAGATCTATACCTGAAACCAGACAGGAAAGTTATCTACATTGAAGAGATTGAAGATCAATACATGTAACAATCCAGGAAGACTATCTTTCTTTCTCAAGTCAGAGATCAATACCTGAAACCAGACAGGAAAACTATCTCATCGGCCAGACTTCTTAAGTTCCAGATCAACACCTGTAACTAGCCAGGAAATATCTGTGGACGACGGATTGTAGATTAATACCTGAAACCAGACAGGGCGACTATCTACTTGACCATCATGAAGCAACCCTACACCGGTTCCTTCTCTTCCAAGATGCAGTTTTACACGGACTCATCATCAGGCAACCCTACACAGGTTCCTTCTTTCAACCTACAAAGTTACAATTCTACAAACTACAGGTATGCAAGTTCTCGCTAAGGAATCTCTTATGCGATTGACACCCCTGAATGACATCTTTAAGCCCATCTCCACAACTATCCATTACATTTCCAGATGGCATCTATAAGCCCATCCCCGACAAGATTCTGTCACATTTCCAGATGGCATCTATAAGCCCATCCGCGACAAGATTCTGTCACATTTCCAGATTGCATCTATAAGCCCATCCTTCTATCCATCATCTCTCCAAATGGCATCTGTAAGCCCATTCCCGACATCACATTGCTGATACTACACCATGCGAGTGCAAATTTCTGAGCACTCTAGTGTTCAATCATCTTCCACCTTCGGATCACGAAAGGCACGCAAGCCAATCTACATCCTCAGGTTTAAGAAGATTGAACAGGGGCAACTGTTGTACCCCAAAATTTTCCCTCCCATATTCCTCAAGATTTGACAAGAATAATTCTCAAATTGCTCAAGGATTAGATAGTCAAACCACCTCCTAAGACAGCTGAAATTAGGGTTTTGGTTCTTTCAAGAAATTTGGGGTTTTCAATGGTTCAATCAAGTCTCATAGGCCTATGTGCATTCTCAAGCACCTACATGCCAAGTTTCAAGACTCACAGTGTCAAATTGCACAGTCAAAAGCCTCATTTGATTCATAGTCAACTGCAAGGGCAAAATGGTCATTTTGCAGTCAAAAGTCCGAATTTTTGGTCAACGTCTTATTTTGAATCCACAATCATCATTTGATCAAGTCTTGATCATGATTCCACAAAGAAAGCTCAAAAATCATCAAGATGCAAAAAGTTACTATTTTTGGACAGCAGAAAAGTCAACTGTATCTTGACCAGGGCATAACATTTTCATGGTTTTTCAGAAAAACTCCATCCAATACTCATTTTGAAGGGAATGCCATTTCCTGCAATCTATCTTCACACTCCAAGTTCAATAAATGCTCTCACAAGAAGTTACCAATTTTGACATTATAGGTCAAATTCAAAAGTCAACAAAAATGCACTTTAAGTCAATGGCCATAACTTGAGATTGGTAAATCCAAATGACATGGGACCAAAGGAATTGGTTAGAGGACTTCAAGACCTTTCCAAAATGTCCAAGAACATGTTCATATGATCAAAATTGAGCAAGATATGCATTGGAGAAGTTGGGAAATTTTTATGAATTTGCAAAAGTCAACTTTGCTCAAAACACCTCATTTTTGCTAATGGGCCTCAAATCTCTTCTTGAAACTTCATCCATGGCCTATGCACGACCCATCAAGCTTAATTGAATTTATTTTCTTATTTTTTTATTAATTAATTGGATTTTTAATTAATATTAATTCATTTAATTAATTTAAATTGTAGGAAAATGCAAGATTTGATTTTTCAATCTTTTTGTGAAGCAAATATGGTCAAGATATGCTGGCAATTTAGTGCACCAAGTCAAAGATGCAAAATATTCAAAATTGGCAACTTTATTCAATCATGAAAATGCAAAAAGATTTGATTTTCAATCAAAGATCAAATCATCAATTCAATGGATTCTTGCTCAAGATTTTGACCTAATTCCATTCCTCTATATATATGCAAGTAAACCCTAACTCATGAACGTGCAAGAAAGCTGCAGAAAAGCCATAGCATATTGAAAAATTTCCAAGAAAAACTCAAAACTGATTTTTGCTTTCTAGGGCGATTCAAATTTTTTTGTTGATTCTAATACCTTGCAGGAGTTCTCAGGAACGATTTACGATCAAATTCCAATACCAAAGCTCAAGGAATCGTCCATTACAGAACCACGGTTTGCCATTTTTTTCCAAAATCGTATTGCTCAATTCATGTGCATTTAACACATTTTCTTGATTGTTTTGTGTTGCTAGAGGCCATATGAAGCTAATGATATCACTTAATTGGACTATAACTCCCTAAATCACAAGATGCCATGAATGGTTTTCTAGGGTTCTTGAGTTTGAAAATGGGGATTCCTAAACCAGGAAAAATTGAGACTCGTGAGACCCATGACTGAATTCGTTGAACCAAGACGAACAAAAACAAACCCTCGCGAAATATTTATGTAAACCACAGCCCTAATCGCTATTTTTCATCGCCATAGTTTGTGGGGGTTAAAAACCCCCGCTATCTAATGTTTATTTTTGCAGAACAGCGAAGAAGATGATGAGGTGTTAGCCTCTGAGTGGTTGGTTTGAAAATACGCGCGTTTTGTTTTGTTTTCAGCATATGGTTTATTTTTCATATATAATATTCTCTCTCTATCCTAATAACAACTAAAGAAGGTGGTTGGAGTGGTGAACGCGCTAGCATATGAGCTTTGGGACCTGGGTTCGAATCCCAGGTCCCCCCAAAACGCTTATATTATTTTTCTTAACATATTCACATGCAGATTCCAAAGTGATGTCCACCATGTGCTTCATATAAACATGCGCCACGTGGCTTCAGGCATAAATCTAGTGGTCATGAGTGGAAGACCATCATACTCCCAGTCAACACGCGCCATGGAGAATCAGAAAAGTCCAACAGGCTTGCAGCTTAATGGGCCTGAGAATTTCCAAACATACCTCCATATTGGGCCAGCACCCCCTGGTTTATTCTTCCTTTTTTTTATTTTTTCATTTAATTATTTTACCATTAATTATTATTATCACTTAATTAACTCAATTAATTTTTTTCATAATAAAATCAGAAAAACTAAAAAATAATATTTTTTCATAATTAAAATTAATTTCACTTTATTTTTGTAAATAAATACTAACAAATTAATTTAGTCTTTTTTAATTAGGTTAATTTCAATATTTTTTGCAATAAATAAAATAAATTAGAATTAGAGTTTTTACTAACTTTTGACTATTTTATTTATTTATTTCCTCAAGACATTAAAAAACTCAAAAATATTTTTTTTATTAATTAATTAATTAGGTTCAATTTAATTTAATACAAAAAGGACAAAAACTTCTTTCTTTCTCAAAAAGGGTCAAAACCCTAAGAACTTTTCCGATTCAATTTTCTCTCGCGCGTATATTTATTTTATTAATTTTTGATTCAATTATGTAATTGCTCCGAGGATGTAATAGCTTTAATTAGGACTTTTTTATCGCTTTCTTTATTTTCTCGCAATTTACTTTTCAAGGGTTATGTTTTTGGCGATGTAAATACCCGACGCCTTGTAATAGCGTAGATTTATTTTCCGCAAATATTTAACTGTTAGATGTATGTTAACTAGACTATGCATGACAAGACTTCTCTCTTAAAATAAAATCAACCTGTAGCTCACCATAACATGTACAAAGATAACTTAACTGAATCCTGACACACTCGCACATGCCACTCCTAGGGTACGCCTCACTTGGTTGCCTCGACGTGGTCATTGAGTATAGGGTGTTTTAGAGGTCGCCCTTCTGTCTAAAGATCAAGTTGCCTCGAAACGGTTGCCTCGATAAAAAACGATCTAAGACATTAGGGTTACCGCTAAGGCGTCCTACTATTGCTTTGATGACCACATGTCCCTATAATCGAATTGACCCGAAAACTCCAACGACGGTGTTTCCTACTTCTCAATAGTGGGATAGTACTGTCTAAAGGACATTTACACAGCTTAATTTCTTTTGAGTAGGTAGAGGTTCTCAGATACTTGCTCTTTCAAAACAAAAATACTTTTCGCACCTACATTTTTCTGACAAAAGTTTTCAAACAAACACTTCATACACTCTTGAGGACTGATACAAGTGTTAAAACGAAGTTTTCAAACAAACTTTTTTCAAAACCCACAAACACAAGAAAAGCAAAACTCTTTTTGAAAACATAGTGAGCAAGTACCTAAGAGCCCGTGGATAACCACAAATAGAAAGGGTGCTAACACCTTCCCTTGTTGGAGAAAATAAAAGACGGTGGCGACTCTTGCTTACCGCGACATTTCGCGAACCAGCATTCCAAAACAGTCAGTTCTATTTCCACCGATCACAGCGACGACACCTAGCGCGGGAAAGGCGAGGACGGGGATGCGGAACCGGGGGTCATTACCGGGTTCCGGGGGACCACTGATTTATCTGTTTTTTTATCTGTTTTTTTAATGTAATACTTATGGGTGTAATCATTTTTTTAAATAAAAAGTCAATTTTGTTGATCCTGTATCGAATATGCAACGCACCGGATTGAAAAAAAAACGCGAAAATTGCCCTAGAAATGCACTAAGGCGCCATCTCACTTGGCTTAGGGCATGCCCTAAGCACCTAGGCGCCAAGTGAGATGACGCCTCCCCTTAAAAAATAGATATATGCGTCAATTGAGATGACTCCTCCTTTGGAGAGTCATCTGAAACATGGTTATTTGCGTAATTTTTTTCGAAACGTGATTATTTGCGAATTTTTTTTAATACCTGATTATTCAAAAAACAAATCTTAATTTTTCTCATTTCTTTTCAAATCAAAAAGAAAAAGTTAAGGTTTATTTCAATGTATACATATACGGTCTCTATTTAAGGTGTTAGATTTTGATGTTCATATATCATGTCAAAGCAATATATCAAACTATTTTAATCTATACAAATCACTCTTAAGTTATGTAATCAAATACTTAAATTAACCAATATTTCAACTAAAATTTTAACATATTCCATTTTCAAACAAAATAATAATTCCATTAATATGCTCCTATTTTGTATAAGGCCGTGCCAATTACAAATTATTTTAATTAATTAATATAATAAATTTAATTAATTATGAATCAACTTCAATTAATCAACTAATCAGCCAATCAACTATTAAAGTATTCATTTATTTTAAATTCTTTTACACTTAAAAAAGATTAAAATAGTAAAAATATAAAATCTCAATTAATTCATCATGCTTCAAACGAATGCTATCAAATATTTAGTTTCTATTTGAAATTTTTATAGCTTTGACTTTTACCTTCTTTTCTCATTCTTTCACTCACTATTTTATTTTTATTTTAAATTAAATTTATTTTTCTTTTATATTTTTTCTTTTTCTAATTTCATTATTTGATGTTTTTTAGGTAATTCTTTTATTTTCTCCTAATTATTTTTAATGTATTAAAATATATAATTACTGTAACACCCAAATTCTACCCGACAATTATCATAAAATCAGAGTTATAAAATTTTGACAATCAAATCAGGATGCTACAATTACAGCTTAAAACAACGGCATTCATTACACACAGATACATAACACTTTAAACTCAGATGAACCAACAACAACATAAATTAATCTTTTTAAAACCAACAACTTTCATAAGTGCGCGGCGGAGTCAAGTATTCAACTTCAAAGAATATATCATCTTTGTCCAACTGAAACAACTTCAATTACAAGTATTTAACGAACAACAACTTAAAGTTCAATCAACTGAAATAATAACAATAATAAAACGGCAAGCGTTCACCCCCCCTCCCCCCTGAGTGTTACGTATCAGAGCAACGACACCGACTCGAACTACTGAAGATAAACAGCATTCACTCTGGATTACCTGCACGTTACCGACATAGGGATAACATTCAAATAGAAGGGGTGTGATATCAAACAATGTAATCGGATGTATGATGAATATTACATTAGAATTAGTTCATGTAAAATCATCACTTCACAACTTCAAACAACATCAATCACAACAAAACATCAACAAAATATAATAAATAATTTATCAACACAACAACTCGAATATGCAACATGAAATGCGACTCGTTACAATGCACATTCATGTGGTACAAATGGAGCAAAACTCTTAACTTAATAATCGGCCAATTAATAGAGGCATCAACAAGGCATAAGCCTTCAAATTTATATTTGCCAATTCAGGCCAACTTATCGAGCATCAGCTCCAACTTGATATGCGATGTATGCAACAACATGATCGAATGCAACAACAACAATAATATATATCAACATTGGCATAAGCCTACATCTCAATAGTTTTCAATCAATAGAGGCAACACAATAAAATTTATCCCCTGTAACTTCAACAATTAATAACAACAACACAACAACTTACATATGTCAATACTGTTATTAACATGGTCCTACTAAAATACTTCTACTAAATTATTCTGCTGATAAGCCTTATTAATAGTTTTATGCTAAATTAATGAAGCTATTATTTTCCTCCTATCTAAATTATCTCTACTACTATTATATTTTAGTTATTAATGTTTCTGTTATTTACTACTAGCTCTGCAACTAAAACCATATCAGTTACTAACTCTATACATTATTAATATTACCTACTATATTTATGCTAATCTACAACTTATTCACTTCTGTTACTAATAAATAGCCTCTGCTATTATTCATTCTTTTCTAACCCCGTTGCATACATTTCTGTAACGAAATACTAAAGTAACAAATACACAGGAAAGACATAGAAAGCAATTAAAAGGAGATAGTGGTTGGTGGGTTTATGCCCCTCTGCATATATAATCGTTCCCATTGGCACAAAACATGGTTCCGGTCGGAACCCTTCACCATTATGTGTGTGCCGTTCGACACATCGTCCATATTCCTCCCAGTTATGTAGCTTTTTCCAGATTTTCATGCGATTACTAGTTCCTTCCCTTCCCATAATCTCATAAGAACACTACACGTATTCACAACAAGATAATAACTATACCCATATCAATACATGAAAATTTTCAACACTCGATTCATCGATTGAATCATTACAACGTTAGCAAAATTACCACAAATACCAAACAACTATTTATTCATACAACCATCACACACAGCAGCAATTTTACACAACCTAATTCCTACGTAACAAGCATCATAAAACCCATTATAGAGTCAGAACTCTCCCTTTACCTTGGATTTAAGGTTGCTCTATGATTTTTCGATCGAACCTAGCTTTGTCTCTTTTCCTTTTTCCTCTTCTCTGTAACTTCTCATGTACAACACTTTCTCTACTTTGTCTCCTAACCCTTTTTAATTAACCTAATTCCTATTATTTAACTAAACTCAATAATATTATTATTTCTATTGGGCTCAACTTACACACCCCCTCCATACTACATACCACCATATAAAATAGGCCCACGCGAATATTCTATTAATTCCAACGATACTATTAATCAATTAATTAATTAATTAATTAATAATCTAGCAACTTATACCAACAATTCTCAACATCTCACAACTTCAAAAAATAATCCAAAAATAATTTAATTAAATAAACGGACGTTACAACTCTCTCTCACTTAGAATATTTTCGTCCTAAAAAATTTACCTTGTTCGAACAACCCAGGTTAGGAGTTCCGCATCTTGCTTTCCAACTCCCACATCATGGTTTCTCCGGCAGCTCCTAGCCAGACTACTTTCACCAAGGCAATCTCCTTGCCTCTTAGAGTCTTCATTTCATGATCTACAATTTGTACAGGCATCGTTTCCACAGTAAGATTATCCCGTACTTGCACATCATCCATATGAATCACATGACATGGATCTGAAATATACTTTTGGAGTTGTGACACATGAAACACATCACGTAAATTCGAAAGATTAGGCGGTAAAGCCACTCTATAGGAAACATTTCCAACTCTGTCCAAAATCGGATACGGACCAATAAAATGAGAAGTGAGCTTCTTAGACTTCAATGCTCGCCCAACACCAGTCACAGGTGTAACTCTCTCAAAAACACATGGTCACCTGCTTGAAATTATAAATCTTTTTTTTCGTTTGTCATGATAACTCTTCTGTCTACTTTGGGAAGCTTTCATCTTTTCTCAAATCAACTTCACCTTCTCAGTAGTCTCTCGATCAATCTCAGCTCCAAGCACTACACTTTCTCCAGACTCATGCCAACATAAAGGAGTCCTACATCTCCGACCATACAACGCTTCAAAAGGTGTCATTCCAATACTATAATGGTAACTGTTATTACAAGTGAACTCTATTAATGGAAAATAAGTATCACACGAACCTCCCTGCTCAAGAACACATGCTCTCAATAAATCTTCTAACGACTGAATATTCCTCTCTGTCTGACCATCCGTCTGAGGATGATACACTGAACTCAACCTCAAATTAGAACCCAGCGCCTCTTACAAACTCTTCCAAAAATATGAAGTAAACCTCGGGTCTCTATCTGAAACAATACACAAAGGAACACCATGCAGTTTTACAATCACACTAGTGTAAACCTCTGCCAACTTCGATACTGGAAAACTAATGTTAATAGGAATAAAATGAGTTGAATTTGTAATCCTATCAACAATCACCCAAATAGTATAATGTCCTATTGAAGTATTAGGTAATCTCGTCACAAAGTTCATCGAAATGCTATCCCATTTTAATTCTGGAACTTCTAACGGTTACATCAACCCTGCAGGCTTCTGATGTTCAACTTTCGACTTCTGACAAGTTAAACATGCATACACAAATTGCGCCACATCACGCTTCATTCCAGGCCATAAACACAAACTCTTCAAGTCTTGATACATTTTTGTAGCTCCCGGATGAATGCTCAACTTGCTTCTATGACTTTCCTTAAGAATCATTTTCTTTATCTCCGCATCATCAGGAATACAAATCCGCTTAGGGAATCTCAACACACCTTGCGCGTCTAACTTGAAATCACTATTCTTAGATTGATCGATTCCAACCATCAAATCAACCAGTTTCACGTCTAACTTCTGAGCTTCTCTGATATTATCTAGAAAATCATTGTGATTTTTCAACATTCCCAACATAACACTCTGCGGTGTCACCTTGCAAACTAAGCTCATATCTTTGAACTATTCAATTAATTCTAGCTCTTTAACCATCATTACTGACATATGCAAAGTCTTTCGACCTAACGCATCAGCCACCACATTCGCTTTTCCTGGATGATAATTCAAACCAAAATCGTAATCCTTTAGCAACTCTAACCATCTTCGTTGTCTCATATTTAATTCTTTCTGATCAAATAAATATTTTAAAATCTTATGGTCTCTAAATACTTTAAATCTAGAACCATAAAGATAATGCCTCCAAATCTTCAACACAAACACAACTGCAGCAAATTCTAAGTCATGCATAGGATAGTTATTTTCATCAGTCCTTAACTATCTTGATTCATAAGCAACTACCTTTTCATTATGCCTAAGCACACCTCCTAAACCCATCTTAGAAGCATCACAATATACCACAAAAGGTTCTCCTAGATTAGGTAATGTCAAAATCGGAGCTGACGTCAATCTTTTCTTCAATTCTGTAAAACTTTCTTCACATCTAACATCACATACAAAAGCTCTACCTTTACAAGTCAACTTAGTTAACAGAAGTTCCAACTTAGAAAAACCTTCAATAAACCTTCTACAATAACCAGCTAATCCCGAAAAGCTTCTAATCTCGGTAGCCGACTTTGGAGTTTCCCATTGCAACACAGCATCTAGTTTAGATGGATCTACAGCAAGGCCACTACCTGAGATAACATGACCAAGAAAACTAACCTCCTTTAACCAAAATTCAAACTTAGACAGCTTTGCATACAACTTCTTCTCTTTCAAAACTTACAATACTATTCTTAAGTGTTCTGCATGCTCTTCTTCTGATTTAGAGTAAATCAAAATGTCATCAATGAACACCACTACAAACCGATACAAAAAAGTATGAAAGATACGGTTCATGTACTCCATGAATACTCCAGACGCATTAGTAACACCGAAAGGCATCACGGAATACTCATAATGTCCATAACGCATTCTGAAAGCCGTCTTTTGGATATCTTCGTCCTTCACTTTAATCTGATAATAACCCGGCCTCAAATCAATCTTACTAAACACACGAGCATCCACAAATTGATCTATCAAATCGTCTATTCTCGGAAGTGGATACTTGTTCTTAATGGTCACTTTATTCAATTGTCTATAATCAACACAAAGTCTCGTACTTCCATCTTTCTTCTTTACTAGCAACACTGGAGCTCCCCATGGTGATACACTTGGTCTTACAAATTTATTTTTAAGTAACTCTTCCAATTGCTTCTTTAGTTCTGACAATTTCGATGCAAACATCTAGTATGGTGCCATAGAAACAGGCCTGGTACCATGTACAAGATAAATAGCAAATTCAACTTCTCTCTTTGGCAGTACATCGGGAATTTCATCATGGAAAACTTCAGAAAATTCACACACCACCTGCTATTCCTCAATTATAGCTTGATTCTCGACAGATAGCGACGCCATCAACGAGAACATATGAGCCTCTTCTTGCATCAACTGCCTCAACCGTCTAGCAGATAACAAACCAACTTCCTCTTATTCAGGAGTAGAAAACCTCACCAACTTGTTATAATAGTTAATATGAACATAGTTATGCTCTAACCAGTTCATACCTAAGATCACATCTAACCATCTTAAAGGCAAACAAACCAAATCAACAGCAAAGTCTCTGTCGAAGATCGACAAAGGACACATTAAACAAACAAAAAAAGTAGTCACCAATCCCTTGACTGGAGTATCGACGACCATCTCTCCATTTATAGACGACAACATAAGACCCAATCTTTCAACACAATCAGCAACAATAAAGCAATGAGTAGCATCAGTATTAATAATAGTAATTAAAGTAGTACTATTAATGAAGCATGTACCTCTGATGAGTCTGTCTTTATTATCCGTCTGATTCTCAGCCAAAGAAAACACTTTTCCACGTGTTTGCTCCTTCTTTGGTTTCTAACACTGACTAACAATGTGTCCTTCTTCACCCCAGTTTAAACAAATCATCTCCTTATGCTTGCACTCAGATACAACATGTCTGGTCTTACCACAACGGAAACACCTCTTCATCTCAGCAGTACACATGTTGCTCTTATGGCCAGGTTTTCCATATTTGAGACAAACCACACTAGCAGGAGCATCTCCCCCACCAGTTCTCTGACTCTGAGAAACTTTTTGTTTACCTTTACCAGCTGGGGCATCATAAGGCTTACCACGGTTATGTTGGTGTGTGATCGGTGGAAATAGAACTGACTGTTTTTAAGCTGGTTCGCGAAATGTCGCGGTAAGCAAGAGTCGCCACCGTCTTTTATGTTCTCCAATATGGAAAGGACAAAAGCACAGCAAAATTCCTTTTCGAGAATGTTTCTCGGTTCGGGAGGTAGATTTATAGAAAGAGAAGGTGTTAGCACCCTTTCTATCTGTGGTTATCCACGGGCTCTTAGGTACTTGCTCTTATGTTTTCAAAACTTTGTTTGCTTTTCAAGTGTGTGTGTGGGTTTTGAAAAAGTTTCGTTTGAAAAATTTCTAAGTAACTCTTGTATCTGTCCTCAAGAGTGTATGAAAAATTTGTTTGAAAACTTTTTGAAAGTCTCAGTGCGAAAAGTTGTTTTGTTTGTTTTGAAAAAGAGCAAGTACCCATGAGATCTACCTACTCTAAGGAATTAGGCCGTGTAAGAGTCCTTTAAACAGTACTATCCCACTATTGAGAAGTAGGTAGCACCGTCGTTGGAGGTATTCGGGTTAATTCAATTACTAGGGACATGTGTGGTCACCGAAGCAATAGTAGGACACCTTAGTGGTAACCCTAATGTCCTAGATCCTTTTTATCCGAGGCAACCGTTTCGAGGCGACTGGATCTTTAGACAGGAGGGCGACCTCTAAAATACCCTATACTTGACGACCACATTCGAGGCAACCAGTGAGGCGTACCCTAAGAGTGGCATGTGCATGTGTGTTGTTTCAGTTTATGTTTATCTTTGATCATGCATTTGTGAGCTACGGATTGTTTTTAATTTTCATACAAGTCTTTCATGCATTTTTAACAGTTAAGAGTGCGGAAAATAAAGTGCGGAAATATGAATCTACGCTATTACAAGGCGCGGGTCTATACATCGCCAAAAACAAAAACCCGTTTGGAAATAAATGCGGAAAATTAAAGAAAGCGATAAAGCCTAATTAACTATTACACCCTTGGAAACAGTTACATCAAATAGAATCAAAAAATAATAGTGCGCAAAAGAAATTAAATCGGGATGTCCTTAGGGTTTTGACCCTTTTGAGAAATAAAGAAATTTTGGTCCTTTGCATTTAATTAAATATTAACCCTAAACTAATTAATTAATTAATTAAAAGAAAAAATATTTTTTGTGTTTTTTAAGTTTTTAATAAAAAAAGAAAAGAAATTAAAAGTCAAGAAAACCCTAGTTCTAGATTTGTTTTATTTATTGTAAAAGAAATTTAAAATTAAACCTAATTTAAAAAGACTAAATTAATTAATGTTAGTGTTTATTTACAAAATAATTAATAGTGAAATTAGTAATTAATAAAAATATTTAATATTTTAAGTTTCTGAATTTAATATGAAAAATATTAATTTATTAATTAGATAATAATAATACTAATAATTAATAAAAAGAAATTATAAAAGAAAAGAAAATAAAAAGAGTAACAAAACCAGTGGGGGTGTTGACCCAAGAATGGAGGTTAAGCCTGGAATTTCTGGCCCATTAAGCCAAGCCCTTCTGACTTTTGGAATTGTCTAGTGCGTTGATGGACCAGGGACATGGTGTGCTTCCATCCTGACCATTGGATTGAGCCTTGTGGCCACTTGGCGCATTGATTTGTGAGAGTCCATGGTGAAATACATTGGCAAACCTGCACATGATTATGGTATGAAAAATATGAAACAAATATTGGGGGACCTGGGAATCGAACCCAGGTCCCAAGGCACTTTGCACGTTTCCCTTAACCATTCCAACTGCACGCTTCAATTGTTATTTAGATAGAGAGGAATTATTATATTGGAAAACAAAATGCTAAGCTGTAAAACATAAAACGCGCGCGCCCTTTTTGAACCGTCCAGTCATACACGTACAGCTCATCATCTTCCTCGTGTACCTGTGCAAAAAAACAAAGAAATAACGGGGGTTTTTAACCCCCACAAAGCAGCATGAGGAAAAATAACGATTAGCTTTGCGTGCAGTATAAATTTTTCGTGAGGGTCAGGTTCAATTCGTCTTGTCCAGGCGGTTTCAACCATATGCGTCTTGAGGTCTAATTTTTCCCCAATCGCAAACCCCTAATTTTGAAGCTTGGAAACCCTAGAATCCATTAATGGTGATTTCCGTTTCAAGGCATTTCAGTCCAATTAACCTATGCCAAAAGCTTGTATGAACTCAAGCAATGCAAAACAAGGGCTAGAACATGTTAATTATGCACAAATCATGAGTTACGATTATGAAAAAGAATGGGCAAAACGTATGACTGTTCTTAGGATTCCTTGAGTGTTAACACTTGATTTTGATTACAATGCGTTCCTGAGTGTCCCAGCAAGGTGTTTGAATCCTAAAATTGCCTTGAATTGGCCTGGAGTATGAAGATCAGTTTCAAGCTTTCTTTGAATTTTTTCAATATGGTAATGGCTCTTTTCAGCAGTTTTGCATGTTGCAGGCATTAGGGTTCACTTTAGTATATGTAGTAGGATGGAATTAGGGTAAAACTTTGTCCAAGAATCCATGGAATAATGTTTTGCATCTTTGATTTTCAATCAAATATTTTTCAATCTTTTTGATTGAAAAACCTTGCCAAATTGGGAGATTTTGTCCCCTTGATGTGTACACGAAATCTTCAGCTTGTCTTGGTCATATTTGCATCACAAAAAGATTTGAAAACCATATCTTGGCATTTTCCTACAATTAAATTAATTAAATGAATTAATAATCAATTAAAAATCCAAATAATTAATAAAAATAAGAAAATAATTCAATTTAATCTCAATGGGTCGTGCATAGGCCTTGGACAAAGTTTCAAGAAGGAATTTGAGGCCCATTAGCAAAAATGATGTGTTTTGAGCAAAGTTGACTTTTGCAAATTCACAAAAATTTCCCAACGTCTCCAATGCATATCTTGCTCAATTTTGATCATATGAACATGTTCTTGGACATTTTGGAAAGGTCTTGAAGTCCTCTAACCAATGCCTTTGGTCCCATGTCATTTTGATTTACCAATCTCAAGTTATGGTCTTTGACTTAAAGTGCATTTTTGTTGACTTTTGAAATTGACCTATAATGTAGAAATTGATAACTTTTTGTGAGAGCATTTCTTGGACTTGGAATGTGAATATGAGTTGTAGGAAATGTCATCCCCTTCAAAATGAGCATTGGATGGGATTTTTCTGATGAACCATGAAAAAGTTATGCCCTGGTCAAGTTACAGTTGACTTTTCAGCTGACCAAAAATAGAAACTTTTGCATCCTTGATGATTTTTGAGCCATTCTTGTGGAATCATGATCAAGATTTGATCAAATGATGATTGTGTGCTCAAAATAAGACGTTGACCAAAAATTCTGACTTTTGACTGTAAAATGACCATTTTGCCCCTGCAGTTGATTGTGAACCAAATAGGGCTTTTAACTGTGCAATTGGACCCTGTGAGTCTTGAGACTTTATATATAGATGCTTGACAATGTATATGGGCACATGGGACTTGATTGAATCATTAAAAACCTCAAATTCACTGAGAGAACCAAAACCCTAATTTTGACTGTCTTAGGAGGATGTTTGACTGTGCAACCCTTTGAGAGATCTTGAACCATTTGAAGATTGATCTTGACAAATATTGAAGAATATGGGAGGGCAAATTTTGGGGTACAACAGTTGCCCCTGTTCAATCTTCTTAGACCTGAGGATGTAGATTGGCTTGCGTGCCTTTCGTGATCCGAAGGTGGAAGATGATTGAACACTAGAGTGCCCAGAAATTTGCACTCGCATAGTAGAATATCAACAATGTGATGTCGGGAATGGGCTTACAGATGCCATTTGGAGAGATGATGGATAGGAGGATTGGCTTATAGATGCCATCTGGAGGGTCGATCGCGTAAGAGATTCCTTAGCGAGAACTTTGCATACCTGAGAAAGAAAGATAATTACCTGGCCTGTTACAGGCGTTGATCTTCAATCTATTCATGCAGATATGCCCTGGCTAGATATAGGTATCAAATCTACAATCAATCACTCACAGATATGCCCTGGCTAGATACAGGTATCGAATCCAGAACTTCAAAAGGTTGACGGGTTGTCTCTACTGACAGATTATCTCAGAAAAATCTTTAGGGATCAATTTAATTGAACCAGAGGAGGTTTTGTCTTCTTTGACGAGTTGTATATTTTTGGACGGGTTGTCTTCAATGACAGGTTGTCCTCGTTGACAGGTTGTCTTTAGTGACGGGTTGTCTTTAGCGATGAGTTGTCTATAACGACGGGCGTCTATAATGATGGGTGTCTATAACGACGGGTGTCTATAACGACGGGTGTCTATAACGACGGGTGTCTATGACGACAGGTGTCTATAACGACGTGTGTCTATAACGATGGGTGTCTATGACGACGGGTGTCTATAACAACGGGTGTCTATAATGACAGGTGTCTATGACGATGGGTGTCTATGACGACGGGTGTCTATAACGACGGGTGTCTATAACGACGGGTGTCTATGACGACGGGTGTCTATAACGACGGGTGTCTATAACGATGGGTGTCTATAACAACGGGTGTCTATGACGACGGGTGTCTATAACGACGGGTGTCTATAATGACGAGTGTCTATAACGACGGGTGTCTATAACGACGGGTGTCTATAACGACGGGTGTCTATAACGACGGGTGTCTATAACGACGGGTGTCTATGACGACGGGTGTCTATGACGACGGGTGTCTATAACGACGGGTGTTTATAACGACGGGCTGTCTTCAATGACTTTAGGAATTAATTTTAACTGGACTTGTCTTCTTTGACTGGATGAGCATCAGAAAAACCTCTGGGATTTAACTGGACTTGTCTTTTTTGACTGGATTTGTCTTCTTTGACTGGATTGGTCTCTTTTGACTATATTTGTCTACTTTGACATAGCTGATCATTTAACTGTATCCTTCCTGAAAGGTAAAGGTCAGTCATATGCAGTGCATGATATGGATCAAGCAATGATGTTCTCGACATAAATGAGATTGTATGACATGATGCGTATATGCATGTATCATGATGTATGAAAATGTGATGTTTATGAATGTATCTTCGTCTGGGAAAATAAATCCTTGACGCATGCCGGGAAGTTGAATCCTGGGCTGATGTTGAAGAGTAGAGTTCTTCATTTCCGCTGGGGAGGATGATTGCAAGAATACCGGTAGGAGAAAATGACTCCGTTGGGGAATAAACTTGTTGAAAAGATTACTCTGCGGGGAATTACTCTTTGGGAAGAGATATTGCGCTGAGAATTTGATGATAACTCCGCTGGGGATTCCTGTTGATAAGCTTTGTTGGGGAATTTTGATGAACTCTGTTGGGGGATAGAAAGAACTTCACCGGGGATGATCTTTCCGTTGCAACTAGCTGAGGATAACCCAGTTATAAGCTCTGGTGGGGAATAGCCTTTGAATACGGTTGGGGAGAGACATATATACTCTGCGAGTGATGAGCTTCCAGAATCTACTGGGGAGATGGTTCCACTCTCCTAGGGAAACTTTTTGGACTGCACTGGGGAAATGGCTCCACTGGGGTGTCTGTATTCCGCCGGGGAACAATCTTATATTTCGGTCGAGGAATATTGAGACTGCCGGGGATGCTTGCTGGGGAATATCTTTATATTCCGCTGGGGAATATTAAGATCTTCTGGGGGTACCCAACTCTTCCAGGACTGATTATAGACCAACTCTGCTTGGGGAAGAGTATTGTTGACTTGTTGGGGATACTGTGCCTTTTTAGGGCTGATGGGAGACCAACTCTGCTTGGGGAGAGTATGGCTGATTCTTGTCTTACTCTGCGGGGAGTGAAGGTATCTTGGTCATATTCTTCAGCTGAACTTACCTTGGTACCTTGTGGACAGAGCAGTTTGTACAGTTCGGTCAATCTTTATTGCCCCAGTTTTTATGGGAGGAAGTGCCTAGGAGGCCTTGATTACTGCCGATAGACAAATTTTCTTCTGGTAGGCAAGTGACGAGATGACAGGACATAGTCGTACGCTTTAATCCCTAATTTTTGCCTGGACCGCCCTTTCGGGTTTTCAGTCCATCGGGATACCCTTTTTTGCCCAAGCCGCCTTTTCAGGTTTTCGACTTGCCGGGTGTACAGATTTTTTTATTTTCATCCCTTATTTTTGCCCGAACCCTTTTGGTTCGCCGGGAAGCCCTTATTTTTGCCTAGGCCAGTCGACCTAGCGGGTCTTTGATTATGCGTAGTATTTTTTCGACTATGTCCATGCTCTCAGGATGTAGGGAGGTGCCCCCTGTTGTTGTGTTGCCATGTGACCAGAAGATCTTCGTTTGATCGTGCAAGACTCGTTGTCGGAATTCATGTCCACTGCCCCAAGTGATTCAGACGGAGATTTTCCCCAGGCTTTTTGGCCTTTTGAGAGATTCTCCGAATCTTGACTTCACTGCCCCAGATTATGGACAATGATCATGTCGTGCCCCTTGATTGGAAGTGTTTCTTCCACTTGAGATGACCCTTTCGTTGAGAAGGCTTTTGTTCATTGGATATTCATCGTGCGAATTTCTCTGCTGTTCGAACAAAATAGTCATATGCAAACAATGTTATATCAAAAATGAAAAGCTTATGTCTGTCTTGAAGTTTTTTGAAATGCATTTTTTCAATAAGATAGGAAAATTTTGTAAAATGTGACGTTAACTCGGTATTTACCGTAGGCCTTAAGGAGTCAGGATACCTTTTGTACAGTATGCTTTCGAACTAACCCATGCTTCAGCTAGGACTTTTAAGGGTTATAACGTGGCCTGGTTCACGGTTTAAGAAACAAAGGATAAAGGCTCAAATTTTATTTGTATCCACCCGTTCTTCGTGATGTTCTTCAAACCTAAACTCAGCTAATCGTGCGTTAGACCTTGTTTGAGTCTTTGCTCTGATATTCCGGTGGTGGTTCGGATACTGATAGTTTATTTTGAATAGGCAGTCATTTTTTTTTGGTGAGGGTTTGTAGGACCTCTTTCTTTTTGATTTTGTTATCCCTAAATCTTGCCTGAGCTGTTTCCTCTTTTGGAATTACAGTCAGCGGGATGCCCCAGTTTTGTAAGTCTCCTTCATAGGTTTTGACTTATTGGGCTTTTGTTTTGATAGACAATGACTGCCTGTCTTGATGATTATTCGGAACCATCACTGTCTTTTGTTTTGTAAGGACCTCTTTTGTGCCATTCATTGTGCACTTGGATCAACTGAGAGAACTACCCTGCCCCAGGTTATGATTAAGGGTTTTAATTTTTGAAAAGAAAACTCCTACTTCTTTGGCTCAGAGGGGTTGACGAGGGATTATCTTCCTTATAACTCCAGTGTTTAGGATTTGAAACAATGCTTGTACTTCATCAGCGGGGTCTGTTCAAAAGCATACTGTAAATTGTGGTATCGTTTTTGTCATCCTCCCTCAAGAGGCTTAGAATTATTAATCGAGCGTTGAACATCACAAAAAATGAAAGCAGTTTTAGGCATAGTGAATACGAAATAATTACTTCAAAATAGACATGTGTAATGCATTAATGAAATAACAACGTTTGACATGAATAAAATGTTTGAACAATCAAAGAAAAATACAACTTGAACATTCGAATGAACAACAAATTTTTTTTCCAATCCTAGCCATGTTTTGGAAAGGGAGCAGTGATCACATTAGGAGTCTCTGGAGAGTCGAACTGGACTTCCTTTGCGTCGATCAGATCCTGAACCTTGTTTCTCAAAGTCCAACAATCATCTGTAGCATGCCCCGGTCTGTCAGAATGATAAGCGCAGCGAACATTGGGGTTATACCTTGAAGGTGTCCTGTTGGGATTCTTAGGAGGGTCCCTTAGAGTTACCAACTTGGTCTCCAGCAACTGTGGCAATATCTGGGACAAGGTCATGCCGAGGGGAGTGAATTGCCTTTTAGGTCTCTCTTCCCTTTGTTGGTTGCGATGTTGAGGAGCACTAGCAAGTTTTGAAATAACTACCGCGTTGACATCTTGGCGGTGTTCGGACCTATTCTGTCCTCTGGAACCATAGACAGCACCAGATTCCTTCTTGGATGGTTTCTTCTCAGAGTTCGAGGAGTCACCATTCTGTATCTTCCCAGACTTGATACCAGCTTCGATCCTCTCACCAGTCAAGATCAGATCTGTAAACCCAGCAGAAGAATTCCCAATCAGATGGTTGAAGAATGGACCAGACAGGGTCCCCAAGAACATGTCAACGAGTTCACGGTCAGTTAGAGGTGGCTGCACCCTTCCAGCAAGGTCTCTCCACCTTTGAGCGTACTCCTTGAATCCTTCACCCGTCCCTAGTGACATACCCTGAAGTTGGGTACATGTAGGAGCGAGGTCGGAATTATACTGATACTGCTTGTAGAACGCAGTAGCCAAGTCCTCCCAGTTACGAATACTGGTTCCATCCAGCTGATAGAACCACTCGAGTTGAGTCCCTGAAAGACTATCCTGGAAGAAATGGATCCATAAGTTCTTGTCAGTTGTATACGGCTGGATTTTCCTCACATATGATCTGAGATGCAGCTTAGGGCAGGAAGCTTCGTCGTACTTCGCAAAAGTAGGTGCCTTGAACTTGTGAGGAATCACCACCCCAGAAGATAGACATAGATCTTTGAAATCCAGGCAGGGCACTTTCTGTATCTCCATAGCACTTAACCGGTCTTCGAGCTGTTTGTACTTATCCTCAGCAGGAGGGTACTGTTCATCATTGTAATCTGTCTCGTTGTCGGAGACCACGGGACTAGGAACCTTTCTCTCTTGGGGACTGTCCTTCCCAACAGATGGGGTAGTCAGCTCAGCTTCATCTTGTGATCCATTCCCAGATCTGCGTCTAGGGTTGAACAAAACAGTCCTCTTCTTCTTCTTTTTCAAAAGCAGAGTCTTCAAATCCTGCTGACCCTGGGCTAGGCTCATAACCATCTCTTGGAACTGGGCGTTCTGGGCCTGGAGGGCCTTGATAGCTTGTTCAGCGGAAGGTTCAGGATTCATGATGATTGCTGAAATAAACAGCGAAGAGGGTAAGTGACCTGTAAAAAGGGTACCTGTAATGCAATGATATGTATGATATATGTATGCAATGTTTTCAAGGATCTCGCGGGGTAAACAAGGAAACTTTTAGAATTTGAATCTGGTAGCTTGATGGAAGGAACTTCATGTTGTTGAGAGTCCTTCTTCAAGAGTCAAAGGCTCACCATATCCAGTGGGTCATAGCCCCTGACAACCTTGGCTAGAGGAAAATAAATCCCCTTTGCCCCTTGCTAGACATTTTGATTCATCATGACCTGCATCACAAACCCTTGAGATCCTTGAAATGGGTTAGCCCTTATGCAGGATGTATGCAATGGTATGATGGCATGATGTTATGTTATGCGTGGAGTGGTGTAAGTAAACCCTGTTATAAGCCCAGATTAAGGACTGTAAGCAACACCTGCAAGGCACTCATGTGTCAAATAAGAATATGCAAGTAGTCAAGTTTGAAGGCACACAAGTCACACAAAAGAGCCCTTAGATTTCAGGCCAGCATGAAGTTTAGGTACTACCCTCTTTCAGTTTTGTTGGTTAAGACCTGTCCTAGAAAATAGTAACCGGGTTCTAGAGGATCTCAATATCATCGACTACCCTCGATCGGTTATAACTCTAGCATTGCAATCTTTTCTTGCGGCCAGAACCATCGCGAGAGTTTAGCCTCAATGAGCGTAGCATACTGCTACTGTTCTATGGCCAAGTTGGGTCAATTTAGGGTTCTAAGGTCGGTTGGTGCTTAATGACTCCTCAGAAGACCCATATTCTCCTCGTTGCAACACAAGGGATATCGGTACAGACCAAGGTGTCACACCAATGTAGCCACTGCTTCACCCGTGTCGGTCTACGCTGGACAGGTCCCTCACAGCTTATGCTACCTAAAGGGTATCCCCCAGATCCGGGTTAGGATCTATGAAACTCCGATGTAGCCCACAATAATAAAGCAATCAAAACATACAATTGAAATAATAAGAGTGGTCTAATCCTAAGGTACACCTCACTTTATAATGTCCCCAGCAGAGTTGCCAGTTCTGTGATCGGTGGAAATAAAACTGACTGTTTTTAAGCTGGTTCGCGAAATGTCGCGGTAAGCAAGAGTCGCCACCGTCTTTTATGTTCTCCAATATGGAAAGGACAAAAGCACAGCAAAATTCCTTTTCGAGAATGTTTCTCGGTTCGGGAGGTAGATTTATAGAAAGGGAAGGTCCTAGCACCCTTTCTATCCGTGGTTATCCACGGGCTCTTAGGTACTTGCTCTTATGTTTTCCAAAATTTATTTGCTTTTCAAGTGTGTGTGTGGGTTTTGAAAAAGTTTCGTTTGAAAAATTTCTAAGTAACTCTTGTATCTGTCCTCAAGAGTGTATGGAAAATTTGTTTGAAAACTTTTTGAAAGTGTCAGTGCGAAAAGTTGTTTTGTTTGTTTTGAAAAAGAGCAAGTACCCATGAGATCTACCTACTCTAAGGAATTAGGCTGTGTAAGAGTCCTTTAAATAGTACTATCCCATTATTGAGAAGTAGGTAGCACCGTCGTTGGAGGTATTCGGGTCAATTCGATTATTAGGGACATGTGTGGTCACCGAAGCAATAGTAGGACACCTTAGTGGTAACCCTAATGTCCTAGATCCTTTTTATCCGAGGCAACCGTTTCGAGGCGACTGGATCTTTAGACAGGAGGGCGACCTCTAAAACACCCTATACTTGACGACCACATTCGAGGCAACCAGTGAGGCGTACCCTAAGAGTGGCATGTACATGTGTGTTGTTTCAGTTTATGTTTATCTTTGATCATGCATTTGTGAGCTACGGATTGTTTTTAATTTTCATACAAGTCTTTCATGCATTTTTAACAGTTAAGAGTGCGGAAAATAAAGTGCGGAAATATGAATCTACGCTATTACAAGGCGCGGGTCTATACATCGCCAAAAACAAAAACCCGTTTGGAAATAAATGCGGAAAATTAAAGAAAGCGATAAAGCCTAATTAACTATTACACCCTTGGAAAATGTTACATCAAATAGAATAAAAAAATAATAGTGCGCGAAAGAAATTAAATCGGGACGTCCTTAGGGTTTTGACCCTTTTGAGAAATAAAGAAATTTTGGTCCTTTGCATTTAATTAAATATTAACCCTAAACTAATTAATTAATTAATTAAAAGAAAAATATTTTTTGTGTTTTTTAAGTTTTTAATAAAAAAAAGAAAAGAAATTAAAAGTCAAGAAAACCCTAGTTCTAGATTTGTTTTATTTATTGTAAAAGAAAATTAAAATTAAACCTAATTTAAAAAGACTAAATTAATTAATGTTAGTGTTTATTTACAAAATAATTAATAGTGAAATTAGTAATTAATAAAAATATTTAATATTTTAAGTTTCTGAATTTAATATGAAAAATATTAATTTATTAATTAGATAATAATAATACTAATAATTAATAAAAAGAAATTATAAAAGAAAAGAAAATAAAAAGAGTAACAAAACCAGTGGGGGTGTTGACCCAAGAATGAAGGTTAAGCCTGGAATTTCTGGCCCATTAAGCCAAGCCCTTATGACTTTTGGAATTGTCTAGTGCGTTGATTGACCAGGGACATGGTGTGCTTCCATCCTGACCATGCGATTGAGCCTTTTGGCCACTTAGCGCATTGATTTGTGAGAGTCCATGGTGAAATACATTGGCAAACCTGCACATGATTATGGTATGAAAAATATGAAACAAATATTGGGGGACCTGGGAATCGAACCTAGGTCCCAAGGCACTTTGCACGTTTCCCTTAACCATTCCAACTGCATGCTTCAATTGTTATTTAGATAGAGAGGAATTATTATATTGGAAAACAAAATGCTAAGCTGTAAAACATAAAACGCGTGCGCCCTTTTTGAATCGTCCAGTCATACACGTACAACTCATCATCTTCCTCGTGTACCTCTGCAAAAAAACAAAGAAATAACGGGGGTTTTTAACCCCCACAAAGCAGCATGAGGAAAAATAACGATTAGCTTTGCATGCAGTATAAATTGTTCGCGAGGGTCAGGTTTAATTCGTCTTGTCCAGGCGGTTTCAACCATATGCGTCTTGAGGTCTAATTTTTCCTCAATAGCAAACCCCTAATTTTGAAGCTTGGAAACCCTAGAATCCATTAATGGTGATTTCCGTTTCAAGGCATTTTAGTCCAATTAACCTATGCCAAAAGCTTTGTATGAAGTCAAGCAATGCAAAACAAGGGCTAGAACATGTTAATTATGCACAAATCATGAGTTACGATTATGAAAAAGAATGGGCAAACCGTACGACTGTTCTTAGGATTCCTTGAGTGTTAACACTTGATTTTGATTGCAATGCGTTCCTGAGTGTCCCAGCAAGGTGCTTGAATCCTAAAATTGCCTTGAATTGGCCTGGAGTATGAAGATCAGTTTCAAGCTTTCTTTGAATTTTTTTCAATATGGTAATGGCTCTTTTCAGCAGTTTTGCACGTTGCAGGCATTAGGGTTCACTTTAGTATATGTAGTAGGATGGAATTAGGGTAAAACTTTGTCCAAGAATCCATGGAATAATGTTTTGCATCTTTGATTTTCAATCAAATATTTTTCAATCTTTTTGATTGAAAAACCTTGCCAAATTGGGAGATTTTGTCCCCTTGATGTGTACACGAAATCTTCAGCTTGTCTTGGTCATATTTGCATCACAAAAAGATTTGAAAACCATATCTTGGCATTTTCCTACAATTAAATTAATTAAATGAATTAATAATCAATTAAAAATCCAAATAATTAATAAAAATAAGAAAATAATTCAATTTAATCTCAATGGGTCGTGCATAGGCATTGGACAAAGTTTCAAGAAGGAATTTGAGGCCCATTAGCAAAAATGATGTGTTTTGAGCAAAGTTGACTTTTGCAAATCCACAAAAATTTCCCAACTTCTCCAATGCATATCTTGCTCAATTTTGATCATATGAACATGTTCTTGGACATTTTGGAAAGGTCTTGAAGTCCTCTAACCAATTCCTTTGGTCCCATGTCATTTTGATTTACCAATCTCAAGTTATGGTCTTTGATTTAAAGTGCATTTTTGTTGACTTTTAAAATTGACCTATAATGTAGAAATTGATAACTTTTTGTGAGAGAATTTCTTGGACTTGGAATGTGAAGATAAGTTGTAGGAAATGTCATCCCCTTCAAAATGAGCATTGGATGGGATTTTTCTGATGAACCATGAAAAAGTTATGCCCTGGTCAAGTTACAGTTGACTTTTTAACTGTCCAAAAATAGAAACTTTTGCATCCTTGATGATTTTTGAGCCATTCTTGTGGAATCATGATCAAGATTTGATCAAATGATGATTGTGTGCTCAAAATAAGATATTGACCAAAAATTCTGACTTTTGACTGTAAAATGACCATTTTGCCCCTGCAGTTGATTGTGAACCAAATAGGGCTTTTGACTGTGCAATTGGACCCTGTGAGTCTTGAGACTTTATATGTAGATGCTTGACAATGTATATGGGCACATGGGACTTGATTGAACCATTAAAAATCTCAAATTCACTGAGAGAACCAAAACCCTAATTTTGACTGGCTTAGGAGGATGTTTGACTGTGCAACCCTTTGAGAGATCTTGAATCATTTGAAGATTGATCTTGACAAATCTTGAAGAATATGGGAGGGAAAATTTTGGGGTACAACATGGTGCTTACCCCTCTTCTCACTGATAATCTTATAATGAGCATTATTATCTTCTTCATAGATCCTGCAACTATCAATCAAATCCACAAAGACACAGATCTTCTGGTATCCAATTGTCTTCTTGATCTATGGGCGCAACCCATTCTCAAACTTGATGCATTTTGAAAACTCAGCATTTGCCTCTCTATAGTGTGGATAGAACTTAGCCAACTCAGCAAACTTTGCAGCATACTCAAAAATCGCCATACTTCCTTGCTTCAACTCAAGAAACTCATTTCCTTCTTTCCACGAAAGTTTTCAGGGAAATACTTCCTCGGAAATTCCCTACGAAACACAACCCAAGTGACACTTTCACCCGCAACTTCCAACTTCTGAGAAGTCTCTAGACACCAATCATTGGCCTCGTTTTCTAGCATGTGAGTAGAATATCGAGCCTTCTGTGCTGGAGTGAAGTCCATCATACAGAAAATCCTCTCAATCTCTTTCAACCAATCTAATGCTCAGTCAGGATCATACTTACCCTTGAAGGTAGGCGGATTCTCCCTCTAGAAGGTCGCCAAACTATGAGATCCAGTATTCCCGTCAATGATCGGCTGATTCTCCATAGCATACGCCATTGCTTCTAAAGCAGCAGAAAGTGCAGCGTCATTCCTTCTAGCCATCTCAACTTATCACTAAAACACAAACAACGGTTAGAACTCAAGTTAACAATACTCGATTGTTAGACAAAACTACGACTCGACTACTTGGTCGGACATACCAACTTTCTCTGATACCAACTTGTAACACCCCAATTCTACCCGACAATTATCATAAAATCAGAGTTATAAAATTTCGAAAACAAAATCAGGATGCTACAATTACAACTTAAAACAATGGCATTCATTACACACAGATACGTAACACTTTAAACTCAGATGAACCAACAACAACATAAATTAATCTTTTTAAAACCAATAACTTTCATAACTACGCAGCGGAGTCAAGTATTTAACTTAAAAGAATATATCATCTTTGTCCAACTGAAACAACTTCAAATAACAAGTATTTAACGAACAATAACTTAAAGTTCAATCAACTGAAATAATAACAACAATAAAACAGCACACATTCATCCCCTTGAATGTTACGTATCAGAGCAATGACACCGACTCGAACTACTGAAGGTAAACAGTCTTCACTCTGGATTACCTGCACGTTACCGACATAGGGATAACATTCAAATAGAAGGGGTGAGATATCAAACAATATAATCGAATGTATGAATTACATTAGAATTAGTTCATGCAAAATCACCACTTCACAACTTCAAACAACATCAATCACAACAAAACATCAACGAAATATAATAAATAATTTATCAACACAACAACTCGAATATACAACTTGAAATGCGACTAGTTACAATGCACATGCATGTGGTACCAATGGAGAAAAACTCCCAACTTAATAATCTGCCAACTAATAGAGGCATCAACAAGGCATAAGCCTTCAACTTTATATTTTCCAATCCAGGCCAACTTACCGAGCATCATCTCCCACTTGATATGCGATGTATGCGACAACATGATCGAATGCAACAACAACAACAACAATATATATCAACATTGGCATAAGCCTACATCTCAATAATTGCCAATCAATACAGGAAACACAACAAAATTTATCCCCTGCAACTTTAACAATTAATAACAACAACACAACAACTTACACATGCCAATAATGTTATTAATATGGTCCTACTAAAATACTTCTACTAAATTATTCTGCTGATAAGTCTCATTAATAGTTTTATGCTAAATTAATGAAGCTATTATTTTCCTGCTATCTAAATTATCTCTACTGCTATTATATTTTAGTTGTTAATGTTTCTGTTATTTACTACTAGCTCTGCAACTACAACCATACCAGTTACTAACTTTGTACATTATTAATCTTACCTGATATATTTATGCTAATATACAACTTGTTCACTTCTGTTACTAATAAATAACCTATGCTATTATTCATTCTTTTCTAACCCTGCTGCATACATTTATGTAACTAAATACTAAAGTAACAGACATACAGGAAAGACACAGAAAGCAATTAAAAGGAGATAGTGATTGGTGGGTTTATGCCCCTCGACATATATAACTGTTCCCCTCAGCATACAACATGGTGTCGGTCGGAACCCTTCACCATTATGTGTTTGCTGCTCGACACACTGTCCATATTCCTCCCAGTTCTGTAGCTTTATCCAGATTTTTCTGTGATTACTAGTTCCTTTCCTTTCCATGATCTTAGACCAACACTACATGTATTCACAATAACATAAAAACTATGCCCATATCAATACATGATACTTTTCAACACTTGATTCATCGATTGAATCACTACAATGTTATCACAATTACCACAGATACCAAACAACAATTTATTCATACAACCATCACACACAACAACAATTTTACACAACCAAATTCCTACATAACATGCATCAAAAACCCCACTATAGATTTAGAATCCCACTCTTACCTTGGATTTAAGGTTGCTCTATGATTTTCCAGTCGAACCTAACTTTGCCTCTTTTCCTTTTTCCTCTTCTTTGTAACTTCTCACGAACAACACTTTCTCTACTCTTTCTCTTAACCCTTTTTAATTAACCTAATTCTCATTATTTAACTAAATTCAATAATATTATTATTTCTATTGGGCTCAACTTACACACCCTCTCCATACTACATATCACGATATAAAATAGGCCCACACGAATATTCAATTAATTCCAACAATACTATCATTATTAATCAACTAATTAATTAATCAATAATAATTTAGCAACTTATGTCAACAATTCTCAACATCTCATGACTTCAACAAATAATCCAAAAATAATTTAATTAAATAATTAATTAAATAAATGGTCGTTATAATTATCATATTAAATATTTATTGATATATAAAAATATACAATATTGACATTTAGTTTTGCTTTTACGACAAATTTAATCAACTTTATTAATTCATTATTATTTAAAAAATTAATTAATCTATATTAAACTTTAATAAAATTTTAAGTTTATTTTAGGAAATTAAATAATACTAAATAGTCATACACACAACTAATTCTTCATCTCACTTATCACTATCAGAAAAATACTTATTTTATTTTAATTAATAATTTTCATTATTTGAGATACAAAAATTTTATTTTTAGATGTTAAATTTTTTTTTCACATATCACTATCAGAAAAATAACTATTTTATTATTTGAAATACAAATTTTGTATTTTCAAATGTCAAAAAAAAAATTCTCACGGATCACTATCAGAAAAATATCTATTTTATTTGAATTAGTAATTTTTATTATTTGAAATACAAATTTTATATTTTCAAATGTCAAAATTTTTTTTCTCACAGGTCACTATCAATAAAATATATATATATATATATATATATATATATATATATATATATATATATATATATATATATATATATATATATATATATATATATATATATATATATATATATATATATATATATATATATATAATTTTAATTAACAATTGTCTTTATTTGATACATAAAATTCTTATTTTCAAATTTAAGTTTTTTTATGGTACGTTATCAGCAAAATACATATTTCATTTTAATTACCAATTGTTTTTACTTGAGATACAAAATTCTTATTTTTAAATATCAAAATTTTCTTCTTTTTCTTATGGAGCATTATCAGCAAAATAACTATTTTATTTTAATTAAAATTTCCTTTATTTGATAAGCAAAATTTTTATGTTAAAATATCAAAATTTCCTTTTTTTACGGGATATTATCAATAAAATATCTATTTTATTTTAATTCAAAATTGTCTTTATTTGAAACACAAAATTCTTATTTTTGAATTTTTTTTAGCAATAACCAAGTATTGAAAAAAAATACACAAATAACCATGTTTCAGAGAATATTACGCAAATAACCATGTTTCACTAGTGCATAAATGACTTTTTACATCGGGTGAAACTGACTTTTTACATCGGTTCTGGGTCCGATGTAAAGTCAGGCGATATAGTAAATCAGGGACTTTTTACATCGGTTCTGGGACCGATGTAAAAAGTCCCTTTTTTACATCGGTTATAATATAAGAACCGATGTAATAAACTATTATTATGCACATTTTTTAAAAAATTGATCCAGTTTTTTACATCGGTTGGAAGTAATACCCGATGTAAAAAGTCCCTTTTTTACATCGGTTATAATATATGAACCGATGTAAGAAACAGTTATTATACACATTTTTTAAAAAAATTGATCCAGTTTTTTACATCGGTTGGAAGTAATACCCGATGTAAAAATTCCCCAGTGACGCGACTTTTTTACATCGGTTATTATCCCCAACCGATGTAAAAAGTCCCTTTTTGAAAGTTTTTACATCAGTTTTTACTAATAACCGATGTAAAATGTATGAAATTTTTTTGGAATAGATTATTTATTTTCTGGATGTTTCCCTGTACAAATATAATTTGTACCCATTTTTTATATTTTTCCAATATCACACAGACTATATTTATGTCGCTATATAGATTTCATAGCTTTCCAACATCACATATATCACATCTAGGTCGATGTTTTCATATTTTTCACAACAAACTTACAAATTGAACAATTGTATTACAAACTTGTATTGTATTACAACAAACAAACTTACAATTACAAATTCTTCACAAAATATACAACAATATTCAACTATTTATAAGTCTTTTTTCAAAACTTACAATTACATATTATTCACAAAATATACAAAAATATTCAACTATTTATAAGTTTCCAAACTTAAATTACCAATATAAAATCTTTGGTAGACAACACCAAAATCACATTGCCTGACAATAAATAATAACAATTAACATCAGCAAAAAAATCAAGAAACTCAATAAATGTGCAAAAACCATATGTATTGTGCAAAAACCACAACTTATACAATTCTATAAAACTCACCAAGATAAACTAAATTTTCATGTAACTCAAAGAAACATTTTTCCCAACAAAGTCGCAAATCATACAAATCATACAAATCATCTTGTGTTAATTCTGTTGGGTCATCAAATACCTATAATACATAAATATAACAATATAGAGTTAATTTTTAAAAATTCATATTAAGTCGAAAAATAAAAAGTAAATAACAAAGTAAAGTTATTTTTAGTACCTGCATCCAATTCTCGGTTATATTATCAGAGACAATATCCAACATATTTTTCATCACATAGTATCCACAATCATTAGAGTTATGTTGTTGCCTTGTCTACAATTGAATGACATAATTAGTGAATACTTATCATAAATTTAACTATATAATTACAATTTACATCACACTTACATTGGGATGAAGCCATGTAGTCTTTTTTCTATTTCCATTTGCCATTTGATGAATCCCAAAAGAACTAATACAGAAAGATAAACATCACATAGCTAAATTTACTCGCCGATGAAAAATGACATAACTATTAGTTGTCAATGAAAGTCACATGAAAGATAAACTTACTTTGTAATAATTTTCTTCGTGTGATGGTCAATTTCTCGATGAAGTGAATAAAATACGACAACTAAATTGTCTCTTGGACACATGACTATTAATTGCCAATGTCTCCTGTACGTGTGTGTGGAAACAGAAAAGTCACATAAAATATATATGTTATCAAAATTAAATAATATAAAACACAATTATTTATAAGTACTTACCTATGAATTAATGGTAGTAAGTGGCACACTCTGTTTTCATCACGTAACTTTTGTAGTACATAATTTTTAACATCTTCTTGAGATTTCGCTACACTATCATTATAAATACACCTAGCAGGGTCCATAAATCCATATAATTCTGAAATGGAATTCTCAAGACAAACACGATGAATATACCTGAATAATTTTAAAATAAACATTACAATCAAAGTGATGAGAGATATGACATATTAATATAAATTGACTTTAATAAAACAATAAAATGTACTTACGTGCACCAAATTTGCAGAATAGACACGTCAAGCCAATGACCTAAACCCACCAATAACTCTCTGATACATTTAGCTGAAACATAGAAATTAGAGACACTCGCACAATGACTTAATTGTATTGCCAAATGGTTATCATCCATTTTCAAAACCATGAGTAACAATCTCTGAACATCATCAACTTCCACGTCTTTTGTGCTCTCTTTTGTGCTTCCCTTTGCAGCTGAACAACTTCCTTTTCCGCTTCCATCGATAATTTCCAATTTTTCAATGCATTTATTATCACCTGTGCTTTGTAATAAACCCATGGACTTAAGTGTCTCCATTAATGATTGTTGAAACATCTTACGCTCTTCAACCAACTTTTCTTCAAGTTCAGCTCTAAGTTTTGTTTCCAATATTACAAGTTGTTCATTTACGTCGATATGTTGACGTGATCTTCCAAAGTAAGTGCTTTGTTTATGGTGTTTTCCAACACCACGAACACGACCTCCATGCTCAGATGTTCCAATGGCTAATGATAAGATATCGTTACGTCCATCCGGAACAATTGCACCTTTTTCAGCTTCTTGAACTAGAGAATCCTACAAAATGCAAAAACATCAATTAATCAATCACAAATATAATGATACTTGAATAATTTTTCGTTGTTTACTTACAATTTTTTCAGCAACCTCTTGTGTAGATTTTGATGTGTATTCTCGTCCTTTCTTTTGTCGTGCTCTCTTCCATAACTCATGGCGTGATGGTGGAGATGGACTATCATTATCATCTAATGTGGAATTATCTCTCGATGATGACTTTTCTTTCATAATTTTCTCCTCAAGTAAGCGATACCCTCCACGAGACAATACGTGTGGGTATACATTCTTGGCCATATTATCCTTACCCTTCTGACTTTTTTCCTATTATAAACTCAAACAAGTAATTAATCACTAAATATAATAAAAATGTTATGCACACAAAAAAATATAACTCCTACTAACCTTAAATTCAGGGGTATCTCGAATCTTGAGAAACTCTTTCCATGCGTCTTCTGTAATAAAGTTATACTTGACATATGGAGGAGGATCATTTTCTATGGGATGATGAATATATCTATCTGTGAGTTGTGTCTTAAAACCTCTCCATCGCTCTCCCGCATATTTAATCCATTCTTTCTTCAACCTATCCTTCTTTGGATCTTTACATTCTGGAATAGTAAAATGAGCCTACAAATATAGTATATGTCATATGTTGTTAATTAGTATATGATTGTAAAATATAATAAACTATTGTATTTAAAATACCTGAATATTAGTCCAAATAGCATCTTTTACGCCTTCATCTACTTCTTTCCAATCATTTTTCACAATACTACAATACTGTCGAGCAAGAGATGCTATATAACTCTTGAAATGTGTAGCATTTTTACCAACACCAATACATTCATAGGTTCTTGCATTAAACTCGACCTTTATCTTTTCACCTGTTTGATGAACTTTGTCAATTTGTGTCATTAAAGTGGGACCTCTAACTCTTCTTTTATTGGGGTTACTAGATGAAGAAGGATTGTCGTTTGAATCACCCATGTATCTGTTTACACAAAATAAAAACAATTAGAAATAAAATTAAGCACAAAATAAAAACAATTAGAAATAAAATTAAGGACAAAATAAAAACAATTAGAAATAAAATTAAGCACAAAATAAAAACAATTAGAAAATAAAGTAACGTGGAATTAACTTATACAAAAAATCTTACTAGTCCTCCCATATCCCTTCTTCATGGTCTATGCGAATAGCATGCACATCATCCCCTTCATTTTCTTCAATGAATGTAGTCATATTTGTTGAGAAAGGATGAGTTTCAGAAATATCAAGATTCTCATCATGATTTTCATCACTATCATGGACCTTTCCTTGTAAGACCACTGACCACTTTTTATTAGAAGGATCTGTAACATAAAACACTTGTTTTGCTTGAGATGCCATGATGAATGGTTTGTTCGCATAAGCTAACTTGCTAAGATCAACCAGTGTAACTCCAAATTCATCGATTCTGACACCATTGTTGATATCAATCCATTTGCATTTAAATACAGGAACTTTAAACACAACATAATTAACTTCCCAAATCTCTTCAATCACCCCAAAGTACGGTGTAGATGCCATAACCGGGTTTTTATCTTTAGCACTAGAGAAGTGCATGGACTCGGCCACAATCATTACCCCACTATTTTGCGTGGTACTACGGTCATCCTTTGACTTTGTATAAAAAGAGGTTTTATTAATATCATATCCACTCCAAGTTATTATGTTACATTTAGGCCCGTAAGACAACCACTTAATTGTATTAGAAACACTATCTTCATTAGCAATTCTTTCTTTAAACCACTCATAGAAACTCTTATTATGCTCTTTTAACAACCCTCTTTCATTCATCTTGGGGTACTTTTTCTTTATGATGCTTTTGTGAGCAGATAAGTAAGGTTGAACTTCATCTATGTTATTCAAAATATATAAATGCGCTTGAACAACCACATCAATACTTAAGCTCTTAACTTTTAAACCTTGTGTACCCACACCCTCATATCTTCCATCATGACGAGACTTGGGAACCCCTACAACATCCACTCCTGACAAATAGTTAGAACAAAACTCAATTGCTTCTTCTGCAATGTACCTCTCAATAATCGATGCTTCCGGATGGTGTGGGTTTTTTGTATACCCTTTTAGAATCTTCATGTATCGCTCTATTGGATACATCCACCGTAAAAAAACTGGACCACATAATCTAATCTCCCTTACTAGATGAACAATCAAGTGAACCATAATGTCAAAAAATGAAGGAGGAAAATACATCTCTAATTGGCACAAGATAACTGCAGCCTCATTTTCCAAATCGTCTAACTTTAGTGGATCAATGGTTTTACAACAAATTGCATTGAAAAATAAGCACAACCTAGTTATAGTCTTCCTTACGTTGTTAGGCAATATCCCACGAATAGCCAATGGTAGTAGTTGTTGCATTAAGACATGACAGTCGTGAGATTTTAAGCCAACTAATTTAAAATCTTTAACTGATACAAGCCTCTTGACATTTTATAAGTAACCATGCGGCACTTTGATACTTTGTAAACACTCATAAAAACTTGTTTTCTCTTTTTTAGACAAAGTGTAGCAGGCAGGAGGCAAATATGTCTTGTTACCTATATATTGTGGAGTTAACTCTTCTCGTATACCCATCAAACCCAAATCCAGACGAGCATTAATACCATCTTTTGTCTTGCCTTGAATGTTGAGAAGTGTTCCGATTACACTATCGCATACATTTTTCTCCACGTGCATCACATCAATACAATGTCTTACATCAATACTAGACCAATATGGAAGATCGAAGAAAATCGATCTCTTTTTCCATACATTTTTCACAGTAGATCATTTTTGGTACTTTCCAAAGACAACATCAAGTCCCTGTTGTCGCCGATAAACTTCCTCTCCAGACAAGGGCTTTGGAGCAACACCATGCTCTTGTTCCCCATTGAAAGCTTTCCGCAATCTACGATATGGATGATAACGTTTTAGAAATTTTCGATGCCCGAGATAAACGGTCTTCTTTCCTTTTTCAAGCTGATGGTAACAAGTATCTTTTTCACATATAGGACACGCATTATGCCCTTTAACTTTATACCCAGACAAATTACCATACGCCGGAAAATCATTGATGGTGCAAAACAACATGGCACGCATATTGAACTGTTCACCAGAATACGCATCAAAAACATCCACCCCTTCCTCCCACAGCACTCTTAAATCATCAATCAGTGGACTTAGATAAACGTCTATGTCATTTCCTAGTTGTTTTGGGCCCGATATCATCATCGTTAACATAATATATTTACGCTTCATGCACAACCTAGGAGATAGGTTATAAATCATCAAGAGAACAGGCCAAGAACTATGGTTAGTACTCAGATTACCAAACGGATTCATTCCATCAGTAGCAAGTCCAAGTCTAAGGTTTCTCGACTCTTTGCAAAAATTTGGAAACAAAGAATCTATTTTCTTCCATTGCAAAGAATCGGCTACATGACGAATTTGTTCATCATATTTTCTTTCTTCTGCATGCCATCTAAGATTCTTTGCGTCATTTGCATTGGCGAATAATCTCTTGAACCTTGAAATTATTGGTAGGTACCATACGACTTTCGCAGGAGGACCCTTTTTGACCACCTCATCATCAATTGATTCACCATCTTTCTTTTTGTAGCGTGAAGCCTTGCATTTTGGACAATGATTATACTTTTCATACTCTTTTCTGTATAATATGCAATCATTGGGGCATGCATGTATCTTTTCATACTCCAAACCCATCGGACACAATATTTTCTTCGCCTCGTAATAACGACTTGGCATTACATTACCTTCTGGAAGCATTTCGGTCAACAATTCAAGCAACTCGGTAAAACTTTTGTCAGTCCACCCATTCTTTGCCTTCAGATTAAATAATTTTAACACGACTGACAAACGTGTAAATTTTTTGCATCCCGTGTACAATGGTTTATCTTTGTCATTGCATAAAGTATCATACGCATGTGCCCTCTTAAACGAATCTTGTCCAATATCACGCAACATGTCTTCTAGACGATCATCCATTTCTACACTAACATCATCTATTTGAGACACGTTTGACTTTGCTACTACTTCACCGTGCCATATCCATTTTGTATAACTTTGACAAATCCCTACACAAATTAGATGATCCATGATTTCTTTCTTACTACGTTTTGGTTCTTTATTTGCACAACGAACACATGGACAGAGAAAAAGCGTAGGAAGACTTTTGTCAGCATTACTTTCAGCAAACTGTAGAAATTCCATCACTCCATGTTCGTACTCGTCACTTGATCGATTAGCTCTCATCCAACTACGATCCATAACTATGTTCACAGGGAGGAAGGTCTGACGAACGGTGTGCTCGCGGCTGCGCTACTTCACGGAGATTCCGAGATTGCAAGTTGCGCTGCTTCGCAGAGAAAGCAAAATATAATCAAATTTCAATGGCAAGGTGATAACTCTATTAAGATTTCAAAACTTGAAACTCAAGTCTACAAAACTTTTTATTGAGAAAAAAGGTGCTACTTATCAAGTTGATGGAAATATTGAGGAGTGCAACATACAGCATTCATATGAAATATGTAAGGGTGATTTTGAACTATTTCAAACATCATCAAATTGTCAAGTTATATTTTTAAAATCATTATGTCAAGTTTTGTGATATTTGTAGTTAGAATCAAGGCAATAGGATTTGGCTGTAAATTATTATTATAATACTAAAAGGACGCAACATATAAATATTGTGATGTTGAAATAATTTATTTTGGTCCTTTCTTTTTTCATTACAGTAGAATAATGTTTCATTAGAAATGACAGAGGAAATTGTTTGATAACGGTAGGCTTTATTAAAGTAGAAATGACATGAAAAATGGTTTCATTTGAATGTCCATTAATATGTCTATAGTTTGGCATGTGGGTCTCAAATTTCAACAGAGTTTGTTTTGAATAAGATGTCCCTATGGTTTCATATGAATGTCCATAAATATTCGTAGAGCCAATGAAGCTAAGTTATTAAATTTGGCAGATGTATACTTAATGCCGAAAAAGTTATTTATCTAAGTAATGTGTTATAGCCAATGAAGTTAACTTTGGCATAATAGTGAACCCAGTTTTGACAAATAATTGCTCAAGGGTTAATTATTTTGAGTTACAAACTTTTTTCTACCTCCACCTATTACTTGATGCTCAATATTTGGTTGTTTTGAGAGTTTGGTTGTAAATTTAGTTTTAAGAAGAATACTTGTGCTTTCTAAAAACCTTTTATAATCATAATTTACACTCCCTCCTATTTTTTTCGTGTTTTTTAATTCGTTAGTTCAATATATTAATAGTTTTGTAACTTGAAAGTAATCGATCAACGAATGAATACTAGATATTTTTTTTAGGACAAAAAGAGTACTATTTTTATAAGTTGCATAATGTATAAATAAATTGGTTAATAATAATTTGATCTCGTGGCACAATTAGGACAATATGGGGTATGTTTTCCAATATTTTCGGCCATGGTTTCATAATGCATAACACCTTATCTTCTCTTAAAGATATTGTTGCTTTTTTAACTCCACAAATAAAGTTTCTCAAAGAAAATTGTTCAAATTAAAGCGCTTAAAATGAATTTCTACCTAGTGTTAACGTAAGGTATTGACTTGAATCAAGAGAACAAACATTGCATCAATAACATTATGGGTCAAATAAGTGAAGAATGTGACTTACAGTTGAAACGGAGAGCGAGGAAGGGCGTGAATAGGCCGGTGAAAAGTCGTGAACGGCGTGAACAGAGTGAACGACGTGAAACGGCGGCAAGGAGACGTAATCAAATTTCAACAAACCGCATCATCTATGTTCATCAAACAAATCTGCAAATTCACAACAAAAATCATCATCAATGGCGGTCGAAAACGATGAAACATGAACGAACAGAACCACCGCGGTCGAAGACGACGACCAGAAACGGCAGAAACACGAACAGAAACCACTGCGGTCGAAGAGGACGACCGGAAACGGCGGTAGAAGAGGAAGACCGGAAACGGCGGTCGAAGAACCTTCGGAAACGGCGGTCAAAACGGCGGTCGAAAACCTTCGGAAACGGCGGTCGAAACGGCGGTCGAAAACCTTTGGAAACAACAGTGGTTGGGTCATGAGCGTGAGCGTACAGTGGAAAGGAGTGAAACGGCGGTGGTTGGGTCGTGAGCGTGAGCGTACAGTGGAAATGGAGGCCAAAGAATATTATACAGCGGAAATAATGAAATTTGGGAAATCAGGGTTTGGAAGCTATTACCTCGGTGGAAATGCATAACCGATGTAAGGGTTGGCTTAGTGGACAACCTATTACATCGGTGGATCCTTACAACCGATGTAAGGGTTTTGCACCTATTACATCGGTGCATCGTAATACCCGATGCAAGCTTTTTTTCTGACTTTTTTACATCGGTTTAAACTTCCACCGATGTAATAAGTTGCGAAAAAATTAATTTATTCTTTAATTTATTTTTTATATTAATATCTGTTGTGAAGATATTACATCGGTTTTTAGTCAACCGATGTAATATGTTGCATGTTTTTTATTAATATTTCTACTACCTTGTTTCTTATTTACAAAAATGCCACTGTATTTTTTTCTGAAAACTTTTTACATCGGTGGATGCGTTTGCCCGATGTAATAGGTAGCGAAATATATTTTTTTTTCATATTTTTATATCATTGCAAATAAATACCTGATGTAAAAAGTTTGTTAATTGTATTTTTTACATCATATATTTTGATACCCGATGTAAAAACCTTTTCTCAAATGTCTTTTTTTTAGTAGTGTTTCAAAAAACCTCACAATGGAGGAGCCAATTGAGTGGGTGCATACACCTAAAATTAAGGAGGAGGCGCCAAGTGAGATGACGCCTAGGTGCATCATGTTTTCCCTAAGCCATCTCAGATGGCGCCTAGGTGCAATTGATGTGCATTTTTTTTTGCTTTCTATTTTAAATGCGAGACAATAGGTAAACATATAGCTTCACGAAACTTCGACTTTTCATTAACAAAAATTATTACATAATGAAAAAAAACCGTACAAATTAATTAGTGGTCCCTCGGAACTCGGTAACGACCTGTGGTTCCGCATCCGCGTCCTCGCCTATATCGTGGTGGGTTTCATCGATTTTCCTGCTGCGGTTGGGCCGATGGCTCAGCGAAGTCAATGCATTAAGGATCCATGAAATCAGTCAGATCACCATATCTGGAAGATCCGCTTTGGTACAGTCGGTTACCCATACCCTCAAAGTTTGGTCGTCTTTGTGGGAGGTGGGGTTCCATGGATGGTCTATAGCACTGGCCGTCTGAGTAAAGGGGTAAAAAGGAAATGAATCTTGGGGTGTTTGGTATTGCGATTGTTGGGTGCTATGGTGATATGGTGGTTAATGATAGGTTGGGTCGGTTGGGTCATATTCTTTGGGAAATCCCAGATCAGAGCTAAGGTGAGATGATGAGGGGCCCATATTGGGATATGGAGAAGACTGGAATTGTGTGTGGGGCATATGGGTGTATTGGTATTACGATTGAGATTGGGGTTGGGTGTGGGGAATATGGGGGTATTGGTATTGAGGTGGTGATTGTGGTTGGGTTTAGCTTATATGGGTGTATTCGTATTGAAGTGGTGATTGTGGTTGGGTGGTTGTGGATCTGTATCGTCGGGGTGGTTGGTGGGAGGTTTATGAGCGTTAGGTTTGCGGTTGGGGATTTGAGGTTTGTGCTCACTATGTTCGTGGGTCAACCAAATACCTCAGATGAGACATGTGAATTTCTAGGTTACTAACTGATATGTACCAAGAAAAATATTGATTCGTGTATCGCATATTATTCCGGTTGAGGAAAACAGGGAATTGCAAGACATGTTGGTGACGCCTATGCCACATCTTACACCATTCTGGAGAAAAATCTTTCCAATTAGTAAGTCCCCATTGGGCGTCGACCCTTTTGAGATGTCAGGGAGACAAACAAGTTGGATCGCATGGTATCTCTTGATGCATTCCAAACTGCATCTTGACACGGTCGCTGTGGTGCATCTCCATAATGTTGAATCGTATGATTGCAGTCTTTGCAGTCCAAACTGTTTCATCCTCGGGGTTTGGTTCATGGTCCAAACCCAAATATGGTCTCCAGATAAACTGTGGATAAAATTAAATCAACATAATGAAAACATAATAAATAAATAATTTAAAAGTATAAAAGTTCAAAGGTACGATGTACATCATCCGGGCCAAGGTGATCTAATAGATTATGATATATAGCAACGTTGAATCTTGGATTCTTACCGTAATCCATACCCATCATGCAGTACCTAAAGGAATTGTAAATAGTTTATTTTATACATATATTTGGCGAAAGGATGAATAATAAATGATTTAAGTTCTTGACTTACTTTGTTGCGTATGGAAAAATGAATGTGTTGTTGTTGACGGGGTTTAGGGACTCCATTCTCCACCAACCCCAAGCTCGGAGTAAGAAAGCGCATCTATAAAAAGTACATTTCTCCTTTGTTGCATTTTTACACAAAGAATTGTATAGATATGCTAAAATAGCATAACCCCAACTATACTTTCTTGTTTTTTCAAAGTTCCTAAGCAAACTTAAATACATAAAATTTACAATATTCCTTGTGCTTTCAGGAAATAACAAGCTTCCAAATAGTATCATCATATAATTTCTAGCTTTTATTACTCTTGCTAGCTCGGACGGATTTTCATTCAACTCAAGAGTCGCATAATGTTTTTTGAGTTTAGTTAGTAATATACATTGGCCTCTAGCACCACTACCTTCGACCATATCTTTTCACAACCATTCCTCGCATATAGAATTGGGTTGTTGAACCAACCCATTAACCGCCTTACCATAGATAGGGAGACCCAATAACATGTATATGTCCTCTAGTGTGATGGTACATTCACCTATTGGTAGATGAAATGTGTGTGTCTCGGGTCTCCACCTTTCCAACATTGCAAGTATAAACTTGGAATCAATCGTGCAGATTGAGATTTTTATAACATTTCCAAAACCCGTATATTCTAGATAGGACATGATTAATGGGTCGGGAGCAATGTAGTTGTGTGAACGAATTCTAAATCTTTTAGTATCCTAAATTCAAAATGTAAAAAGTGTAAGAGTCCATAAGATGACTAAATCAATAATAATTTTATAAAAAATATATTAGTATACAAGAATATTTGAGAATTTATAAAAACACTCAAACATTCAAACAATCAGACACTCAAATACTCAAAAATTCAAACCTTCAAACATTCAAACACAATGGTCTCTACACCACAATATGTTATCATTTCACATTTCAACGGTGAGACGTACATTTGTCCTACCTCTGGGTTTTTGTTTAGAGACACTGAGAACATCCAGTTTTGTTTAAACAAGAAAGCCAATTTCTTGTATTTCAAAAAATGATTGGAGGTCAAACTTGGAAGAGGTCCTGTGACACAAATCTTCTATCAAAATCCATTTTTTTGTGAGAACCAAATTATATATTATAAGGTAGAGGTTCAAGATGATGAGGACCTTCAAAATATGTTTTCCAGTCATGAGTATTCTGGGTACGACTCGATTAAGTTGTACATTGTGTTGCGGGAGCCTCAGCTGTCATGGCCAATTCAGTCACAAGTGGTTGATACTCTCGAAGACGAACAAGCAGAAGTAGATGTCATTGACAAAGAAGAGGAAGATGACGAGTTAGAGTTTTACGACATGGTCAACAATGATTCTGAAGATGATGGGATACCTGGAATACCTCCGAATGAGATCTACACACCACCTCCACACATGACAAACTTCAACATGGGCCAAGATGAACCGTCATCTGATGGTTTTTTCAATTTGTATATGCATTCGGATGAAAATTTAAAAGATAAATACAAATTACGTTATAGAGAAGATTGTATCTGAGCCATAAAAATTTTTCACATGTTAGACCCAGACAATTTTAAGGTAGATCAGGTATATCTAGAAAGGTACAAGCTCAGGTGTGTTCACCCATATTGTATGTTCAAGCTCACTGCATCATACAGGTTAAGAGGTGATTGTTGGGTGATAGGTTCTATGTCCACCCAAATGTGCGTCAATTCTACTCAATCACAGGATCATCAAAAACTAAATTATGATCTCATAATGTCAAGAAATCCTACCTCTCATCAGAAATGATTCGTCATTGAAGGTGAAAACCATAATCTCTCACATCACTACGGTATACAACTATAATTCGTCATACCGAAAGGCGTGGTTAGCAAAGACCAAGGCGATTGAAAAGGTATATGGAAACTGGGAGTAGTCATACAAAGAACTTTCGCGCTACCCGCATGCACTTCAAACATATTCTCTGGGAACTATTTATATTATGGAAACATTACCGGCATACGCCCCAGATGGTACTCATGTCACCGAAAATGGAATATTCAGTTGACTGTTCTGGGCTTTTCAACCTTACATCACAGGGTTTATGTCATGCAAATCTATTATTCAAATTGATAGAACATGGTTGTACGAGAAATACAAAGGTATGCTACTGATGGCAGTTGCACAAGATGCCAACAACCACCCATGCTGAAGTTTGTCATCTGTGGAGGTGGTGTATAGATCTCATTCAAAGGTATTCTAGGTATCCCATCGTCTTCAGAATCATCATTGACCATGTCGTCAAACTCTAACTCGTCATCTTCCCCTTCTTCGTAAATGATATCCACTTCTTCTTGTTCGTTTTTGAGAGGATCAACCACTTGTGACTGAGTTGGTCGTGATAGTTGAGGCTCCCGCAATGTGATTTAAAACCCAGTCGAGTCGTGCCCAGAATAATCATGACTAGAAAACATATTTTGAAGGTCTTCATCATCTTAAACATCTACCTTATAATATATTATTTGGTTCTCACAAAAAAACGGATTTTGATAAAAGATTTGTGTCACAGGACCTCGTCCTAGTTTGACCTCCAATCATTTTTTGAAATATGAGAAATTGGCTTTCCTGTTTAAATAAAATCGGATATTCTCAATGTCTATAAACAAAAACCCAGAGGTGGGACACATGTACGTCTCACCGTTGAAATGTGCATTGATAACGTATTATGGTGTAGAGACCATTGTGTTTGAATGTTTGAAGGTTTGGGTGTTTGAGTATTTGAGTGTCTGATTGTTTGAATGTTTGAGTGTTTTTATAAATTCTCAAATATTCTTGTATACTAATATATTTTTTATAAAATTATTATTGATTTAGTCATCTTATGGACTCTTACACTTTTTACATTTTGAATTTAGGATACTAAAAGATTTAGAATTCGCTCACACAACTACATTGCTCCCGACCCATTAATCGTGTCCTATCTGGAATATGTAGGTTTTGGAAATGTTATAAAACTCCCAAACTGCACGATTGATTCCAAGTTTATACTTGAAATGTTGGAAAGGTGGAGACTCGAGACACACACATTTCATCTACCAATAGGTGAATGTACCGTCACACTAGAGGATGTGTACATGTTATTGGGTCTCCCTATCGATGGTAAGGCGGTTAATGGGTCGGTTCAACAACCTAATTCTCTATGCGAGGAATTGTTGGGAAAATATATGGTAGAAGGTAGTGGTGCTAGAGGCCAAGGTATATTAATAACTGAACTAAAAAAACATTATGCGACTCTTGAGTTTAATGAAAATTCGTCCGAGCTAGCAAGAGTAATAAAATCTAGAAATTATATGATGATATTATTTGGAAGCTTGTTATTTCTCGAAAGTACAGGGAATAGTTTAAATTTTATGTATTTAAGTTTGCTTAGGAACTTTGAAAAAACAAGAAAGTATAGTTGGGGTTCTGCTATTTTAGCCCATCTATATAGTTCTTTGTGTAAAAATGCAACAAAGGAGAAATGTACGTTTTATGGATGCGCTTTCTTACTCCAAGCCTGGGATTGGTGGAGAATGGAGTCCCTAAACCCCGTCAACAACAACACATTCATTTTCCCATACGCAACAAAGTAAATCAATAACTTAAATAATTTATTATTCATCCTTTCGCCAAATATATGTTTAAAATAAACCATTTTACAATTCCTTTAGGTACTGCGTGACGGGTATGGATTACAGCGAGAATCCAAGATTCAATGTCGCTCTATATCGTAATCTATTGGATCACCTTAGCCCAGATGATGTACATCGTACCTTTGAACTTTTCTACTTTTAAATTATTTATTTATTACATTTTCATTATTTTGATTTAATTTTATCCACAATTTATCTGGAGACCATATTTGGGTTTGGACCATGAACCAAACCTCGAAGATACAACAGTTTGGGCTGCAAAGACTGCAATCATACGATTCAACATTATGGAGATGCACCACAACAACGGTATCAAGATGCAGTTCGGAATGCATCAAGAGATACCATGCGATTTAACTTGTTTGTCTCCCTGGCATCTCAAAAGGGTCGACGCCTAATGGGGTCTTACTAATTGGAAAGATTTTTCTCCAGAATGGTGTAAGATATGGCATATGCGTTACCAATATGTCTTGCAATTCCCTGTTTTCCTTAACCAGAATAATATGCGATACATGGATCAATATTTTGCTTGGTACAGATCGGTTAGTAACTCAGAAATGCACATGTCTCATCCGAGGTATTTGGTTGACCCACGAACATGACAGGCACAAACCTTAAATCCCCAACAACAAACCTAACGCACATCAACCTCCCACCAACCACCCCAATGATACAGATCCACAACCATCCAACCATAATCATCACCTCAATACGAATACACCCATATGCCCTACACCCAACCATAATCACCACCTCAATACCAATACCCCCATATTCCCCACTGTTGTACCCCAAAATTTTCCCTCCCATTTCCTCAATATTTTCTCACCACAAGACCCTTGGAGCTCAAGGTCAAGTTAGGTTTTGCTCTGCTCAAGACTCCTCTTTGCACTGTTGACCCAAATTAGGGTTTGTGTTTGAACAAAGATGTTTTGACCTAAAATTCCTAAAGTGACTTTCATGCTTCATGTTGGACTCACAAGTTTATCCATACCAAGTTTCAAGCGTTGATTCCAATCTTTGCCCAGTCAATTGGACAGTTGACCTAGAAATCAGCTGTATTGGGGAAAAAGTCAACTGTGGTCAACTGACAATCAAACCTCATGATTTTTGACCCACATCAATATTATGAACTCATATGAACCATTTGGTCAAGTTTGGATCATAATTCCACAAGAAATTTGATCAGATCACCAAAAGGGCAAAATGGTCATTTTTAGGGTTTTGACTGCACAAAGGCAATTTTTGACTGTTTGACCTAGCCAATGGCAAACCAAGCTCACATATGGACTCAAGGACCCCATGGCATTGTCCTGACATATTCAAAAAGTTCAAAAGATCCCAAATGCACAAGATTGACAGATGAATTTTCCAGTCAACTGAGCCAAATTTGACCGTATACTGAAAAGTTAAACTTTGACTTTTTGGTCAAAATCAAGTGTCAAGATTCATTTTTCATCAAGACATGTCAAATTATGAAACTTGTTCATCAAGAAATCAAAAATCACAAATTAGGGTTTGAAATGAAGAATTTTCATAACTTAGAATTTTTCTAAGTTATGAAAATCCCTAATTTTTTCCTAACTTTGTCCCATTTTTTCACCAAGATACATTTGGATTCAAGGAAAACTCAAAACATGAAAGTTATAGTACATTGCAAAATCTACAACTTAGATTCACAAAGTTTCCTCAAAAGAAGCTTGTAGCTCAAGTTATGATTTTTGGAACAAGGGTGCAAAACATTTTTTAACTTAGAAAAATTTTGACCTATTTTAGGCAGGATTTTTGCCTAACTTCATGGCCACTTTTCACATGCTTCCACTTGGAATTTCAAATTGCATTACAAATATGGATTGTAGTACACATTCCAAGATTTCCAAAATGTCCAAGAACTAATCAAACAACCTTGTGGTTAGGGAGAATCGAATTTGGCAATATGAGCAAAAGTCACTTTGATTCATGGCCAAAGGCATGTTCATAACTTGTGCATTTTCAAACTCAGCATATGCAAGCTACATTACAGGCCTCTAATCTCATTTACACTCAAAAATTAAATGCTAAACCATTGTGCCAAGATGTTATTCTATGCATTTGGTCATTACATGAAGGATTAGTCCATAATTAGAAAAAGCACATTATCCATTTTTGAAAAGGTGAACTTTATGTCAAGATTGCAATCTATGAAGTACAAGGCAAATCCTTTTGGAACAAGTTCAGGAACATATCCCACTGATCAAGACTCAAGTGTGCAGCATACTTAAGGGGCCTAGGAAAGCTTGTAAACCAACTTGCCAAACTTTGCTTAAGATAGAAGAAACATTGCATAACTAAGGACAACACACATTTCTGCCAAGAGAAGCTTAGACAAACTTGTTGAACACATTCAAAACATCATAACTGAGCTAAGGCACGAGCTAACCACCTTCCAAACCTCATCATTCATCAAAACACCATCCTACTGCAAAAAACAGAGTCCCTTCTGCAGTTGGACTTCTACAACTCAATCCATTAGTGCGCCTTGGCCAAAACCACTTCATACACACTCCATAGCATCCATACAAACTATTCCAAGCCCTAGCTTCAGACTGTAACACCTCTAACCAACTTCACCATTTTCACTTTTTCTGTTTTGCAGGTTGACTCCTATAGCTCGATTCACTTAGTTTCAAAGCAAGCTAAAGGTTGGAGAAGCATCCCTGAACTTCAAGCAAGTTGTACAAGTCCTCACATTGCACTGAAAATACCTTCATTGTCATACACGATCCAAGCTGAACAGGTAAGTTCATGGACTTCTATATCTCAATCTAGGAAGAGTTAGCTTTAGGTTTATGAATGAAAAATGCTCTACTCATGGCCCTGAAGCTACACATATAATCACTTTGCATTTATGTTGTGAGTACTGAGAGAATTTGGAACCTGAACATTAGAAAAAACTTAGGTCAAGAATTAGGGATGGAGAAATTCTCTCTCATTTCTGAGAGTTAAGTCAAGTTTTTTATATGTCTGGATTCGTCTCTTGATGCTTTATATTTTTTGTGTTATGAGTTTTGCTTGAAAGTCCAGGAATCAGGAGTTAGGAAACGCGTGTTGTTGTTGTTCAAACAAGTCTGTAGGTTGAAGACAACCCCTCTTGGGCTGGGCCTGAGTTTGATTTTCTTTTTGCACCACATTCTCACACATACACCCCCTTGGCCCATTGCATTTTATTTTCATTATTTTTGACTTTTGATTTTTGTTTCTGACTTATTTATTTTTGTCAAAGCATAAAAAATATTAAAAATATTTTTCTCACATTTTTTGCTTTTTTTTTTGACATTTATTTTATTTCATTTAGTTTTATATGTAAATAAATATATAATATACTTTTATTTAAAAATACTAAAATAGTACTAATACATTTTTATTTTCTGATTTTTATTTTATTTTACCTTTTGAAAACATTTTATAAAAAATATATTTTTTTTTGTAAATATTAAATATTTTATTTTTATACATATTTAATATATTTAGTAAATAATATAAATACTTATATATTTATTAGTATATTTAGGTTAAAAAACACAAAATTAATACATTTTTATTTTTATTGATATTTAACTTTAAAAATCACTTTGTTACAATATACTTTCTTTTTATTTATTTATATACATAATTAATAAATATTGCATATAATAAATAATTAATACCTTTCATTTAGCAAAATTAGGGTTTTGCCCTAAAAACATAAAAAAACCCAAAAATTATTCATTTTTATTTTTGTTTATTTGTCACATGAAAAACACTTTTTACATACATATAAAAATCATTTTTTGCATCTTGCATATCTTTTGTATTTTATTAAATTATTGTGCAATTAATAATTTGTATAATTCAATTTGGATGTAATAGCTTAGGTTTTAATTTCTTGCTAAAATATCCCCATTTGAACACGTGTACCCCCCATCCTATAATTATGTTGTAATAGTTTAGGATTTTAAATTTCGCATTTAAAAGCTTTCTAAAATATACCATGATAGACTTAGGGTTTGTATGCAAAAATCAATAAAACAAATAGCTTGACCTAATTCCAAGATAAAAGCATGAAAATGAACAAACACAAATCACACTTGCACCTCTTAGGGTTACTCCACTTGTTGCCTTCAATAATGGGCCATGTTGCATGTTAGGTGTCTTTGGCAAAACAAAACAAATTCAAATGATCATAGTCCCTCGATGACGCTTTCGAAAGTTTCCTAAAAATGATCAAGCCCCTTAAAAGAAAAAAGTTGCCAAAGACACTTGGCACCATTGCAATCATGGTCTAAACGATGACCCGCACCCGTCCCGTTCATATCCTAACACAAGATTGTCCACCAAATACAATGGTGGAACAAAATTGTTAAAAGGTTTAAAACATAGCAAAGATCTTTAAGAAATTTAGAGTAGACAAACTCTTGGTTACTTGCTAAACTTGCAAAACAAAAACACTTGCCTATCTTTTCAAAATCACCTCCCACAACACTTTCAAAACAACTTTCAAAAACATTGAAAACTTTTCAAAAGACATACACCTTTGTATACATCCCAACATGGATCATTACAAAGGTTGCCACCACATTGGCCTCTTTTCAAAACATTTTTCAAACACACACACAAAGCACCATTTCAAACAATTGAAAGCACCATTTCAAACAATTGAAAATCAAGGCAAGTTGATCTAAGCAAGTAACTAAGAGCCCATGGATTACTATGGATAGAAAGGGTGATAATACCTTCCCTTTCTATAATCTACTCCCCGAACCCAAAAAAACATCTCAAAGGTTTTTGCTGTGCTTTTTAACCTTTCCTTAGGATAAAATAAAAAGTCGGTGGCGACTCTTGCTCAATCGAAACATTTGCGAAAACAAACGCAAAACCTCAAGTCAGTTCTCCCACCGTATCACACCCACACCCAACCCCAATCTCAATCGCAATACCAATACACCCACATGCCCCACACATAATTCCAGTCTTCTCCATATCCCAATGTGGGCCCCTTATTATCTCACCTTAGCCTTGGTCTTGGATTTCCCAAAGAATATGACCCAACCGACCCAACTTACAATCAACCACCACATCACCATAGCACCCACTAGTTGCAATACCAAACACCCCAAGATTCATTTCCTTTTTACCCCCTTTACTCAGACGACCAGTGTTATAGACCATCCATGAAACCCCACCCCCCATTAAGACGACCAAACTTTGAGGGCATGGGTAACCGACTATACCAAAGTGGATCTTCCAAATATAGTGATCTGACCGATTTCATGGATCCTGAACGCATCGACTTCGCTGGGCCATCGACCCAACCGAAATAGGAAAATCGACGAAACCCATCACGAGATAGGCGAGGACGCAGATATGGAACCACAGATCGTTACCGAGTTCCGGGGGACCACTAATTAATTTGTATGTTTTTTTCATTATGTAGTTGTTTTTTGTTAATGAAAAGTCGAAGTTTTATGAAGCTATATAATTTACCTATTGTCTCGCATTTAAAATAGAAAGCAAAAAAAATTACACATCAATTGCACCTAGGCGCCATCTGAGATGTCTTAGGGCAAACATGTTCTACCTAGGGGCCATCTCACTTGGCGCCTCCTCCTTAATTTTAGGTGTACGCGCCAACTCAGTTGGCTCTTCCATTATGGGGTTTTTTGAAACATGGTTATTTGCATAATTTTCCCTGAAACATGGTTATTTGTGTATTTTTTTTCAATACTTGGTTATTGCTAAAAAAAATTCAACATTTGGATCATCCATAAATGAATGTGATGTTGGTTAATAAAAGTGATGTCGTGATTTAATTTTTTGTCCATAAGTTTATAATAAGACTGTGTTGTTTGACTTGATGTGTTTAATGGTTGGGCGGTATTGCTATCTGCTCAGGCAGTGAGTACGTGATAATATTTAGTATGGGTAAAAAGGAAATTGGTGTATTTTTTTTCAATAATCATGTATTGAAAAAAATGCATCAATAATTATCTTTTAGAAAAAATTACACAAATAACCATATTCCAGAATTAATATAAATGATCCAGTCATATTAAATGGCACATCCATTCAAATTTTTAAATGAGACGCTAAATGAGATGACGCCTAGTTGCATCTAATTTTCCCTAAGTCATCTCAAATGGCGCCTATGTGCAATTTATTTATTTTTTGTTTTTTTTTAAATAAAAGATAATTTCGTCGCAAATGAAACTTCGATTTTAAGTAATAATAAAACGATTACATAATGAGAATAAAAGTTACATATTATTTAGTTGTCTCCCAAAAGTCGATAACAACTTATGGTTCCGCACCTGTGTCCTCGCCTAACTCGTTGTGTGACTCGAAGATTTTTCATTGCGGTTAGGTCGAGGGCTCTGCGAAGTCAATGCATTAAACATACATGAAATCCGTTAGATCACCATGTCTGGAAGACCCGCCTTCAAACAGTCGGTTACCTATGCCCTCAAAGTTTGGTCGATTTTGTGGGGGGTTGGGTTCCATGGGTGGTCGATAGCACTTGTCATATGAATAATAGGGATAAAAAGGAAATGAATCGTGTGGATTTTGGTACCCATAGGTTTGTTGGGTGCTATGGTGATGTGATGGTTGATGGTATGGGTCGGTTGGGGAATATTCTTCAAGTAGGCCAATGTATGGGCTAAGGTGAGATGATGAGAGGCCTACATCCGGATGTCAGATGTATGGTCTTTGTTCTTGGTAATGTGATTGTGAATGAGGAATGGATGTGTATTGGTATTGGGTATGGGGTTTGGTGCTTGTAGATCTGTATCGTCACTGTGTTAGGTGGGGGTTGATATGTGTTAGATTTGTTGTTGTGGTTGTTGTTGGGTGATGTATGATTGTTTATATTGTTGTTGGGGATTTTATGACGAGGCCCATCGCGTATGTAGGTCGATCAAATACCACGGGTCAGACATAAACATTTAAGAGTTAGTAATCAATTTGTACCAATATATATATATATATATATATATATATATATATATATATATATATATATATATATATATATATATATATATATATATATATATATATATATATATATATATATGTGTGTGTGTGTGTGTGTGTGTCGCATATCATGGTTCGTGGGGTAGACAGGTAATTGTAACACATGTCGCTCACACCTCGTCCACATACCACACCATTCTAAAGAGAATTCTTTCCAGTTCTTAACACCCCACTGAGCGTCGACATTAAGGAGATGCCAATGTGACAAACAAGTCGGAGGGCCTGGTATTTCTTTATGCATGTCAGACTGCATCTAGACACGGTCCTTTTGGTGCATCTCCACAATGGTGAACCGTATGATTCAAGTTTTTTCAGTCCAAACTACTGCATCCTCGGGGTTAGGTTGATGGTCTAGACCTAAATATGGTCTCCAAAGAAACTGCTGATAAAATTATATTATAATAATGATAACTTTAAAAATAAATAAGTTAAAAGAAGAAAAGTTTAGAGGTAATACATACATCTTCTGGGCCAATGCGATCCAAAAGATTATGATATATAGCGACATTTCATCTCAGATTCTTGCTTTAATCCATGCCTCTTACACAGAACCTAAAGCAAAGAGAGATATAACAAATTATGTACATTTATTTATCATAAAGCGGGAAAAATTAAATAATATTATAGACTTACTTTGTTGCATATGGGAACCTGAAGGCGTTGTTGTTGATGGGGTTAAGGGACTTTATTCTCCACCAACCCCTTGTTTAGAGCAAGAAAGCGCATCCATAAAAAGTGCAAGTGTTTTTTTTTTTGTATTTTTACACAATGAACTATATAGATAGGTTAAAACCGTAGAACCCCAACTATACCCTCTAATTTTATCAAAGTTCCTAAGTAATCTTATATACTTAAAATTGACACTATTATCTATACTTTCGAGGAATAACAACCTTCCGAATAGTATCATAATATAATTTCTAGCTTTAACTAATTTAGCTTCCTCGGATGAATTTTCATTCAACTAAAGAGAGCTATAATGCAATTTAAGGTCAGTTAGTAACATACCTTGGCCCTTCGCACCCGTTCCATCAACCATATATTTTCCAAACATTTCCTCGCATAGAATATTTGGTTGTTAAACCGACCCATTTACCGCCTTACCCTCAATAGGGAGACTCATCAACATGTACACATCCTCTAGTGTGACTGTACATTCACTAATTGGGATATGAAAGGTGTGTATTTTGAGTCTCCACCTTTCCAACAATGCAATTATAAACCTCGTATCAATCGTGCAGTTTGAAATATTAATAACATGTCCAAAAACAACACATTCTAGATATGGGATGATCAATGGATCAGGAGTGACATAGGAGTGTGAGCGACATCAAAATCTCGACGTATCCTAAATTCAAAATGCATTTATAAATGAAGTGTGTATGACTAAATATAAATTCACATATAAATGAATATATTAAAAAATATAAAATGAATATATAAATGAATATATTAAAACCTACAACTACGACAATGTTTCCTTTTGTTCCTCTATGAGTATCGCCCATGGTGAGGAGATCCATAATTGAAATTATTTCAGAAATTATATCAGATAGTGTAAGAGTGTGTATCCGAGAATGTATCAGAGATGTGAGGATTGTCAAATCCGGATGCGAGTAGGTGGATTCATAATCTTCCAGTGGAGAAATGGACGAGTTCATACGACAATGAAAACGATGGGGCCGCATGACAACAAATCTTATTGAATCAATGAACATTGTCTTCAAAGGCATATGAAATCTCCCCATAACCTCTTTGGTGAAATCAACATATTTTAGTATGGCTTCGTTGTTTGCAAAAAAAAAGGTGAAAATGGAACGCGTTATTATAACCGAAATAATTGTGGAGTGAAAGCTGCATAAAATTTATGAAGGCAAAAAGTGCCAAAGCCAACACCCATCATGTTACAAGATTCGACCGACATAACCACAAGTCCATTGTCAAAGAGACAATCGGCCACAATGAGGTGCAGCTAAGACAAGAGTATAGGGTTGTACTACCATCTCGTTGGTGCGATAGCAGAAAGTTTCAAGCCTTTCGTATATCTTACTCCCATGTTAATGCTGCATGTATGTATGCTCATCAAGATACATTACTACTTATATCTCCCGCTTACAAGGTCGAGACCTTTCTCAACGTATACAACAATGGTCGAGACCTTGCTCAACGTATACAATAATGGATGGTATTGAAAAAAATACACAAATAACCACGTGTAACGCGATGGGAGAACTGACTTGGGTGTTTTGCATTTGATCGCAATTGTGCGGATAGCAAGAGTCATCACTGACTTTTCTTTTATCCAAAAGGAAAGGCTGAAAAGAACAGGAAAGACCTTTAGAGATATTTTCTTGAGTTCAGGGGGTAGGTTATGAAAAGGGAAGGTATTAGCACCCTTTTCCTCCGTAGTTATCTACGGGCTCTTAGTTGCTTGCTAGATCACTTGCTTTTGTTTGAAAGTGTGCTTGTGATGTGGGTTTTGAAAGTATTTTGAAAATGTCTTTGTAATGGTTCTTGTTTCTATAAGAACGTGTACAAAGTGTTGTTTCGAAAATAGTTCAAAGATGTGTTTGTGGAATGTGTTTTTGAAAGTGATCTTGAAAAGGTGTCTTCTTTGTAATGGCTCTCGTTTCTATAAGAACGCGTACAAAGTGTTTGTCTTTTGAAAATGTTTCAAGATGAAAGTGTTGGTGTAAAAAAGATTTTTATTATGAGCAAGCGAGCAACTAGGAGAGAATCTACCTACTCAAAAGGTCTTAAATGTTCTTTTCCTCCTCCTTTAGATGTTGCTATCTTACCATTGATTTGGTAAGAAGCCCCATCGTTGGATTTGAAGGGACATGTGCGGGTCAATCGTACAGTCATAGAAGGAAACTTGTGAGACACTTTAGCAATTTTTCGTAAGGGACTAGATCATTTTACCGAAGGCAACATCGAGGGACTACGATCTTTTTTTTTGTCGAAGGGTCTTTGCTAAAGCATCCCATATTCGAGGGACATGGCTATATTTTCGAGGCAACAAGCGAGGTTACCCTAGAGGTGCTTGTGTGGAAAGTGTGTTTAATTCAAGTTATTTTGTCTTTGAAATTAGGTTATCTAGCGGTTGTTTTTATGTCTTGCCATACACGCCTAATTACTATACACTATAAGGAAAAAAATAATAAATTACGGAAATTGAAATTCTACGCTATTACAGAGTTTTCAAGAATGGGGGTACAAATTCACAAATGGGGATGGATCAATGCGACTAAAAGTCAAAATAGGCAATCAATACAACCAAATTGAATCGAACAATTAATTAAAACTACAACAATCTATGAAGTAAAAATTAATTAACAAAGTATAAAGCTCTTGGTATTTTGTTTGTGAGAATTTTTATAAAAAAAAAAACAAAATAAAGATCTATTCTATTAAAGAAAATAATTGACTAAAGAAATTAAATCAAATGTATATATTTTTTAGTATTTTTTATTATAAATAAATTAAACAAACAAATTAAAAATGAAAAGTTAATTAATAAGATTATTAAAAAAAATCCCTAATTAAACTAACTAATTTTAAAGAAAGTTAACTTAGAAAAAGTTCATAAATAAAATTATTTACAAAGTCTTGAACTAAATAAGAAAATAAATTAATTTTGAAAGTATATTTTTTATTTAATTAAAAAAATACTAAAGGTTAAATTAAATCTAAAATTACTAACTAAATTAAAAATTACTAAACCAATTATAAGGAGAGGTATGAAACAGAATTATGGAGTGAAGTTGGTGAATTTTGTTGGGCTTAAAAAGCAGACCCAACAGCCTTATTGTTTTCTTTTTATTTTTTTCTGTCCAAAAAATGAAGAAAAAGATGAAAAACAGTAAAAAAATAACAAAACGTCCCAGGGGGTCTCGAACCCAGGACTTCTACTTCCGAACATCAACACCTTACCCACTGCATCACTCGACCCTTAATTTATTTCTATGCCTTTATTAATACAAAAGAGGAAAATGGGTAGTTGAATAGGCCAGCAGCCCGATGGGCTAACCCGGATGGAAGTGGAAAAGAAAAGTTTTGTTTGTAACCCTAATCCTAAGGAAAACGCGCCACTGTAGCTTGGGAAGAGGAAAAGGGATTAACTATTAACACAGTTTTCTCTATGAAACTCTCACCATCATGTTACTCGCTCAATCTAAACCCTTGTTCCTCTTTGTAACTCTCGCGACCCCTAATCTCACGTTCATCTCACTCTCTCTTGATTGAGCCGAACAACAATCGAAGCTCCTCATCTCTCTCAATCCACCTTTAGCTTCTGGTAAAAACAACTAAAATCCTATGAATCTAAATGCAAATATGGAAACGATGGATGTGGCTAAAGCAGGAAGTACCAATCAACTCAGTAACATTGATAATCGATAAAAGGTGATGGTTAGAAATTCAGCGTGTTTACCTGTTGAATAGAGGAGTGCTCCAGAACTCGTTGCACAGTAGGCAAAGGAAACGTTGAACAGGATCCCCAATATCGCGCAAGTTAGGTATGCTTATTCTTTTACCCTGCCTTACTTTAAGAATATTGTTGATTTGTAATTGTTGCATGTTTTGCTGTTGTTGTTGTAGAGATAGATAGAGGGTGTTGGACGGTTGTTCTTGGTTGCAAGAGATATTGAAGGATTTACAGGTTTTTTGTGAGGTGTCTGGAGTTTGCAATGGAGATAGTGTATGTAGGTTTGAGAGATGGCTTGGTTTTCTTGTTTGTTGGTTTTTTGGATTGGTTTTTGCTCTCTTGGTTTGTATATTGTCCCCCCTTTTCTTAGTGAAACAATGGCTGTTATATTATGGAAATAAGGGCGAAAAGTGGGGGGAAATTTTGAGGTTTTGAATATTTGTGGTATGCTGACTTTGAACATGTCGAGGTGCAGGCCTTAGGTTGCCTATTTTATGCAACATTTGGACTGCATTTTGGGCAGATTTGGACAGAGCTGACTTTGGCATGTTGTGTGAGCTAGGTGATATCTTTCCACACCCATCCCTTTTCCTCTTTTATCTTTCAATGAAATATAAAGCCATTTTGCTTTTTTTATATAATTTTTCTGAAGGGTTTGCATAGGTTAGGAAAATGATGACGCAATTGAGATTGTTGAGCAAGCTAGCTTGCTATTTTTCCTTGTTCTGTTTTGTTTTACTTGTTGCTAATGTTATCTTTATGCTGTATTTGTCCTGCTTTGTTGGTTTGTGTGTTTGGCAGCATTTGAGCAGCTTGCTTGCTATGTTTACAGCAGATGTTGTTTTTCTGCAATATTTTGTTGCAGGTTTGCTGCATTTGGGTAACTTGCATTGCTGTTCTATTTTGTTGCAGGTTTGCCCTTGCTTTTGCTTGGCAGCCTAGCGGTTGTTTGCCTTACTGTTGCTGTTGTTTTAGCAGCATGCCTTTGGGTTGCAGTTTTGGCTTTATTTGTGTTGCATTTGTTTGGCTTGTTGCAATATTTTGTTGCTGTTGGACAACCTTAGGCTTTATGCTATGTTTGCAAATTTTCTTTTCCTTTTTTGTGAACCAAGGCCCAAACCTTGTGATTTGTAAAATAGGAGAAGAGGGATTGTGATTAAAAACAAACAAACTTTAAATCTGATTCCTAAATACAAACCCTAATGATGAGCATTCAAACTTGTTCATAACCATATGTTCTGGAATTTTCACACGTTTGCTAACTTTTTCTTTTCTTGTTTCATGAACACGAAGAGTGGATGACAAGCGAGGCATGGTGAAGAGAAAACCATGGCTAGCAAGGAGTGGATGAGTTGCTTGAAGATTAAGCAAAGAAGACTTGAAGAAACAAAACAATATTTCTTTCTTTGTAAACAAAACAAAATTTGTAGCTTGTATTAACTTGTAATCTTTGTAACATAAATTGATGAATCTTGAAGTTTGTAAATTTCTTGTAGTAAATGTAACAACTTTGAATAATTTGCGAGATAGAAACTCGAAATTTCCTTGTGTAAACTCATTTATCTCAAAAGCTTGAAGGAAATTAACACATTAGTGAATCAACGTGATTTCTCACATGTATTGAGTGAAGTTTGTTTGATAATATTAGACATGTTTTGAACATTGTACCCTCTTGATTCCATGAAAATTACACTTAAAATGAACCTCGCATGCCATGGTCGATTCAAATGGAACTTCATTGCCAAACTTGAATTCAATCTCTTGATGACAAAACATATGCTTTAAGAGTATTCATCAATCTTGTAAAATTAATAACTTCAACATGAGAATCATAGTCCTGAGCAAACAATTGTGGTATGAATTGAAATTAGGAGTTAAGAACATTATAAATCAAGCAAATGACCTGTGATGATGCGATAACTTTATAAGTCTTCCAAACACAATTTTCCTTTGATCTTTTAAGGTAAACTTGTAAATAACATCACTCATGACAATATGCAGAAACAATCGTCTCAAGATCTTAGAATTTGAGGAAATCACAATTCTTAGAAGTCAGACGATAGTTACTTAATATTAGGTCAAATCCATGAAGCGACCTTTAAAGTATTCAAATTTTGGTGATCTTCCGTGCATAATCAGCTCTTTATTTGTGAAGAGAAATTGGAGATGACGTCAAGGAGAGTCGTACGCAAAAAGAACTGCTCAAAAATATCGATTAATTAAGAAGTTACAATCGCTTGAACTTGGTCTCGCAAAAGGTCGACTTTTGGGTCAATAGAGTCATTTTCAGTCATCTGAACCCTTGACTGAGCAAACTTGCAATGTGAGGTTTGAAACTTGGCACAAACATCCTTGAGGAGTCATGAAGATCTATGAAGACCATTTGAAACCTTGGAGACTCAATTTTCTTTGGGAAATAACAAACCTTAATTGTTGACTTACTGCCTAGGAAGATGTGATTGGTGGAAATAGAACTGACTGTTTTGGAATGCTAGTTCGCGAAATGTCGCGGTAAGCAAGAGTCGCCACCGTCTTTTATTTTCTCCAACAAGGAAAGGACAAAAGCACAGCAAAATTCCTTTTCGAGATGTTTCTCGGTTCGGGAGGTAGATTATAGAAAGGGAAGGTGTTAGCACCCTTTCTATCCGTGGTTATCCACGGGCTCTTAGGTACTTACTCACTATGTTTTCAAAATGTTTTGCTTTTCTTGTGTTTGTGGGTTTTGAAAAAAAGTTTGTTTGAAATCTTCGTTTTAACTCTTGTATCTGTCCTCAAGAGTGTATGAAGTGTCGTTTGAAAACTTGTGTCAGAAAAGTGTAGGTGCGAAAAGTATTTTTTGTTTTGAAAGAGCAAGTACCCAGGAACCTCTACCCACTCAAAAGAAATTAAGCTGTGTAAATGTCCTTTAGACAGTACTATCCCACTATTGAGAAGTAGGTAGCACCGTCGTTGGAGTTTCGGGTCAATTCGATTTTAGGGACATATGATCACCAAAGCAATAGTAGGACGCCTTAGCGGTAACCCTAGTGTCCTAGATCCTTTTCATCCGAGGCAACCGTTTCGAGGCAACTTGGATCTTTAGACAGGAGGGCGACCTCTAAAACTTCCTATACTCAATGACCACGTCGAGGCAACCAAGTGAGGCGTACCCTAGGAGTGGTATGTGCGAGTGTGTCAGAATTCAGTTTAGATTATCTTTGCACATGTTATTATGAGCTACGATTGATTTTAATTTTCAGGCAAGTCTTGTCATGCATAGCCTAGTTAACATACATCTAGCAGTTTAATAGTTGCGGAAAGTAAATCTACGCTATTACAAGGCGTCGGGTATTTACATCGCCAAAAACAAACCCTTGGAAAAAGTAAATTGCGAGAAAATAAAGGAAAGCGATAAAAAGCCTAATTAACGCTATTACATCCTCTGAACAATTACATAAATATGATCAAAAAATAATATGCGCGAATAGAAATTGAATCGGAGAAGTCCTTAGGGTTTTGGGATTTTGACCCTTTTTGAGAAAGAAAGAAGTTTGTTATTTACGAATTAAATTAAATTAAACCTAATTAATTAATTAACAAAAGGAAATATTTTTTAATCTTTTAATGTCTCAAGGAAATAAAAAATAATCAAAAGTTAGTAAAAACCCTAATTCTAATTTATTTTATTTATTGCAAAAAAATAGTGAAATTAACCTAATTAAAAAAACTAAATTAATTTGTTAGTATTTATTTACAAAAATAAAATGAAATTCATTTTAATTAAGAAAAATATTATTTTTAGTTTTTCTGAGTTTATTATGAAAATAATTAATTTGTGAGTTAATTAAATAATAATAATAATAATTAGTAAAATAATTAAATAAAGAAGAAAAAAAGAATTAATAGAAGAATAAACCAAGGGGGGGTGTTGGCCCATTTAGGAGGTAAGTTCTGGAATTTTGAAGCCCATTTGCTGCAGCCTCTTTGACTTTTTGAGATCCTCCATGCGTTGATTGACTAGGGAGCATGGTGGTCTTCCAATCATGACCACTGGATTTGAGTCTAGGAACATCTGGCGCGTGGATATCTGAGGTACATGATGGACATCATCTGGGAAGCTGCATGTGAACACACACAAGAAAATAATAACAAGAGTTTTGGGGGACCTGGGATTCGAACCCAGGTCCCAATGATTCCAAGCCAACGCATCATCCACTACACCATGTGCACGCTTTTGTTATTATAATAATAAGCAAATATAATATATAAAAAATCAATTCATATGTTGTTAAGACAAAAACGCGCGCGTTGATTTGAACTAACCAATGATGTATCAACACATCATCATCTTCCTCGCTGAACCTGCAAAAACAATGTTAGATAGCGGGGGTTTTTAACCCCCACTATATGCCATGAGGAAAAATAGCGAATAGAGATACAATGCACATAAATATTTCGCGAGGGTTCCAATGTGTTCGTCTGGTTCTCACGAATCCAACCCTGTGCCTTACAAGTCCTGATTTTTCTGGGTTTAGAAAGCCCCAATTTCAGAATTCAAGAACCCTAGAAATCGTCCATGGCAATGTTTGATTTAGGGCGTTTTAATCCAATTAAGTTATACCATCAGCTTCATATGATTGTTAGTAACACAAAACAAACAAGAAATCATGTTAAATATGCATGAATCAAGCTGTGCGATTCTGAAAATAAAAAGCAAACCGCAGTTTTGTAGGTATCGATTCTGTTAGCTTTAAGGCCTGAATTGGATTGCAAATTATCCATGGGACCTCCTGCAATGTATTAGAACCAACAAAACCTTTTGAATCGCCCTCAAAAGCCAAAGTCAGTTTGCAATTTTCTTGGAAATTTTTCAATATGGCTATGGTCTTTCTGCAGCTTTCTCACGTGTATGGCATTAGGGTTAGCTTGTACATATATAGAGGAATGAAATTAGGTCACAATCTTGAGCAAAAAATCCATGTAATTGATGATTGAATATTTGATTGAAAATCAAATCTTTTTGCATTTTCATGATTGAAGAAAGTTGCCAATTTTGGAGATTTTTGCATATTTGATTTGTACACGAAATTGCCAGCATATCTTGACCATGTTTGCTTCACAAAAAGATTGAAAAACCAAATCTTTGTATTTTCCTACAATTTAAATTAATTAAATGAATTAATATTGATTAAAAATCCAATTAATTAATAAAAATAAGAAAATAAATTCAATTAAGCTTGATGGATCGTGCATAGGCCATGGATGAAGTTTCAAGAAGAGATTTGAGGCCCATTAGCAAAAACAAGGTGTTTTGAGCAAAGTTGACTTTTTCAAATTCATAAAAATTTCCCAACTTCTCCAATGCATATATTGCTCAATTTTGATCCTATGACCATCTTCTTGGACATTTTAGAAAGGTCTTGAAATCCTCTAACCAATGCCTTTGGTCCCATGTCATTTGTATTTACCAATCTCAAGTTATGGTCTTTTACTTAAAGTGCACTTTTGTTGACTTTTGAAATTGACCTATAATGTAGAAATTGATAACTTTTTGTGAGAGCATTTCTTGGACTTGGAATGTGAAGATGGATGGTAGGAAATGGCATCCCCTTCAAAATGAGCATTGGATGGGATTTTTCTGATGAACCATGAAAAAGTTATGCCCTGGTCAAGATACAGTTGACTTTTTTGCTGTCCAAAAATAGTAACTTTTTGCATCTTGATGATTTTTGAGCTATTCTTGTGGAATCATGATCAAGACTTGATCAAATGATGATTGTGAACTCAAAATAAGATGTTGACCAAAAATTCTGACTTTTTACTGCAAAATGACCATTTTGCCCCTGCAGATGACTGTGGATCAAATGGAGCTTTTGACTGTGCAAATTGGCATTATGAGTCTTGAAACTTGGCATGTAGATGCTTGAGAATGTATATGGGCCCATGATACTTGATTGAACCATTGAAAACCTCAAATTCCTTGAAAGAAACAAAACCCTAATTTCAGCTGTCTTAGGAGGTGGTTTGACTGTACAACCTCTTGAGCCATCTTGAGTAATTTTGAAGATTATTCTTGACAAATCTTGAAGAATATGGGAGGGAAAATTTTGGGGTACAACAGTTTCCCCAGTTCAATCTTCTTAAACCTGAGGATGTAGATTGGCTTGCGTGTCTTTCGTGATCCGAAGGTGGAAGATAATTGAACACTTAAGTGCCCAGAAATTTGCACTCGCATAGTGTAGTATCAGCAATGTGATGTCGGGAATGGGCTTACAGATGCCATTTGGAGAGATGATGGATACGAGGATGGGCTTATAGATGCCATCTGGAAATGTAATGGATAGTTGTGGAGATGGGCTTAAAGATTCCATCTGGAGATTGTTTGTTGAATTGTAACTTGGTAGGTTGAAAGAAGGAACCTGTGTAGGGTTGCCTGATGATGAGTCCGTGTAAAACTGCATCTTGGAAGAGAAGGAACCGGTGTAGGGTTGCTTCATGATGGTCGAGTAGATAGTTGTCCTGTCTGGCTTCAGGTATTAATCTCTGACCTGAGAAAGCAAGATGGTTTCTTGGCCTGTTACAGGTGTTGATCTTCAATCTCCTCAATGTAGATAACTTTCCTGGTTAGTTACAGGTATAGATCTACAATCAATCGTCCACAGATACTTCCTGGCTAGTTACAGGTATTAATCTCTGACCTGAGAAAGAAAGATGGTTTCCTGGCTTGCTACAGGTATTGATCTTCAATCTCTTCAATGTAGATAACTTTCCTGTCTGGTTTCAGGTATAGATCTACAATCAATCGTCCACAGATACTTCCTGGCTAGTTACAGGTATTAATCCGGAACTTAAGAAAGGGCGGTCGGAGAGATAGTTGTCCTGGCTGGTTTCAGGTATTAATCTCTGACCTGAGAAAGAAAGATGGTTTCCTGGCTTGCTACAGGTATTGATCTTCAATCTCTTCAATGTAGATAATGTTCCTGTCTAGTTACATGTATAGATCTACAATCAATTGTCCATAAATACTTCCTGGCTAGTTACAAGTATTGATCTGGAACTTAAGAAGGTTGGCTAATGAGATAGTTGTCCTGACTGGTTTCAGGTATTAATCTCTGACCGAAGAAAGAAAGATGGTTTTCTGGCTTGCTACAAGTATTGATCTTCAATCTCTTTAATGTAGATAACTTTCCTGTCTGGTTTCAGGTATAGATCTACAATCAATCATCCGCAGATACTTCCTGGCTAGTTACAGGTATTAATCCGGAACTTAAGAGAAGTTGGTCGAGGAGATAGTTGTCCTGGATGGTTTCAGGTATTAATCTCTGACCTGAGAAAGAAAGATAATTTCCTGGCCTGTTACAAGTGTTGATCTTCAATCTCTTTAATGTAGATAACTTTCCTGGCTAGTTACAGGTATAGATCTACAATTTAGTTCATATAGGTGGTTTTCCTGTCTGGTTTCAGGTGTTAACCTATAGTCAGTCGTCCACAAATATTTCCTGGCTAGTTACAGGTGTTGATCTGGAACTTAAGAAAGGTTGATGGTAATCATCTTTGATTGACCTTTTCCTGAAAAGGCAAAACATTAGTTGCATGCAATGTCATGATGTATGAAATGCATGATGTTCTCAAAATAAATGAGATCATATGGTATGATGCGTATATATGCATGTATCATGATGTATGAAAATGTGATGTTTTAGCTGGGGAAAATAAATCCCGGATAGTTGCTGGAGAATGATGTTGAATTCTTCGTTTCCGCTGGAGGATGATGAACGAAGATGATTGTGTGAATAGACCTATAGGAGAAGATGACTCTGTTGGGGAATAAACCTGGTGAGAAGATTACCCTGCAGGGAAATACTCTGTGGGGAAGAGAGGTTTCACTGAGATTTTAACAATAACTCCGCTGGGGATTCCGTTGATAAGCTCTGTTGGGGATTTTGGTGAACTCCGTTGGGGATAGGAAGAACTTCGCTGAGGACGGTCTTTCCGTTGCAATTGCTGAGGATAACCCAGTTAGACCCTGGTGGGGAATAACCTTCTGAATATGGCTGGGGAGAGATGTATTCTGCAGAGGATAAGCTTCCAGAATCTACTGGGGAGGATGATTCAACTCTCCTGGGGAAACTTTTCAGACTGTGTTGGGAAATGGTTCCGCTAGGGGTATCTTGTATTCCGTCGGGGAACAATCTTATATTTCTGTTGAGGAATATTAAGACTGCCGGGGATGCTTGCTGAGGAATATCTGTATGCTCTGCTGGAGAATATTAAGATCTTCTAGGGGTACCCAACTTATTCAGGACTGATGGTAGACCAACTCTGCTCGGGGGAGAGTATTGCTGACTTGCTGGGAATACTGTGCCTTTTTAGGGCTGATGGGAGACCAACTCTGCTTGGGGATGTTAGAACAAAGTTTGAATCTACTACCCTAAGTTTAAGTTTTGATGATAACAAAATGAAAGGATATATTAATTATGTGATTCATATAAGAACTATTTTCTACCTAAAATATTACCTTCTGTTTTGCAGAAACTCTGATAGGTATCAGCAAAAGTACACTTAATCAGCATCAGAATATTGGTTACTAACATCAGTATCAGAAGTTTCTATATCAGAATACCAGAATCAGAAGAACAACTCACGCGATTGCTGAAGCTTGATGAACAGAACTGCGCTCAACACTCTGATAAAGACAACAACAGTTCATCAGCACTTAAGCAGAGCCAGAATGAGCCAAAGCCAGAACACGCTTTAAGTAGCAACGGTACTGTGCATTCAAAGCGAATTATTACCAACGGCATCATTCCAGACAAGATCTGCTCAATAAGGAAAGTTTGTTATTGGCATTGAATCAAGAATATTGCTCCAACGTTCAACAAATTCAGTGTTATATAAACAACACAATGAAGATTGAATTGGCTAATGCTCTACAACTATTTCCACGCCTAAAAGCTATTCTACATCTGCTCATTCTCAGTTTGCTAAAAAGCTCCATAATTCCTTACTCAATTATATTTTTAGCAATCTAGTTTCACAAGCTTAAGTTGTGTAATATCACAGTTGTGATAAACTGTTTTTGTAGAAAACACTCACACACCTAGATTTCCATTCTGTGTAAGAAAGTGATTCCTTGACAAACCGGGTTGTGGTTTGCATCAAGAAGGCTTTAGCAGTTGTTAAAGCAGATTGTAATAATCAGTTGAATATAGTGGATTAAGACCTCGTTGGAGAGAGGCGAAATCACCTTGACGGGTGGACTGGAGTAGTTTGAGATCAAACGAACCAGGATAAAAATAGTGTGTTCATTGTATTGTTTTTCAGTTTTACAATTCAACCCCCCCTTCTTGTGTTTTTCACTTCTTCAATTGGCATCAGAGCGCCTGGTTCTGAGCTAAAACACTTAACCGTGTCAGTACAAGATCCAGCGTCAGAAAAACACAATGGCAGGAAATTATTCTCACACCAGCAATGACAACCATGAGGACAGAGACAGATTCAGCGGCAAACCTCCAGTCTTTGATGGAGAAAATTTTGATTACTGGAAAGACAGAATTGAAAGCTTCTTTCTGGCACATGATGCTGATCTGTGGGACATGGTGACAGATGGATACACGCACCCTGTGAATGCAAGCGGTCAGAAGATTGATAGGAAAACAATGTATGACCAACAAAAGCGTGACTTCAAGAATCACCACAAGGCCAGAACCATCCTTCTCAGCGCCATCTCGTATGCTGAATATGAAAAGATCTCCAACAGAGACACAACAAAGAACATGTTTGACTCACTCAGAATGACGCATGAGGGCAACGTTCAGGTCAAAGAAACTAAAGCTCTGGCGCTCATTCAGAAGTATGAGGCGTTCAAAATGGAAGAAAGTGAATCCATTGAAACAATGTTCTCGAGATTCCAGATTCTGGTAGCTGGTCTCAAGGTTCTGGACAAAGGTTACTCTACTGCTGATCACGTCAAGAAAATCATCAGAAGCTTACCCAAGCAGTGGAGGCCAATGGTTACAGCTCTGAAGCTAGCAAAAGATCTCAACAAAATTTCTCTGGAGGAACTTATCAGCTCCCTCAGAAGTCATGAGATAGAGCTAGAAGCTGATGAACCCCAGAAGCAAGGTAAGCCTTTAGCATTAAAATCTAACAAAAAATCTGAGTCTAAAGTTTTGCAGGCAGTTGAAGAAATATCTGATGGATCCTCATCAGAAGAAGACGAACTCTCCCTCCTCTCCAGAAGAGTGAATCAACTGTGGAAGCAGAGGCAAAGGAAGTTCAGGAATCCCAGAAGATCTGATCAGAACGAGTCTTCTTCTAGATACAGAAGGACAGATTCTTCCTCTGGATACAGAAGATCTGAAGGCTCCTCAGGAAGCAGAAAGCCAAACACCAAGGACATCATCTGCTATGAGTGCAATGAGCAAGGACACTACAAGAGTGACTGGCCAAAGCTTCAGAGGGAAAAGCCCAAAAAGAAGTTTGGAAGAGAAAAGAAGAAAAGTCTCATGGCTACATGGGATGACTCTGACTCGTCTGAAGCTGACTCAGAATCAGATGATGAGAGAGCAAACATAGCTCTCATGGCCAACATCTCAGAAGATAGTGAAGCTTCTGAATCAGACTCAGAATCAGATACTGAAGAGGTATTTCCTGACTTTGCTGTTAATTTTACCAAGGCTGAACTTGCTGAAAGCCTTAATGAAATTCTGGAAAGGTATCAGCAGATTAGAGTTAAATTCAGAAACCTGAAAAGGAATCTTGAATCTGACTCTAATAAGACTGAAAGTCTCAAATTGGAGAATTCTGAGCTGAGAAATAAAATTTCAAATTTAGAAAATACTTTACAAAACTCTCAGAAGGAACCAATTTCTGAAACTCCCAGCAACGCTGATGAGATCATCAAGGAGTATGATCACAGTTTCCAGAAGTTCCTTGCTAAAAGCATAGATAGAAGCAAAATGGCTTCAATGATCTATGGAGTTAGCAGAAACGGCAGGAAGGGAATAAGATACCAAGGTAAGGTTCCTACACCAAATAATGTCATGGATTTAACCATTAAACACACTTCTCTGAATTCACATTTTGTGTATAGTCACACACATGATATCAAATACACTAGCAGTAAGTACTCTGTGAAACCAAAATTCAACCAGAGTTTTGGTAAATCTAACAAATCAGGACCCAAGAAAATCTGGGTACCTAAGGATAAAATAATACATGTTGCAGATATCTTTAGCAGCAAATCAGAAACACCAGTCATGGTACCTGGACTCTGGCTGCTCGCGACACATGACGGGAAGAAGGCATATGTTCCAAAGCCTGGAACTTAAGCCTGGAGGCCACGTTGGCTTTGGAGGCAATCAGAGGGGAAAGATAATTGGCTCTGGAACTGTAGGTAATGGAAATCTTCCCTCTATTAATAATGTTCTGCTAGTAGATGGATTAATGCATAATCTGTTATCCATAAGTCAATTAAGTGATAACGGTTATGATATAATATTTAATCAAAAATCATGTAAAGTTGTTAGTCAGAAAGATGGGACTATCTTGTTTAACGGAAAGAGGAAAAACAACATTTACAAAATCAAACTTTCTGAACTAAAAAATCAGAACGTAAAATGCCTTCTGTCTGTTAACAACGAGCAGTGGATCTGGCACAAAAGATTGGGGCATGTTAGTATGAGAAGAATATCTCAGATTAACAAACTCAATCTGGTCAGAGGACTTCCTAATTTGAAGTTCAATTCAGATGCTCTGTGTGAAGCATGTCAGAAAGGCAAGTTTGCAAAACCCTCTTTTAAATCTAAAAATGTTGTTTCTACCTCTAAGCCATTAGAACTTCTGCACATTGACTTATTTGGACCAGTTAAAACTGCTTCAGTCAGTGGCAAGAAGTATGGGTTAGTAATCGTAGATGACTATAGCAGATGGACATGGGTAAAGTTCTTAAGACACAAGGACGAGTCACACTTTGTGTTTGTTACCTTCTGTAACCAAGTTCAGAATGAAAAGGATCTTAGAATCGTTAAAGTCAGAAGTGATCATGGTGGAGAGTTTGAAAACAAAGATTTTGAGTCATTCTTTAATGACAGAGGAATTCTGCATGACTTCTCTTGTCCTAGAACTCCCCAACAAAATGGAGTTGTAGAACGAAAGAACAGAACATTGCAAGAAATGGCCAGAACCATGATCAATGAGACAAACGTTGCTAAGATCTTCTGGGCAGAGGCAATAAACACAGCGTGCTACATTCAGAATAGAATCTCAATAAGACCTATTCTGGAAAAGACTCCATATGAATTGTGGAAGAACAGAAAGCCCAACATTTCATATTTTCATCCATTTGGATGTACCTGTTTTATGTTAAATACAAAGAATTATTTGAACAAGTTTGACTCTAAAGCACAAAAGTGTATTATGTTAGGATACTCTGAACGCTCAAGAGGGTATAGAGTATACAATACAGAAACACAGATTGTGGAAGAATCAATCAGTGTTCGTTTTGATGATAAGCTTGACTCTGAAAAGTCAAAGCAGAATGAAGTTTTTGCAGGTATAGAAATTGAATTTACAGGTTCTGAAGACAAGTCATCAGAAGCTCTCAACACAGACACTCCTTCAACGTCTAAAAGGAGCACTGCTAGCAATCCTACAACAGCTGCTGATCAACCTCAGAAGAGATTACCCAGAAGCAGCTTGGATCACCCAGAAGAGACTATCTTAGGAAGAAAGGAAGATCCAATCAGAACAAGAGCAAGCTTCAGAAACTCTGAAGAAACCCTCATGGGACTTGTGTCTCTGATTGAACCTTCTTCTATTGATGAAGCACTTCTGGATAATGACTGGATTCTGGCAATGCAAGAAGAGCTGAATCAATTCACCAGAAATGACGTATGGGATCTTGTTCCCAGACCAAAAGGATTCAACGTCATTGGAACAAGATGGGTGTTCAGAAACAAGCTAAATGAACAAGGTGAAGTCATCAGAAACAAAGCACGACTGGTTGCACAAGGTTATAGTCAGCAAGAGGGGATAGACTATACATAAACCTTTTCCCCAGTTGCCAGGTTAGAATCTATCAGGCTTTTAATTTCATTTGCTGTTAATAGAGGCATCACTCTGTAACAGATGGATGTCAAGAGTGCATTCTTAAATGGCTATATAGAAGAAGAGGTTTATGTGCACCAACCCCCTGGTTTTGAAAATACAAAACATCCAGAACATGTTTTCAAACTAAAGAAGTCACTATATGGTTTGAAACAAGCTCCCAGAGCTTGGTATGAAAGACTAAGTAACTTTCTGTTAGAAAATGAATTCACTAGAGGGAAGGTGGACACTACCTTATTCTATAAGTCAGTTAAGAATGACATCTTAGTCTGTCAAATTTATGTTGATGATATTATTTTTGGTTCTACTAATCCTTCTCTTGGAAGAAAATTTGCTAAATGTATGCAGGCAGAATTTGAGATGAGCCTCATGGGGGAACTGAAATTCTTTCTAAGAATTCAGATCAATCAAACCCCAGAGGGAACTTACATTCATCAGAGAAAATACATCAGAGATCTTCTGAAGAAATTTGACCTCTCAGAATGTAAGCCATCAAAGATTCCAATGCATCCCACGTGCATTCTGGAAAGAGAAGAGGTAAGCAAAAAGGTAGAACAAAAAGTCTATAGAGGTATGATTGGTTCTCTCCTTTATCTGATAGCTTCAAGACCTGATATATTATTCAGCGTATGTATTTGTGCTAGATTCCAATCAGATCCTAGAGAATCTCACTTAACAGCTGTTAAGCGAATTTTCAAGTATCTGAAAGGTACTACTAATCTGGGTTTATTTTATAGAAAATCTAGTGATTACAGTTTAGTAGGCTACTGCGATGCTGACTTTGCTGGAGACAGAGTAGAGCGTAAAAGTACTTCTGGAAGCTGCCAGTTTCTAGGAGAAAATCTGATCTCTTGGTCCAGCAAAAGGCAATCCACAATTGCGCTATCAACAGCAGAAGCTGAGTACATAGCAGCAGCAGGATGTAGCACACAAATGCTCTGGATGAAAAGTCAGCTTGAAGACTTCCAGATTTTTGAGAGTAACATCCCTATAGTCTGCGACAATACTTCTGCTATTTGCTTAAGTAAGAATCCTATTTTACATTCTAGAGCTAAGCATATAGAAATAAAACATCATTTCATTAGGGACTATATTCAGAAAGGAATTTTGAACTTAAAATTTATAGATACAGACCATCAATGGGCTGATATCTTCACTAAACCCCTTTCTGAAGATAGGTTCAATTTCATTCTGAAACATCTCAGCATGAAAATCTGCCCAGAGTGAAAATGTTTTAATTCCATATATTTATCTTCAGAATGTATTTGTTTTACTGTGAACTTCTGATCAATCTCTTCTCAGAAAGATAGAACATGCAGATTGTATCAGATGCTAGTCTTAAAGATCTGAGCGTTTCAGCTCAAAGATAGACGTGCTGATCACTAAATCAAACAAGTGTCATCCAATCATCAGCAAATCTCTGAAGCAGAACGCGTGCATGCTTCTGAGAAGGCAAAACGCTGATTGGGTGCATTGAGACACATGTCTGATAACCGTTTCAAGTATCTTTCTCAAATCCCCCAAAATCAGCAAGCATTAAATGAAAGTAATCATGTTTTTAAAACGTAATCATGATTTTATTTCTCTCTCTTGAAAACGTTTACTCTTTAAAAATATTCTGAAATCTATTTAAGAACGTTAATTTCTCACATTAATCTTTTACAGTTTCTCATTATCTCTCAAATATTTTCTGCATTTTCTCTGTGTTCATCTCTTTCAAGTTTAAACCCTTTTTCTCAGTTTCTCAGAAAAACCCTAAGTGTGAACATGGCAACCTCCAGCAGTGCTTCTGCAGGTTCTCAGAAGAAAGCTTCCTCTGAACAGTACCAAGTTCCATTCATAACACTCCTTACTCCAGTGAAGAATCTTGAAGTGTTGTCTGAACTGATTATTGATTTTGGCAGTCTGAAAGAGAATGGTTTTGACTTGACAGAAGAAATTAGGGCACAGAAATGGGAGAGATATTTCGACAGGTTGGTTGGACCAACATTCCCAATGTTAGTCAAGGAGTTCTGGATTCATGCAACTGCTTCAATGCATCAAGTCACCTCCTACATAATGGGGAAGAAGATTGTGATCACTGAGGATCACATAGCAAAATTGATTGGTTACAGTGGCGGTGGCGTCCGCTGTATAGATATGGATGAAAGATGCTCTGACGTGGGTGTCATAGAAGAAAGGATTTTCACCCATGGGGTGCCCAGCAGCAAGATCAGAGATCTCAAGGATCACCACAGAGTTTGGGCGAAGATAATTCTGGGGTATTTTAATCATAGGAAGCCAACTAGTTCCCCTGATTACATAAATATAGATCAGCAGTTTCTGATCTATTTTATCAATCAGAAGGTAAAAATCAACTTGGCTCATCTTCTGTTTAATCACCTCAGAACAAGCGTGAAGGAAACCAGGGAAGAAGAAAGAACAAAGAGGGATTGGATACCCTTTGGAAGGTTAATATCAGATATTCTGACTGAGAATAGGCTGATAGAGCACCTGATAGAAGCTCAAGAGTTAAGCACCATTGAACCAACTGTTGGCAAGCCTCTGAACGCGAAGAATCTGAAGAAAATGAAGTTAATAGAGAATATCAGAAAGGAACCCAGCGTTACTCCTATTGCTGACATCACCAGCAGAAGAGTCCCACTGAGTGACTTTCCTTTATTTTCTGAGATAGAATCTAAACCAGTGGTGGTTCTCAGATACCTAGACGCATGCAAGGCTGATGGTACAAATCCCAAGCTGAATATCAAAGATCTGCACCAACCTCAACCAGAAGTTACACTGAAGAAGACAAAGAAAAGGAAGGCCCCTTCAGAAGGAACATCCCAGCAGACACCCAAGAAAAGAGGTAATTTATCTGCTGCTTCTGTTTTAAATTCTTCTGCTATTCCAACATCAATTCCCACTCCAACTTCTCAAGAAATCCCAATCCCCATCCCAACAATAGATGAAACCGAACCAGAAGATGACCCTTCTGAGGCACTACAACTCAGAAGACCCCGCACCAAACATCCCAAACCAACAATTTCAACAACATCAGCACTTGACAAAGTTCTGTCTGACATTGATCAACGTGTTTCTGATAACCTTCCCAACAATCCAAACACTGAACCAGATATTGCCAAATCTCCTCAACCAGAACAACCTCTCTCACCCATTCCAGAAGAACCAGATATTCCTGAACAACCAGAAATTCCTCCTCCTTCTCCACAACCAGCAATTCCTTCTCCCTCTCCTCAACCAGAAATTCATCAACCATCACCTCAACCATCACCTCAACCTGAGTTTCATCATTCTGAAACTCCATCTCCTCTATCTCCTGAACCTCATTCTCCTCAATTCTCTGAACCACAACCTCTGGCAATCCAGCTTCCATGTGGAACAACAGTAACCATGGCCCAGCTGCCATCCTCGCCAGAATCTACCCCATCAAATACTCCCAAAACCCCAAACAGTCCAATCATTATCTCTGATTCTCCCACTCCATCTCCCAAACAAACAACTCCCAAACAAAACACAGAATACCCCAGCAGGACCTTCATAGATTTAACAATCCTTGACCGTCTTGCTGATCTGAAAAATAAAATAGCCATTCCAAAACCAAACCAGCCAGATGTTGGCTCTGGCATTATGAATTTTGAAACAGGTTTGCAGTAGTGGATTGCTTCTCTGAAGCAAGTATGTCCTGGAATGATTGATCCAGCTGCCTCTGACCAGCTCTGGTCACAATTCAGAATTTGGGTACGTGCTGAAGCGCTAAAATTGCAAGACATTAATTACGAGCAAGCACAGCAGAATTTCAGCAAGCTTCTGAACGAAGTAGGAAGTCAGCTGTTGAAAGAAGACGTGCTCCTTCTGGATAGTGAGCCATGGTCTGAGAAGCGTCCAGCTTCAAAGGTGCAGCCAGAAGAAGATCAGACTATTCAAGCTGAAGCCAGTCAAGCTGAAGATGTTGCAGAAAGCTCTCAGAAGCTCCCTGCTTCTGATGTTTCTCAAGCTGCCTTGGATAGGAAGACTCTGGAAGAGCTGAAGCTTAATGATATCTGTCTGCAGCAAAGGATGGATGAAAATGACCAGAAGATGAAAGAAAGGATGGACGTGCAGGATAGCAAGATAGACACAGTAATCAGCATGGTGCACAAGCAGAATGAGACTGCTGATCAGATTAAAGCAATGCTGGAGACTCTGTTCACACGCCTTCCTCCCCAACCTTAGATTTTCATTCATGCTATTTTCATGTTTTCTTTGCATATCTTCTGTACTGTTTTGTATGGCTCTGACTATTTTAACATGACAAGTTTTTCTGATCTAAATGTTTTAGCACATCACTTACACTTTTTGATTGCTGACAAAAAGGGGGAGAATAAGAAAGATATTTTTCAATAACGGATTACTAAGACAGAAAATCTCAAACATTCTAACTCTGATATACTTGAATGTTTTCTTCTGTTTTTGCTTAAGTCTACAGGTACAAGAATGCTCTCTAACTCACTGAAGACTAAAGCTCTGATACTCTGATCCAAAGCAAAGCTCTGATAAAGCTCTGATATTCTGATCTGAAGCTCTGCTTTGATATTCTGATCTAAAGCTTCTGATAGTCAAAGCTCTGATATTCTGATGATCAAAGAAAGACAATAAAGATCTGATCCCGAAGAACTCTTGGAATTAAAAAGGGAAGTAATAAATTCAGGGGGAGTATCTCTCAACTCTGATATCTCTTTATCCCTTATCTTTGATAACTTCTTACCCTGATACATCTTATCATTTAGTTATCTCTGATACTTCTTCACGTTATTTTCAATTAAAAATATCTAGTTTTTTGTCATCATCAAAAAGGGGGAGATTGTTAGAAAAAAGTTTGAATCTACTACCCTAAGTTTAAGTTTTGATGATAACAAAATGAAAGGATATATTAATTATGTGATTCATATAAGAACTATTTGCTACCTAAAATATTAACTTCTGTTTTGCAGAAACTCTGATAGGTATCAGCAAAAGTACACTTAATCAGTATCAGAATATTGGTTACTAACATCAGTATCAGAAGTTGTTATATCAGAATACCAGAATCAGAAGAACAACTCACGCGATTGCTGAAGCTTGATGAACAGAACTGCGCTCAACACTCTGATAAAGAGAACAACAGTTCATCAGCACTTAAGCAGAGTCAGAATGAGACAAAGCCAGAACACGCTTTAAGTAGCAACAGTATTGTGCATTCAAAGCGAATTATTACCAACGGCATCATTCCAGACAAGATCTGCTCAATAAGGAAAGTTTGTTATTGGCATTGAATCAAGAATATTGCTCCAACGTTCAACAAATCCAGTGCTATATAAACAACACAATGAAGATTGAATTGGCTAATGCTCTACAACTATTTCCACGCCTAAAAGCTATTCTACATCTGCTCATTCTCAGTTTGCTAAAAAGCTCCATAATTCCTTACTCAATTATATTTTTAGCAATCTAGTTTCACAAGCTTAAGTTGTGTAATATCACAGTTGTGATAAACTGTTTTTGTAGAAAACACTCACACACCTAAATTTCCATTCTGTGTAAGAAAGTGATTCCTTGACAAACCGGGCTGTGGTTTGCATCAAGAAGGCTTTAGTAGTTGTTAAAGCAGATTGTAATACTCAGTTGAATATAGTGGATTAAGACCTCGTTGGAGAGAGGCGAAATCACCTTGACGGGTGGACTGGAGTAGTTTGAGATCAAACGAACCAGGATAAAAATAGTGTGTTCATTGCATTGTTTTTCAGTTTTACAATTCAACCCCCCTTCTTGTGTTTTTCACTTCTTCAGGGGAGAGTATTGCTGACTCTTGTAGTTACTCTGCGGAGAGTGAAGGTATCTTGGTCATATTCTTCAGCTGAATTTACCTTGGTACCTGGAGGACAGAGCAGCTTGTACAGTTCAGACAATTCTTATTGCCCCAGTTTCTGCGGGAGAAGGAGGCCTATGAGGTGCTTGATAACTGCCGATTGACAAATCTTCTTCGGGTAGGCAAGTGACGAGATGAAGGGACATAGTCGTACGCTTTGATCCCTAATTTTTGCCTGGATCGCCCTTTCGGGTTTTCAGTCCATCGGGATACCCTTGTTTTCCCAAGCCGCCTTTTCAGGTTTTCGACTTGCCGGGTGTACATATTTTTTTATTTTCATCCCTTATTTTTGCCCGAACCCTTTTGGTTCGCCGGGAAGCCCTTATTTTTGCCTAGGCCAGTCGACCTAGCGGGTCTTTGATTATGCATAGTACTTTTTTGACTATGTCCACGCTCTCAGAGTGTGGGGAGTTGTCACTGTCAGTAGTTTTGTGTTACCATACTACTAGAAGATCTTCGTTTGATCATGCAAGATTCGTTGCTGGAATTCATGTCCAATTCCCCAAGTGATTTAGATGGAGATCTGCCCCTGGCTATTTGGCATTTTGAGAGATTCCTTGAATCTTGACTTGACTGCCCCAGATGGTAGACAATGATCATGTTGTGCCCCTTGATTGGAAGTGCTTTTGTTCACTAGATATTCTTCGTGCGACCTTCTATGCTGTTTGAACAAATAGTCATGTGCAAACAATGTTAATTTAAGAATGCAAAGCTTATGTCTGTCTTGAAATTTTTGAAAATGCAATTTTCAATAAAACAAGTGAATTTTGTAAATGTGATGCCAACTCAGGATTTTACAGCAAGCCCTACAGGAGTCAGGATACCTTTTGTAACAGTATGCTTTCGAACTAACCCATGCTTCAGCTAGGACTTTTAAGGGTTATAACGTGGCCTGGTTCACGGTTTAAGAAACAAAGGATAAAGGCTCAAATTTTATTTGTACCCACCCGTTCTTCGTGATGTTCTTCGATCCTAAACTCAGCTAATCGTGCATTTAGGTCCTGTTTGAGTCTTTGCTCTGATATTCCGGTGATGGTTTGGATACTGATAGTTTATTTTGAATAGGCAGTCATTTCTTTTTTGTTGAGGGTTTATAGAACCTCTTTCTCTTTTTTTTTATCCCTGTCTTTTGCCTGAACTGTTTCTTTTGTGATTACAGTCAGCGGGATGCCCCAGTTTTTGTAAGTCTCCTTCATAGGTTTGGACTTATTGGGCTTTTGTTTTTGAAAGACAACGACTGCCTGTCCTTACTATTATACGGAACCATCATTATTCTTTGTTTCGGAAGGACTTTTTGATGCCATTCATTGTGCACTTGGATCAACTGAGAAAACTACCCTGCCCCAGGTTATAATTAAGGGTTTTAATTTTTGAAAAGAAAAACTCCAACTTATTTGGCTCAAAGGGGTTAACGAGGGATTATCTTCCTTATAACTCCACTATTTAGGATTTGAAACAATGCCTGTACCTCATCAGCGGGGTCTATTCAAAAGCATACTGTAAAGATTGTGGTATCGTTTTCGTCATCCTCCCTCAAAAGGTTTAGAATTTTTTTAATCGAGAGTTGAACATCACAAAAAATGAAAGCAATTTTAATATAGTGAATACGAATGGATTGATTCAAAACAGACATATGCGATGCATTGATAAAGTAATAAAGTTTGACATGAGTAAATGTTCGAACAATCAAAAGAAAATTACAAATTGAAAATTCTAATGAACAAAAGCTTTCAATGATTCATCATATGAGCAGTGGTTATGTTTGGAGTCTCCGGAGGGTCAAACTTGATCTCCTTGGCATCAATTATGTCTTGGATCTTGTTCTTCAAACTCCAACAGTTGTTTGTGTCGTGTCCCGGACTGTCAGAGTGGTATGCACACCTTTCATTGGGATGATAGGTAGGAGCGGAAGTGTTTGGATTCCGGAGAGGAGCCTTTAATGTAATCAGCCCTGCCTTCAACATTTGTTGTAGCGCTTGAGTCAGTGACATGTTGATCTTAGTGAATTGCCTTCTGGGCTTACTCTGATCAATCAGTTGTTCTTGACGAGGTTGTTGTTGGGCCCTTGAGGTAGTAGCAATTTGGAGAGGTCCATTCTTAACCATACCAAACTCTTGTCTTCTTGGAGGCTGATTAATGATTTGATCCCCAGCCTTGACCGCTTGCTTCATATTGTTGTACCTGTCTTGATGAAGTTGGTGGATCATGGTTCTCATCTCTTCTTGCTCCCGAGCTAAGCCTTGGATAAGAGCCATCTGCCCCAGCATCTGGGTTCTCATTGCATCTACCTCAGCTTGCAGATGTTTCAGCCGTTCGTCCTTATTGTCTTCAGGACTTTCTTTGACCAAATTCCCCATGAGGAGCGTTCTCAACTCTTCCTGCCCCTTGAATAGGTTTAGGAAGATTTCCATGAACTGAGTCTGTTGAGTATGAAGATCCTGATTGTCGGGTTAGAAAGCCATTGCTGAAATAAACAGCGAGAATATGAGAAACCTGCAAAGGGTGACCTGTTATGCAATGATATGTATGATATATGTATGCAATGTTTTCAAGGATCTCGCGGGGTAAACAAGAAAATTGTTAGAATTTGAATTTTGCAGCTTGATTGAAGGAACTTCATGTTGTTGAGAGTCCTTCTTCAAGAGTCAAGCTCACCATATCGAGTGGGTCATAGCCCCTGACTCAAGCTATCGTGTTTTGATCTCCAAACAACCTTGGCTAGAGGAAAATAAATCCCCTTTGCCCCTTGCTAGAAAGTTGGTTCATCATGACCTGCATCACAAACCCTTGAGATCCTTGAAATGGGTTAGTCCTTATGCAGGATGTATGCAATGTTATGATGTGATGATAGTATGATGTTATGATGTTATGATAAAGGCACACTGTTGTACCCCAAAATTTGCCCTCCCATATTCTTCAAGAATTTGCAAAGTCAAGCTGCAAAAGTTCCCCAAGGGTTGCACAGTGCAAAGATCTCCTATACAGTCAAAATTAGGGTTTGTATTCTGATCAAGAAAATGAAGTTTCTAAAGGCCCAATCAAGTCTCATATGCCTACAACTATGGTCAAGCATCCTCATATCAAGTTTCAAGACATTCAGCTCAAAATTGCACAGTCAAAAGCCCTAATTGCACTACAGTCAACTGTAGGGGTAAAATGGTCATTTGACAGTCAAAAGTTCAAATTTTTGGTCAACATATCATTTTGAAGCCACAAACATCATTTGATCAATGCTTGATCATGATTCTCAAAATTTGGCTCAAAAATCATCAAGATGCAAAAGTTTCCTTATTTGGACAGCTGAAAAAAAGTCAACTGAAATTGACCAGAGCATAACTTTCACATGGATTATCAGAAAAATTCCATCCAAAGCTCATTTTGAAGAGAAAGACATTTCCTACAACTCATCTTCATACTTCAAGTCCAAGAAATGCTCTCACAAAAAGTTATCAATTTCAACATTATAGGTCATTTTCAAAAGTCAACAAAAAGGGACTTTAACTCAAAGGCCATAAATTGAGATTGGTAAATCAAAATGACATGGGACAAAAGGCATTGGTTAGAGGACTCAAAGACCTTTCCAAAATGTCCAAGAACATGAGAAAATCTTAAAAATTGAGCAAGTTATGCCTTGTAGAAGTTGGGAAATGTTTGGATATTTTGAAAAGTCAACATTGATTCAAATGACCTAAAATTGCTAATGGGCCCATGTTTCTTCCACAATTCATCATTCCAAGCATGTGCACGACCACTTGGCCCAAAGGGAAGTATGTTTTCACTTTTTATTTATTTATTTGAATTTTTATTTATAATAATTCACTTAAATCAATTAAATATGTGAAAAATATTTAACCTAACCTAACAAATCTTTTTGTGCATGTTTTGTCCTCAAGATTTCGTGCATGACTCAATATAGAAAGATTTGGATTGAATTGATCTTAATTGATACAAAATTGCATGAAAAATATTTGAAAAAATAAAGCTTGGAAATCAAATCTCAAAATCATGAATACAAGAGATTCTGATCAAATTTGTTAACCTAATTGATCCATTACATAAGCATAAACATAAACCTAATCTTGCTAACCACAGAGCTGCGCAGAAGGGCATCAAAAGAACTTGGAATTTTTGCTTGAAAAAGAAAAACTGAAAACCTAATTCTAAAGGGATTCAAGCCAAGATTTCCTTTCCATTAGCTTGCTGAAGGTTCATAGGACATATTCCAATCATTCTCCAAGCCTCATACTCAAGAAAATGTAAGATCACCATGGAAATTGGTGAAGAAAAATCTTGAATCGGTTTCTAACATTCATGCATTCTCAACGTATTTTGTTGTTATGTTTATGTTTCTAATAATGTTTGCAAACTAATCATGTGCTTTAATTGAAGGTTTACGCGTTATATGCCAAAGTACCATGTTCGTTTTCTAGGGTTTACAGGATTGGAAATTAGGGCTTTTGCAACAAAGAAAAATTGGCCCTCAAGACCACCACCATTCAAATCATCACGTTCAGACGGTTACAAGGATACCCTCGCGCCTAATTTATGGACCTCCTAGGCCTAATCGCTATTTTTCCAAAGCGTGCCTAGGAGAACAGTTGGAAAACCGTGGCTTAATGTGTTTGTTTCAGAAAAATAAAAAACCCCACGAAGGAGACGATGAAGTGGCGAGAGGTGATAGGGCCGTTTGAATTTCGCGCGCAGTGTCCACTAACTCTTTTGTTTTCTTTTATATTATTTGTTCGTTATTAATATATCAAACGCGTAAACTGGCACGGTTGGTGAGCATAAGGATTGGCAAGGTATGTGACCTGGGTTCGAACCCCAGGTCTTCAACGTCCTCAATATTATTTTGCAATAAATCTTCACATGCAGGTTCAGCGTCCAAGCGTACCATACGCCCTCCAGATCAAACCGTCCACGTGCATATCAGGGTCAATCCAAAGGCTGAGAATTAGAGAGCAGCGTAGACGTGAGTCAATGTGCCAGTACGTGAGCAAAAAAGTCTACCAGGCCAAGAACTTAAATGGGCCAGATTACTAAAGGCCATACCTCCACATTGGGGACTGACACCCCCCTAGGTTTGCTTTGTTAAAATATTATCTTTTAAATTAATTCTATTTTTATTTTAATTCTTGTATTTAATTAATGTACTATTTTCCCAAAATATAAAATATCATAAAAAAAATCAGAAAAGATAAAAAATACAACAAATAATTTTAGTATTTTCTTAAATAAATTTGCATGTAATTGAATTTAGTTTTAATTTAAGTTGTAATTTTAATACTTTTAACAAAATCTAAAGAAATGTAGAAATAGGTTTAATTAATAATTTTTCATCCTTTTTATTTTTCTTTCATAAATATATTAAATAATTAAATATCTTATTTTTTATAGTTAAATTGCATGAAAATAACTTAGGGTTAATTTAGGTTAAAAACTTCAATACTTTCTTAATAAATTAAAAATAATTAGGATTAGGGTTTGCATCTTATTTTAATTTTAATTAATTCTTTCTTTTTCATATTAAATCATAAAATACTAAAAAACACCAAAAAACAAATTCTTGCTTTCTTTTTTAATTAATTAATTCAGCGTTAATTCAATTTTTGCAAAAGGGTCCAACGCCCTCATTTTGATTTAATTATTAATTCGCATATTATTTCTTTTCCGTTTAAATACTTATGTATCTCTCCCGAAGCCTTGTAAATAATTGCTCGCACTCTTTAATTCTTTAATTTTCTTTGCTTTATTTATTTTCTGTCAAATCGGGTTCGAGAAACTTTTGGCGATGTGGACCCGCGCCTTTTGTAATAGCTTAGAATTTACTTTCCCGCAAATATTTTAACTGTTAAATCAATGGCATGAAAGAATGTATGGACAAAAATAAAAACAAGCGCAGAACACCAATAACATGACAAGATAAATACAAATGAAAACGACACACGAATCGCACACACCACCCCTAGGGTACACCTCACTGTTGCCTTGCCTCGAAAGGTGATCGTCGAGTAGAGGATGTCTTAGTAAGTCCTCATGATCCGGGAACCTGGCATGAGGGTAGCTTCTAAGGTGTCTTCCCATTGCTCTGGTGATCACCATGTCCCGAAACTCGAATTGACCCGAACACCTCCAACGGTGGTGCTACCTACCTCTCAATGGTGGGATGGCACTACTTTAAAGGACATTTACACAGACGAATTCCTTAGGGTAGGTAGGTTCTCGTAGATACTTGCTATAATTTCAAAACAAACTCCAAAGCTCTTTTCACACCGACACTTTTCAAAAAGCTTTCGAAAGCAATTTTTCAAACACTCTTGAGGACCGATACAAGAGTCGAACTGGAATTTTCAAAGAAACTTTTTAAAACCCACAGTTGAAAAGCAAACAAACCATTTTTGAAAACACAATGAGCAAGTATCTAAGAGCCCATGGATAACCATGGATAGAAAGGGTGCTAACACCTTCCCTTTCTATAACCTACCTCCCGAACCGAGAGCAATCTCTATCAGGAATTTTTCTGTGCTTTTGTCCTTTCCATTTGGAGAAAATAAAAGACGGTGGCGACTCTTGCTTCCGCGACATTTCGCGAACCAGCGTTAAACAGTCAGTTCCAGATCCACCGATCACAGAACTGGCGACTCTGCTGGGGACTTAACTTAAAGTGAGGTGTACCTTAGGATTAAGATCACTGTGTTTTCAATTGTCTTCTTTGCTTGCTTTATTATTGTGGGTTGCTTGGGAGTTCTATAGATCCTAACCCGGATCTAGGGATACCTTCTTAGAAAGTAGCAACAAGGCTGTGAGGGAACTGTGCGGGGTATACCGACATGGTTGAAACAGTCTGCTACGTTGATGTGGCACTTTGGTGTGTACCGGTAACCCTTGAGTTCAGTCAAGGAGAGTACGGGGCCTCCGCGTGGTGTCATGAAGCATCAACAGACCTTAGGAACCTTAATTGAACTATCTTGGCCTCTTTAGGGTAGTGAGATAACTGACTTTGGTGCAGACCGAGGTTGGTTGATACTCGATACTACACCCAATTGAGGGTTGTTTTCCTGGAATATTTCGGTCGCCAGTTCAGTGGCTAAATCGAAACGATGAACAATGAAAGCAATCCCGTGATATTGGGACCCTTAGAACCCGGTTACTTCTAATAGGACAGGTTGAACCCACCAACTTCAAGAGGGTACTACCCAGACCCCATGCTGACCTAAACTATAAGGGCTTCTCTTGTGTGACTTGTGTGCCTTCGTACTTGACTACTTGCATGCTTGTTCTCTGACACCTAAACTACTTGCAGGTTTTGTTTATAGTCCTTAATTGGGGCTCATAACAGGGTTTACTAAGTTTCTTGCAGGTTTTGGTTTGCAGTCCTTAATTAGGACTCATAACAGAGTTTACCAAGTTTCATGCAGGTTTTGGTTTGCAGTCCTTAATTAGGACTCATAACAGGGTTACTCACATTACCCCATGCATAACATAACATCATACCATTGCATACATCCTAACCCATTTCAAGGATCTCAAGGGCTTGTGATGCAGGTCATGATGAATCAAACATCTAGCAAGGGGCAAAGAGGATTTATTTTCCTCTAGCCAAAGTTGTCAGGGGCTATGACCCACTTGATATGGTGAGCCTTTGACCCTTGAAGAAGGACTCTCAGCAAACATGAAGTTCCTTCAATCAAGCTACTGGACCCAAATTCTAACAAATTTCCTTGTTTATCCCGCGAGGTCCTTGAAAACATTGCATGCATGTCATACACATCATTACATAACAGGTATCTTTGTTGCAGGTCACTTACCTTTCTCGCTGTTTATTTCAGCAATGGCTTGCCCACAAGATAACCAGGACTTTCTTGCTCAAGAGACTCGGTTCGGGGAAATCCTCCTGAATCTATCCAAGGGGCAGGAGGAGCTAAGGATACTTCTCACGGAGACCTTTGTTAGAAACAGTGCTGAGGATGAAAAGCTGGAACACCTACAAGCTGAGATGGATGCAATGAAAGCCCAAATGCTGGGGCAGAGGAATGCCATTCAAGGTCTAGCTCAAAGACAAGATGAGCTCCGGTTTCTCATCAACCAATTGCTTCAGGGTAACCAACTGGGGAAAACGTCTAAGGGTAAAAAGCCAGTCATCGTTCGACCATCTTTGAGACAAAGAGGCAAGGAGAGATCTCCTCAGATGGCTCCAGTGTCACAAATTTAACATCACAACCAACAAAAGAGTGAGAGGAGGCATTTCACTCGGTTCAGCATGACCTTATCCCAGATATTGCCACAGTTGCTGGAGACCAAGCTGGTAACTCTAAAAGAGGCTCCGAAGTTTCAAAATACAACGTCACCAAAGTATAACCCTAACGTCCGCTGCGCCTATCACTCTGACAGCCCGGGGCATACTACAGATGATTGTTGGAGCTTGAAAAATAAGATCCAGGATCTAATTGATGAAGGATTAGTGGATTTCACTCAAGTGGGTCAGGCTGAATGCTCCTGCCATCCCTACAGGATCCACTATGTGAAGTGACAAGCCCTGAGACTAGAAATTTTTGTTCATTCGAATGTTCAAGTTGCAATTTTCTTTTGTTCAAACATTTATTCATGTTAAACATTGTTATCACATTAATGCATCGCATATGTCTGTTTTGAAGCAATATATTCGTATTCACTAAATGCAAATTATTTTCATATTTTTTCTGATGTCAACTCTTGATCTAAAATTCTAAGCCTCTTGAGGGAGGATGACGAAAACGATACCATAATCTACAATATGCTTTTGAACAGACCCCGCTGATGAGGTACAGGCATTGTTTCAATCCCTAAACACTGGAGTTATAAGGATGATAATCCCTCGTCAACCCCTCTGAGCCAAAGAAGTAGGAGTTTTTCTTTTCGAAATTTAAAACCCTTAATCATAACCTGGGGCAGGGTAGTCTCTCAGTTGATCGAAGTGCATAACGAATGGCACCAAAGAGTTCCTTAAATAAACAAAAGACAATGATGGTTCTGAATAATCATAAAGACAGGCAGTCATTACCAAAATCAAAAACCCATTAAGTCAAGACCTATGAAGGAGACTTACGAAACTGGGACATCCCGCTGACTGTAATTCCAAAAAGGAAACAGCTCAGGCAAAATTTAGGGATAGCGAAATCAAAAAGAAAGAGGTCCTACAAACCCTCAGCAAAAAAGAGATGACTGCCTATTCAAATAAACGTTCAACATCCGAATCATCACCGGAAAATCAGAGCAAAGACTCAAACAAGGTCTAACGTATGATCAACTGAGTTTAGGTTTGGAGAACATCACGAAGAGCGGGTGGGTACAAATAAAATTTGAGCCTTTATCCTTTGTTTCTTAAACCGTGAACCAGGCCACGTTATAACCCTTAAAAGTCCTAGCTGAAGCATGGGTTAGTTCGAAAGCATACTGTGACGAAAGGTATCCTGACTCCTTAAGGCTCACGGTAAAATACAGAGTTGACATCACGTTTTACAAAAATTCATTTGTTTTATGAAAAAGAATGCATTTTCAAAATCTTCAAGACAGGCATAGGCTTTGCATTTTTAACATAACTTTGTTTGCATATGACTTTTTGTTTGAACAGCATAGAACTTCGCACGACGAATGCCTAATGAACAGAAGCACTTCCAATCAAGGGGCACGACATGATCATGGTCCATCATCTGGGGCAATCCAGTCAAGATTCGGAGAATCTCTCAAAGGGCCAAATAGCCTGGGGCAAATCTCCGCCTAAGTCACTTGGGACATTCCAACAACGAATCTTGCCTGATCAAATACCTTTTGGTGGCATGACAAAACACTTCTAACAGGGGCAACTCCCTACATTCTGAGAGCATGGACATAGTCGGAAAAATACTACGCAAAATCAAAGACCCGCTAGGTTGACACACCTAGGCAAAAATAAGGGCTTCCCGGCGAACCAAAAGGGTCCGGGTAAAATGAAGGGATGAAATGAAAAGAATCTGTACACCCGGCAAGTCGAAAACCTGAAAAGGCGGCTTGGGCAAAAATGGGTATCCCGGTGGACTGAAAACCCGAAAGGGCGGTCCAGGCAAAAATAAGGGATCAAAAGCGTACGACTATGTCCCGGCATCTTGTCACTTGCCTACCAGAAAAAGGTTTTGTCCATCAACAACTATCAGCGCCCCACAGATGCCTTCTCCTATAGAAACAGGGGCAATAATAAGTGGTATAAGCGATCTAATTGTGCTGTCCATCAGGGTACCAAGGTAGGTTCAGCTAAAGAACATAACCAGCATATCTCAATTCCCCAGAGAGTAAGCCAGCAAGCAGTGCATTCTTCTCCAAGCAAAGCTATACAATCAACCTCAAAGAAATTGAGTAGCCTACAGTAGATCTCAATACTTCCCCAGCAGCAGTATATACATATTCTTAACAAGCATCCCCGGCAGTCTTGACCTAAAGATTGTTCCCAGGCGGTATACCAGATATTCAAAGGAATCACTTCCCTGCAGTTCAAAACTTCCCCAGGAGAATCCAATCCAGTTTCCCCGAAAGTTGGACCTTATCTCCTCAAGCGGTAAGCTTATCCCCAGTAAATTCTGGAAGCCTATCCTCGCAAAGCGCGAACGCGTCGACCGGCTTTATTTAAAGAGTTATTTCCTTAAACGGGATATAACTGGGTTATCCTCAGCCAAAAGCCACGGAAAGAGCGTCCTCGACGAAATTCTCTTATCCCCAGCGAAGTCTATTCATACTTCCAATACAACAAGGATATCCTCAGCAAGTCATTCTCAACAATTCAGTAAAGCATCTCTATCCCCACAGAGTATCACTCCCCAGCATGGTCGCTAGAATATTTTTTCTCTCCGCAGAATCTTCCATTTGCCAAGTTTATTCCTCAACGGAGTCATCTTCTCTTACCAGCATTCTTGCAGTTATCATCCCCAGCGGAAGCAAAATCTATTCTTCAATATCAGCCCAGGATACGACTTCCCGGCACTCGTCAAGGATTTACTTTCCTAGGCGAAAACATACATTCATAAAACATCACATACATCATTATAGCATGCATAACGCATCATATCATATAAATCTCATGTATGATTGAGAACATCATTGCTTGGTCCATATCATGCATAACATATGACTGATCTCTACCTTTCAGGAAAGATTCAGTTAAATTCTCAATCATCTTTCAAGACCTAGACCGGTTCAGTTAATCGACTCAAAAGATTTCTTATCCAGCTAAATCGACTCCCAACAGGTTTTTCTGATGAAGACTCAGTAGAAGTTATCAGACTATAATGGTTCTCTCTCCGACGGTGCATGAGATTTCCATTTTAGGTTTTTCTTTAAGATTATATTTTCCTATTGGTTTTCTCTCCGACGGTGCATGAGATTTCCATTTTAGGTTTTTCTTTGAGATTATATTTTCCTATTGGTTCTCTCTCCGACGGTGCATGAGATTTCCATTTTAGGTTTTTCTTTGAGATTATAATGTCCTATTGGTCCTCTCCCCGACGGTGCATGAGATTTCCATTTTAGGTTTTTTCTTTGAGATTATATTTTCCTATTGGTTCTCTCTCCGACGGTGCATGAGATTTCCATTTTAGGTTTTTCTTTGAGATTATATTTTCCTATTGGTTCTCTCTCCGATGGTGCATGAGATTTCCATTTTAGGTTTTTTCTTTGAGATTATAATGTCCTATTGGTTCCCTCTCCGACGGTGAGTGAGGTGATAATTCCTTTTCCTATGGTTCCCTCTCCGACGGTGAGTGGGGTGATAATTCCTTTTCAGATGGTTCCCTCTCCGACGGTGAGTGAGGTGATAATTCCTTTTCAGATGGTTCCCTCTCCGACGGTGAGTGAGGTGATAATTCCTTTTCAGATGGTTCCCTCTCCGACGGTGAGTGAGGTGATAATTCCTTTTCAGATGGTTCCCTCTCCGACGGTGAGTGAGGTGATAATTCCTTTTCAGATGGTTCCCTCTCCGACGGTGAGTGAGGTGATAATTCCTTTTCAGATGGTTCCCTCTCCGACGGTGAGTGAGGTGATAATTCCTTTTCAGATGGTTCCCTCTCCGACGGTGAGTGAGGTGATAATTCCTTTTCAGATGGTTCCCTCTCCGACGGTGAGTGAGGTGATAATTCCTTTTCAGATGGTTCCCTCTCCGACGGTGAGTGAGGTGATAATTCCTTCTCCTATGGTTCCCTCTTCGACGGTGAGTGAGGTGATATTTTTCTTTCAGATTATAATTTCCTTTGGTTCTCTTCCCGATACTGCGAAGATGGTAATTCCCATCAAGATTTGCTCAACGAGCGTTGTTGAAGTTAAAGTCACCCAAGGTTCTCTTACCATTCATGCTAAGGTAGTAACCATCCCTGGTTTGTTCATCCTGTGAAGCTCCAGATCCAGCTCCTGTAACCAGTCAGGACACATCTATATCAAGCATCTGAAAACAGCTCCTGCAACATGTCAGGTAATCATTTTCTGTTTTGCAGGTACGCGAGTTCTCGCTAAGGAATCTCTTACGCGATCAACATCCAGATGGCATCTATAAGCCCATCATCCTATCCAGCAACCTCTAAATGGCATCTATAAGCCCATTCCATCATCGCACTGCTACTATGTGAGCGCAAATTTCTGGGCACTCTAGTGTTCAATCATCTTCCACCCTCGGATTACGAAAGGCACGTCAGCCAATCTGCATCCTTAGGTCTAAGAAGATTGAACAGGGGCAACTGTTGTACCCCAAAATTTTCCCTCCCATATTCTTCAAGAATTTGCAAAGTCAAGCTGCAAAAGTTCCCCAAGGGTTGCACAGTGCAAAGATCTCCTATACAGTCAAAATTAGGGTTTGTATTCTGATCAAGAAAATGAAGTTTCTAAAGGCCCAATCAAGTCTCATATGCCTACAACTATGGTCAAGCATCCTCATATCAAGTTTCAAGACATTCAGCTCAAAATTGCACAGTCAAAAGCCCTAATTGCACTACAGTCAACTGTAGGGGTAAAATGGTCATTTGACAGTCAAAAGTTCAAATTTTTGGTCAACATATCATTTTGAAGCCACAAACATCATTTGATCAATGCTTGATCATGATTCTCAAAATTTGGCTCAAAAATCATCAAGATGCAAAAGTTTCCTTATTTGGACAGTTGAAAAAAAGTCAACTGAAATTGACCATAGCATAACTTTCACATGGATTATCATAAAAATTCCATCCAAATCTCATTTTGAAGAGAAAGACATTTCCTACAACTCATCTTCATACTTCAAGTCCAAGAAATGCTCTCACAAAAAGTTATCAATTTCAACATTATAGGTCATTTTCAAAAGTCAACAAAAAGGGACTTTAAGTAAAAGGCCATAAATTGAGATTGGTAAATCAAAATGACATGGGCCAAAAGGCATTGGTTAGAGGACTCAAAGACCTTTCCAAAATGTCCAAGAACATGAGAAAAGCTTAAAAATTGAGCAAGTTATGCCTTGTAGAAGTTGGGAAATTTTTGGATATTTTGAAAAGTAAACATTGATTCAAATGACCTAAAATTGCTAATGGGCCCATGTTTCTTCCACAATTCATCATTCCAAGCATGTGCACGACCACTTGGCCCAAAGGGAAGTATTTTTTCACTTTTTATTTATTTATTTGAATTTTTATTTATAATAATTCACTTAAATCAATTAAATATGTGAAAAATATTTAACCTAACCTAACAAATCTTTTTGTGCATGTTTTGTCCTCAAGATTTCGTGCATGACTCAATATAGAAAGATTTGGATTGAATTGATCTTAATTGATACAAAATTGCATGAAAAATATTTGAAAAAATAAAGCTTGGAAATCAAATCTCAAAATCATGAATACAAGAGATTCTGATCAAATTTGTTAACCTAATTGATCCATTACATAAGCATAAACATAAACCTAATCTTGCTAACCACAGAGCTGCGCAGAAGGGCATCAAAAGAACTTGGAATTTTTGCTTGAAAAAGAAAAACTGAAAACCTAATTCTAAAGGGATTCAAGCCAAGATTTCCTTTCCATTAGCTTGCTGAAGGTTCATAGGACATATTCCAATCATTCTCCAAGCCTCATACTCAAGAAAATGTAAGATCACCATGGAAATTGGTGAAGAAAAATCTTGAATCGGTTTCTAACATTCATGCATTCTCAACGTATTTTGTTGTTATGTTTATGTTTCTAATAATGTTTGCAAACTAATCATGTGCTTTAATTGAAGGTTTACGCGTTATATGCCAAAGTACCATGTTCGTTTTCTAGGGTTTACAGGATTGGAAATTAGGGATTTTGCAACAAAGAAAAATTGGCCCTCAAGACCACCACCATTCAAATCATCACGTTCAGACGGTTACAAGGATACCCTCGCGCCTAATTTATGGACCTCCTAGGCCTAATCGCTATTTTTCCAAAGCGTGCCTAGGAGAACAGTTGGAAAACCGTGGCTTAATGTGTTTGTTTCAGAAAAATAAAAAACCCCACGAAGGAGACGATGAAGTGGCGAGAGGTGATAGGGCCGTTTGAATTTCGCGCGCAGTGTCCACTAACTCTTTTGTTTTCTTTTATATTATTTGTTCGTTATTAATATATCAAACGCGTAAACTGGCACGGTTGGTGAGCATAAGGATTGGCAAGGTATGTGACCTGGGTTCGAACCCCAGGTATTCAACGTCCTCAATATTATTTTGCAATAAATCTTCACATGCAGGTTCAGCGTCCAAGCGTACCATACACCCTCCAGATCAAACCGTCCACGTGCATATCAGGGTCAATCCAAAGGCTGAGAATTAGAGAGCAGCGTAGACGTGAGTCAATGTGCCAGTACGTGAGCAAAAAAGTCCACCAGGCCAAGAACTTAAATGGGCCAGATTACTAAAGGCCATACCTCCACATTGGGGACTGACACCCCCCTAGGTTTGCTTTGTTAAAATATTATCTTTTAAATTAATTCTATTTTTATTTTAATTCTTGTATTTAATTAATGTACTATTTTCCCAAAATATAAAATATCATAAAAAAAATCAGAAAAGATAAAAAATACAACAAATAATTTTAGTATTTTCTTAAATAAATTTGCATGTAATTGAATTTAGTTTTAATTTAAGTTGTAATTTTAATACTTTTAACAAAATCTAAAGAAATGTAGAAATAGGTTTAATTAATAATTTTTCATCCTTTTTATTTTTCTTTCATAAATATATTAAATAATTAAATATCTTATTTTTTATAGTTAAATTGCATGAAAATAACTTAGGGTTAATTTAGGTTAAAAACTTCAATACTTTCTTAATAAATTAAAAATAATTAGGATTAGGGTTTGCATCTTATTTTAATTTTAATTAATTCTTTCTTTTTCATATTAAATCATAAAATACTAAAAAACACCAAAAAACAAATTCTTGCTTTCTTTTTTAATTAATTAATTCAGCGTTAATTCAATTTTTGCAAAAGGGTCCAACGCCCTCATTTTGATTTAATTATTAATTCGCATATTATTTCTTTTCCGTTTAAATACTTATGTATCTCTCCCGAAGCCTTGTAAATAATTGCTCGCACTCTTTAATTCTTTAATTTTCTTTGCTTTATTTATTTTCTGTCAAATCGGGTTCGAGAAACTTTTGGCGATGTGGACCCGCGCCTTTTGTAATAGCTTAGAATTTACTTTCCCGCAAATATTTTAACTGTTAAATCAATGGCATGAAAGAATGTATGGACAAAAATAAAAACAAGCGTAGAACACCAATAACATGACAGGATAAATACAAATGAAAACGACACACGAATCGCACACACCACCCCTAGGGTACGCCTCACTGTTGCCTTGCCTCGAAAGGTGATCGTCGAGTAGAGGATGTCTTAGTAAGTCCTCATGATCCGGGAACCTGGCATGAGGGTAGCTTCTAAGGTGTCTTCCCATTGCTCTGGTGATCACCATGTCCCGAAACTCGAATTGACCCGAACACCTCCAACGGTGGTGCTACCTACCTCTCAATGGTGGGATGGCACTACTTTAAAGGACATTTACACAGACGAATTCCTTAGGGTAGGTAGGTTCTCGTAGATACTTGCTCTAATTTCAAAACAAACTCCAAAGCTCTTTTCACACCGACACTTTTCAAAAAGCTTTCGAAAGCAATTTTTCAAACACTCTTGAGGACCGATACAAGAGTCGAACTGGAATTTTCAAAGAAACTTTTTAAAACCCACAGTTGAAAAGCAAACAAACCATTTTTGAAAACACAATGAGCAAGTATCTAAGAGCCCATGGATAACCATGGATAGAAAGGGTGCTAACACCTTCCCTTTCTATAACCTACCTCCCGAACCGAGAGCAATCTCTATCAGGAATTTTTCTGTGCTTTTGTCCTTTCCATTTGGAGAAAATAAAAGACGGTGGCGACTCTTGCTTCCGCGACATTTCGCGAACCAGCGTTAAACAGTCAGTTCCAGATCCACCGATCACACACACCACAAGTATTCACAAAAGGCAAACATGGTAAAGGCACACAAGTCACACAAGAGCCCTTAGATTTCAGGCCAACATGAAGTTTAGGTACTACCCTCTTTCAGTTTCAGTTGGTTAAGACCTGTCCTAGAAATAGTAACCGGGTTCTAGAGGATCTCAATATCACTTACTACCCGCAATCGGTCATAACTTCAGCTTAGCAACCTTTTCTTGTGGCCGGAACCATCACGAGAGTTTAGCCTCAATGAGTGTAGCATACTACTACTGTTCTATGGCCAAGTTGATCAATTTAAGGTTCTAAGGTCAGTTGGTGCTTAATGACTCCTCAGAAGACCCATATTCTCCTCGTTCCAACACAAGGGATATCGGTACAGACCAAGGTGTCACACCAACGTAGCTACTGCTTCACCCGTGTCGGTCTACGCCGGACAGGTCCCTCACATTTTATTGCTACTTACCTAAAGGGTATTCCCCAGATCCGAGTTAGGATCTACGAAACTCCGATACAAGCCCACAAAGTTAAAGCAAACAAGGCATACAATTGAAAACATAGAATGATCTAATCCTAAGGTACACGTCACTTATTAATATCCCCAGCAGAGTCGCCAGTTCTGTGATCGGTGGAAATAGAACTGACTGTTTTGGAATGCTGGTTCGCGAAATGTCGCGGTAAGCAAGAGTCGCCACCGTCTTTTATTTTCTCCAACAAAGAAAGGACAAAAGCACAGCAAAATTCCTTTTCGAGATGTTTCTCGGTTCAGGAGGTAGATTATAGAAAGGGAAGGTGTTAGCACCCTTTCTATCCGTGGTTATCCACGGGCTCTTAGGTACTTGCTCACTATGTTTTCAAAATGTTTTGCTTTTCTTGTGTTTGTGGGTTTTAAAAAAAAGTTTGTTTGAAATCTTCGTTTTAACTCTTGTATTTGTCCTCAAGAGTGTATGAAGTTTCGTTTGAAAACTTGTGTCAGAAAAGTATAGGTGCGAAAAGTATTTTTTGTTTTGAAAGAGCAAGTACCCAGGAACCTCTACCTACTCAAAAGAAATTAAGCTGTGTAAATGTCCTTTAGACAGTACTATCCCACTATTGAGAAGTAGGTATCACCTCTGTTGGAGTTTCGGGTCAATTCGATTTTAGCGACATGTGATCACCAAAGCAATAGTAGGACGCCTTAGCGGTAACCCTAGTGTCCTAGATCCTTTTCATCCGAGACAACCGTTTCGAGGCAACTTGGATCTTTAGACAGGAGGGCGACCTCTAAAACTTCCTATACTCAATGACCACGTCGAGGTAACCAAGTGAGGCGTACCCTAGGAGTGGCATGTGCGAGTGTGTCAGAATTCAGTTTAGATTATCTTTGCACATGTTATTGTGAGCTACGATTGATTTTAATTTTCAGGCAAGTCTTGTCATGCATAGCCTAGTTAACATACATCTAGCAGTTTAATAGTTGCGGAAAGTAAATCTACGCTATTACAAGGCGTCGGGTATTTACATCGCCAAAAACAAACCCTTGGAAAAAGTAAATTGCGAGAAAATAAAGGAAAGCGATAAAAAGCCTAATTAACGCTATTACATCCTCGGAACAATTACATAAATATGATCAAAAAATAATATGCGCGAATAGAAATTGAATCGGAGAAGTCCTTAGGGTTTTGACCCTTTTTGAGAAAGAAAGAAGTTTGTTATTTATGAATTAAATTAAATTAAACCTAATTAATTAATTAACAAAAGGAAATATTTTTTAATCTTTTAATGTCTCAAGGAAATAAAAAATAATCAAAAGTTAGTAAAAACCCTAATTCTAATTTATTTTATTTATTGCAAAAAAATAGTGAAATTAACCTAATTAAAAAAACTAAATTAATTTGTTAGTATTTATTTACAAAAATAAAGTGAAATTCATTTTAATTAAGAAAAATATTATTTTTAGTTTTTCTGAGTTTATTATGAAAATAATTAATTTGTGAGTTAATTATATAATAATAATAATAATTAGTAAAATAATTAAATAAAGAAGAAAAAAAGAATTAATAGAAGAATAAACCAAGGGGGGGTGTTGGCCCATTTAGGAGGTAAGTTCTGGAATTTTGAAGCCCATTTGCTGCAGCCTCTTTGACTTTTTGAGATCCTCCATGCGTTGATTGACTAGGGAGCATGGTGGTCTTCCAATCATGACCACTAGATTTGAGTCTAGGAACATCTGGCGCGTGGATATCTGAGGTACATGATGGACATCATCTGGGAAGCTGCATGTGAACACACACAAGAAAATAATAACAAGAGTTTTGGGGGACCTGGGATTCGAACCCAGGTCCCAATGATTCCAAGCCAACGCATCATCCACTACACCATGTGCACGCTTTTGTTATTATAATAATAAGCAAATATAATATATAAAAAAATCAATTCATATGTTGTTAACACAAAAACGCGCGCGTTGATTTGAACTAACCAATGATGTATCAACACATCATCATCTTCCTCGCTGAACCTGCAAAAAAAATGTTAGATAGCGGGGGTTTTTAACCCCCACAATATGCCATGAGGAAAAATAGCGAATAGAGATACAATGCACATAAATATTTCGTGAGGGTTCCAATGTGTTCGTCTGGTTCTCACGAATCCAACCCTGTGCCTTACAAGTCCTGATTTTTCTGGGTTTAGAAAGCCCCAATTTCAGAATTCAAGAACCCTAGAAATCGTCCATGGCAATGTTTGATTTAGGGCGTTTTAATCCAATTAAGTTATACCATCAGCTTCATATGATTGTTAGTAACACAAAACAAACAAGAAATCATGTTAAATATGCATGAATCAAGCTGTGTGATTCTGAAAATAAAAAGAAAACCGCGGTTCTGTAGGTATCGATTCTGTTAGCTTTAAGGCCTGAATTGGATTGCAAATTATCCCTGGGACCTCCTGCAATGTATTAGAACCAACAAAACCTTTTGAATCGCCCTCAAAAGCCAAAGTCAGTTTGCAATTTTCTTGGAAATTTTTCAATATGGTTATGGTCTTTCTGCAGCTTTCTCACGTGTATGGCATTAGGGTTAGCTTGTACATATATAGAGGAATGAAATTAGGTCACAATCTTGAGCAAAAAATCCATGGAATTAATGGTTGAATATTTGATTGAAAATCAAATCTTTTTGCATTTTCATGATTGAAGAAAGTTGCCAATTTTGGAGATTTTTGCATATTTGATTTGTACATGAAATTGCCAGCATATCTTGACCATGTTTGCTTCACAAAAAGATTGAAAAACCAAATCTTTGTATTTTCCTACAATTTAAATTAATTAAATGAATTAATATTGATTAAAAATCCAATTAATTAATAAAAATAAGAAAATAAATTCAACTAAGCTTGATGGGTCGTGCATAGGACATGGATGAAGTTTCAAGAAGAGATTTGAGGCCCATTAGCAAAAACAAGGTGTTTTGAGCAAAGTTGACTTTTGCAAATTCATAAAAATTTCCCAACTTCTCCAATGCATATCTTGCTCAATTTTGATCCTATGACCATCTTCTTGGACATTTTGGAAAGGTCTTGAAGTCCTATAAGAAATGCCTTTGGTCCCATGTCATTTGGATTTACCAATCTCAAGTTATGGTCTTTGACTTAAAGTGCACTTTTGTTGACTTTTGAAATTGACCTATAATGTAGAAATTGATAACTTTTTGTGAGAGCATTTCTTGGACTTGGAATGTGAAGATGGATTGTAGGAAGTGGCATCCCCTTCAAAATGAGCATTGGATGGGATTTTTCTGATGAACCATGAAAAAGGTATGCCCTGGTCAAGATACAGTTGACTTTTCTACTGTCCAAAAATAGTAACTTTTTGCATCTTGATGATTTTTGAGCTATTCTTGTGGAATCATGATAAAGACTTGATAAAATGATGATTGTGAACTCAAAATAAGATCTTGACCAAAAATTCTGACTTTTGACTGCAAAATGACCATTTTGCCCCTACAGTTGACTGTGGATCAAATGGAGCTTTTGACTGTGCAAATTGGCATTGTGAGTCTTGAAACTTGGCATGTAGATGCTTGAGAATGTATATGGGCCCATGATACTTGATTGAACCATTGAAAACCTCAAATTCCTTGAAAGAAACAAAACCCTAATTTCAGCTGTCTTAGGAGGTGGTTTGACTGTACAACCTCTTGAGCCATCTTGAGTAATTTTGAAGATTATTCTTGACAAATCTTGAAGAATATGGGAGGGAAAATTTTGGGGTACAACAGAAGAGAATATGTATGATCAACTTTTGAACCAAATTGAGTATTCGAGAAACCCTAGGACAGTATCTTGCATGAAAAATGGGAGGGAAAATTTTGGGGTACAACAGCTGCCCCTGTTCAATCTTCTTAAACTTGAAAAGTGAGGTCGGCATGTTTGTCGTTCGTAGCTTCAAAGTGGAAGATGATTGAACACTAGAGTGCCTAGAAATTTGCACTCGGTGATGTGTTGGTTGATTGTGTAGGGAATGGGCTTAAAGATGCCATTTGGAGAAATGATGGAGAGTTGTCAGAGATAGGCTTATAGATGCCATCCAAAGGTGGTTGTTGACATAAATTGGACTAAGTATGAACTTGACTTCAACTGGAAAAGAATCAGAATAAACCTTTGGTCGATTTAAACTGAAACTAGCAGAAGTCTTGCATGTTGTTTGATTGGAAAGGATCAGAATAAATCTTGGAGCAATTTATCTGAACTAGAGACAATGTCTATTTGGAAAGTATCAGGATAAACTGTTGAGAGGTTTAGACTGAACCAAAAGAGGTCTTGTGTATTCTTTAACTGGAGAGAATCAGAATAGATCTTTGAGCGATTTATCTGAACCTGAGAAAGTGTCTACTAGGAAAGAATCAAGATAAACCATTGAGAGATTTAAACTGAACCAGCAGGGGTCTGGAGAAGAATCAGAATAAATCTTTGAGCGATTTGTCTGAACCTGAGAAGATGTCTGCGGGAAAGAATCAGAATAAACCGTTGAGAGATTCAAACTGAACCAGCAGGGGTCTGGAGAAGAATCAGAATAAATCTTGAAGCGACTTATCTGAATAAGAAAAGATTCTGCAGTAAAGAATCAGAAAAAATCGTTGAGAGATTCAAAATGGACCAGCAGGGGTCTGGAGAAGAATCATAATAAATCTTGAAGCGACTTATTTGAACCAGAAAAGATGTATGCGGGAAAGAATCAGAATAAACCGTTGAGAGATTTAAACTGAACCAGCAGGGGTCTGGAGAAGAATTAGAATAAATCTTGAAGCGACTTATCTGAACCAGAAAAGATATCTGCGGGAAAGAATCAGAATAAACCGTTGAGAGATTTAAACTGGACCAGTAGGGGTCTGAAGGAAATATTTGTTATGTAGATGGTCAACCAGTCCTTTCTCGGGAATTGATCTGCAATTGATTTGTCTGCAAATAGTTGTCCTATCGGAAATTTGATGATGATAATTTCCTATTGATTGATCTTTCCTGAAAAGGTGAAGAGTTATTTGTATGTGATGCCATGATTTATGAAAATGAACGGCATGAGATTGTGCTATATGCATTTGTGTTGTTAATGCTATGACGTGTGAATGCAATGTATGAACATATTAATTATTCTGTTGTAGTGTTGTTGGATTATGGAAAATAAATCCCTGAATGTCGCTGGGAATGTGGGGTGTAAGTCTTCATATTTTGTTGAAATTAAAGTGTTGAGGGATGGGTTTCCATAATTAGAGAAATAAAATATGTTGGGGAAGGGAAACACCGTGCATTGCTTGTGGACTTCGTGAAATCCTGCTGGGGAATCCTGAGAAACTGGGCGACTTTCACTGTGGAATCTTTGGAACGGTAACTGGAAGTTTTGCTCCGTCGGGAATGTGAGAGCACCTGATACCATTAGGCTGAATACTGGAGATACGTTAGTGATCCTATAGTAGGATGTCCTTGCTTCCGCTCTTGCTGGAAAAAGTACCTGCGGGGATTTTATGGAATGGCCTATAGATATTATCCTATTTCTTAAAGCCATTAGTAATTGTCTTTCTGTTTTCTGTTCCTTCTTTTCTTGCGCTCATTTATAAACAGTAATCACGTTCAAATGCATGTGTTCAAAAATAATCATTGGACGTTTTTGCAAACAAAACAGGGAAATAAAAGAAAAACAGATAGTTTTGCACTTTTAAAGGAATATCTTTGTATTAACTTGAATAAGTATTTTTGTACAAAGAGACGAACATCCTAGTAAGAGAATGTCGTCGTAGAAAATGAAAACTGATACAAATAAAAGATAGCTATGTGAAATAATCCCATGGGGTTCCCACTCTGCTATAGCCTTCGTTTCTTTGAGTGTCTCATCCACCTGCTGCTTTGTCTGAAGCCGATTGGATTGATTAGAACCGTTTGAGTTTGTTAGACGATATTAAAGGTTGTATGTAAGGTGATCCAATGGGACATAGTCATACGCTTTCAATCCCTAACTTTTTCCCGGACCGCCCTTTCGGGTTTTCAGTCCACCAGGATACCCTTTTTTTCCCAAGCTGCCCTTTCAGGTTTTCAGCTTGCCGAGTGTACAAATTTTTTTTGTATTTTATCCCTAATTTTTTCCCGAACCCTTTTGGTTCGCCGGGATGCCCTAATTTTTTCCTAGGCCAGTCAACCTAGCGGGTCTTTATTCATGCATAATATCTTTTAACTATGTTCGCATTTACAGGATGCGGGAGTTCGTCGCCATCCATAGTGGTTAAGATCATTGCTCCACCAGAGAATATGTTTTTTTATCACAAATGGTCCTTCGTATGTAGGAGTCCATTTGCCTCTGGGATCACCTTGTGGCAATATGATACGCTTGATTACCAAGTCACCAACCCGATATACCTGACGTCTGACCTTTTTGTTAAAAGCTTTGATCATACGTTTTTGGTACATCTGACCATGACAAACAACTTTAAGCCTCTTCTCATCAATCAAGTTCAACTGGTCAAGTCGAGTTTGAATCCATTCATCTTCATTCAACCATGCATCTTTTATGATTCTCAGAGAAGGTATTTGGACTTCAATTGGTAGGACAACTTCCATACTGTATACCAAAGAGAAAGGAGTTGCCCCTGTTGACGTGCGCGCCGTGATACGGTAACCATGGAGAGAAAATGGTAACATCTCATGACAGTCCTTGTAAGTCACTGTCATTTTTTGTATGATCTTCTTGATGTTTTTATTTGCTGCTTCTATAGTGCCATTCATCTTCGGTCGATAAGGAGAAGAGTTATGGTGTTGGATCTTGAATTGCACACATAGTGCGGTAATCATAGTATTGTTGAGATTGGTACCATTATCTATGATGATTCTCTCTGAGATATCATACCGACAGATGAGATTTTATTTGATGAATCGGGCCACAACGTTCTTGGTAACATAAGCAAATGAAGCTGCCTCGACCCACTTCATGAAGTAATCAATGGCAACCAAGATGAAGCGGTATCCATTAGAAGTTGTGGGTTTGATCTCTCCAATCATGTCAATGCCCCATATTGCAAAGGGCCAAGGAGCAGTCAGGACGTTTAGGGGAACCGGAGGCACATGTACTTTGTCAGCATAGATCTGGAACTTGTGATAAGTTCATGAATGTTGATAACAATCTGCTTCCATGGTAGACCAGTAGTATCCTTCCCGTAGGATCTTTTTAGCCATCGTGTGTCCACTAGAATGAGTGCCAAAGGTACCTTCGTGTAAATCAGCCATGATCTTTTCTGCCTCACTCTGGTCTATGCAGCGAAGCAAAGTAGAGTTGTGGTTGCGTTTATAGAGGATTCCTTTACTGAGGAAGAATTTAGCAGAAAATCTTCTCAAGAGCTTCTTGTCATTGACTGAAGCTCCCTCCAGATACTCTTGGGCCTCGAGATACCTCTTAATTTCATGGAACCAAGGCTTATCCACTACTTCTTCAGTATCAATCTCATGACAGTGAGCTAGTTCGTCCATCCTCTCAATGATGATTTGAGGAGCCTCGTTATCTCACCCGATTTTAAACATGGATGACATAGTTGCTAGAGCGTCCGCTAGTTGATTTTCCTCTCGTGGAAAATGCTCAAAGGTAATTTCCTCAAAATATGGGATTAATGTCAACACATGTTCTTTGTAAGGGATGAGATTAGGATGCTTTGTATCCCATTCTACTTTGATCTGACTGATGACTAAGGCTGAATCTCCAAATACATTTAAGGACTTGATTCCCAAATCTATGGCAACTTTGAGACCCATAACACACGCTTCATATTCCGCCATATTATTGGTACAGTTGAAACAAAGCCTCGCGGTGAAGGGAGTATGACATCCTTTAGGGGATATTATTATAACACCTATGCCATTGCCGAGTGCGTTGGAAGCTCCGTCAAAAACCAAGGTCCATCGGGATCCTTGTTCAGGTCCGTCATATGGTCTGAGTTCTTCACAATTGTTTACTAACATGATGTCTTCATCTGGGAACTCGAATTTAATGGACTGATAGTCATCCACAGCCTGATGAGCAAGGTGATCGGCTAGCACACTTCCCTTTATTGCTTTTTGGGTAGTGTATTGAATGTCGTATTCAGTCAGGATCATCTTCCATCTTGCTATTCTTCTAGAGAGGGTGTGCTTCTCGAATATGAGGAGTATGGATTTAGACGTCACCCCCATAGTTCCAGGGAACATTTTTGTCGGAGGAGTATGGGATTGGCCCTGGCATAGTAATTATCAGTGGAGTCACCTTCGGAACAGATGTAATCTTAACGGGTCTTTTGGTGGAGACCCTGGAAGGATTGGCGGAAATGGTTATTATTAAAACATCCTTGTAAGAAATGGTTCGAACGGGAGTCTTTTCAAACAAAATCTCTTTGTCATCCATTAGGCGCTGGACACATGTCTTCAATAAATGACAACCAGTCAGTAGAGATAAACAGAGGTGGCAACCTTCGCCACAGCCTGAAAATAAACTAGCCTTCAACAGGTTCCTCTTGACGGTTAGGAGAGGAGTAACAAGTTCATCAATAACAGTAACAAACACATCATCTTCAACATTGTTAACACCACAATCGTGTTTGGGTATAGGAGAAGTGATAACATTTGGGATCTCAGGGGCGTCAAATTCAATTTCCTCTGCCTCGAGAAGGTCTTGCCCCTTGTTTTTCAAAGCCCATCGGTCGTTTGTATCATGACCTTGACTTTCTAAATGGTAAGCACAATGAGCATTTGGGTTATAACGGGGAGAGGCAGTTGTGATACGGTGGCAGAACCAACTGTTATACTGGTTTGCGTTTTGTATTTGCAAATGTTGCGGTAAGCAAGAGTCACCACCGACTTTTATTTCATCCAACAAAGGAAAAGGAAAAAGAACATAAAACACCTTTTTCGAGATGTTTCTGAGTGCGGGGGGTAGATTATAGAAAGGGAAGGTGTTAGCACCCTTTCTATCAGTGGTTTTCCACAGGCTCTTAGGTACTTGCTCATTTTTTAATTGCTTGTGTGTGCTTGTTTTGAAAAGTTTTACTTTACTTCATTTTAACCCTTGTTTCTGTCCTCAAGAGTGTTACGAAGTTGTTTTTTGAAAACTTTGCTTTAAAAAGTGTTTGGTGTGAAAAAAGTTTGTTAGTTTGAGCAAGTACCTAGGAACTAATCTACCTACTCGAAAATGACTGTTCATTTTCCTTTAGACAATGCTATCTCATTACTAAGAAATAGGTAGCATCGTCGTTGGAGTTTTAAAGGGACGTTCGAAGGGACGAAATGGTCACTGAAGGTAACAAGTAAGGATACCTTAGCGTTTCGAAGGGACTATCGTCATAAGATCAATTTGTAGGCAACTTCGAGGGACAAGTAGGGACTGTGATCTTTATGAAGACTTTGAATCGCAAGTCATTGTTAAGGTATCCCTACATTCGAGGGACACGATCATTATTTTCGAGGCAACCAAGTGAGGCAAACCCTAGGAGTGTGAGTGTGTAAAAGTGTTTGATTTCAGTTATTTATCTTGTAATTTAGTGATCTAGGATTGATTCATTAGTCATACACGCCTAAGTTGCTAACAGTTATATACAAGCATGTAGAAAATAAAAGCGAGAAGGTAAAGGTCCTACGCTATTACAGGGCTTTTGCAGATACATGATTATCTTGGACTGAAAATAAAAAATGCGGAATATAAACCCTAATTACTATTACAACCTCGAAACAGTTACAATAATAATAAAAAGAATTAAAATGCGCGCAACGATTTAAAATGCGAAAATTAAAGAAAACCTAAAATTCTAATTGAAAAGTAATTAGGTTATTATTGTTATTTTATTTGAGAAAATTAATTAAGTTATGTACAAAAAAACCTAATTTCTAATTAATTTAAAGTATATAGGAAAATAATTAAATTGCCCTAAAATAATTACACTAACTAATTAATTAAAGAACTACAAATATTTTATGAAAAAAAATATTTTTTTATGTTTTTGGTGATTTTTTTGATTTAATAAAAAAATGGTTTTGGGTTATTTTGTAAAAAAGAAAAAAATTAGTAAATAATTAAAATAAGAAAATAAAATAGAAAAAAGAGAGATTTGGGCATGTATAGCAGCAATTAGGGGGTGTAGATCTGATCTTTTGGGCCCATTAGTGGCTAAGCCCAGTCAACGCATTGGATTCCATGCTGCCTCCTCCTGTTGGTGCACCGTGGTCCTTTCTTGCATGGGCGTTAGATTGGATATATAGGGAATCCGTTGGCTAGATGATGACAGCGCATGGTATGCCCCTGGGACGCGTATGCATAGGATTTGTAGTTATAAAGTTAGAAAATAAGAAAATGTTGGGACCTGGGATCGAACCCAGGTCCTCTACCTTTCCAAACACACGCTTCACCACTGGGCCACCTGTATCTGTTTGTTATAATATTGAAACGAAAACAACATAATGCAAACTAGTCACAAGCTTCAGAAAACGCGCGAATATTTAAATTTCCCAATGGTGGTCAGCCACGTTGTTATCTATTTCCCCAGGACTATCATTTTTGACAACAACCCTTTACCTACGGTCAAATGCGTCGCTATATGCTATAACTACGGTATTGGTATGTAGCTACAAACCTGCAAAATTCCAAAATGCACAGCAAGCAATATTAATGAGAACTAAGGACATAGACCCACTAAGAATTTTGCCTTGAGTCCATTGGTATCATTAATCAGCCCTAATTTGGCCTCTACAGAGAAACCCTAATTTGGAGCTTCCAAACCCTAGTAATGGCGTAAGCTTGTTCCTGCACTAGAAATCAAATCCAAGTTATCCAAAAGATCACAAACATGATTATGAATACATTTATGCAAGAAAATTAGATTAAAAGTGCATAGAACCTTGAAAACGAATTTGAGTTCAGAGGGTGCAAAACCGTGAGGATTATGTGATGATTCCTGGAGCTTTGAGGCGTGCAAATGATCGTGTTAGCTTCTGAGAAGGTCCAGGAGATGATTGGTAGCTTTGAAAGTCTTTGAATCGGCCTCTAAACTGGAAATTGATCTACCACTTTTTGACAATTTTTCTGTTTTTGTTAGCAGCTTTTACGACCTCTAATCCTCTTTTTTGTGCACTGGTTGTGTTCTATATATGTAATAGAACGAATTAGGTCAACAAAAACAGTTGGTATCTTTTTATTCATGGAGATTTAATTTGGTTTTTATCTTGTATGATCTGTTTCCAAAATAAGCCTAATCATGCCAATTTTGATTCCATTTGTTTTGCACATTTTGGATGTGATTTGTCAGCCTAATTGGATTTGATTCCACCAAAAATCTGATCACAAAACAAATATTTGATAGTTTTTGCTATTTATTTGATTTAATTTGACTTTTAAATGATAAAAATCAAAATAAAATAAATAAATAAATAAAATAATGTGTGGGTGTTGATTTGGGTTGTGGACCATGTCACAAGCAAGATTCAATCATAAGAAACTAGGCCCATTTAACAAAAAATGTATTTTTTAGCACATTTGACTTTTGACAATTTTGTAAAAATGGTCAATTTTGACAAGGCATATCTTCTCCAATTATAACCATAGAGAGGTGTTATTGGACTTTTTAGAAAGCTTAGGATGTCCCGCAAACAACCCTTTTGGTCTCATCTCAATTGGGTCTTCCATGTTCATGTAAGAAGCTTTGACCCAAAAGGTGTTTTTGTTGACTTTTCAAAAGGACCTATAATGTAGAAAATCATATCTTTTTATGAGTGCATATTTTGAACTTGAGGGCTGAAGATGAGTTGAATGGAATTGGATGATCTTAAAAATTATCCTTGGATGAGAAATTTCTGATAAATCATGAGAAAGTTATGCCCGGTCAAAGTTTGGTTGACTTTTCCTAAGAAATCCTAATTTAGCAACTTTTGAGTTTTGATGAAATAAGGGCATTCCTTGAGGAATAATGATTAAACCTTTATCAAATGATGAATATCACTTCAAAATGTTGATGTTGACCAAAAATCTTGAAGTTTGACTGTATGTGAGCCACAGTTGACTTTTGACCTAATATAGTCGATTCTCAAGCATCTGAGTAATTGGTTGAGCAAACTTCTTGTGCAAGGCATGAAACTTGACATGGATGATATTGAGAACATATTAGGACCATGGAAATCATTTGGGACCATTGGAACTCAAACATCTTGATAAAAATGGAAACCCTAGTTTAAGGCTCATTGTCTTAGGAGGAGGATTTGTCTGGTCAATCCTTAGGCATCCTTGGGAAAATTGAGGACCTCAATGAGCATGTGTTAAGTAAAATGAGAGGGAAAATTTTGGGGTACAACATCTGCCCCTGTTCAATCTTCTTAAACCTGAGGATGTAGATTGGCTGTTCTACCTTTCGTGATCTGAAGGTAGAAGATGATTGAACACTAGAGTGCCCAGAAATTTGCACTCGCATGAAGTAATACTGATTGGTGATATCAGGAATGGGCTTATAGATGCCATTTGGAAGTTGACATAGAATCGTTAGAGATGGGCTTAAAGATGCCATCCAGAAGATATGACGGAGAATCCTCGAAGATGGGCTTAAAGATGCCATCTGGAAGATATGACGAAGAATCCTCGGAGATGGGCTTAAAGAGGCCATCCAGAATATATGACGGAGAATCCTCAGAGATGGGATTCAAGATGCCATCCAGAGTAATGTTGATTTATGTCCTGGGAAATAGAGTATAGGAGCTTCATCTGTCCATTACTCTACTGGGGAGTTAACTCCTAATTGAGGAAGTGGAAGTAAACTGCATATCTGGTCAGGGTCCAGGATGCACAGCGACTTACTGGGGGAATGTGAAATTGACTGTATCTGGTATGGTCCAGGTCTTATCGTGTTATAAACTGTCGCCTGGAGATGAAAGAGAAGGAACTTGGATGGTAAGGTTACTTTGAAATGAAAGCCTAGATAGTAGGGCTGTGAGAAGGAACCTGGGTTGTAGGGTTACTTCGAGATGAAAGCCTGGATAGTAAGGCTATGAGAAGGAACCTTGATAGTAGGGTTACTTCGAGATGAAAGCCTGGATAGTAGGGCTGTGAGAAGAAACCTGGATAGTAGGGTTACTTCGAGATAAAAGCCTGGATGGTAGGGCTATGATAAGGAACCTGGATGGTAGGGTTACTTCGGAATGAAACCCTGGATAGTAGGTCTATAAGAAGGAACCTGGATGGTAGGGTTACTTAGAGATGAAATCCTGGATAGTAGGGCTATGAGAAGGAACCTGGATGGTAGGGTTACTTCGAGATGAAAGCCTGGATAGTAGGGCTATGAGAAGGAACCTGGATGGTAGGGTTACTTCGAGATGAAAGCCTGGATAGTAGGGCTATGAGAAGGAACCTGGATGGTAGGGTTACTTCGAGATGAAAGCCTGAATAGTAGGGCTATGAGAAGGAACCTTGGTCGTAGGGTTACTTCGAGACGAAAGCCTGGATAGTAGGGCTATGAGAAGGAACATGGATGGTAGGTTTACTTCGAGATGAAAGCCTGGATAGTAGGGCTATGAGAAGGAACCTGGGTCGTAGGGTTACTTTGAAATGAAAGCCTGGATAGTAGGACTTATGGGAAGAAACCTGGATAGTAGGGTTACTTCAAAGTGAAAGCTTGGATAGTAGGGCTTATGGGAAGAAACCTGGATAGTAGGGTTACTTCAAAGTGAAAGCCTGGATAGTAGGACTTATGGGAAGAAACCTGGATAGTAGGGTTACTTCAAAGTGAAAGCCTGGATAGTAGGGCTTATGGGAAGAAACTTGGATAGCAGGGTTACTTCAAAGCGATAGTGTAGATTAGTGGACCCATTTAGTTTCGGGAACTGAGTTTCCATTAGTCGTCTGCAGACGTGACCTGCATAACTGCTGGATTTGTTGAAGCTAATCATCTTTCCTGAAAAGATAACAGGGTTAATTAGGTGTGATACATGAAATGCACGGTGCAATGATGTTCTCAAAATAAATGAGATAATTTTGTATATGGTATGTATGCGCTTGTCATGATGTATGTACATGAAATGCTATCGGAGTATGTCCGAGTTTGGGAAAATAAATCCCTCACTGCTGCTGGAGATTTATGAATATTTCGCAAGGAAGAGATTCTGCTTGAGAATAAACTATGCGGGGAATAAACTTAGAAAGTGAATTTTTGTAGCTGAAGTGATAAATTCTGTCGGGGATTGAGCCTTTGTATCTAGAGAAATAAAATCTTCCTGGGGGATGAAATTTACTGACTCGCCCACGATTATGAAATTCGGCTGGAGGATATAGCTGTCAGGTTTCAGAATGACCCTGGCTGGGGAGGTTACGTCCTGTTTTGGGAAAGCTGACATCAATGCTTTTGAATAATTTTACTCTACGGGGAGTGTATGTACTGATGATTGTGTTCCCAAGCTGGCTCTATCCCAGCACCTGCTGGGCGGAGTAACCGTCGGGTTTGGCACTTCTTGTTTTTTCCCCTATTTCTGGAATTACTAGTAATTGTCTTTTGTTTCTTATGTAAATATTTATGGGCAGAAATCATTTTCAAATGCATATGTCAAAAATAAGTCATTGGACGTTCTTGCAAAATAAAACAGAAAAAGAAAAACAAATCGAAGTTTCTTGTGAAAATGATTTGTATTGATTTTTGAAATTGGTCTGTAATAGGCGTTTTTGTACAAGGAGGCTGACGCTCTAGTAAGAGAACGTCACCGTAAAATTGGAAGCTATACAAATTTGTGTAAAAGAAAAACAGCTATGTGAAACAACCCCATTGGGTTCCAACTCTGCTATTGCCCTTATATCTTCAAGCGTATCATCACTTTGCTACTTGGCTGAAAGTTGATCAGATTGGTTGGCGCCGTCCGAGCTTGATAGTCGATACTGAAGTCTGGTCGCAAGATGATCCAATGAGACATAGTGGTACGCTTTGTATCCCTAATTTTTGCTTGGACTGCCCTTTCGAGTTTTCAGTCCACCGGAATACCCTTTTTTACCCAAGTTGCCCTTTCAGGTTTTCGACTTTCCGGGTGTACAGAGTTTTTATTTTCATCCCTTATTTTTTCCCGAACCCTTTTGGTTCGCTGGGAAGCCCTTATTTTTGCCTATACCAGTCAACCTAGCGGGTCTTTTGATTAGGCGTAGTATCTTTTTACTATGTTTGTATTGACAGGGTGAGGAAGTTCGTCACCGTCCATAGTGGTTAGAATCATAGATCCACCCAAAAAAATGTTCTTAACCATAAATGGCCCTTCGTATGTGGGGGTCTGTTGTATCCCTAAATTTCCCCTCCCATATTTCTAAAAACATTTCAAGAATGATACTCAAGTTGCTCAAGGGTTGGCCAGACAAGCTCTTTCCTAAGGCAGTCTACCTCAAATTAGGGTTTCATGTTGCATCATTATACTTGAGTCAAAGGGATCCCAAATGATCACCAATGTCCTAATATGTCCTCAAGATCATCCATGTCAAGTTTCAAGCCCTACAGAGAAAGTTTTCTCAGTTAAATTGCTCAAAGGCCCAAAAATCGATTGTGCTAGGGCAAAAGTCAACTATGGCCTACGTACAGTCAAACTTCAAGATTTTTGGCCAACATTCTCATTTTGAAGTATATTTCATCATTTTATCAAGGGTTTATCATGATTCATCAAGGATTGCTCATAATTCATCAAGACTCAAAAATTGCTAAATTAGGGTTTTGCAGGAAAAATCAACTCAACTTTGAACAAGCATAACTTTCTCATACTTTATGAGAAATGACCCATCCAAAGCTCATTTTGAAGAGTATGTAATTCCCTAAAATCCATCTTCATCTCCAAAGTTCAAAATATGCACCCACTAGAAGTTATCAATTTGGACATTATAGGTCATTTTGAAAAGTCAGCAAAACACCTTTTTTGTCAAAGCTTCATACATGAGCATGGAATATCAAATTGAGATGAGACCAAAACGGTTGCTTAGAGAACATCTCAATCTTTCTAAAAAGTCCAAGAACACCTCCAAAGAGTCAAAATTGTGGAAGTTATGCATTGGTGAAGTTGACCCTTTTTGCACAATTGCCAAAAGTCAATTATCCTTAAAACTTCAATTTTTGCCAAATGGGCCCAATCTTTTTCACTTATTTTGAATTGGCAACATAGTCCACGAGCTCTAGCCTTTCCCACTTGTCCATATCTTATTTTTATTATTTATTTTGATTTTTATTTGAATTAATTCAATTTAAATCAAAACAAATCATATAAAATCCAAAATATTGAAAGAAAGAGATTTTGTGCTTGTTTCAGGTTTCAATTACAGCTAGCCAACATTCAAATTCGTATCAAGGCATGGCATGAACAAAAAGATTGAAATAGGCCAATTTTGGAAAGTTTTCAAGGGGAATCAAATCAAAGATCCAAATCATTGAAGGAGGAAGATTTGGATCAGTTTTGGAACCCTAATCTATTCCTTGGTACATATAGAGCGAGGCCAGACCTAAAAACAAGTGAGAAACAGGCGCAAGAGGCAGAACCAAAACTGAAAAAAAAGCAAGAAAAGTGTGAGATCAAATTTGCACTTAGAGGCATCCTCAAGACTCTTTGCCTATCTCAATCGACTCCTGGGACTCTCAACAAGCTAAAGCGATCAAGAACCAAGCTTTTCAAGCCCCAAATCGCATTGTAACTCCGTCACGGTATTGATATACTCTTGAATTCGATTAGCATTATTCTTGAACTTATAGCATAAAATAACTGTACATTCTTGATCACCATCATGTTTGCAAGCTTTCTATAATACCCAATTGCATTTTCATGGACTGAATTGTAAGCTGCCATTGTTAGGGTTTTGGAGTTTGTTTTAGGGTTTTTGATTACAGAGAAAATTAGCGTTGATGAAGGGTACCATCGTGTTCAGGATGATGAGACGAACTCAACCATGGCGTTAGGTTTCATTTATATGGCCCATGGAGGATTTTTGAACGAACCAGGCATATAGTTACGGACAAGCGTCCGTAGGTAAAAGTCTGAGACTTTTACCCATGGAGAGAGGAAGGAGACGATGAGTTATCACGCCCCTATTGGCCTATTCAAATTTCTGCGCACATTTTTTTATTATTTTCCAATATTTTTTTGTTTTACATATTATTATTATTATTGTTTCATTACTATACAACAAAAGCAAAGTGGCCCAGTGGTAGCCAGGCAGCGCTTAAGGCATTGGAAGGCTGGAGGTCAAGGGTTCGATCCCTGCCTTCAGCATTTGTTATTTTCATATTTTCTTGCAGGCGATTCAGTATGCACATGAAGCCAAGGTCTATCATACACCCTCATAATCAATCACGCTAAGTGGCCAGATGGCCAAATCTGATGGTCATCCAGGAGGGTGCACCATGAGCCACAGTCAACATGCAACATGGAATCCTCAAGGTCAACGTGGACCTTCTCTTTTGGGCCTAGATTTCAGCTATTCACACCCCTCAAAATTGCTATCCAGGCCCAATTTTCTTTCTCTATATTTATTATTCTTATATTTATTTTATTTAATTTATTTCGTTTATTTCCTAACAAAAATCAATTTTCTTTTTTTTATCAAAAAAATCACCAAAAATGTTATTTTTCACCAATTAAATTTAGGATATTTATTTTTAGTAAAAAAATTAATTTATTTAATTAGGTTTTTAATTTTAGACAACTTCAATTATTTTGTACATAATTAAAAATGATTAGAATAATTAGGTTTTTATTCCACATTTAATTTTTCTTTCTTTTCTTAAAAATAACCAAAACACCAAAAATAGGTCATTTAATTATTTTTATTAATTAATTTAATCACTAATTAATTTTGATATTTAATTTAGAAAAACTTACTTCTTTTATTAAAAACAAAAAAAAAACAATTTTTCTTTTAATTAAGTTAGAAGGGTCAAAACCCTAGTTCGCACTCAATCTAATTTTCCTCGCGCGCTTTATTATTATTTTTTTCCAATTATTGTATCTGCTCACAGTTTGTAATAATTTTAATTAGGACTTTTCCATTATCGCTTTATTTTCAAAGGGTTTGTTTTTGGGTATGTAAATACTCGAAGCCTTGTAATAGCGTAGTTTAATTTCCGCACTTTAAATTCCACAAATTATTAACTGTTAGATGTATGAATAATTAGGGTTTGCATGACAAGAATGTATGACTAAGTTTAAAACAGTTAGATCACCCTAAATGTGCAAAGATAAATGAACTGAAATTGAATCATTCGCACATGCGCACTCCTAGGGTACACTCTCACTTGGTTGCCTTCGGTAAACGGTTATTGAGTATATGATGTTTTAGTGGTCGTCCTTTTGTCCAAAGATCAAAGTTGCCTCGGAAAGGTTGCCTCAGATATTGCCGCCTCGGATAATTGATCTAAGACATTAGGGTTACTACTAAGACATCCTAACGTTGCTTTGGTGGTTGTACGTTCCTTTCGAATTGACCCTCAAAACTCCAACGACGGTGCTACCTACTCACTATTAGTGGGATAGCATTGTCTAAAGGAAACGAATACAGAACGATTCTTTTTCGAGTAGGTAGATTAGTTCTTAAGTACTTGCTCAATCAAAACAACTATTTTTCACACTTACACTCCTTTACAAACAAAGTTTTCAAAACACTTCATTACACTCTTGAAGACAGACGCAAGAGTTAAATCGAAGTCAAAACAAAAACTTTTCAAAGCACACAAACACAAAGAAAACAATTTTGAAAATGATGAGCAAGTACCTAAGAGCCCGTAAATAACTACGGATAGAAAGGGTGCTAATACCTTCCCTTTCTATAATTTATCCCTCGTACTCAAAATCTCAAAAAAGGAATTTTTTTGTGCTTTTTTCCTTTCCAGTTGGATAAAATAAAAGTTGGTGGCGACTCTTGCTTACCGCGACATTTGCGAATACAAAATGCAAATCAGTATTAACATTCGATTCTGCCACCGTATCACAGGGTCCATTTTCCCCTGGGATCACCTTGCGGCAGTATGATGCGCTTGATCATTAGGTCCCCGACTTGATATTCTTGATGCCTGACTTTCTTGTTAAAAGCCTTGATCATTCGCTTTTGATACGTCTGACCATGGCAGATAGCAGTAAGTCTCTTTTCATCGATTATATTTAACTGATCAAATCGGGTTTGGATCCAGTCGTCTTTGTTCAAACCCGCATCCTTCATAATCCTGAGAGAAGGTATCTGGACTTCGATGGGTAGGAATTCCTCCATGCCATATACCAGAGAGTAAGGTGTTTCCCCGGTCGACGTCCATGCTGAAGTACGGTACCCATGAAGAATAAATGGTAACATCTCATGCCATTCTTTGTATGTCACTGTCATCTTCTGTACAATCTTCTTGATGTTCTTCTTAGCCGCTTCAACAATGCCATTCATCTTTGGCCGGTAGGGAGAAGAATTATGATGTTGTATCTTGAACTGTTTACAGAGCTTGATGATCATTGTGTTGTTGAGATCCATACCATTGTCAGTAATAATTCTCTCTGGCACACCATATCGACACATCAGATTATGTCGGATAAACCGCGCCACAACATTTTTGGTTACTATAGCAAAGGAAGCTGCCTTAACCCACTTTGTGAAGTAATCAATGGCTACTAGGATGAAACGATGTCCATTAGAAGCGGTGGCCTGATTGCTCTGATCATGTTGATGCCCTACGTAAAGGGCCACGGAGTTGTCAAGACGTTTAAGGGGACCAGAGGCACATGCACCTTATCAGCGCAGATTTGGCACTTATGACAAGTTTGAGAGTGCTGATAATAATTGGCTTCCATAGTGGACCAGTAATATCCTGCCCGTAGGATCTTCTTAGCCATGGTGTGTCCACTGGAATGGGTTCCGAAGGTGCCTTCATGTAGATTTGTCATGATCCTCTCTGCTTCTCTCTTGTCTACACACCGTAGTAGTGTGGAGTCATGGTTGCGTTTATAGAGGATTCCATTACTGAGGAAGAACTTCGCAGCAAACCTTCTCAGAAAATTCTTATCATTGACAGATGCCCCTTCGGGATACTCTTGAGCCTCGAGATACCTTTTGACTTCGTGAAACCAGGGTTTGTCTGCCACTCCTTCGATATCGATTTCACAGCAGTGTGCTGGTTCGTCCAACCTCTCAATGGTGATTTGGGGAGCTTCATTGTCCCATCTAACTTTGAACATAGAATACATGGTAGCTAGCGCGTCCGCTAACTGGTTCTCCTCTCGTGGGAAATGTTCAAAAGTAACCTCCTCAAAGTGTGGGAGCAATGTCAATACGTACTCTTTGTACGGGATGAGATTCGGGTGCTTCGTATCCCATTCTCCTTTGATCTGACTTATTACTAAGGTTGAATCCCTGAAAATGTCTAAGAATTTGATCATGAGGTCAATAGCGGCCTTGAGTCCCATGATATAAGCTTCATACTCTGCCATGTTGTTAGTACAGTTGAAACATAGCCGGGCAGTGAAAGTAGTATGATAGCCCTCAGGAGATATAATTACAGTGTTGATGCCATTACCCAGTGCGTTCGAAGCTCTGTCAAAAAACATAGTCCATCGAGATCCCTCCTCGGGTCCTTCATCCGGTCCAGGTTCTTCATAGTCAATCACCAGCATAATATTCTCATCCGGGAACTCAAAATTCATGGACTGGTAGTCATCCACAGCCTGATGAGCCAAATGATCAGCCAAAACACTCCCCTTGATTGCTTTTTGGGTTGTATATTATATGTCGTACTCAGTTAAGATCATTTTCCATCTTGCTATTCTTCCGGAAAGGGCAGGTTTCTCGAAGATGTATTTGATCGGATCCATCTTAGATATCAACAAAGTAGTGTGGGTCAGCATGTATTGTCTTAGTCAGCGAGCAGCCCATGCCAAAGCGCAACAAGTTTACTCGAGCATTGAGTATCGTGTCTCATAGTCGGTAAACTTTTTGCTAAGGTAGTATATTGCGTGCTCTTTTCGACCAGACTCGTCATATTGTCCCAGCACACACCCCATTGAATTGTCTAGCACTGTCAAGTACAATATCAAAGGTCTTCCTTCAACCGGAGGCATCAGAATTGGTGGTTCTTGAAGGTATTCTTTGATTCTTTCGAAATGAAGTTTGAAGATGGGCTCACAAGTAGCAGTCAGATGCAAAATGAACCTGGCGATATAATTCAAGCGTCCCAAGAAACCTCTAACTTCCTTCTCTGTACGGGGTGCTGGCATTTCTTGTATAGCCTTTACCTTTGCAGGATCTACTTGGATGCCTTTGTCGCTGACGATGAAACCCAAATTTTTTCCGGATCTTACCCCGAAGGTGAACTTGTTCGGATTAAACCTCAGTTTGTATACCTTCAACCTGTCGAACAAATTTTGGAGATGATCAAGGTGCTCTTCCTCAGTTTGAGACCTAGATATCATATCATAAACTTCGATCTCGTGATGAATCATATCGTGGAACAAAGCGACCATGGCGCGCTGATAAGTTTCCCCAGCATTCTTCAACCCAAAAGGCATCATCTTGTAGTAGAAGGTTCCCTACTGCGTGACGAAGGTTGTCTTCTCCATGTCTTCAGGAGCCATCTTGTTCTGGTTGTAGCCAGAGAAACCATCCATGAAGGAGAAGATTTTGTGTTGCGCGGTGTTGTCAACCAGAACATCAATGTAAGGAAGAGGGAAGTCATCCTTGGGGCTCGCCCTGTTCATATCTCTATAATCCATACACATCCGCACCTTACCGTCTTTCTTAGGTACCGGAACAACGTTAGTAACCCACTGTGGATAAGAAGTGACAACTAAGAATCCTGTGTCAAACTGCTTCATGACCTCTGCCTTGATCTTCTCTGACATTTCAGAGCGCATACGACAAACCTTCTGTTTAACCGGAGGACATTCTTCTTTGGTCGGCAGACAATGAACCACAATATTAGTGTCTAAACCTGGCATGTCTTTATATGACCAGGCAAAGATCTCAATGTAGTCGTGCAACATTTGTATCAACCGCTGTTTGACTTTAACTTCCAAATTTGCACCAATCTTGACCTCCTTTCTATCTATATTTGTGCCCAGGTTTATCGTCTCAACCGGATCTTCATGAGGATGCATAGCCCTTTCTTCCTGTTTTAATAGTCTAGCAAGTTCTCCAGGCACCTCACGATCATCCTCGCCTTCGTCCTCGGCTTGGTTGATCGGACTTTCAAAGTCATAACTGGCAATAGCAGAGCTGTTATCAATGGGATCCAAAGTGGATATGGATTTGCAGTATGATACGTGAGTGTGTGTAAGAGAATAGATGTTTTGATAAAGTGAAAACATAAAGGAAAAATAGAGAGCATAAAATTTGTATGCAATAAACGTCCAATGCTTTATTAATGATATATGAAATGACAAATAATATCCCTCACAAGCAAAGCCAATGTGCCTCGGGCAAAGCACAAGGCCGTAGAGTTTCAAATTGTTTATTAAAAATCTTTAAAACAAGTAAGAAAATTACTACAGAATAAAAGAAACTGGTATAAAGTCCCTAGCCGTCCAGTTACTCGGTCCACCGTTGGTAGTTGGGTAGATCCAGTTGTTAATGTCTGAGTCTTCCTCGTTGTCTTCAATGGCATTAATTCCCTGATTGCTGATGCATAGGGGAGGTCCTCAAGCCCGAGCTCGTCGAACAACCTTTTGAGCTCCTGAAGTAAAGCCCAAACCAAACTTATTAGTTTTGTGAGTAAAATCAGGGAGTTGTCCCCAATTGGTACACCCACCTTCTTCAATCACGGATCTCGCGTATTTGAGAGAAGCCATCTTCATAGGAGGTTTATTGCTGGTAGCAGCTTCAGCCGATGCCAAGATCTGGGGAACTTCTTCAAAATTTTGGCAAGGAGTCTCTATGAATTCCCCATCCATCGACTTCTAAATGGCATCTGTAAGCCCATTCCCGATATCACTAATCAGTGCTACTTCATGCGAGTACAAATTTCTAGGCACTCTAGTGTTCAATCATCTTCCACCTTCAGATCACGAAAGGCAGACCAACCAATCTACATCCTCAGGTTTAAGAAGATTGAACAGGGGCAGCTGTTATACCCCAAAATTTTCCCTCCCATTTTACTCAACATATCTTCATTAAGATACTCAACTTGCTCAAAGATGCCCAAGAGTTGACCAGACAAACTCTCTCCTAAAGCAATGAACCTCCAACTAGGGTTTCCATTTTCATCAAGATGATTGAGTCCCAAGGGCCTCATATGCTCTCCATAGTCCTAAGATGTTCTCAAGACCATTCATGCCAAGTTTTATGCGTTGCACAAGAAGTTTGCTTAGTCAATTGCTCAAGTGTTGGAAAATCAACTATACTAGGTCAAAAGTCAACTATGGCCCACATACAGTCAAAATTCAAGATGTTTGGTCAACATAAACATTTTGAAGTGATATCCATCATTTGATCAAGGGTTTACCATGATTCCCCAAGGAATGCTCCTAATTCATCAAAACACAAAAATTGCTAAATTAGGGTTTCTCAGGAAAAGTTAACCAACCTTTGACCAAGCATTACTTTCTCATACTTTATCAAAAATTTCCCATCCAAGGCTCATTTTGAATGGAATTAAATTCCTTAAAACTCATCTTCAGTCATCAAGTTCAAGAAATGCACTCATGGAAAGATTTGAACTCAGACATTATAGGTCATTCCAAAAAGTCAACAAAAACACCTTTTGGGTCAAAGATCCTTACATGAACATGGAAGATCCACTTAAGGTAAAACCAAAGAGGTTGCTTAGGGGACATCCTAAGCTTTCTAAAAAGTCCAAGAACACCCTCTTAGGGTCAAAATGGAGAGAGATATGCATTGTCAAAGTTTGCCATTTTTGGAAATTTGCACAAAGTCAACAATGCCAAAAATTGCATTTTTCCACATGAGCCTATCTTTTTAAGTTTGAAACTCATTCCTAACATGGCCCATGACTTTTAAACTTAGTTACACGCCCTCTTTGCATTTTATTTAATTTGTTTTAAATTAAATCATTTGAATTCAATTTTAATTAAAATAAAATGCAAAAAAGGAAGAAAAAAAAAAGGAGTGTGGGCTTGATATTCAAGTTTCTTAAAGCCAAGACAACTCATGCAAGGCTGGGTGAGGACAAGAAAATCGTGTAAGGCCTTGGAAAAGGAAAGGATATTCAAAAATGGAAATTTTGGAAACATTTTGAAAGACCATAATGCCATGAGATTATGCCCATTTTTGTTACCCTAATCTTGCCTCATACAAATACACAATCATTCAGAAGCATAAGGAGAGGTGCAGCCAGCCAAAAGAACCCTAGCAAAAGTTTCAAAATTGTTCAAGAAAGGTGCAACTCTAAAACACACTATCCAGCCTCCTTCTGTCTAAGCCAGTCATTCTATCATCATTTTGAGGATCCCAGCATCTCATCTCTTCCACCCTTGAAGGCCAAAGTACCCTGAATCGCCCTAGCCCGATCTTCTCACGTTGGTAAAATTCTTGATCTCAAAACTCGCTTAACTCTTGATATAAATCCTTTTGGCTGCATATTCATAGTGCTATTGTTATTTGTGAATTATCTAACGTGTTATATGCAAGGAACAAGGCCAGAACTTCAAATCACCATTGCTAGGGTTTAGAGAAGTGCAAGCTTCGTTTTTAAGGATGTAGGTCATTTTAGGTTAAACTAACAGCATGGTTGAACTTGCAGCCTAAGATTTAGGGTGGGGTAGGACAAATTTCTGGATCGGAATCGCGCTATTTTGCAGGTTGGGTTTTTGGGATCACCGGAGACGATGGTGGTCAACCATCGTGAGGGGTGGTTTGACCCTCCTTGTGCAGATGTGGCGGGATAGCAGCCTGTGATTCATTCATTTAAATTACAGGCCCCACAATGCATGCGTGTTAGGTTGACTCAGCATTAGACCTTGCTTTCATATTATATTGATTTTTGTTATTTATATAAACAAATTAACAAACAGCGCAGACGGTTAAGGGTGAAGTGTTTGAAGCAAGCGTTCTGAGTTCGATCCCAGGCACGTTGCTTTTGCATTTTTCTAATTATTTGGTTGTAGATCTAGTGCGCCTCACTATCCAATGTCCACCATGTGTCTCCAAATTCAACCACAAGATCTCATCATATCTAAATCCAACACCTAGCATGCGCAAACTCATGATAGACCCTCAGAAGATGATACCACTGGATCAGGCGCAGCAACTGGGCCACCAGCTTTGGGCCTAACACAATTTAAGTTGCACCCCCTGATCAACTTTCATCACCAGGCCCAATTTAATTATTTTTAATTTCTTTTATTTGTTTTAAATTATTTGAGTTAATTATTTTTTTTTTCTGCAAAACAAAAAACTTTTTTTAATTAATCATAAAATCAGTAAATCACAAAAAAATATAGAATTAGGTTTTTATTTATTTAAATTAATTTTATTGAAAATAAATTAGATTAATTAGATTCATTTGATTGCTTTTTAATTAAAATTAATTAGACAAATTAGGTTTAATTTGTGATTAAATTATTTTCTCAATAAAAAAAATACAAAAATATTTTTTAATTAATCAGGTTTTTTTAGGCTTCTAATTTATCCTCGTATTTAAGTCGTCGTGCGCGCCTTTACGTTTTTTTAATTCAAATTATTGTAACTGCTTCAAGTTTGTAATAGTTAATTAGGTTTACTATGTGGCATTTACTATTTTCCCCGGTTTTTGATCATGTAATCCCCCTCCCCAAGGCTTTGTAATAGCTAGGGTTTTAATTTCTCGCACTTTACTTTCTGTAACTATTAACTTCCTAGATGTATGAATAATAGGATTGAATGGTAAGACAAATAAATTTAAAATGGTAGAAAACCCTAATTGTGCAAAGATAAAATTAACTAATATCAAATACTTACACACACTCACTCCTAGGGTTTGCTCCACTTCAGTTGCCTTCAGTAAACAATCACGAAGCATAGGGAATTTTAGTGGTTGCCCTCCAGTCCAAAAGATAAAAAATGACTCATTCGAATATCGCCTCAGAAAGATCTTTAGGACTTTAGGGTAATTGCTAAGGTTTCCTAATCATTGCTTTAGTGATCCTAATTATCCCTTTCGTCCCTTTCGATTGTCCCTTAAATTCCAATGATGGTGCTACCTACTCCTTAATAGTAGGATAGAACTGTCTAAAGGAAACGAAAATGAACAGACTTTTTTTCGAGTAGGTAGAAAACTATTAAGTACTTGCTCAAAACAAAAACTTTCCACACAAACATTTTTCAAAAAATAATTTTCAAAACAACTTCGTCACACTCTTGAGGACCGATACAAGGGTTATCACGAAGTAAACAAAAAATTTTCAAAACAAGCACACACAAGCAATTTAAAAATGAGCAAGTACCTAAGAGCCTATGGAAAACCATGGATAGAAAGGGTGCTAACACCTTCCCTTTCTATAATCTACCCCCCGTACCCAGAAATATCTCGCAAAAAGGTTTTTTCTGTTCTTTTTCCTTTTCCTTTGTTGGATGAAATAAAAGTCGGTGGCGACTCTTGCTTACGGCAACATTTGCGGGGAAAAACGCAAACCAGTATTAAACAGTCGGTTCTGCCACCCTATCACACATTTGTATTCACTCATTAATGTTTTTGTTTTGTTTTTTGATACTTAACTTTTGTTAAATAAATAAAAATACCTCTGGAGGGAGGATGGTGAGAAGTATACCAAAAATCCCAAACGATATGCTTTTGAGTAAAACCCTGCTGACTTACGTATATGCATTGTTTCAAATTCCCAAACACCAGAGGTATAAGGGAGTGAAACTCTCGTCAACCCCTTTGAACCTTTAATTAGGAGTTTCTTTTATATTCAGAAAAAACCTTATTTTTTAACTCATGGGCGGGTAGTGCTCAGTTAATCTGATCGAGCATTCACAACTCATCAGGAGTGTGCATCTAAGGATACAACAATGGTTATCCATCAAAAGGTTGAGGAAAGTCAAAACCACAATGGCTAACCTTCACTGATCAGGAGTGTGCGTCAATTGAAGATATCCCAATGGGTATCTCTCGCATATCAGGAGGTCAAAAGACGACGATACCACAATGGTTATTCCTCGTGAATTAAACAATAAGGTAGTAACACCTTTTCAACAAGTCAAAAGACTCAAGGTCATAAGACAGGTTCAAATAAAATAAAATAAAGAAATCCCGCTAAGTCAAAACTTGAAAACAAGCCGCTTAGGCAAAAGTTAAGGCATCCCGCTGGACTTAGAAATCATAAATCAAGGAGAACTGTCTAGGAAAAAGTTAGCGAAAGCGAAAAGAGAAATGAAAAAGCACGAAAAGGGATTACCAAATAAAAATCCTCAGCAAATAACAAAGTTGTGTGACCAGAAGCAAAAAATAAGTCAAGGTGAGTGACTTCATGTCCAAAAAAACCTTATTTGACTCCTCAACCATTCCAAACTTCTCTTGGGAGATGAGTGCTCGTATCGAGTTAACTGAGTGTAAGAATGAAGAACATCATGGAGAATTGGTGGGCACCAAATATTTTGAGCCTTAAATTCTTTTTTCTAAAATGATGAACCAGACCATGTTACAACCCTTAAAAGTCCTAACTAAAGCACGTGTTAATGCAAAAGCAACATTGTAACGAGAGTACGGTAATCTGACTCCTAGGAGGCTTGCTAAAACTTTTGAGTTAGTATCACTCCATCTTTTTACTTTCTTTTGTAGAGAAAATTTGATGTTTCAACATATTTTCAATAAAAAGTTTTTAAACTTCAAGACAAACATGAGTGTTGCATTAGAATTATCATTCTTAAAATAAACATTATTTGCATGTGAATAAGTGCTTAAACATTGTGTGAGCTTGCATAATGAGCATCAGATGAAATAAAAACATAATCTGAAGTTGTTGAGATTCGAAGCATGTACACTGAACTAGTTTACCCCTTTATTTTCATAAAAAAGATCGAATAAATTTTATATTAAAAAAATATTCAGGAAAAAGTCACTTTTAATGAAATAAAAACATAATTTGAAGTTGCTGATATTTGAAGCATGTATACATAACTAGTTTACCCCTTAGTTTTCATAAAAAATCGACGAAATAAATTTCATATTTTATTAAGAAAAAAAAACATGGAACTTTCAGAGGTTATACCTCGATTTTTGATATGTGAGGTGAAATCATTGTCATAAAAAGTAATTTTTCTAGTAGTGATCATCCTAAAGATGAGAGAGGGGATATCATAGATATAGATTATTACACCATGAGCATAACACTTATACATAGGGCCCCTCACCTCACGTGAGTTGACCCTCTCATACCATCGTAGACAATGTAAACATACCAAACAAGATCTCTCGCCACTGCGGGCTATCTTTAACCACCATCATTTACTAAAATATCTGAATATCCCCTACACGCGTAAGAATACCATTTACATATATACTTTTTAATAAATATAATAATTAAATAATAAAAAATAAATAAATAAATATATAGAGAAACTTAAATTTAATTGGGTCGCGCTATCAAAAATAAGATCACACCAATTGGTATAGTTTGACCATATAGAGATACAGATTTATGATGGAAATATGGATAAATTGGATATTTTGTTTAAAAAGTTCTCATATAATTTCATAGGACAATAATTTAATTAAAAAAATGGAAAATAGAGAATATAATTTTCATTGTGAGATGTAAGAGAAAAAAAATCCAAAAGTGGGGCTATGGTAGGGGTGGACGAAATTGAACCGCTCAATTTAAATCGACCGATTCATTGTCTTTTTTGTGCAAATAGATCGGGTCGAATCATATGTCGGATTGATCAAGTTGTTTGATTTGGGTAGTATAGGGTTGATTCGGTCTGGTTCAGATGATTATTTTGAACCCGTTAAAAAATGTACCCGGCCGAACTCAACTAATATTCATTTTATTTATTTTTATTACTATAGTGGTTGTAACTCGGTGGGAAAACTGACTTGGGTGTTTTGTGTTTTATCGAAATTGTTACGGATAGCAAGAGTGGCCACCGAATTTTCTTTTATCCAATAAGGAAAGGGTGAAAAGAACAGGAAAGACCTTTGAGATTGTTTTCTTGAGTTTAGGGGGCAGGTTATGAAAAGGAAAGGTGTTAGCACCCTTTTCATCCGTAGTTATCTACGGGCTCTTAGTTGCTTTCTAGATCACTTGCTTTTGTTTGAAAATGTGCTTGTGGTGTGGGTTTTGAAAGTATTTTGAAAAATGTCTTTGTAATGGTTCTCGTTTCTATAAGAACACGTACAAAGTGTTATTTTGAAAATAGTTCAAAGAGGTCTTTGTGGAATGTGTTTATGAAAATGATTTTGAAAAGTGTCTTTGTAATGGCTCTCGTTTCTATAAGAATGCGTACAAAAAGCTTTGTCTTTTGAAAATGTTTCAAATGAAAGTGTTAGTGTATAAAATGTTTTTGTTGTGAGCAAGCGAGCAACTAGGAGCATCCTACCTACTCAAAAGGTCTTAAAAGTTCTTTTCCTTCTCCTTTAGATATTGCTATATTACCATTGATTTGGTAAGAAGCCCCATCATTGGATGTGAAGGGACGGGCATGGGACGTTTGTATAGTCATAGAAGGCAACCTATGGGGGGTTTTAGCAATGTCGTTTAGAGACTAGATCGTTTAACGAAGGCAATATTGAGGGACATCGAGAGACTACGATCTTTTATCAAGGGTCTTTGCTAAAATGCCCATATTCGAGGGACATGACTATTTTTCCGAGGCAACAAATGAGATTACCCTAAGGGTGCATGTGTGGATAGTGTGTTTGATTTGCATGTATTTAGTCTTTGATTAGAGGTTGTCTACTTGTTTTTTTATCTTGCCATATGTTTTACCCCAAAATTTTCCCTCTCATTTTACTCAACACATGCCTATTGAAATCCTCAACTTGCCCCAAGGATGCCCAAAAATTGATCAGGCAAATTCTCCTCCTAAGGCAATGAGCCCCCAACTAGGGTTTCCATTTTCATCAATATTTTTGAGATCCAATGGTCTCCAATGCTTCCCATGGTCCTAACATGTCCTCAAGATCATCTATTCCAAGTTTCATGTTTTGCTCAATAAGTTTGCTCAGGCAATTGCTCAAGTATTAGAAAATCAATTGTGTTAGGTCAAAAGTCAACTATGACCTATATACAGTCAAACTTCAAGATTTTTGGTCAACATAAAAATTTTTAAGTTATATCCATCATTTGATCAAAGGGTGATCATGATTCCTCAATAAATGCTCATAGTTCATCAAAATTCAAAAATAGCAAATTAGGGTTTCTATAGGAAAAGTCAACCAAACTTTGACCAAGCATAACTTTCTCATAATTTATCAGATATTTTCCAACCAAATATCATTTTAAATAGAATCCAATTCCCTACAACTTCTATTCAGCCCTCAAGTCCAAGAAATTCACCATTTTAAAGATACAAGTTCATACGTTACTTGTCATTTTTAGAAAGTCAATAAAAGCCACTTTTTGCCAAGACCTTTAACATCAAGATAACATCTTCAAAAGCAAAATTGATCAAAAAAGGGATTGAAGTAGACATCTTGGGATTTCCTAAAAGTACAAGATCATCATCATGAGGTTTAAATTGAGCAAGTTATGGCTTTCCCAAGTTGGGAAAATTTGGGAAATTTTAAGAAATATGCATTGGGCAATTTTGAATTTTTAAGGAAATGGCTCAAGTTCCCAAACTTCAAACATATTTCTAAGACCATAGAGGACTCCTAAAAACATTTTTGCATAGTCTTGAATTTATTTTCATTTTATATTAATTTTATTTAATTAAAAATCAAATAAATCAAGATTATTACAAATAATATGTTTAAGACTTGCTTTAATGCATGGAGGGGTCCCAATTTTCGTTTACAACAAGGCCAAGATGTTTGCACTCGTTCAAAATTCAAAAATGGAAAAAATCCAATGACTTTGGCCAAGGTTACAAATGGCCATTCATGGCATTCAAGAGCTTGTCCATAGCTGTTACAAACATGGCATTTTCCTGTTCTCTCACCACTCTCTATATAAACAAGCTTTTGGCAAGCATCAAACAGAGATAGATGATTTGGAGAACCCTTGTCCAAATTAAAAAAAAAACACTAAGTTATCAAATTCGAATTTCCACTTCCAACTTGTTTCGGTCCCAAACAAGTATCAAAACACGTTTCTGGAAGTCCCCTGGATCAATTCCAATCATCACCAAGCCTCAAAACAGTCTGAAGCACGTTATCACTACCTCACGGTTTGCATTTTTCTTTTGAATCTGATTTCTTTGATTTATGTAATAAAAACACATTTTGATCATGCATTATTTACCACTCTTATATTTGCTAGCTATCTGCATGATTAGATTCGAGTTTTGGTGTAGGAATCAAGTATCGCCATTTTTAGGGTTCCAAGCTTAAATTTGGGATTTTTGGAAATAGCCAAAATTGGACCTAACCAGGGGTCTCTGCGTGCTCAGGAGGTTAAGGCCAATGCATCCATGGCCTCACCATAAATTTATCATGTGTATTTTTGCTTGTTTTGATTTACAGGTGCTATAGTGACAGACAAAAAACTGTCACTATAGGTTATAGTCTAAAACGACAAACGAAGGAGGAAGAAGATTAGGTGTCAGTCCCCCACTGGAGGATTCAAATTAGCATGTGTTTTTTCCTTAGATAATGCTTGTTTTTTACATATAATATATTAATGTTATTATATGTTTGAATGACCAAGACAACTCAGTTGGTAAGCTAGCGCATGCGTAAAGGAGAGGACCTGGGTTCGAGCCCCAAATCCATCCGTTTATTTTTCTAATAATTATTCAATAGATCTAATGCATCTCCTAGCCAAGAATCCATCATATGTCCTCAGATCCCACCCTTTGGATCATCTCAAAGCAGATCCAATGCTCCAGAATTGAAGATCCATGGTGCACTCTCTGAAGGCTGATTACGTTGGAATGTGCTGGCTTTTGGGCCAGCACCTTTGGCCCTTGCAAAATTTTCAATTCACACAGCCCAGTTGGCCAAACAATACCAGGCCCATTCATTTTTTTATTTCTTTATTATCATTTTATTTTAATTGTTTTAAATTCATTTTCTTTAATAATTAAAAAAATCAAAAAAAAATCCATAAATAGAATTAGGTTTGATAATTAAAATTAATTTTCTGAAAAAAATAATTAATTAATTTGATTATTATAACTTGATAATTTTTATTAAATAAAAATTAATTAGATTTAGGTTAAGTTTTCAAATATTTATTTTAACATAAAAAAATGACAAAAATATTTTCTCTTTAATTGATAAGTTTTTTAAGACTTAGATTTTATTCCCGTCTTATTTTTTTTCGCGCGCTTATTTATTTTCATTTTACTTTCCAATTAATGTAACTGTAATGGTTTGTAATAGTTATGAATTAGGTATTCATTTACTGTTTTTATTTACCACTTTCCCTCAAGTTTGGTTATGTAACCCCCTCCCCAAAGCCTTGTAATAGTTAGGTTTAAGATTCTCGGATTTTACTTTTTCGCTACTATTAACTGTTAGATATATGGATAATAGGATTGTATGCCAAATATAAATTAAATGTTTAAAACAGTAGAACACCCTAACTGTGCAAAGATAAATAAACTGAAATCAAATACTTGCACATGCTCACCCCTAGGGTATCTCCCACTTCGGTTGCCTCGAAAATACGGTCACTATTCTCGAAACGTGAGAATTTTTAGTGGTTCACCTCTAATTTGAAAGATCACTAGTCCCTTGATGACCCTTTTGACGTTGCCTCGGTAAAAAAAGTGATCTTAGAATTTTAGGACGGTTACTAAGAGATCTCGCCCTGTTGCCTTAAGTGAATGTAATCGTCCCTTTCGATAGTCCCTTAACATCCAACGATGGAGCTACCTACTCCTTAATAGTAGGATAACCCTGTCTAAAGGAAATAAGAAAACGAACCGTCTTTTTCGAGTAGGTAGAAACTCTTAAGTACTTGCTCAAAATAATCTTTTACACCATACACTTTCAAACAAACTTTTCAAACAAAGTTTTCAGAAACACTTTATCACACCCTTGAAGACTGATACAAGGGTTACCATAAAGTGAAACGTTGCACTAAGGCATTTTCAAAGCTTTTCAAAACACACACAAAATCAATTTAAAAATGAGCAAGTACCTAAGAGCCCATGGAAAACCATAGATAGAAAGGGTGTTAACACCTTCCCGTACTCAGAAACATCTCAAAAAAGGTTTTTTTCTGTTCTTTTTACCTTTTCCTTTGTTGGATAAAATAAAAGACGGTGGCGACTCTTGCTTACCGCGACATTTGCGAACAAAAAATGCAAAACCAGTATTAACAGTCAGTTCAGCCGCCGTATCACACCATACATACCCTATCTTACTAGAAATTATATGAAAAGCGGTAAACTTACGGAAATTAAAACCCTACGTTATTACATCATTAGGGAGATGGGGATACAGTTTGCAAATGGGGATGAAATAGGTGTCTAATTATTACAACCATATCGAATAAGTGGATAGTAATGGATTATATATGTATAATGCATAAACAGTGTATAAAGAAGGAAAAACTGCATTTTAAACTATTATGTGTCGTCACATACTGTTATGCATCGACACATAATTTTTCTTGCCCCTGCCAAACTAAATCAACTCAGTATGAGTCGACGCATAATGGGATGTGTCGACTCATTTCCTTCTTGTGTCGACACATACACGTTTTGTATCAACTCATGCACCTTCCATCTTTCTGTTTTGGGCCCTGGATAGCAGTATGAGTTGATGCATAAGGCCATGTGTCAACTCATACCCTGCTTTTTCACCTAGAATGAGTCGACCCATGTGGATATGTGTCAACTCATGTTATATCTTTTTGCCTATATCACCATTCTTTTGCATGTATCAGTCAGTTTTCAACATATAAATGATAAAAATGAACAACAGGGAAATGATTAACTTTAAGAGTAGTGATTACTTCATCTTATCTTAAGAAATAAACCAAAAATGATGTATGGAAAATGCAAGGTTAAGATGACTTACCTTGCAACTGCACTTTAGGTTTTGAGTCTGAAAAACTTCAAGATGTTGCGTGGACCTTAATGAAACTCCAGGAAGCTGCTAGACTTCCCTTTATGTTGAAGGTTGCTGAATCAACTCCAAACAGACAAGTTTGTGTAGTATTGTCATTTGTTTAGAAGTTGAGAATAAGGACACTATAGAAATTGTTCTTGCGCTTGAACAATATCTATGTGATATGAAGTGCTTAGAGGGTTTATGGGAGAGTTTACAAGGTTGTACAATAGTGGGTTAAGGATCTTTTATGTTTTGTGTGTCAAAACAGAGTAGAAGATGAACATAATTTTTATGGATGAACTGAGTTTTATGAATGAGATGGGTTTTATGAATGAGCAAAGTTTAGCAAAAGTTCTATTTTTATCTTTTCTCCTTTTTTCTCAGCAAAAATACCTCTTATGTCTTATGAAACAACCCCTTTTATAGTCCCTTGACCGACATTTAGGAGGGAAACAAAATAAGTTATTTTGAATTGTTTTTGCCTACTGCTTTGATACTTTTTCCACACAATTTTCTTTTGCCATTTTGATGCAATTTTATGACTGCTATGTTGCAGGTTGGAGCAGACTACATAGAGCAGTTTTGGACTGATTTTCTGGATAGATTTTGGACAGTATAGGACAACATATACAGGTTTGTGGTGCAGCATAACACAAGGTTTTGTAGGATAGCAATTGAGTAGGGTTTTGGAGTGTTATGGCAATGTATAGAAGTAGCATATCATTTTTGTTCAGCAATAACTTGGACAACATAGTTTGCAGCATGAAACAAGTTTGGTTTGTGGAGCCATTTATGCATATTGTATCAAAGATAAAGCATTGTGGCAAGATTTTGAGTCGAAGGAAAAAAGTCCAAGTAATACAAAGTTTAGGATTTGTAAACTTACAAAAATTCCACTTTGTAATAACTTGAATTATTTGTAACATCTTGAACTATTTTTAATTATAGTGACAAGATGTCATGAAGCAATGAACTTAACTTAGAAAAATTTCCAAGTCTTGCAAAAGTTGGATTTTTGATGATCAAATTTCATATTTTGGATGTCTTGATGAAATATGATTTTTGAGACTCAACTTTGGTCAAAAAATCAAAGTTTGACTTTTTAGTGTACAGTTGACCTTTCCCATCAGTTGACCGAATTTTGTCTATCAATCCACTAATCTCAGGAGATGAATTGAAATATGCAATTAGTTCAAAATGACGCGCTCAGATCCTTGAGATCATACTTTCAACTAATAAGCCAAGTATTAAGTCAAAAATCAAAGTTCAGTCATTTTCAGTCAAAACCCTAATTTTGCCCATTTTTGCCCTTTTGGTAATTTGAATGACTTTCTTGGAACATTGTGATCCAATACTTGAAACTTGACAAAAATAATCCTGAGGGTCCATAATGATCCATGAAAGTCAATTGAAACATTGTGAATCCCACTGCCTTTGTACAAACTCAAACCCTAATTTGAGGTATCAGTGTTGAAGAAATTGTTTGACCTAGTCAATACTTGTGCGAACTTTAGGCATTGAAGATCTTTGTAGGAAATATCTTGAGAAATGAGAGGGAAAATTTTGGGATGCAAAAATGGTGACCGATTATAAAAATGAGATTCATGATATTTCCAGGTTATTATCATTTTTATAATCTAATGATGATATTTGTACTCACAAAAATACAAAACATGCAATATAAAATTGAGTGTTATATAGTTTGTGATTTAAGGTATGATAATGAAAAAAATAGTATTAAATGATATTGAAAATATTATTGTAATAATAATTTTTTCATTAATAATAAAAGAAAATAGTTCTCTTTGTGCTATTCTAAAATTTTGATAGTTTTTTTCTATATCTAAAAAATAAATGTGTGAATTTTATAAAAAAAATTGGTCATTTTTATGTTGGAAATCCACCAAAACCTATGATGAATTTCTACCAATTTTGATGAATAAGATTGATATCACCACACAACAACAGTGAATCATGAAAGAAAGAAGGAAGACAATGATTATTTTGCAGAGTTTCTCTCTGCCCACAAACTGTGGAAAAAATTTCTTGTTCCCTTGCAACTGCAAATTCTGTGAATACAACTTGATTTCTTGATTGCAAAAATAGGGTTTACTCACTCTATTTATAGATTTAGGTTAGGTTTATCTCTAAGTCAAAACCCAAAACTATAAAAACCCAAAATACCTATTTTAGAACTAAATCAAATCTATCTAATTTATACCTAAATTAAAATCTATCTATTTTAGATCTAAAACAAATATGTGTGTAACAAAATATTTTCACACTTCGACAACTATAAACACTTCGACACACACATTGTTTCGACATAAAAGAATTACAATTTAACACATCACCTGATTCATTGTGCCCAAGCTATTTATATTCATCATAGCTCTTAGTCTTCGAAATAATTCGACCTGCACACCCTTCGTCATGATGTCTATCAGGTTCTTCATCGGGTTGATAGCTGACATGTTATCGATCTTCATGGTAATTACTCCATGATCTTTCCCTGTGATTTCTTCGACTAAGTTCACCATCCATGTTGCTTGACATGCACGAAGAGAAGCAGCTATGTATTCTGCTTCATATGATGATAATTCCACTATTGGTTCTTTTTTCAAACTTCAAGCAATTGATGCACCACCTAGCATAAATACATATCCTGCTGTGAATTTTCGATCCTCAACATCACTACACCAACTCGAATCAGTGTATCCTACTAACTTGCATTCTTTTCCTTTATTAGTTGCAGGAAACAAAATGCCATAGTCGAGAGTTCCTTTGAGATACCTTAGTATCCTCTTTACTACTGCAATATGTGATGCATTTGGCTTTTGCATTAATCTACTTACCATACTGTGATACAGTGGGAGAACTGACTTGGTTGTTTTGCGTTTGTGTTTGCAAATGTTGCGGTTTAGCAAGAGTCGCCACCGACTTTTCTTTTATCCAATAAGGAAAGGTGAAAAAGCACAGGAAAGACCTTTAGAGATGTTTTCTTGAGTTTGGGGGGTAGATTATGAAAAGGGAAGGTATTAGCACCCTTTTCATCCATGGTTTTCCATGGGCTCTTAGTTGCTTGCTAGATCACTTACTTTGTTTGAAAATATGCTTTGTGTTGTGGTTTTTTTAAAGTATTTTAAAAAGGCGCCATCGTTTAGGAAAACTTTGTAATAGTTCTCGTTCGTAAGAACGTATACAAAGTGTTGATCCTTTGAAAATGTTTCAAAGTGAGAGTGTCGGTGTATAGAATATTTTTGTTGTGAGCAAGCAAGCAACTAGGAGCGAATCTACCTACTCAAAAGGTCTTAATTTGTTCTTTTCCTCCTCCTTTAGATGTTGCTATCTTACCATTGATTTGGTAAGAAGCCCCATCGTTGGATGTGAAGGGACGAGTGTGGGATGTTTGTATAGTCATAGAAGGCAACCTATGGGACGTTTTAGAAATGTAGTTTTAGGGACTAGATCGTTTACCGAAGGCAACATCGAGGGTCATCGAGGGACTACGATCTCTTATCTAGGGTCTTTGCTAAAACGGCCATGTTCGAGGGACATGACTATTTTTCCGATAGGCAACAAGTGAGATTACCCTAAGGGTGCTAGTGTGTTTTATTACATGCATTTTAGTCTTGATTAGAGTGATCTATTTGTCAATTTCATGTCTTGCCATACACACCCTAATTACTAGCATTTATATTTGAAAGCGATAAATTGCATAAATGTAAAGTCCTATGCTATTACAATATTTTAGGGATGGGGGTACATATTTATGAATGGTGGTGGCAAATAAAATTAAATCCTAAGTTACTATTACAACCATATTGAAATGTACAATATAAGAAAGAAAAAGGACTTGTTTAGAAAATGTTTTTTATCTTAATGAAAAAAATTAATAAAAGAAAAATAGTTTTATGTCTTTTTATGTTAATATAAAAATGATGAAAAGGAAAATAAATGAAAGATAGAAACAGCGTACTGCTGTAAGAAGAACAATAAGGATCAGAAGTTCTAAAGTCAGGCGTGTGATGACTCAGAAAGGAACGTCAGAAGTTCTGGATTGATACACTCTGAGGTCCTGCAAGACACGTTAGAGGGAAAACACAGAAGTTCTGGGTTGCTATGTGTTGAACTTCTGAATGTTAGAACAATGAGAAAGTATTAGAAATTTTGTGTGTGTCAAAATAGTAGGTAGAACTCAGAACTTCAGTTTGTGTTAACAGCGCATGAAAATCATAAGCTCTAAGTATTAAAACAGTGAGTGAACAATCATCAGTTCAATGTGCATTAACAATAAGGAGAACTCAGAAGTTCTGTGTTGTGCTAAAGCTGTGAGTGAACATCAGAAGTTCTATGCCATATTCAGTTCTTATTAAACAACAAATCAGAAGGATAGCAGCACAATAATTTATAGAAGTTCTAATCCTAAATTTGAGTCTAGCCTAAATCAAGAAGTTCTGATCCATAGTTTTTCTACTTATGCAATGATATGGACAACATCAATATTGTGATATTTACATATTTGATGATGTTCTGAATGAAAAGATGTAAAGTCAGAAGAAAAAAAACTCACCTTGAATCTGGAGTGTATGCTTGGAGCTTTTGGCTGCTGCCTTCAGATGTTCTGGTGTCAGCGAGAGTAAAGGAACAATGGTTATGTTCTCTTATCCAAAAGGAAGAACAAAGGTTTAGTTTTCTGTTTGGGAAATCTGGATTTTTATGAAGGTTTTACAACTTCCTTTTCTCTCTTTTTGGCCAATCTCTCTCCAAAAGCCAGCCAGCCCCTTTGCAAGTGTGATGGAGCAACTTATTTATAGGTGGATTTGTTGTGATTTGGGGGGGGGAAACAAATGGGATTTGAACCTTTTTGGCATCATGTTCCCTTGCCTTTTGATCACAGTCTTCGTATACTAGTTTGGTGAAATTATGGGATGCAGGCGTAGGCTGAATTAGTTGTTGGTTATAGGTCTGCAACGGGTTGTATAAATAAGGTTTTTGGATTTGGTCAAGTTCTGACCAAAGCGTTGAATATAGCCTTCATATGCTAAAACGTTGCCTTTTTCTCGAAGCAAGCATGGTGGTTAGAAGCTTTTAGCCATGCTTAAACTGGAGTTGTCAGTAGGAATTAAGGAAAAACAAAAAATAAAGCATGGTCTAGTACCAAAGTTTGCTATCCCAAGATAGTAGAGGTACACGTGGTGGAAATCCTTTAGATAAAGACTCAAAAGTGGTTGGGAACATTAAATGATGATGAGACTTATCATAACCAGAAATCTTGTAACGTGAGATTCTACACCATGGCTTAGTTCTGGATCAGAAGTTCTGCTTCAGCGTAGCATCCAACCTCTGATCTTTGTATCTTCTGGCTCCAGCATGTTCTGAAAGAGCTCTCAGACTTTCCAGGAAGCTTGCAGCACGTCTTGTAACCTTTTTGAATTACCCTTACAAACTCTGACCGAACCTTTGTGAAAAATTGCCCAGAAGTTCTGACCAAACTCTGTCTTGAAAGTGTCCAGAATTTGCTGAGTGTTTCAGTTTCAGGGACGTGTCTTTGAGAAGTTATAACTTGAAATCCCAGCATTTCTAGGAGAAGTTCTGTTCTGCAATGTTGTAGATCTTGTTGAGATCTATAACTTTTGAATCAGAAGTTCTTCCAGAATCAGCTTGCATCATGGTGATAATCTGGCCAGAAGTTTTGAGCTTGTCATATTTTCTTAAACACTTATAAAATTTTTTAAGTATTTAGAATTTTGACTTTTTGGATTTCTTGATGAAACAAAACTTCATATTTCAACATGTCTTGATGAATATAATTCTTGAAATTTGATTTTGATCCAAAAGTCAAATTTCGACTTTTCAGTGTGCAAATGACCATTTTGCCCTGGTGAGTGATTTTATTGGAAAATTTGTAGTTCAAGGCTTGGAATTGGATGGAAGCAAACTAGAGGATCCAGGGTGATTCTTTGAGAAATGAGAGGGAAAATTTTGGGGTACAACAACTACCCATGTTCAATCTTCTTGCACCTGAAGAGTTAGATTGGTAAATCTTCCATTCGTGGCTTGAAGGTGGAAGATGATTGAACACTAGAGTGCCCGGAAAATTTGCACTCGAAGATGTGTTAGGGAATGGGCTTAAATATGCCATTTGGATAGATAATGGATAGTTGTTGGAGATGGGCTTAAAGATGCCATCCATAAATGATCGTTGGACTGTATCTGTAAGCTGGAACTGAATGATTATCAGAATGGCGTTCGTGTCTGGAGCGTATCTGAACTGTATCAAAAGTTGAGTCTGAATGAGTATCAGAATGGCATTTGTATATGGAGCGTATCTGATCTGGGTAGGGTTGCTTCAATGATGAGTCCATGTAAAACTTCATCCAGAAGCGAGAAGGAACCTAGGTAGGGTTGCTTCATGATTATTCCGTGTAAAACTGCATCTGGAGGTGAGAAGGAACCTGGGTAGGGTTGCTTCATGATGAGTCCGTGTAAAACTGCATCTTGGAAAGAGGAGGAACCTGTGTAGGGTTTCCTGATGATGAGTCCATGTAAAACTGCATCTTGGAAAGAGAAGGAACCTGGGTAGGGTTGCTTCATGATGAGTCCATGTAAAACTACATCTTGGAAAGAGAAGGAACCAGTGTAGGGTTGCCTGATGATGAGTCCGTGTAAAACTTCATCTGGAAGTGAGAAGGAACCTGGGTAGGGTTGCTTCATGATGAGTCTGTGTAAAACTGCATCTTGGAAAGAGAAGGAACCTGTGTAGGGTTTCCTGATGATGAGTCCGTGTAAAACTTCATCTTGGAAAGAAGGAACCTGTGTAGGGTTGCTTCATGATGAGTCCGTGTTGTGATCGGTGGGAATGAGAACTGACTGTTTTTGGAATGTTGGTTCGCGTTTTGCGTTTGTTTTTGCAAAATGTCGCGGTAAGCAAGAGTCGCCACCGTCTTTTATTTTATCCAACAAGGAAAGGAAAAAAGCACAGAAAAATTCCTTTTTCGAGATGTTTCTCGGGTTCGGGAGGTAGATTATAGAAAGGGAAGGTGTTAGCACCCTTTCTATCCGTGGTTATCCACGGGCTCTTAGGTACTTGCTCATTGTGTTTTCAAAATTTTGCTTTTCTTTGTGTTTTGTGGGTTTGAAAAGAGTTTTGTTTTTGAAGAGAGTGTGAGTGCGAAAAGTTTTGTTTTGTTTTAAAAGGAGCAAGTACTTAAGAACATCTACCTACTCAAAAAAGGAATTAAACTGTACAAGTGTCCTTTAGACAATTCTATCCCACTGTGAATGAGTAGGTAGCACCGTCGTTGGAGTTTAAGGGTCAATTCGATTAAGGGACGTGTGGTCACTAAAGCAATGTTAGGACGCCTTAGTGGTAACCCTAATGTCTTAGATCATTTTATCCGGGGCAACCATTTCGAGGCAACTATGATCTTTGGACAAAAGGGCGACCTCTAAAACTTCCTATACTCAATGACCACATTCGAAGGCAACCAAGTGAGGTGTACCCTAAGAGTGCGCATGTGCGAGTGTGTTATTTTCAGTTATTTTTATCTGTACATGTTAATGGTGAGCTACTGTTGATTTTAGGTCAGAAATTGATCTTGTCATGCATTTGCCTATTATTCAAACATCTAACAGTTAATATTGTGCAGAAATTAAATTGCGGAAGATAAATCTAAGCTATTACAAGGCGTCGGGTATTTACATCGCCAAAGACAAACCCTTTAAAATTAAATTGCGAAAAGTAAATAAAGGCGATAAATAAATAAATAAAGTCCTAAGTTAAAAACTATTACATTCTCGAAGCAGTTACAATATTGAAATATGGATCAAAAATAATACGCGCGCGAGAAATTTAAATCGGAGTGTCTTAGGGTTTTGACCCTTTTTATTCAATAAAGCATATTTTTTTGTTTTTTTGGATTAAAAATTAGTCTAAGTTAATAATTGAATTAAATGAAAATATTTTTGGGTTTTTATTTTAATTAAGGAAATAAAATAAGAATGGTTAAAAATATTAAAAACCTAATTCAAATTAATTTTAATTTATTGCAAAATATGTTATTATTAAACTTATTTAAACTAAATCAATTAATTGTTATTTACAAAAATAAATAATAAAATTAATGGAATTAAAAAATATTATTTTTTTTGTTTTCTGATTTTTTTATGAAAAAGGTTAATTAGTTAATTAATTAATTAAGATAATAATAATAATACAATAGAAAAAATAATGAAAAGAAAATAAAATAAAGAACAAACTCAGGGGGGTGTGGGCCTGAAAAGGGTGTTTGAATGGCAATTCCCAGGCCCAGAACGTCCATCCTTGTTGGACTTTTGTGATTCAATGCATGCTTGTTGACCAGGGAGTATGATGAGCGCGCAATCTAGGCCCCTGGATCTGATCTGAAATCCATCTGGCAAGTGGATCTCTTGAGGTGCATGATGGACCATCCTTTGAGAATTGCACATGAATACCTGAAGAAAAAACAAATAAAGTGTTTTGGGGGATCTGGGATTCGAACCCATGTCCCAATGCTCACATGCCAGCGTGCTCAACCACCCAACCAAACTGCTCATTCGTTATTGGAATAGAAAACAATTAATATATTCAAAACAATTAATTATGCCCTATAAAAATAAAAAAGCGCGTTAATGATTCAAACAGGCCAATGGATGCAAGCCACGTTATCATCTTCCTCAACGCATCCCTGGTTCGTTTACCTGCGGATTTTTATCCGCAGGAAGATTCGTAGGGCATCTCAAAAACCCTCTCCAGGCCATGTAAACGAAACCCAAGAGTACCAATGCACTCGTCTCTTCCTCCTGGTCATCCCTGTAACCATTATTTGGCCCAATTTTCCTTGTAATTCAAATGCCTAAAAACAACACATCTAAACCCTAGATTCGGGCATCGTTATACAGGCCATGAAAATCAAATTGGATAAAGCCAAAACGTTCTAAATCAAATAACAATCACAAATATGCCAAGATTTTAAAGAAAAGATGCAAGAATTGGAGATTTGGATTCCATGTTCAGAGCTTGATTCGTGATGACTTACAGCGAGTTTTAGATGGTCTCAAGGGCTGGTTTTGATTGCTACAGCTTCACAGGATATCAGGCAAGGGAGTAGTGTTGAGCTTTTGCTTTGAAAATGCCTCCAAGCAAGAATTCGATCCCCACTTTTTCAAGGTTTTTTTCAATTCTGAGTTGGCTGTTTCAGTAGTGGTTTTTGCGTGTTTTAGGTCTGCCTCTCTTGTGTGCATATAATAGAATGTGTTTAGGTCAAAACTTGGGCATTAATCCATATGCATTGAAGAATCAAGATTTGCTTTTGATCACCATAACCAAGTTGCATATTTGCATCAAATCTGAGATTTTGTGCTTATTTTGACTTGGCACGAGTTTGATTGACTATCACATGATATTTGCAAGCTGTAATGATCACAAGAATCCTCTCACATCAATTTTTAGATTTTATTTGATTTAATATTGATTTAAAATGAATTAAATCAATAAAAAATAGATAAAATAGAAAAATAAATGAATGGCCATGAAACCAAGTATGGGACACTTGTGTGGCATGACAAGACTATATCAAGTGTAAAAAAGTGGGCCCTTTTGTCAAAAGTTGGAGTTTTGAGGATAGTTGACTTTTGGCAAATTTGGAAAAATGCCCAACTTCAACAATGCATAACTTCTTCAATTTTGAACTTTTGGAAGTGTTCTTAGACTTTTTAGAAACCTTGAGATGTCCTTTAATCAACCGTTTTTGTCTCATCTCATTTTGATGTTCCATTCTCAAGTTATAAGCTTTGGCAAAAAAGGTGTTTTTGTTGACTTTTAAAAATGACCTATAATGTCCAAATTTGTAACTTTTTGTGAGAGCATTTCTTTATCTTGGGGTGTGAAGATGGATTGTAGGAAATTGCATCCTCTTCAAAATGAGCTTTTGATGGGTCATTTCTCATAAAGTATGAGAAAGTTATGCTTGGTCAAAGTTGAGTTGACTTTTCCTGCAAAACCCTAATTTAGCAAGTTTTGAATCTTGATGAATTTTGAGCAATCCTTGATGAATCATGATCAACCCTTGATCAAATGATGAATTATCCTTCAAAATGAGAATGTTGACAAAAAATCTTGAGGTTTGACTATTTGTAGGCCACAGTTGACTTTTGCCCTAGCACAGTCGATTTTTGGGTCTCTTGAGCAATTGACTGACCAAACTTCCTCTGCAAGGCTTGAAATTTGGCATGGATGAACTTGAGAACATACTAAGACATTGGTAAGCACTTGAGGCCATTTGGATATGAGGACCTTAATGCAACACAAAACCCTAATTTTGACTTGACTGTCTTAGGAGGTGATTTGACTGTCCAATCCTTGAGCCAACTTGAGCAACTTGAAGATTATTCTTGACATGTCTTGAGGAATATGGGAGGGAAAATTTTGGGGTACAACAGTTTCCCCTGTTCAATTTTGTTAAACCTGAGGATATAGATTGGCTTTCGAGCCTCTCGTGATCCGAAGGTGGAAGATAATTGAACACTAGAGTGCCCAGAAATTTGCACTCGCATGGTGTAGTATCAGCATTGTGATGTCGGGAATGGGCTTACAGACGCCATTTGGAGATTGCTGGTAGGAGGATGGGATTACAGATGCCATCTGTAGGAGTGTCGATCACATAAGAGATTCTTTAGCGAGAACTTGCATACCTGTTGTTGTGAAAGATTCTGTTGGGGAAGTCTAACCTTTGTTGAAATTTAGGAATATGGCTTGTACTTCAACTGATAGAATGCCTCGGATGAGTCTTAAGAACCTGTCCATAATTCAATTGGGAGAAAACATCTTCATCAAGATCTAGGAACTGACTCGTGCTCAATGGAGTATACCGTTGAGGTTATAATACTCGTCCACACTATGACGTAGGGAAACATCTTCATCAAGATCTAGGAACTATCTCGTGCTCAATGGAGTATACCGTTGAGGTTATAGTACTCGTCCACACTATGACGTAGGGAAACATCTTCATCAAGATCTAGGAACTATCTCGTGCTCAATGGAGTATACCGTTGAGGTTATAGAACTTGTCCACACTATGACGGAGGAAAATATCTTCATCAAGATCTAGGAACTGTCTCGTGCTCAATGGAGTATACCATTGAGGTTATAGAACTTTTCCATACTATGACATAGGGAAACATCTTCATCAAGATCTAGGAACTGTCCCGTGCTCAATAGAGTATACCGTTGAGGTTATAGAACTTGTCCACACTATGACGGAGGAAAACATCAATATCTAGGAACTGACTCGTGCTCAATGGAGTATGCCGTTGAGGTTATAGTACCCGTCCACACTATGACGTAGGGAAACATCTTCATCAAGATCTAGGAACTATCTCGTGCTCAATGGAGTATACCGTTGAGGTTATAGAACTTGTCCACACTATGACGGAGGAAAACATCAAGATCTAGGAACTGAATCGTGCTCAATGGAGTATACCATTGAGGTTATAGTACTCGTCCACACTATGACGTAGGGAAACTGTCGAGATTGAGAACCTTATTTGAAATTCAACCGAGGATAATTCAATTGAGATTTAAGAACCGGTCAGGTCTTCAACGTAACTGAGAACTTTAACTGTATCTTTCCTGAAAGGTAAAGGTCAGTCATATGCAATGCATGATATGGATCAGGCAATGATGTTCTCGAAATAAATGAAATTGTATTCGTATGATGCGTATATGCATGTATCATGATGTATGAAAATGTGATGTTTTAGCTGGGGAAAATAAATCCCGGAGCTGCTGGAGAATAAAGTTGAGTTCTTCGTTTCTGCTGGGGATGATGAACTAAGATGATCGCGAGAATAGACCTGTAGGAGAAAAGAACTCCGTTGGGGAATAAACTTGATGAAGAGATTACTCCGAGGGGAATTATTATGTGGGGAGTTGATGCGTTGCTGAGGATTTTAACGATAAACTCAGCTGGGGATTCCGTTGATAAGCTCTGTTGGGGATTTCGATGATGAACTCCGTTGAGGATAGATTACCGTTGTTGTGATATTGAATCTGCTGAACTCCTGTTTGGGGAAAGAAAGGACTTCGCTGGGGATGATCTTTCAGTTGCAACTTGCTGAGGATAACCCAATTAGACTCTTGTGGGGATAACCCTCTGAATTTGGCTGAGGAGATTTATTTGCACTTTGCAGGGGATAAGCTTCCAGAATCTACTGGGTAAGGTGATTCAACTCTGGCGGGGAAGCTTTTTAGACTGCGCTGGGGAAGATTAAGATCTTCTGGGGATACCAAGCCTCTTTAGGGCTGATGGTAGATTAACTCTTCTTGGGGAGAGTATTGCTGATTTATTCGTAGCTGCAAGTCTCAGTTGGGAAATCTACCCTTACTGTTTTACTCTGCGGGGAGTGACGATATCATGGTCATATTCTTCAACTGAACCTACCTTGGTACCTTGGTGGACAGAACAACTAGACCGCTCGGACAATTCTTATTGCCCCTACTTCTGATATCACCCGTAATTCGTCCTTTGTTTCGCATGTAAATATTTACGAGCAGCAACTAATGTCAAATGCATATATAAAAAATGAACATTGGACGTTCTTTGCAAAACAAAACAGATAAAGGAAAAACAATTTGAAATTTGTCTGAAAATAAAGTTGTATGGATTTTGAAGTTTGGCCTATAAATAGGCATTTTTGTACAAGAGGCTGACATCCTAGTAAGAGAACGCTGCCGAACAAATAGATTTTATACAATTTGTGAAAAGAAAACAACAGCTATGTGAATAATCCCATTGGGTTCCAACTCTTCTATTGCCTTTATATCTTCAAGCATCTCATCACTTTGCTGCTTAGTTGAAGATGAATCTGTTTGATTGGTGCCGTCCGAGCTTGATAGGTGATACCGAAGTCTGGATGCAAGGTGATCCAATGAGACATAGTATTACGCTTTATCCCTAACTTTTTCTTGGACCGCCCTTTCGGGTTTTTAGTCCACCGGGATACCCTTTTTTGCCCAAGCCGCCTTTTCAGGTTTTTGACTTGCCGGGTGTACAAATTTTTCATTTTCATCCCTTATTTTTGCCCGAACCCTTTTGGTTCGCCGGGAAGCCCTTATTTTTTCCTAGGCCAGTCAACCTAGCGGGTCTTTGATTATGCGCAGTATCTTTTTACTATGTCTGCATTGACGGGGTGAGGAAGGTCATCACCATCCATGGTGGTTAGAATCATTGCTCCTCCTGAGAAGATGTTCTTAACCACAAATGGCCCTCCGTAAGTAGGGGTCCATTTGCCCCTGGGATCACCTTGAGGTAAGATAATGTGTTTGATTACCAGATCCCCAACATGATACTCTTGTCGTCTGACTTTCTTGTTAAATGCCTTGATCATCCGTTTTTGGTATGTCTGACCATGACAAATAGCAGTAAGTCTCTTTTCGTTGATTAGGTTCAGCTGATCAAGTCGGTTCTGAATCCAGTCATCTTCATTCAAACTTGCATCCTTCATGATCCGAAGAGAGGGTATCTGAACTTCAATAGGCAAGACAGCTTCCATGCCATAAACCAAGGAATAGGGTGTTGCCCCTGTTTACGTCCGTGTTGAGGTACGGTATCCATGAAGAGCAAACTGTAACATCTCGTGCCAGTCTTTGTATGTCACTGTCATCTTCTGCACAATCTTCTTAATGTTCTTATTTTCCGCTTCGACAGCCCTATTCATCTTCGGCCGGTAGGGAGAAGAGTTGTGATGTTGTATCTTGAATTGCTCGTAGAACTCAGTGATCATCTTGTTATTAAGATTGGTACCATTGTCCGTAATGATCCTCTCTGGTACACCGTATCGATAAATCAGATTGTGCCGAATGAATCGTGCCACGACGTTCTTGGTTACTGTAGCAATGGAAGCTGCTTCAACCCACTTTGTAAAGTAATCAATCGCTACCAGGATGAAACGATGCCCGTTGGATGCCGTAGGTCTGATTTCGCCGATCATATCAATGCCCCACATTGCAAAAGGCCAAGGTGCTGTCAAGACATTCAGAGGAACTGGAGGTACATGCACCTTATCAACATAGACTTGGCACTTGTGACATGTCCGAGAATGCTGATAACAGTCGGCTTCCATTGTGGACCAATAATATCCTGCCCGAAGGATTTTCTTTGCCATGGTATGTCCACTGGAATGAGTCCCGAAAGTACCTTCATGAAGCTCTGTCATGATCCTTTCTTCTTCAATCTTATCAACACAATGCAGTAAGGTTGAATCATGGTTACGCTTGTACAGAATGCCATTGTTGATAAAGAATTTCGCCACGAACCTCCTCAGAAACTTCATGTCATTAATAGATGCACCCTCGGGGTATTCTTGAGCTTCAAGGTACCTCTTCACCTCATGATACAAGGGCTTTTCTGTTACCTCTTCAGTCTCAAGATCGCAGCAATGTGCAGGTTCGTCCAATCTTTCAATAATGATCCAGGGAGCCTCGTTGTCCCAATTGACTTTGAACATAGAAGACATCGTAGCGAGCGCGTCCGCTAACTGATTCTCCTATCTGGGGAAGTGTTCAAAGTTGATCTCATAAAAATGGGGAAGTAGTGTCAATATATACTCCTTGTAAGGGATAAGATTCGGGTGTTTCGTATCCCACTCACCTTTGATCTGACTGATCACGAGAGCGGAATCTCCGAAGACACTTAGAAACTTAATCCTTAGGTAGATTGAAGCTCGAAGACCCATGATGCATGCTTCATACTCCACCATGTTGTTGGTGCAGTTGAAACACAGTCGGGCGGTAAACGGAGTATGAGAGCCTTTAGGAGATATGATCATAGCGCCAATTCCATTACCCAAAGCATTTGAAGCTCCATCAAAGTACATAGACCACCGAGATCCTTCCTCAGGTCCTTCATCCGGTCCAGGTGTCTCACAATCAGTTATCAACATGATATTCTTGTCCAGGAATTCAAAGTTCATTAGCTGGTAATCATCCACTGCCTGATGTTCCAAATGGTCTGCCAATACACTTCCCTTGATTGCTTTTTGAGTCGTGTACTGGATGTCATACTCAGTCAGGATCATCTGCCATCTTGCTATTCTTCCGGACAAGGCAGGCTTTTCGAAGATATACTTGATTGGATCCATCTTTGAAATCAATAGAGTAGTGTGAATCAGCATATACTGTCTCAGCCGACGAGCAGCCCATGCCAAAGCGCATCAAGTTTTCTCAAGCAGTGAGTATTGGGTCTCACAGTCAGTAAACTTTTTGTTAAGGTAATAAATAGCATGCTCTTTTCGGCCAAACTCGTCATGCTGCCCCAACACACACCCCCATCGAGTTATCGAGTACTGTCAAGTATAAGATCAGAGGTCTCCCTTCAACTGGTGGTATTAGAATGGGTGGCTCCTGGAGATACTCTTTGATCCTTTCGAAAGCAGCCTGGCATTCATCGTTCCAACGTACCACTTGATCTTTCTTCAGTAACTTGAAGATTGGCTCACAAGTAGCAGTCAGGTGCGAGATGAATCGGGCAATGTAGTTCAGTCGTCCTAGAAAGCCTATGACCTCCTTCTATGTCTTGGGAGCTGGAATCTCTTGTATGGCTTTCACTTTGGCAGGATCCACTTAAATACCTTTGTCGCTTACGACGAAACCCAGTAGTTTACCAGACCTCACCCCGAAGGTGCACTTGTTCGGGTTCAATCTCAGCTTGTACAACTTCAACCTGTCAAACAGCTTCTGTAGATGGCCAAGGTGTTCCTCCTCAGTCTGGGACCTCGCAATCATATCGTCAACATATACTTCAATCTCATGATGGATCATATCATGAAACAAAGCAACCATGGCACGCTGATACGTTGCCCCAGCATTCTTCAACCCAAAAGGCATGACCTTGTAACAAAAGGTTCCCCACTGAGTAACAAAGGTCGTCTTCTGCATGTCTTCGGGGGCCATCTTAATTTGATTATATCCGGAGAAACCATCCATAAAGGAGAAGACCTTATGTTGTGCGGTATTGTCAACCAGAACATCGATGTGGGGTAGAGGGAAGTCATCCTTGGGGCTTGCCCTGTTCAAATCCATGTATTCAACACACATTCGAACTTTCCCATCCTTCTTCGGCACAGGAACCACATTGGCGACCCACTGAGGGTAAGAAGTCACTGCTAGAAAACCGGCGTCAAACTGTTTCATAACTTCGACCTTGATTTTCTCAGACATCTCTGGGCGCATACGGCGATCCTTCTGTTTTACGGGAGGGCAGTCTTCCTTGGTAGGCAAGCGATGAACCACAATGTCAGTATCCAACCCAGGCATATCTTCGTAAGACCAGGAAAAGATCTCAACATAGTCATGCAGCATCTGAATCAACTGCTGCTTCACACTAAGCTCCATATTTGCACCGATCTTTACTTCCTTCTTGTCTGTTTCAGTACCCAGATTCACTGTTTCCACCGGCTCTTCATGTGGCTGAATGGCCCTCTCTTCCTGGAGTAGCAGTCTTGCAAGTTCGCCAGGCACTTCACAATCATCTTCACCTTCGTCTTCGACTAAGTTGATCAGATTTTCGAAGTCATAACTGGCAGTAGCAGAGTCGTTACCAGTGAGATCCAGAGTGGATTGAGACCTGTATATGTGAGTGTGTGTAAAATAGTTGTTTTGCAATATATAAGAAAAACAAGGAGCACAAGATTTGAAATGCAAGAAACGTCCAATACTTTTATTAATGATATATGAAAATTGCATACAAAATCCCTCACAAACGAAGCCACGGTGCCCCGGGTAAGACACCGGGCCATAAAGTTTCAAAACATTGTCTATTACAAATTCAAAACAAAGAGTTCATTACTGGTTAACAAAAGTAATAGGGATGAAGTCCTTTGCTGTCCAGTTATTTGGTCCACCTTCGGCCGTAGAATAGATCCAGCTGTCGAATTCAGACTCCTCCACATCATCCTCAATGGCATTTACTCCTGAGTTGCTGATGAACAGAGGAGGTCTTCCAATCCTTGCACTTTGAACAACCCTTTGAGCTTCTGCAGTGAAACCCAAACCAAACTTGTTAGTCTTCTGTGTGAAATCAGGAAGTCGGCCCCAATTTGCACACTCACCCTTCTCAATAACAGCCCGGGCATCCCTTAAGGAAGCCATCTTCATAGGAGAATCTTCAACCACAGTCTCAGCTGATGCCAGTGTCTGAGAAACCTCTTCAAAATGCTGAAATGGGGTTTCAATGAACTCCCCATCCATTTCTACGTATCGGAACGAGTTGAGGTGGCTGACCATATACTCTTCCTCTCCCTGTACTGTCACAATCTTCCCTCTGACTGGGTATTTCAGCTTCTGGTGGAGCGTTGAGGTTACAGCTCCAGCTTTGTGGATCCATGGACGACCCATCAAACAAGAATAGGATGGCCGAATGTCCATCACGTAGAATGTAGAATTGAAGACCTGAGAACCAACTTTAATTGGAATATTAACTTCTCCATGCACCATCCTTTTAGACCCGTCAAAGGCCCTGACAATGATGTTACTTGGCTTTAGCTCCAACCATTCGCAATCCAATCGGTCTAGAGCTTTCTTGGGCAAGACGTTTAGTGAGGAACCAGTGTCAACCAACACATGTGCAAGAGTAGTGCCCCTGCATTCAATGGAGACATGCAGGGCATCGTTATGGTTCTTCCCTTTAGCAGTCAAATCAGCGTCGGAGAAACCCAAACCATTATCAGCAGTTAAATTGGCCACATAATCGGTAAACTGATCAGCTGATGTCTCTTGTGGCACGTGGGCAGTTTTCAGGAAGGTAATCAGAGCCTTGGCATGGGCCTCTGAACACAACAACAGTGACAACATAGAAATCTTGGATGGGGTTTGCCCCAGTTGCTCAACCACGTTGTAATCACTCTTCTTAATAATCTTCAGAATCTCTTCCATCTCCTGCTTGGAAGATTCAACAGTGATTGTCTTTGGTGCCTCCGTCTGGGCAGGCACATCAGTGGTGATCCCTTTGCCCCGAGCGTTAGATGACTCAGCGACAGGGGTAAGGATAGGAACTTGATCAGGAATAGTGATAGGTACACTTGCAAGTGTAATGACAACAGGTCTTCGGACAGTTGGTGGAGCAATATTAGGTGAGAAAAGTCTACCACTGCGGGTGACTTTAGCAGGCCCGGTAATGTTGCTGACGCCGGTATCAACATCTGACTCTTGCTTAACTCCAAGAACATAAACATCTGCCCCATAGTGCCAAGGGACAGCTTTGTCAGAGGTGTAGGGAATGGGCCCCGGAACAGTGATAATCACAGGTGCGATCTTCGGACTAGATGTAATTCTAACAGGCTTCCTCGAGGGAGCCTTGGAAGAATTGTCGAAAATGGTAATGATGGCAACTTCTTTAGAGTGAATGGGTGGAACAACAACCTTTTCAAACAGGATCTCTTTACTATCCATCAGGTTTTGGATACCTGACTTCAGGAATGGGCAACCAGTAGGTAAAACGGAACACATATGACAACCTTCATCGCAGCCCGGAAATAAAATGGCTAACAATAGGTTCTTCTTGACAGTCATCAGAGGGGTAACAATGTCATCCACGAGAACTACAAACAAGTCCTCTTTTAGAGCATTCACTCCATGTTTGGGCATGGGAGCAATTACAACATTGGGCCTCTCGGGCGCCTCAAACTCAATCTCCTTTGCATCAATTAGGTCTTGCACCCTGTTCCTCAAAACCCAACAATCATCTGTATTATGCCCCGGGCTATCAGAGTGAAAAGCGCAGCGGGAATTAGGGTTTTACTTTGGTGATGTGGTACTTGGATTCTTCGGAGCTTCTTTTAGATTCACCAGATTGGTCTTCGGTAACTGTGGCAGAATCTGAGACAAAGCCATGCTGAGACGAGTGAATTGCCTTTGAGGTATCTCATCCTTTTGATGATTGTGATGCTGAGGAGCACCGACAGGTTTTGAAATAACAACCGCGTTGACAGCTTGGCGGTGTTCAGGTTTATTCTGTCTTCTCGAACTGTAGACAGCACTAGACTCTTTCTTAAACGGCTTCTTCTCAGTGCTTGATGAGGCACCCTTATGTATCTTTCCAGCCTTAATACCAGTTTCAATCCTCTCACCAGTCAAAATAAGATCTGTAAACCCAGCTGAAGAGCTTCCAATCAGATGGTTAAAGAATGGACCAGACAGTGTCCCCAAAAACATATCAACAAGTTCACGATCAGCCAAAGGTGGTTGCACCCTTCCGACAAGGTCTCTCCACTTCTGCGCATACTCTTTAAATCCTTCACCTGTTCCTATTAACATACCCTGGAGTTGGGTACGCGTAGGAGCGAGGTCGGAGTTATACTGATACTGCCTGTAAAATGCAGTAGCCAAATCCTCCCAGCTGCGGATACTAGCTCCGTCCAACTGATAAAACCACTCAAGCTGAGTCCCTGAGAGACTGTCTTGAAAGAAATGGATCCACAAGTTCTTATCAGCAGTGTAAGGTTGCATCTTCCTCACATATGACCGGAGGTGCAGCTTTGGACAGGAAACTCCGTCATACTTGGCAAAGGCAGGTGCCTTGAATTTATGGGGAATCACTACCCCAGATGATAGACCCAGATCTCCGAAGTCTAGATCGGGCACCTTCTGAATTTCCATAGCGCTTAAACGGTCTTCCAGCTGTTTGTACTTATCCTCAGCAGGAGGATACTATTCTTCATCGTAGTCCGTCTCATTGTTGGAGACCATAGGGCTAGGAGCCCTCCTTTCTTGTGGACTATCCTTCCCCCCAAATGAGGTGGTCAGATTAACTTCATTCTGCAGCCCATTTCTAAACCTGCGTCCAGTATTGAACAGGATGGTCCTCTTCTGCTTCTTCTTCTTCTTCTTCTTCTCTTTCAGAATCAAAGTCTTCAGGTCCTGCTGACCCTTAGCTAGATTCATGAACAACTCTTGAAACTGGGCATTCTGGACCTGGAGGTCCTTGATAGCTTGCTCAGTTGAAGGTTCAGTAGACATGATGATTGCTGAAATAAACAGCGAAGAAGATAAGAGACCTGTAAAGGGTACTTGTTTATGAAGTGCATGGGATGAAATGTGTATGATTTATGATTTCAACGACAATCGGGATTCAAATTTGTAAACAAGAAAGGAAACACACTTTATTAGATTTAAACTTCAAAATTTAAATTGTTCAACAAACTGCCCTTAGGCGTTACAAGAATGGAAATACTGAAAAGTAAATAAAAACTGTAAAAGAAATCATCAAAGGTCCATCAATGCTCCCATGGTCTCTTCTTCTCTGTGCAGACATAATCATTCAGGATCCGCTCGTTCTCCAGTTGCCTAGTCAGCTTCTGGATCTTCTTCTCCTGTTTATTGAACTTCTCCCGATAAGAATCCCGGTCTGCCCGCAGTTGCATCCAAGACCTCTTCAGTGTCCCAATATCATTGGGCATGTAAGGGTGGAGAATAGTTGAAGAACCCCCTCCTCATTAGCAACTTCAAGAGTAACAGGCCTAACAGTTTCATATGGCATACCTAGCTTCTGGGCACGGATGCGGACCCATCTGAGATATGGCTCCATTGGCAGAGAAGTCTTTGGACCCAACTCATGTGGATCAGATTGGTGAACTCTGTCCCAAGCCCTGATGAATCTACGACGTAGCTCGTCGCTATCTCCCTGGAAATCAAAGATGATATGGGGCATCAACATCTCATGAGGCCCTTCTCTTCTGGCTCTTCCAAACTGACGGAGAGCTAAGCATGGGTTGTAAGAAATCCCTCCATGGGTTCCGATCAATGGAACATTAGGATACTCTCCACAGCGGTCAATGACAGTCACCTCATCCATACCTTTGAGAGTCCAGATAATGTCATTATTAGAAAGAGACATCACCCTATAAGCCCATCCCATTCCTTCTTTGTTCTTCAGTACAGACTTAGGGAGGTGCGAAATAAACCACCTCGACAATAAAGGGGAACAACACATCAAAGTTCCCCGCTTTCGGGCAGTACGAGCATAGAGCTGATGAAGGATATCACCCAAGAGAGTGGGTACCGGATTCTGAGAGATAAAGATCTTTATGGCATTAATATCAACAAAAGTGTCAGGATTCAGAAACAATACAAGCCATAAATCAAGAGAGCCAGAATATCCTCGAACGCCTTAAAGTCTAAGTTGTCCCAGAAATAATTAGCTTTGTCAACCAAAAACTTAGCCAGAAAACCCTTAGCTCCACTTCTAGTCTCCCAGTTAGCCATTACCTCCTCCTTGGTCAAGTGAAGGGCTGCAGCAATCTCTTCAGGCCTGAGGGTCTTCTCCCAACCAGTAAGTGGAGTCTGCTCCAAAACAGAGATACCAAGCAGCTCAGAGAACTCTTCCAGGGTAGGAACCAACTGGAAGTCTTGAAAGGTGAAGCAATGGTATAACGGATCATAAAATTGGACCAGGACACTCATCATTTGTTCGTCCAATTTTGATGTGACCAAACTGAGAAGAGAACCATGCCTTCTGATGAAGGAAGTGGTGTCTGGAATCCTGACAACTAACTCTTTAAGCAGGGTAGGTACTTGGACAAAGTTGATCCGGATAGTATTCCTACGCATGGGCATCATGGTGACCTACAAAACAGAGCAAAGATGAAACCCTCTTGTCTTTGAAATAGGTTAGTCCTTATGCAAGATGTATGCAATGTTATGATGTCATGATGTCATGATAAAGGCACACCACAAGTATCTACAAAAAGCAAACATGGTAAAGGCACACAAGCCACACTGAGAGCCCTTAGATTTCAGGCTGTCATGGAGCTTAGGTACTACCCTCTTTCAGTTTAGTTGGTTTAAACCTGTCCTAAAAATAGTAATCGGGTTCTAGAGGATCTCAATATCACTGACTACCCTCAATCGGTCATAATTACAGTTTAGCAACCTTTTCTTGCGGCCGTAATCATTGCGAGAGTTTAGTCTCAATGAGTGTAGCATACTGCTACTGTTCTATGGCCAAGTTGGTCAATTTAAGGTTCTAAGTCCAGTTGGTGCTTAATGACTCCTTAGAAGATCCATATTCTCCTCATTCCAACACAAGGGATATCGGTACAGACCAAGGTGCCACACCAACATAGCTACTGCTTCATCCGTATCGGACTACGCCGTACAAATCCCTCACAGTTTATTGCTAATTACCTAAAGGGTATCCCCAGATCCGGGTTAGGATCTATAGAACTCCGATACAAGCCCACAAAATTAAAGCATACAAAACATACAATTGAAAACATAGTGATCTAATCCTAAGGTACACCTCACTTATAACATTATCCCCAGCAGAGTCGTCAGTTCTGTGATCGGTGGGAATGAGAACTGGCTGTTTTTGGAATGCTGGTTCGCGTTTTGCGTTTGTTTTTGCAAAATGTCGCGGTAAGCAAGAGTCGCCACCGTCTTTTATTTTATCCAACAAGGAAAGGAAAAAAGCACAGAAAAATTCCTTTTTCGAGATGTTTCTCGGGTTCGGGAGGTAGATTATAGAAAGGGAATGTGTTAGCACCCTTTCTATCCGTGGTTATCCACTGGCTCTTAGGTACTTTCTCATTGTGTTTTCAAAAAATTTCTTTTCTTTGTGTTTTGTGGGTTTGAAAAGAGTTTTGTTTTTGAAGAGAGTGTGAGTGCGAAAAGTTTTGTTTTGTTTTAAAAGGAGCAAGTACTTAAGAACATCTACCTACTCAAAAAAGGAATTAAACTGTGCAAGTGTCCTTTAGACAATTCTAGCCCACTATGAATGAGTAGGTAGCACCGTCGTTGGAGTTTAAGGATCAATTCGATTAAGGGACGTGTGGTCACTAAAGCAATGTTAGGACGCCTTAGTGGTAACCCTAATGTCTTAGATCATTTTAACTGAGGCAACCGTTTCGAGGCAACTATGATCTTTGGACAAAAGGGTGACCTCTAAAACTTCATATACTCAATGACCACGTTCGAAGGCAACCAAGTGAGGTGTACCCTAAGAGTGCGCATGTGTGAGTGTGTTATTTTCAGTTATTTTTATCTGTACATGTTAATGGTGAGCTACTGTTGATTTTAGGCCAGAAATTGATCTTGTCATGCATTTGCCTATTATTCAAACATGTGCGGAAATTAAATTGCGAAAGATAAATCTAAGCTATTACAAGGCGTCGAGTATTTACATCGCCAAAGACAAACCCTTTAAAATTAAATTGCGAAAAGTAAATAAAGGCGATAAATAAATAAATAAAGTCCTAAGTTAAAAACTATTACATTCTCGAAGCAGTTACAATATTGAAATATGGATCAAAAATAATACGCGCGCGAGAAATTTAAATCGGAGTGTCTTAGGGTTTTGACCCTTTTTATTCAATAAAGCATATTTTTTTGTTTTTTTGGATTAAAAATTAGTCTAAGTTAATAATTGAATAAAATGAAAATATTTTTGGGTTTTTATTTTAATTAAGGAAATAAAATAAGAATGGTTAAATATATTAAAAACCTAATTCTAAATTAATTTTAATTTATTGCAAAATATGTTATTATTAAACTTATTTAAACTAAATTAATTAATTATTATTTACAAAAATAAATAATAAAATTAATGGAATTAAAAAATATTATTTTTTTGTTTTCTGATTTTTTTATGAAAAAGGTTAATTAGTTAATTAATTAATTAAGATAATAATAATAATAATAAAATAGAAAAAATAATGAAAAGAAAATAAAATAAAGAACAAACTCAGGGGGGGTGTGGGCCTGAAAAGGGTGTTTGAATGGAAATTCCCAGGCCCAGAACGTCCAGCCTTGTTGGACTTTTGTGATTCAATGCATGCTTGTTGACCAGGGAGTATGATGAGCGCGCAATCTAGGCCCCTGGATCTGATCTGAAATCCATCTGGCAAGTGGATCTCTTGAGGTGCATGATGGACCATCCTTTGAGAATTGCACATGAATACCTGAAGAAAAAACAAATAAAGTGTTTTTGGGGGACCTGGGATTCGAACCCAGGTCCCAATGCTCACATGCCAGCGTGCTCAACCACCCAACCAAACTGCTCATTCGTTATTGGAATAGAAAACAAATAATATATTCAAAACAATTAATTATGCCCTGCAAAAATAAAAAAGCGCGCTAATGATTCAAACAGGCCAATGGATGCAAGCCACGTTATCATCTTCCTCAACGCATCCCTGGTTCGTTTACCTGCGGATTTTTATCCGCAGGAAGATTCGTAGGGCATCTCAAAAACCCTCTCCAGGGCATGTAAACGAAACCCAAGAGTATCAATGCACTCATCTCTTTCTCCTGGTCATCCCTGTAACCATTATTTGGCCCAATTTTCCCTGTAATTCAAATGCCTAAAAACAACACATCTAAACCCTAGATTTGGGCATCGTTATACAGGCCATGAAAATCAAATTGGATAAAGCCAAAACGTTCTAAATCAAATAACAAACACAAATATGCCAAGATTTTAAAGAAAAGATGCAAGAATTGGAGATTTGGATTCCATGTTTAGAGCTTGGTTCGTGATGACTTACAACGAGTTTTAGATGGTCTCAAGGGCTGCTTTTGATTGCTACAGCTTCACAGGATATCAGGATATCAGGAAAGGGAGTAGTGTTGAGCTTTTGCTTTGAAAATGCCTCCAAGCAAGAATTGGATCCCCACTTTTTCAAGGTTTTTTTCAATTCTGAGTTGGCCATTTCAGCAGTGGTTTTTGCATGTTTTAGGTCTGCCTCTCTTGTGTGCATATAATAGAATGTGTTTAGGCCAAAAATTGGGCATTAAACCATATGCATTGAAGAATCAAGATTTGCTTTTGATCACCATAACCAAGTTGCCATATTTGCATCAAATCTGAGATTTTGTGCTTATTTTGACTTGGCACGAGTTTGATTGACTATCACATGATATTTGCAAGCTGTAATGATCACAAGAATCCTCTTACATCAATTTTTAGATTTTATTTGATTTAATATTGATTTAAAATGAATTAAATCAATAAAAATTAAATAAAATAGAAAAATAAATGAATGGCCATGAAACCAAGTATGGGACACGTGTGTGGCATGACAAGACTATATCAAGTGGAAAAAAGTGGGCCCTTTTGTCAAAAGTTGGAGTTTTGAGGATAGTTGACTTTTGGCAAATTTGGAAAAATGCCCAACTTCAACAATGCATAACTTCTTCAATTTTGAACTTTTGGAAGTGTTCTTAGACTTTTTAGAAACCTTGAGATGTCCTTTAATCAACCCTTTTGGTCGCATCTCATTTTGATGTTCCATGCTCAAGTTATAAGCTTTGGCAAAAAAGGTGTTTTTGTTGACTTTCAAAAATGACCTATAATGTCCAAATTTGTAACTTTTTGTGAGAGCATTTCTTTATCTTGGGGTGTGAAGATGGATTGTAGGAAATTGCATCCTCTTCAAAATGAGCTTTTGATGGGTCATTTCTCATAAAGTATGAGAAAGTTATGCTTGGTCAAAGTTGAGTTGACTTTTCCTGCAAAACCCTAATTTAGCAAGTTTTGAATCTTGATGAATTTTGAGCAATCCTTGATGAATCATGATCAACCCTTGATCAAATGATGAATTATCCTTCAAAATGAGAATGTTGACAAAAAATCTTGAGGTTTGACTATTTGTAGGCCACAGTTGACTTTTGCCCTAGCACAGTCGATTTTTGGGTCTCTTGAGCAATTGACTGACCAAACTTCCTCTGCAAGGCTTGAAATTTGGCATGGATGAACTTGAGAACATACTAAGACATTGGTAAGCACTTGAGGCCATTTGGATATGAGGACCTTAATGCAACACAAAACCCTAATTTTGACTTGACTGTCTTAGGAGGTGATTTGACTGTCCAATCCTTGAGCCAACTTGAGCAACTTGAAGATTATTCTTGACATGTCTTGAGGAATATGGGAGGGAAAATTTTGGGGTACAACACGTGTATAAATTCATATTGGAAATAGGAGGAACCTGTGTAGGGTTGCTTCATGATGAGTCCGTGTAGAACTTCATCTTGGAAATAGGAGGAACCTGTGTAGGGTTGCCTGATGATGAGTCCGTGTAAAACTTCATCAGAAATTTCCTGAGAAGGAACCTGTGTAGGGTTTCTTCATGATGGTCAAGTAGATAGTTGTCCTGTCTGGTTTCAGGTGTTAATCTATAATCAGTCATCCACAGATAGTTTTTCTGGCTTGTTACAGATATTAATCTAGAATTTGAAAGGGTTGGTTGATGAGATAGTTGCCATGTCTTATTTCAGGTATTAATCTCTGACTTGAGAAAGAAACATAGTTTTCCTGGCTTGTTACAGGTGTTAATCTTTGACTTGAGAAAGAAAGATAGTTTTCATGGCTTGTTACAGGTGTTAATCTTCAATCTCTTCATGTAGATAGTTTTCCTGGCTTGTTACAGGTATTAATCTACAATCAGTCGTTCACGGATAGTTTTACTGGCTTGTTACAAGTATTAATCTGGAACATGAAAAGGTTGATGGTAGCCATCTGTTGATTGACCTTTTCCTGAAAAAGGTAAAACTTTAGTTGTATGCAATGTCATGATGTATGAAATGCATGATGTCATGGTGTTCTCAAAAATAAATGAGATTGTGTGGTATGCACTTATCATGTATGTAAATAGGATGTATGAAATATGAAATGTTTATTTAAGTGTATCTTTGTCTGGAAAAATAAATCCTTGACAAATGTCGGGGAGTCGTTAAATCATGGACTGTTGTTGAAGAGTTGGTGTGTCTTCAAACTTTGCTTAGAATGTTTCCACCAGGGATTCCTGTTTTATTGTTTGAGGAGAACTCCGCTGGGGAATATTGAAGACTCTGTTGGAGAGTGTTGATTCCTGCTTGGGAAAAGAGTTCTGGAGTCTCGCTTGTCCGTTGCTCTACTGGGGTCGAAGTTGAACTGATATCTGGTCGGGTCCAGGTTTCACAATAACTTGCTGAGGGTTATAGAGCAGTCTACTGGGGAAAGGGAGTTGTGGTCTTTTGATTTGTAGTAGTTGGAAAGGCAAACACAAACTGGGGAATCTGTAGTTTGTTGGGGAAATAAACCTTGTTGCCGGTCTACTAGAGAGGTGACGACTTTGCTGGGGAAAGTCCTCGAGGACTCTTGAGATTGTCTCAGCTGGGGAAAGGTTTTCAGAGATTAAACTCTTGCTGGGGAATCATCCTATGAGAAAAATTTCAGGGAGATTTGTCATTTTCCCCTAGCAGCAAATGTTTGTGGTATTTCCAGAAAATGTTTGATTATACGTAACCCTTTGCTCAGATTGACGTTCAATGTCCCAAGTGACGGAGATGGAGACTTTCCCTTGGTTACTCTGTAATTCTTGAGAGATTTCTTGGAATCTTGACTGGACAGCCCCAGGTGTGCTGGATAGTGACATGTCATGCCCCATTGTTTATAAGAGATTTGTCAATGGAAGTGCCATCCCATTTGAAGTGATTTTGTTCACCGAGAGAGTTTTCGTTCACTGGTTATTCATTGTGTGAATTTCTCCGCTGTCAAACAAATAGCCATATGCAAACAGTGATATTCGAGTAATGCAAAGTTTATGTTTGTCTTGAATTTTTTTGAAAAAAATAAATTTTGTAAGTAAAATTCAACTCGAGATTTTGAGTAAAGCCTTACAGGACTCAGGATACCTTTGTAACAGTATGCTTTCGAACTAACCCATGCTTCAATTAGGACTTTTAAAGGGTTATAGTGTGGCTTGGTTCACGGTTTAAAAAACAAAGGATAAATGCTCAAAGTGTATTTGTACCCACCCGTTCTTCGTGATCCTTCAGTCCTAAGCTTAGTTAATTGTGCGTTTGAACTTCAATTGAGTCTGGAATGACGCGTTGGTGATGGCTCAGACAAGTTAAGTTTGTTGGAAGGCAGCCATTTTTTGCAACATTTTTCGTGTTGTTGAGGATTTGTAGTGACCTCTTTCTTTTGATTTGTTAACCCTAATTTTTGTCTGACTGTTCTTGTTTTTAGATTACAGTCAGCGGGATGCCCCTGTTTTCTTTAAGTCTCCTTCGTAGATTTTAACTTAGTGGGCTTTTCTTTTTGAGAGATAATGATTGCCTATTTGGTAGGGAAACCTCACTGTCTTTTGATTCCAGAGGAATGTTTTTTGATGTCATTCGTTGTATTACGAAATGAGAGTTTGCGGCTAAACGCGTGCTTGAATCAACTGAGAGACTACCCTGCCCCATGTTTTGATTAAAGGTGTCAATTTGTGTAAGAAAGAAAACTTCTGCTACTTTGGCTCAAAGGGGTTGACTAGGGATTATCTTCCTTATAACTCCAGTGTTTAGGATTTGAAGGAATGCATGTACATCGTCAGCAAGGTTTGTTCAAAAGCATACTGTGTGAGATTATGGCATTGTTTTCGTCATCCTCCCTCTAAAGGCTTGTAACTTTTAGCAAGAGTTGAATGTCATAAAGTGAGTAAAAAGCATAGTTTAAATGTAATGAAAATGAGTGGATCAAATCAAGACAAACATATGCAATGCATTAATGAAACAAAGTTTGACATTAATAGATAATTGTTTGAATAACAAAAGAAATAACAATTGAAAATTCAAAATGAACAAGGCGCTCTCAATGATTTGACACAGGAGTAGTGATCATGTTTAGAGTCTCTGGAGGGTCAAACTCGATCTCCTTGGCGTCAATCAAATTCTGAATCTTGTACTTCAACGCCCAACAATTGTTAGTGTCATGTCCGGGGCTGTCAGAATGATAAGCACACGTTGCATTAGGATTATAGTTAGGAGAAGAAGTTTTGGGGTTCGGATGAGGTCCTATCAATGTAATAAGATTCATCCTCAACAAGTGTTGTAGCGCTTGATACAACGGCATGTTGATGTTGGTAAACTGTCTTTTGGGCTCGTTTGGCCTTTGTTGATTTCCCCTTTGCTATTGGCGTTGGGATGCAGAACCAGAGATCAGGACTGCCCCCACGTGTTGGTTATGACGACTCTTTTGACCAGACACTTCATTGGACTCTTTCTTCTCATTGTATGGCTTTTTCTGAGCATCAGAGGGTGTAGCTCCTTGGATCTTTCCACTTTTGATGCCAGCTTCGAACCTTTCTCCGGTTAGTATTAACTCGGTGAACCCGACTGAGGAGCTTCCAATTAGATGTTTGAAGAAAGGCCCTATCAAAGTTCCCATGAAGATGTTAATCAGCTCCCTGTCAGTTAAAGGGGGTTGCACCCTACCAGCCAGATCTCTCCACTTTTGGGCGTATCCTTTGAAGCTCTCGTTGGAACCCATGGTCATGTTCTGCAATTGCACACGAGTTGGTGTAAGATTAGCATTGTACTGATACTGTTTGTAGAAAGCAGCAGCTAAATCCTCCCAGGTGTGGATGCGAGAACTCTCCAATTGATAGAACCATTCGAGTTGAGACCCTACTAGGCTTTCTTGGAAGAAATGGATCAAAGCTTTGGATCAGTTGTGTATGTTTGTATCTTGCGGACATAAGACTTTAAGTGCATCTTAGGGCAAGAGACTCCATCGTACAAGACATAGGTAGGGATTTTGAATTTTGGGGGGATGACCACTCCAGAAACCAAACTCATGTCTCCTAAATCCAAGTCGGGTATCTGTTGAATCTCCATACACTGAGGAGATCCTCCAGCTGTTTTTACTTGTCAATAGTGGGAGGAGATTGTTCTTCACAGTAGTCAGCTTCAGCTTCATCAATCTCCAGACTGTTGTCTTCTTCATGACTATCCCCCATGCTGGATGGAGTTGAAAGATCTAGAGCTCTCTTGACTGGTCCTCTAGGTCTTCTTCTCAAGTTCAGGACACCTACTGACTTCTTGGACTTCTCCCTCTTGTCTTTGAGAAGGAGAGTTTTCAGATCCTCTTGCCCCTTAGCCATAGCCAGGAACATTTGTTGGAATTGAGCGTTTTGAGCTTGGAGATCTTTCACCGTTTGTTCCATATCCATCTTACTGAAATAAACAGTAGGAAGATAAGGATACCTATATGGGAGAAACCTGTCATGTGGATGCATGTTTTCAAGGATCTCGCAGGGTTAGTAGTCACTTATAATTTTGGACTGAAGAACTTTGTATCGGTGGATGTCTTTCCACAAGAATTAAGCTCATCATGTCAAGTGGGTTGTATCCCTTTGACTCGAATTGTTGTACTTGATAGCGTTTGGTTAGAAGGAAGTAAATCCTCTTGCCCCTTGATAGATGTCTGGTTCAACGTGACCCTGCATCAAAGACCCTTGAGATCCTTGAAATGCTATGGTTCAATGTTATTGAAAATGCTATGGTATGATGTTGTGATGTTATGTACAAATATGCGAGGTAAGCAAGTTTATATATAAATAATCATATTCACACAAAGCAAACAAATCCTTAATTTTAGGCTTACATGGAGTTTTGTAGGTGAGTACCCTCTTGAATTTTAGTTGGCTCAACCTGTCCTAGTTAATAGTAATTGGGTTCTAAGGGGTCTCAATATCACTGACCTTTCCCATAAGCTCCGTTCGATCGGCAATTGACTTTCAACCAAACAAAACTCAGGAGTCAAGTCTCAATGGGTGTAGCATCGAGTATCAACCAATTTTCAGCTTTACACCGAAACCAGCTATCTCACTACTCCCTAATCGCCAAGTTGGTCCAGTAAGGTTCTAAGGTCAGTTGATTCTTCATGGCACCACGCGGAGGCTCCGTACTCTCCTTGATTCGACTCAAGGGTTACCGGTACCAACCAAAGTGCCACATAAACATAGCTACTTCTCCAACTGTGTCGGTATACCCCGCACAGTTCCCTCACAATCTATTGCTACTTACCTAAAAGGTGTCCCCAAATCCGGGTGTAGGATTTAAAACAAACCCAAACAAGGAACCAAAATGCAAATAAAAAAATGTAAGCAAGTAAATGTGATCTATCCCTAAGGTAACCCCACTTTTAGAATTTTCCCCAGCAGAGCCGCCAGTTCTGTGATACGGTGGAAGAACTGACTTGGTTGTTTTGCGTTTGTGTTTGCAAATGTTGCGGTTTAGCAAGAGTCTCCACCGACTTTTATTTTATCCAATAAGGAAAGGTGAAAAAGCACAAGAAAGACCTTTAGAGATGTTTTCTTGAGTTCGGGGGGTAGATTATGAAAAGAGAAGGTATTAGCACCCTTTTCATCCATGGTTTTCCGTGGGCTCTTAGTTGCTTGCTAGATCACTTACTTTGTTTGAAAATATGCTTTGTGTTGTGGTTTTTTGAAAGTATTTTGAAAAGGCGCCATCATTTAGGAAAACTTTGTAATAGTTCTCGTTCATAAGAACGTATACAAAGTGTTGATCCTTTGAAAATGTTTCAAAGTGAGAGTGTCGGTGTATAGAATGTTTTTGTTGTAAGCAAGCGAGCAACTAGGAGCGAATCTACCTACTCAAAAGGTCTTAATTTGTACTTTTCCTCCTCCTTTAGATGTTTCTATCTTACCATTGATTTGGTAAGAAGTCCCATCGTTGGATGTGAAGGGACGAGTGTGGGACGTTTGTATATTCATAGAAGGCAACCTATGGGACGTTTTAGCAACGTCGTTTTAGGGACTAGATCATTTACCGAAGGCAACATCGAGGGTCATCGAGGGACTACGATCTTTTATCAAGGGTCTTTGCTAAAACGCCCATGTTCGAGGGACATGACTATTTTTCCGATAGGCAACAAGTGAGATTACCTTAAGGGTGCTAGTGTGTTTGATTGCATGCATTTTAGTCTTGATTAGGTTGATCTATTTGTCAATTTCATGTCTTACTATACACACCCTAATTACTAGCATTTATATTCGAAAGCGATAAATTGCATAAATGTAAAGTCCTACGCTATTACAATATTTTAGGGATGGGGGTACATATTTATGAATGGGGGTTGCAAATAAAATGAAATCCTAAGTTACTATTACAACCATATTGAAATGTACAATATAAGAAAGAAAAAGGACTTGTTTAGAAAATGTTTTTCATCTTAATGAGAAAAAAAAATTAATAAAAGAAAAATATTTTTATGTCTCTTTATGTTAATATAAAAATGATGAAAAGGAAAATAAATGAAAGATAGAAACAACGTGCTGCTGTAAGAAGAACAACAAGGATCAGAAGTTCTGAAGCCAGGCGCGTGATGAATCAGAAAGGAACGTCAGAAGTTCTGGATTGATACACTTTGAGATCCTGCAAGACACATTAGAGGGAAAACACAGAAGTTCTGGGTTCCTATGTGTTGAACTTCTGAATATTAGAACAATGAGAAAGTCTTAGAAATTCTGTGCGTGTCAAAACAGTAGGAAGAACTCAGAAGTTCAGTTTGTGTTAATAGCGCATGAAAATCAAAAGTTCTAAGTATTAAAACAGTGAGTGAACAATCAGCAGTTCAGTATGCATTAACAGTGAGGAGAACTCAGAAGTTTTGTGTTGTGTTAAAGTTGTGAGTGAACATTAGAAGTTCTATGCAATATTCAGTTCTTATTAAACAACAAATCAGAAGGATAACAGCACAACAATTTATAGAAGTTCTAATCCTAAATTTGAGTCTAGCCTTAATCAAGAAGTTCTGATCCACAGTTTTTCTACTTATGCAATGATATGGACAATATCAATACTGTGATATTTACATATTTGATGATGTTTTGAATGAAAAGATGCAAACTAAAAAAAAAAAAAACTCACCTTGAATCTAGAGTGTATGCTTGGAGCTTTGGGCTGCTGCCTTCAAATGTTCTGGTGTCAGCGCGAGTAACGAAACAATGGTTATATTCTCTGATCCAAAAGGAAGAACAAAGGTTTGGTTTTCTATTTGGGAAATCTGGATTTTTATGAAGTTTTACAACTTCCTTTTCTCTCTTTTTGGCCAATCTCTCTCCAAAAGCCCGCCAGCCCCTTTGCAAGTGTGATGGAGCAACTTATTTATAGGTGAATTTGTTGTGATTTTGGGGGGGAAAACAAATGGGATTTGAACCTTTTTGGTATCCTGTTCCCTTGCCTTTTGATCACAGTCTTCGTATGCTAGTTTGGTGCAATTATAGGATGCAGGCGTAGGCTTAATTAGTTGTTGGTTATAGGTCTGCAGCGGGTTGTATAAACAAGATTTTGGGATTTGGTCAAGTTCTGACCAAAGCGTTGAATATAGCCTTCATATGCTAAAACACTGCCTTGTTCTTGAAGCAAGCATGGTGGTTAGCAGCTTTTAGCCATGCTTAAACTGGATTTGTCAATAGGAATTAAGGAAAAACAAAAAACAAAGCATGGGCCTAGTACCAAAGTTTTCTATCCCAAGATAGTAGAGGTACGCGTGGTGGAAATCCTTTGGATAAAGACTCAAAAGTGGTTGTGAGCATTAAATGATGATGAGACTTATCACAACCAGAAATCCTGCAACGTGATATTCTACACCATGGCTTAGTTCTGGATCAGAAGTTCTGCTTCAGCGTAGCATCCAACCTCTGATCTTTGTATCTTCTGGCTCCAACATGTTCTGAAGGAGCCCTCAGACTTTCCAGGAAGCTTGCAGCATGTCTTGTAACCTTTTTGAATTACCCTTACAAACTCTGACCGAACCTTTGTGAAAACTTGCCCAGAAGTTCTGACCAAACTCTGTCTTGAAAGTGTCCAGAATTTGCTGAGTGTTTCAGTTTCAGGGACGTGTCTTTGAGAAGTTATAACTTGAAATCCCAACATTTCTAGGATAAGTTTTGTTCTGCAATGTTTTAGATCTTGTTGAGATCTATAACTTTTGAATCAGAAGTTCTTCCAGAATCAGCTTTCATCATGGTGATAATCTGGCCAGAAGTTCTGAGCTTGTCATATTTTCTTAAACACTTAGAAAAAATTCTAAGTATTTAGAATTTTGACTTTTTGGATTTCTTGATGAAATAAAACTTCATATTTCAACATGTCTTGATGAAATATGATTCTTGAAATTTTATTTTGATCCAAAAGTCAAAGTTTGACTTTTCAGTGTGCAAATGACCATTTTGCCCTGGTGAGTGATTTTCTTGGAAAATTTGTAGTTCAAGGCTTGGAATTGGATGGAAGCAAACTTGAGGATCCAGGGTAATTATTTGATAAATGAGAGGGAAAATTTTGGGGTACAACACATACCTACACTATATGTTAAGTCAGGCCTCGTGTGACAAAGGTGTTTTAATGACCCAATAAGTCTTCTATATTGGGTTGGGTCGACATCATCTTCATCTGCATCTTTCGGCAGTTGCAGTCTTGGTTGTGCAGGTGTCGAAGTCGAGTTGCATTCTTCCATCTAAAATCTCTTGAGAATTTCTCCTTCATATATTCTTTGATGCATCATCAAACCTCTAATACTCTTGTAGAATTCGATGCCAAGGAAATATGAAATGTCACCCAGATCAGATATTTTGAATTCTTTGCTGAGATCACCTTTGAAGTCTTCGATCTCACTTTTGCATCTATATGTTATCAGTAAACCATCGACATAGAGATATATTATAAGCAATTCACTATTGCTTCTTATTACATATACTCCATGTTCAGTTGTGCACTTCACAAATTCCTTCTCCCTTAGAAAACTATCAATCTTCTTATTTCAAGCTCTTGGAGCTTGTTTCAATCCATACAGGCTTTATGAAGAATGTACACCTTTCTCTCTTTGCCATGTTTCATAAACCCAACTGGTTGTTTAACATAACTTCTTCGTCTAAGGGTCCATTCAGGAATGCACACTTCGTGTCCATCTGATATGTGCCAACTAGTTATTTCTGCAAGACCAACAACCAACCCGATTGTTTTGATTCTATCCACAGGTGAAAAAAATTCATCGAAGTCTATTCCTTATTTCTGGAGAAATCCTTTCGCCACTAGCCCTGCTTTGTGTTGAGTTACTTCTTCTTTGGGATTCATATTCACTTTGTATACCCATTTGACATCAATTTCCTTCTTTCCTTGAGGCAATTCGATAAGTGACCGAGTGTTGTTGTCTTCAATGGACTTCACTTCTTCGTTCATTGCTTTCACCCACTTCAAATCCTTCAATGCTTCAGCTGCATTGACTGGTTTGACATCTGCATAAAAATCATAATGCACCATCTCACCTTTGTTATCAACCACATCATCTGATGTAACCACACAATCTTGAAACCTTGCATGTATGCATATTGTTCTTTGAGGTCTGCTTCTACTTGGTTGATCTCTAACTTCTTCCTCTTGTCTAACTTCCTCTTGTCGAACTTCTCTTTCGACTTGAGTTTTTGGTTCTTCAAGTAGGATTCTCACTGAATCTTTTTTGACATTTTCAGTCCAATCCCATTCCTTAAGCTCATCTATGGTCACTCCCTGCTAATAATAATATGCTTGTTCACTGGGTCGAACAACTTGTAACCTCATATCGAATGATATCCTACTAGGATCATTTGACTCGACTTGCCATCAAGTTTTCTTCTCAATGGATTTGACACATGTCTATGTGTAATAGATCCAAATAACTTTAGACGAATCAAGCTAGGCTTCATACTATATCAACATTCTTATGGCGTAATTCCTTCTAGCTTCTTCGTCGAACATCTGTTCAAAATGTATGTTGTAGTCGACACAGCTTCACCTAAAAACTCTTTAGGTAAATTCTTACCTTTCAACATACTTCTCACATATTCATGATGGATTAATTCTTCCTCTCTGTAGTTCCATTATGTTGTGGTGTGTAGGGTGGCACCACCTCATGCAAATTCCTTCTTATTCACATAATTTGTCGATTTCTTTCGGCACATGTTCTCCACCACCACCAGTTCTCAAAACTTTGAGCTTTCGACCAATTTTCCTTTCGACCATAGATTTAAACTTTTTAAATACCCCGATCACTTCACTTTTCTTCTTGATCCGGTAAGTCCATAGTTTTTGACTGAAATCATCTATAAATATGACAAAGTATTTGTTATCTCCATTTGAATCCACTTGGATTGGTCCATATACATCAGAGTATATGACTTCAAGAATAGACTTTGACCTACTTCCTGAATCCTTGTTGAATTTATTCTTGTGTTGCTTTGCCTGCACACATTCCTCGCACACCTCGTTTGGAATGTCGATTTCTGGCAACCATGAAACCATATTTCTTCTCTTCAAATCTATGATGTCTCTGATGTTGATATGGCCTAGTCGATAATTCCATATCCATTCATCTCTGCTAGATGAAGTCGAAAGGCACTTGTGCTCCATCACATTAATGTCAATCTTGAAAGTCCTATTCTGAGACATGGGATCCTTCAAGATTAACCTTCCATCTGCGTTAATGACTCTCATCATCTTGTCTTTGATCGACACTTTATATTTCTTTTCTACCAACTTCCCTCATGCTGAGCAAATTGCTCTTTATGCTTGGTATGTATAACACATTAGAAATTACTGACCTCTTTCCATCTTTCCTCATAATCATAACATCACCAATACCTTCAGCTACTAGGGTATTGTCATTTGAAAATTTACCATGTTCTTCATTGAGGGATTTATGTTGACAAACCAATATTTCCTTCCAGACATATGTGATGAGCATCTTGAATCTAAGTACCATTGGTCCTTGAATCTATATTCATCTTTTGTTGTGACCATCAACATCATCTCTTCTTCATACTTTGGGAACTTTGCATCACTTTCTTTATTCTTTTGCTTTTCTGGACAATCACTAGAATATTGACCATACTTCTAACAATTGTAACATTGAATGCGACTCTTGTCAGGTTTTCGACCACCACCTCTTCATCTATTTGCAACACCACCTCTTTGTTTTCCTTGGTATGGTCTTCTCTGATTTGACTATTTTATTCGTGTTGGTTTCCTCTACCAGTCAAATTATTGTAGCCACCTCTACCTTTGTTGTCAAACCACTTTCCTTTGCCTTTTGTGTCTTTTGCTGACTGAGCATACAGAGCCATATCACTTTTTGACTTGCCTGCAACTCTTTCAACCATTCTTTGTTCATGAGATTCAAGCGTCCCTTGAAGTTCTTCCTCCGACAATGTTTACATGTCCTTCAATTCTTCTATGTCAACTAGCACATGATGGAACTTTGAAGCCAAAGATCTCAAGATCTTCTAAACAACTACTCTTGTTGTTAAAATCTCTCCACAAGTCTTGATTTAATTCACTAGTTTCATAACCCTAGTGAAGAAATCATATATGCTTTCTCTTTCTTCCATCTAAAGAAATTCATATGTTCTTTTGTGAGTTTGTAACCTCACCTCTTTCACCTTCTCATCGCCTCCAAACAATTTCTTCAGAAACTCCCAAGCTTCTTTTGCAAATTCTACATCACTAACCTTTTCGAAATTGTCTGGACTGACAGATTGATGAATTATAAAGAGCGGTTTATAATTCTTCTTCTTCGATTATTTGTATTTTGCCTCTTTTTTTCTGAAGCGTCTTCATCAAGTGGTTTTAATTCATATTTTACAAGTTTCCAAAGACCTTGAAAACAAAATATAACCTTCATCTGTTTGCACTAATTCTCATAGTTATCACCTTTAAGAATCAGAAGATTTGATGGAAAATTTCCACTTGCATAATTCATCGTCATTGATTTTCTTCTTCTTCCCTTGATCGCTCAACTAGAGCTCTTGATACCAGATGTTGGAAATCCACCAAAATCTATAATAAATTTCTATAAATTTTAATGGACAAGATTGATATCACCACACAATAACAATGAATTATGAAAGAAAGAAAGAAAGAAAGAATACAATGATTATTCTGCCGAGTTTTTATCAGCTCACAAACTGTGGAAAAACTTTCTTATTCACTTGCAACTGCAAATTCTATGAATACAACTTGATTTCTTCATTGCAAAAATAAGGTTTATTACCTCTATTTATAGATTTATGTTAGCTTGCTCTCTAAGTCAAAACCTAAAATTATAAAAGTCCAAAATACCTATTTTAGAACTGTTTTGATCTGGCCAAGTGCTTAGGCATGGCCCAATCCACTTCTACATCAAAGATGGCCCAATAACTTTGGCCCAATCAATTGGAGCAGATAAAGGACACCTTTCCTCTCCGCTACTCAATCGAGGACACGTGGTCGGTTGTCCTCCAGGACCAATGTGACCACAGCTGCCCTCGGAAGCACCTCTTCCCACAACTGCTTCTGCCCCTCAGTCAAGGACACATGGTCTGTTGTCCTCCCAGGACCAACAAGACCTTATCTGCATGCTCAAACAGGCTAGTCCTCATCCTGCCAATCACACAAGGACAACCACCAAGGAATGGCCAGAATCATCTTTGCCCGTGAACACCTATCTGTTCGTCATAACGGCCAGCTTCCTCCCCGGTCTTCTCGACACACGTAGAGCAGACACCCAGAAAATGCTCATAAATACTTCTACATGTCATCTCATCCTTGCTCAATGCAAGGCCTAGTTACGGGAACAACTGCCCGTTTTGACCCAGTCATGGCATTTACCTATTTTTGCGAACCCGTATATATTGGCCTAAAAATAGGAACCAATGGCTACGCGTCAGGGGAACATTATATAAACCATCACACATGTGAGGGCCAGGTATTCACAATCTCACACCTTAAACCCACATATTCTGCTTGTATCTCTTGGCTCCCACACTTACTTGATCGTCGGAGTACCTTGCAGGTATAACCCCCCCTTCTCATCGACTTTTCCAGCCTGTCAAAGATCATCCTCCGGCCAGCTTGCAGGTTCTGATCAACCAGTAAGATCAGTGGGGTCGTCTGTGGGAACTATCTTCCCCATTTTCTGTTCCCCATAATCTGCAGACCAAAGATCCTTATTCATCAATCATGACCGACCATGATGATCACCAACTATATGGAAAGACTGTGCTCTCCCCGGCATACAAGACCGACAGAAGCCAAGAACATCCTCACCTTAAGGAGAACTTCAACGCTCGTGACAGACATCTGCATCCCCATATTCCACTAACGCTAATTGTGACAACAATTTATTCTTGGACGAACAGTTTCCCAAGAACCCCGTCGAAGACCGGCCCGAGATTCTACAACTGGTCCTCGTTCCGGAGAACGTCGACCTAGCCATAGCAGCACTGATCCCATCCCTTAACCAAACCAACTCCCTCATCCTCCATTAGAGCAAAGGGACAGGGGCTCTAGAGCGGAAACATTCAAGGTATCCCCCTCAGAGACACCGACAACATAACTCCTCTACCATATCGCCTCCCCGAGGTCGGCGTCCTCCAAGAAAGGAAAGGCTCGTCATTTCTTTTCACGAGAAACATGATCGAGCATCTCCCAAGAAGGATAAAGACTCTCCTCTTTCCAAAAAGACGAAGAGCACGTTACTATTACCCAAACCAAGGCGACGAGGGCGCCTCTCCCCTCGACAAGATAATGACGCCCGACGAGGAAGAAACCATCACTCCCCGCCATCATCGCCAGAAGAGATCGATGACGACGAGCCCTGCAGTCTATTATCAAAAGAAATTATGGAGGCACGACTTTCGGTCGGCCTTGAGAAGCCTCCCCCATTGGGATCCTACGACGGTATGGTCGACCCAGATGACCACATAGAAGACATTGACTCCCAACTTGATTACCGAGACGTGAATGGCACAATTAAATGCAGGTTGTTCCTGACCACTCTAAGAAAAGGTTCTATGGCTTGGTACAAGAGTCTGCTCGCTGAATCTTTCACTTCTTGGAAATAGATGGGAAATATGTTCTCGAGGCACTTCACTGCCTCTCACCGTCATCCGAAGACAGAGGCCTCGCTAGAAGCGACCATACAAGGAAAAGAAGAGTCTATATGAGCATACATCGAGAGGTTTAACAGAGAAGTCGTTCAGGTCTCCACGATTGACAATATGAAAAAAGTATTTTCTCGAGTAAGACTTGTGCCCCCGTAGCGATTTTTCCAAATTAGTTGGCATAAAAACACCAGCCACACTAGACGCCCTTCTCCTCAAAGCCCAGGTGCACATCCAGTACGAGGAGAAAGTGACCACAAATTATGCTCGACATCGCAGTAGAAATGATCTCACCAGCCTCCCCGATGATAGGAGTGTATAAACAAACAATGTTCCCTGCGAACATAACTGCTCAGCTGGCACATGTTCCGCACGAACACAACTGCCAAGCAGGGACATGTTCCCCGCGAACACAACTGCCGAGCAGTCACATATTCCCCGCGAACACAACTACTCAGTATGCACATGTTCCCCGCGAACACAACTGTCGAGCATGCATACGTTCCCTGCGAACACTCCAGCCTAACAGGCATATGTTCCCTGCGAATGCAACACCGAGCAAACATCATGTTGAAGCTCGCAGGCACAAAAAAGAGAGGCTGATTAAGTCTGTCATCCAAGAGATACTATCGTGTCCGAGAAAAAACGAAAATGGGGCATAATATCTCGAAAACCTGCACGGGGAACAACTTGCTCGACCTTGGAACACCGAAAAACTAAACAATATTATAGTTAAGATACTAATACAATCGACATGTCTCGTCGAAACAACGAACACAGTTTTCCCGACCACATGTGCATGCCCAGGTACAAGCATGACACTCCAAATTAAATAAAGAAGCAAGTTTCCACTCTTTCAACTAGCAGATTCTTAGCCCGACATGAAAAACTCAAGCGAGCTCCACCGTCGTTGTACCACGATGGCAGAACACCCAGCTCACGAGGGAAAGTTCACGCCGCTGAGCTCAGACCCTTAAAACGAGACCTGAGTTCTGACCCATGTCAGGTGATCACCCTGTTCGTTTAACCAGTCACCCACACTGGCTAACTCAAATACTAACGAGCAAACCCCCGAAACTCTTAATCAAAATAAAACGTCTCATGCAAACAAGCATACAAACATGCATAAACCTAATAAATAACAATATACCACGTACGAGCATGTCCTCGTAAAGATTACAAAGCATCCCCGTTGCGAACAACAAGAACCAACAACATGTTTTCCTCCTCGGCGTACGCGCTGGCCCCAAGTCATCACTCATATGCCTAGAAGCAACGACTTGGTGGACTCCTATTCTGGTCTAGCCAAATGTCTAGGCATGGCAATCCACTTCTACATCCAAGATGGCCCAATAACTTTAGCTCAATAAATTGGAGCAGATAAATGACACATTTCTCCTCTGCCCTTCAACCGGTGACATGTGTTCGGTTGTCCCTCCAGGACCAACGTGACCACCGCTGCCCTCGGCAGCATCTCTGCCCGCAGCTGCTTCTGCCCCTCGGTCAGGGACACATGGTTTTTCCCCCCAGGACCAACAAGACCTTATCTCTCCGCTCAAACAGGCTAGTCCTCATCCTACCAGGCACACGAGGACAGTCACCCAAGAATGGTTAGAATCATCTTTTTCCGTGAACACCTCTCTGCTCATTATAACGACCAGTTTCCTTCCCGGTCTGCTCGATAGACATAGGGAAGACACCCAAGAAACGCTCATAAACGCTTTTTCCCGTCATCTTATCCTTGCTCGATGCAACGACTAGTTACGGGCACGACTGCCCGTTTTGACTCAGTCCTAGCAGTTACCTATTTTTGCAGACCCGCATATCTAGGCCCAAAAATATGAACTAATGGCTACGTACCGGGGGAACATTATATAAACCCTCACACATGTGAGGGCCAGGTATTCACAATCTCACACCTTAAACTATCATATTCTGCTTGTATCTCTTGGCTCCCACACTTACTTGATCGTCGGAGTGTCTTGCAGGTATAACCCACCTCCTTCTCATCGACTTTTTCAGCCCATCAAAGATCATCCTCCGGTCAGCTTACAGGTTCTGATCAACCGGTAAGATCAAGAACTAAATCAAATCTATCTAATTTAGACCTAAATCAAATCTATCTAATTTAGACCTAAATCAAATCTATTTATTTTAGATCTAAATCAAATTTGTGTGTAACAAATTATTTCCACACTTCAACAACTACAAGCACTTTGACAAATACATAGTTTCGACACAAACAAATTACAATTTAACATTTTATGAATTTAACTCAATAAATGTTAAACCTACTAAAATCATCTGACTTATCAACCAAACTGATTTAACAGAATCTGTCGAAAACCAAAATTTTATCGATCAAACCTTTAAAATGAAATCACAGTTTACGTCGAATTTATATTGAGTCTGATATCGATCTGAACCGACCGATTGTGCATCCTTAGATTATGGAGTTAAAAACTCATTCTACGCACCACTTAAATTTTGAGCCTTCCCTTCATTGCTCATGTCACGTCCACTTCACTCATTAAAGAAAAATAAATAATGGTAATGCAATTCAACTGTGTGATGTAAATGAAAGCAATTAAACTGTTTTAAATACAACAGGTTCTGTCTAAACTGTGAAGCACATGCATGGCCTTTAAAGCTTGTCAGAATCGATTATTGAGAAAGAAGAAGAGGTCCGCCATCCTGCATGGCGTAACTGTATAGAGCCCGATAAAGAAGAAGGGATCCGTGCATACTTGTCTTTTTCATCTTCTGAAACGCTCCTCCTTTAAAACTCTATAAATACTAGTACTACCATTCTCAACTTCTCACCATTCACATTTTACAAACTCATTTCTTCCATTTTATTTTTCATATTTTTTTATATCTGAAGTTCAAAAGCATTGTTAGGGATGGAAGATGCTGATAAAGTTAAACAGAGAAGAAAATGTAAGTTTTTCTTTTAAAGATTTTATCATTATTTATGCTATGTTTATTTATTTGTTTATATTATATATTACTGCTAATATCATTTATTTTTTGTTTTGTTTATATAATTTGATTATTATTGTTGTCACTTTTATTATTAATTAATTAATTTAAGTTATTTATTTATTTATGGTGATGTAGACGGATTTAATTATGTTCTCATAGATATAGAGATATTATAAAAGAAGTGCTGCGATTTGAATTAATTATTTAAATTTAATTAATATACCTATTAAATGGTGCTGATCTTAAATAAAATATTTAAGTTATTTTAACACGTAAAGCTACACCGACACCGTATAGAAATACAGTTTCAAATTTTTTATTATTAATTTTTGAATTTTTTTTTTTGAATAATTGGGTATTAAAAAAAAATTCGTAAATAACCACGTTTCGAAAAAAATTACGCAAATAACTATGTTTCAGATGACTCTCCAAAGGAGGAGTCATCTCAATTGGCGCCTACACCTTTTTTTAAAGGGAGGCGCCATCTCACTTGGCGCCTAGGTGCTTAGGGCATGCCCTAAACCAAGTGAGATGGCGCCTTAGTGCATTTCTAGGGCAATTTTCGCGTTTTTTTTTCAATGCAGTGTGTTGCGTATTCGATACAGGATCAACAAAACTGACTTTTTATTATAAAAAAATGATTTCACCCATAAGTATTACATTAAAAAAACAGATAAAAAAAATAGATAAATCAGTGGTCCCCCGGAACCCGGTAATGACCCCCGGTTCCGCATCCCCGTCCTCGCATTTCCCGTGCTGGGTGTCGTCGCGTTTCCTGCTGTGGCAGGGTCGATGGCCCAGCGAAGTCAATGCGTTCCGGATCCATGAAATCATTCAGATCTCCATAATATCTAGAAGATCCGCTTTGGTACAGTCGGTTACCCATACCCTCAAAGTTTGGTCGTGTTGGCGATGGGTGGGGTTCCATGGTGGGTCTGTAGCATTGATCGTCTGAGTACGGGGGGTAGAAAGGAAATGGATCTTGGGGTGTTTTTGTATTGACGATGTTGGATGGTTTGGTGATACTGTGGTTGATGGTAAGTTGGGTCGGTTGATTCATAATCTTCCGACATTCTCAGATCAGGGCTAAGGCTGGATGTTGAGGGGCCCATATTGGGATATACAGAAGACTGAAATTGTGTGTGGGGTATGCGGATGTGTTGGTATTGTGATTGGAATTGCGGTTGGGTGTGAGGCATATGGGGGTATTGGTACTAAGGTGGTGATTGTGGTTGGTTGTGGGGCATTTGGGTGTAATTGTGTTGTGGTGGGGACTGTGGTTGGGTGTTTGTGGTTCTGTTTTGTCTGGGGGTTGGTGGGAGGTTGATGTGTGTTGGGTTTGTTGTTGGAGAAACGAGGGTTGTGCCCATTGTGTTCGTGGGTCAACCAAATACCTTGGATGAGACACGTGCATTTCAGGGTTACTAACCGACATGTACCAAGATAAATACTGATCCGTGTGTCGCATATTACCATGATTGAGGAAAACTGGGAATTGCAAGACATGTCGGTGACGCCTCTGCCACATCTTACACCATTATGGAGAAAAGTCTTTCCAGTTGGTAAGACCCCACTGGGCGTCGACCCTTTTGAGATGCCACGGGGACAAACAAGTCAGATCACTTGGTATCTCTTGATGCATTCTGAACTGCATCTTCACACGGTCGTTGTGGTGCATCTCGACAACATTGAACCGTATGATTGCAGTCTTGGCGCTCCAAATTGCTGCATCCTCGGGGTTTGGTTCATGGCCCAAACCCAAATATGGTCTCCAAACAAACTGCGCGTAAAAATAAATCAGGTTAATGAAAGCGTAATACATAAATAATTTAAAAGCAGGAAACAAAAAAGATACGACGTACATCATCCGGGCCTAGGTGATCCAATAGATTGCGGTATAGTGTGACATTGAATCTTGGATTCTTGCCGTAATCCATACCCCTCACGCAATACCTAAAGTAAATGAAAAACATTTTATTTTTAGCATATATTTGGTGAAGAGATGAATAGTAATAAATGATATAACTTGATGACTTGCTTTGTTGCGTACGGGAAAACGAATGTGTTGTTGTTGACGGGGTTTAAGTACTCCATCCTCCACCAACCCTAGGCTTGAAGTAAAAAAGCGCAGCCATAAAATGTACATTTTTCCTTGAATGCATTTTTGCACAAGGAACTGTATAGGTGGGCTAAAACTGCAGAACCCCAACTATACTTTCTTGTTTTTTCAAAATCTCTAAGTAAATGTAAATACATAAAATTTACATTATTTCCCGTACTTTCGAGAAATAAAAAGGTTCCAAATAGTATCATTAGATAAGTTCTAGCTTTTATTACCCTGTCTTGCTCGGAGGAATTTTCGTTTAATTCCAAACTTGCATAATGATTTTTAAGCTCAGTGAGTAGTATACCTTGACCTCTCGCACCACCACCTTCAACCATATCCTTGCCCAACAATTCTTCACACTGAGAATTGGGTTGTTGAACCGACCCATTAACGGCCTTACCGTCGACAGGGAGACCCAGTAACATGTACACATTCTCTAGCGTGACGGTACATTCACCTATTGGTAGGTGAAATGTATGGGTCTCTGGTCTCTACCTTTCCAACATTGCAAGAATGAACTTTGAATCAATTGTGCAGTTGGAGACCTTTATTACATATCTGAAACCTGCGTATTCCAGATATGGTACGATAAATGGGTTGGGAGCCAGGAATTTGTGAGACCAGATTCTGAATCTTTTGGTATCCTGAGTTAATAATGTAAAAGGTGTAAGATTAAGTAAGATGAACAAAGCATTACCTGAAGTATAAAAAATGTATAACTAAAATAGAAACTTACAAATGCGGCAATGTTGTCCCTTGTGCCTCTGTGAGAATCACCCATTGTGAAAAGAGCCATTGTTGAAAATTCCTGAGATTATGAAAGACTTAGGAAGTGTAAGAGATTATGAAAGACTTTGTAGCAGAGAGTGAGACGATTGTGGGTGTGAGAGAAGTATGTTATGCTCTGTATTTATAGGCAAAAAAATTTCATAGAGTAAGTGAGGTGGTAGCTGGTGCATGCATGCATGATAAGTGTCACTATTGCAGAGTAGGCGAAGCTAGGTGGCAGCCTTGTAGAAGGCATCTCTGCATGCATGTAACACGATTGGACATTAAGGGAGGCGCCATTGGACTTGGCGAAAGAGTTCAAAAATTAAAGGTGTCGCCATCCCCATTGGCGAATAAGAGGTGTCATGGTTTCCAGAGTAGGCGCAGGCTAGGTGACAGCCTTGGGGATGCCATGCCTGAATGCATGTAACACTATTGGAGGTGATGGGAGAAGACTTACAAGTAACAGTGTAGGTGCAGAGTAGGCGCAGGCAAGGTGGCATCTTTGGAGAAGGCATCTCTGCATGCATGTAACACGATTGGACATTAAGGGAGGCGCCATTGGACTTGGCGAAAGATTTCAAAAATTAAAGGTGTCGCCATCCCCATTGGCGAATAAGAGGTTTCATGGTTTCCAGAGTAGGCGCAGGCTAGGTGACAGCCTTGGGGATGCCATGCCTGAATGCCTGTAACACTATTGGAGGTGATGGGAGGAGACTTACAAGTAACAGTGTAGGTGCAGAGTAGGCGCGGGCAAGGTGGCAGCCTTGGAAAAGGCATCTCTGCATGCATGTAACACGATTGGACATTAAGGGAAGCGCCATTGGATATCCCGCATTCATAACCGCTTTCCTTAGTGTTTTGTCCTTGATCTCCCTCGTGAAATTTTGAACGATATGCCTAACGCAATAAACATGCGTAGAAGGAGGGTCATGCCAACCGTTTGCAGGATTATTGTAGGAACTTTCAATAGAGGCATGTCTGTCCGAGATCAAACAGAGATCTGGTTGAGGAGCCACGTGTGTTTGCTGGTTTTTCAGAAAAAAGCTCCAAGAACCACCGGTCTCCCCCTCGACTAGGGCAAAGGCAATTGGGAAAATGTTGTTGTTGCCATCTTGTTCAACTGCCATCAGTAGCGTGCCTTTGTATTTCCCATACAACCAAGTCCCACCAATTTGTATAATTGGTTTGATTGATACAAACCCTGTGATGCAAGGTTGAAATGCCCAAAACACTCGACTGAATATTCCGTTTCCATTTAGTTGACCACCATTTTGGGCGTATGCTGGCACTGTGTACAGAATGTAAACAGTACCCAGAGAATAAGTCTTGACTGCATTCAGGTAGCGAGGAAGTTCTTGGTATGAATCCTCCCAATTTCCGTACACATTTTCAATCGCCTTGGTCTTTGCTAACCACGCCTTACGGTAAGACGGAGTATAGTTAAAAACCGTGGTGATGTGGGAGATAATGGTTTTCACCTTCAAAGATGGGTCGTTGCTGACCAGTGGTAGGATTTTTTGACAAATGAGATCGTGATTAAGTTTTCGATGGTCCTGTGATTGGGTAGAACTGACACAAGTGTGGGTAGTCATGGAACCTATGACCCAGCAATCACCTCTTAATCTGTATGATGCAGTGAGCTTGAACATACAGTCAGGGTGGACACACTTGATCTTGTACCTTTCTGGGTTGACACGGTCCACCTTAAAATCGACCGAGTTGAGCATGTAGAATTTTTTTATGGCTCTGATGCATTCCTCTCTGTTACGAAACTTTTCCTTCTCTTTTAAGTTTTCATCTGACTGCATATACAGATTGAAAAATAAATCAGAAGACGGTTCATCTCCACCCATGTTGAAGTTTGTCATGTGTGGAGGTGGTGTGTAGATCTTATTTGCAGGAATACTAGGTATGCCATCATCGTCAGAATCATCATTCACCATTTCATCAAACTCTAACTCGTCATCTTCTTCTTCTTCATCAACTGCATCTACCTCTGCTTGTTCGGTCTTCAAAGGATCAACCACTTGTGTCACCTGAGGCTCTCGCAGCATAATGTACAACTCAATAGAGTCGTACCCAGAATACACATGGCTAGAAAACATATTCTGAAGATCCTCGTTATCTTGAACCTCAACCTTATAAAATATTATTTGGTTGTTTCCAAAAAAAACTGGATTCTGATAAAATATTTGTGTCACCGGGCCTCGTCCAAGTTTGGCCTCCAATCGTTTTTTGAAGTAGGAGAAATTGGCTTTCCCGTTTAAAAGAAATCGGATGTTGTCTGTGTATCTAAACAAAAACCCAGAGGTGGGACAAATGTATGTCTCACCGTTGAAATGTGCATCAATGACATATTGGGGTGCAGAGGCCATTGCGTATGGTTGTGTGAAGGTTTGAAGGTTGGAAGGTTTGAAGTTTATGACTTATTCGAAGGTTTGTATGTTTGATTGTTTGAAGGTTTGAAGGTTTGATTGTTTGAAGGTTTGAAGGTTGCAATGTTTGACAAATTAAGTGAATCGGAGTTTTGATAAATGTAAGACTAAATAGGTCATACTGAATTTGAATTAACTAAGGCTGTAACCTCCAAGGCTGCCACCTAGCCTGCGCCTACTCTGCACCTACACTGTTACTTGTAAGTCTACTCCCATCACCTCCAATAGTGTTACATGCATTCAGGGATGGTATCCCCAAGGCTGTCACCTAGCCTGCGCCTACTCTGGAAACCATGACACCTCTTATTCGCCAATGGGGATGGCGACACCTTTAATTTTTGAACTCTTTCGCCAAGTCCAATGGCGCCTCCCTTAATATCCAATCGTGTTACATGCATGCAGAGATGCCTTCTCCAAGGCTGCCACCTTGCATGCGCCTACTCTGCACCTACTCTGCACCAGTTTTTTTGGAAACAACCAAATAATATTTTATAAGGTTGAGGTTCAAGATAACGAGGATCTTCAGAATATGTTTTCCAGCCATGTGTATTCTGGGTACGACTCTATTGAGTTGTACATTATGCTGCGAGAGCCTCAGGTGACACAAGTGGTTTATCCTTTGAAGACCGAACAAGCAGAGGTAGATGCAGTTGATGAAGAAGAAGAAGATGACGAGTTAGAGTTTGATGAAATGGTGAATGATGATTCTGACAATGATGGCATACCTAGTATTCCTGCAAATAAGATTTACACACCACCTCCGCACATGACAAACTTCAACATGGGCGGAGATGAACTGTCTTCTGATTTATTTTTCAATCTGTATATGCAGTCAGATGAAAACATAAAAGAGAAGGAAAAGTTTCGTAACAGAGAGGAATGCATCAGAGCCATAAAAAAATTCCACATGCTCAACTCGGTCGATTTTAAGGTGGACCGTGTCAACCCAGAAAGGTACAAGATCAAGTGTGTCCACCCTGACTGTATGTTCAAGCTCACTGCATCATACAGATTAAGAGGTGAATGCTGGGTCATAGGTTCCATGACTACCCACACTTGTGTCAGTTCTACCCAATCACAGGACCATCGAAAACTTAATCACAATCTCATTTGTCAAGAAATCCTACCACTGGTCAGCAACGACCCATCTTTGAAGGTGAAAACCATCATCTCACACATCACCACGGTTTTTAACTATACTCCGTCTTACCGTAAGGCGTGGTTAGCAAAGACCAAGGCGATTGAAAAGGTGTACGGAAACTGGGAGGATTCATACCAAGAACTTCCTCGCTACCTGAATGCAGTCAAGACTTATTCTCTGGGTAATGTTTACATTCTGGACACAGTGCCAGCATACGCCCAAAATGGTAGTCAACTAAATGGAAACGAAATATTCAGTCGAGTGTTTTGGGCATTTCAACCTTGCATCACAGGGTTTGTATCAATCAAACCAATTATACAAATTGGTGGGACTTGGTTGTATGGGAAATACAAAGGCACACTACTGATGGCAGTTGAACAAGATGGCAACAACAACATTTTCCCAATTGCCTTTGCCCTAGTCGAGGGGGAGACCGGTGGTTCTTGGAGCTTTTTTCTGAAAAACCAGCGAACACATGTGGCTCCTCAACCAGATCTCTGTTTGATCTCGGACAGACATGCCTCCATTGAAAGTTCCTACAATAATCCTGCAAACGGTTGGCATGACCCTCCTTCTACGCATGTTTATTGCGTTAGGCATATCGTTCAAAATTTCACGAGGGAGATCAAGGACAAAACACTAAGGAAAGCGGTTATGAATGCGGGATATCCAATGGCGCTTCCCTTAATGTCCAATCGTGTTACATGCATGCAGAGATGCCTTTTCCAAGGCTCCCACCTTGCCCGCGCCTACTCTGCACCTACACTGTTACTTGTAAGTCTCCTCCCATCACCTCCAATAGTGTTACAGGCATTCAGGCATGGCATCCCCAAGGCTGTCACCTAGCCTGCGCCTACTCTGGAAACCATGACACCTCTTATTCGCCAATGGGGATGGCGACACCTTTAATTTTTGAAATCTTTCGCCAAGTCCAATGGCGCCTCCCTTAATGTCCAATCGTGTTACATGCATGCAGAGATGCCTTCTCCGAGGATTCCACCTTGCATGCGCCTACTCTGCACCTACACTGTTACTTGTAAGTCTTCTCCCATCACCTCCAATAGTGTTACATGCATTCAGGCATGGCATCCCCAAGGCTGTCACCTAGCCTGCGCCTACTCTGGAAACCATGACACCTCTTATTCGCCAATGGGGATGGCGACACCTTTAATTTTTGAACTCTTTCGCCAAGTCCAATGGCGCCTCCCTTAATGTCCAATCGTGTTACATGCATGCAGAGATGCCTTCTACAAGGCTGCCACCTAGCTTCGCCTACTCTGCAATAGTGACACTTATCATGCATGCATGCACCAGCTACCACCTCACTTACTCTATGAAATTTGTTTGCCTATAAATACAGAGCATAACATACTTCTCTCACACCCACAATCGTCTCACTCTCTGCTAGAAAGTCTTTCATAATCTCTTACACTTTCTAAGTCTTTCATAATCTCAGGCATTTTCAACAATGGCTCTTCTCACAATGGGCGATTCTCACAGAGGCACAAGGGACAACATTGCCGCATTTGTAAGTTTCTATTTTAGTTATACATTTTTTATACTTCAGGTAATGCTTTGTTCATCTTACTTAATCTTACACCTTTTACATTATTAACTCAGGATACCAAAAGATTCAGAATCTGGTCTCACAACTACCTGGCTCCCAACCCATTTATCATACCATATCTGGAATACGCAGGTTTCGGATATGTAATAAAGGTCTCCAACTGCACAATTGATTCAAAGTTCATTCTTGCAATGTTGGAAAGGTAGAGACCAGAGACCCATACATTTCACCTACCAATAGGTGAATGTACCGTCACGCTAGAGGATGTGTACATGTTACTAGGTCTCCCTGTCGACGGTAATGCCGTTAACGGGTCGGTTCAACAACCCAATTCTCAGTGTGAAGAATTGTTGGGAAGGGATATGGTTGAAGGTGGTGGTGCGAGAGGTTAGGGTATACTACTCACTGAGCTTAAAAATCATTATGCAAGTTTGGCATTAAACGAAAATTCCTCCGAGCAAGACAGGGTAATAAAAGCTAGAACTTATCTAATGATACTATTTGGAACCTTTTTATTTCTCGAAAGTACAGGAAATAGTGTAAATTTTATGTATTTACATTTACTTAGAGATTTTGAAAAGACAAGAAAGTATAGTTGGGGTTCTGCAGTTTTAGCCTACCTATACAGTTCCTTGTGCAAAAATGCAGTCAAGAAAAAATGTATATTTTATGGCTGCGTTTTTTTTACTTCAAGCCTGGGGTTGGTGGAGGATGGAGTCCTTAAACCCCGTCAACAACAACACATTCGTTTTCCCGTACACAACAAAGTAAGTCATCAAGTTATATCATTTATTACTATTCATCTCTTCACCAAATATATGCTAAAAATAAAATGTTTTTCATTTCCTTTAGGTATTGCGTGAGGGGTATGGATTACGGCAAGAATCCAAGATTCAATGTCACATTATACTGCAATCAATTGGATCACCTAGGCCTGGATGATGTACGTCATACCTTTTTTGTTTCCTACTTTTAAATTATTTATGTATTACGCTTTCATTAACCTGATTTATTTTTACGCGCAGTTTGTCTGGAGACCATATTTGGGTTTGGGCCATGAACCAAACCCCGAGGATGCAGCAATTTGGAGCGCCAAGACTGCAATCATACGGTTCAATGTTGTCGAGATGCACCACAGCGACCGTGTGAAGATGCAATTCGGAATGCATCAAGAGATACCAAGTGATCTGACTTGTTTGTCCCCGTGGCATCTCAAGAGGGTCGACGCCCAGTGGGGTCTTACCAACTGGAAAGACTTTGCTCCAGAATGGTGTAAGATGTGGCAGAGGCGTCACCGACATGTCTTGCAATTCCCAGTTTTCCTCAATCATGGTAATATGCGATACACAGATCAGTATTTATCTTGGTATAGGTCGGTTAGTAACCCTGAAATGCACGTGTCTCATCCAAGGTATTTGGTTGACCCACGAACACAATGGGCACAACCCTCGTTTCCTCAACAACAAACCCAACACACATCAACCTCCCACCAACCCCCCAGACGAAACAGGACCACAAACACCCAACCACAGTCCCCACCACAACACAATTACACGCAAATTCCCCATAACCAACCACAATCACCACCTCAGTACCAATACCCCCATATGCCTCACACCCAACCGCAATTCCAATCACAATACCAACACACTCGCATACCCCATGCACAATTTCAGTCTTATGTATATCCCAATATGGGCCCCTCAACATCCAGGCTTAGCCCTGATCTGGAAATGTCGGAAGATTATGAACCAACCGACCCAACTTACCATCAACCACAGTATGACCAAACCACCCAACATCCTCAATACCAAACACCTCAAAATCCATTTCCTTTCTACCCCCCGTACTCAGACGATCAATGATACAAACCCACCATGGAACTCCACCCACCGCCAACACGACCAAACTTTGAGGGTATGGGTAACCGATTGTACCAAAGCGGATCTTCTAGATATGGAGATCTGGTTGATTTCATGGATCCGGAACGCATTGACTTCGCTGGGCCATCGACCATGCCACAGCAGGAAACGCGACGACACCCAGCACGGGAAAGGCGAGTACGAGGATGCGGAACCGGGGGTCATTACCGGGTTCCGGGAGACCACTGATTTATCTGTTTTTTTAATGTAATACTTATGGGTGTAATCATTTTTTTTTAATAAAAAGTCAATTTTGTTGGTCTTGTATCGAATACGCAACACAACGGATTGAAAAAAAAATGTGAAAATTTCCCTACAAATGCACTAAGGCGTCATCTCACTTGGCTTAGGGCATGCCCTAAGCACCTAGGCGCCAAGTGAGATGGCGCCTCCCCTTAAAAATTAAGTGTATGCGCCAATTGAGATGGCTCCTCCTTTAGGGAGTCATCTGAAACATGGCTATTTGCGATTTTTTTTTAATAACTGATTATTCAAAAAAAAAAAACTTAATTTTTCTCTTTTCTTTTCAAATCAAAAAGAAAAAGTTAAGGTTTATTTGAATGTATACATATACGGTCTCTATTTAAGGTGTTAGATTTTGATGTTCATATATCATGTCAAAGCAATATATCAAACTATTTTCATCTATACAAATCACTCTTAAGTTATGTAATCAAATACTTAAATTAACCAATATTTCAACTAAAATTTTAACATATTCCATTTTCAAACAAAATAATAATTCCATTAATATGCTCCTATTTTGTATAAGGCCGTGCCAATTACAAATTATTTTAATTAATTAATATAATAAATTTAATTAATTATGAATCAACTTCAACTAATCAACTAATCAGCCAATCAACTATTAAAGTATTCATTTATTTTAAATTCTTTTACACTTAAAAAAGATTAAAATAGTAAAAATATAAAATCTCAATTAATTCATCATGCTTCAAACGAATGCTATCAAATATTTAGTTTCTATTTGAAATTTTTATAGCTTTGACTTTTAGCTTCTTTTCTCATTCTTTCACTCACTATTTTATTTTTCTTTTAAATTAAATTTATTTTTCTTTTATATTTTTTCTTTTTCTAATTTCATTATTTGATGTTTTTTACGTAATTCTTTTTTATTTTCTCCTAATTATTTTTAATGTATTAAAATCTATTATTATTGTAACACCCCAATTCTACCCGACAATTATCATAAAATCAGAGTTATAAAATTTCGACAATCAAATCAGGATGCTACAATTACAGCTTAAAACAACATCATTCATTACACACAGATACATAACACTTTAAACTCAGATGAACCAACAAAAATATAAATTAATCTTTTTAAAACCAACAACTTTCATAACTGCGCGGTGGAGTCAAGTATTCAACTTAAAAGAATATATCATCTTTGTCCAACTGAAACAACTTCAAATTACAAGTATTTAACGAACAAAAACTTAAAGTTCACTCAACTGAAATAATAACAACAATAAAACGGCAAGCGTTCACGCCCCCTGAGTGTTACGTATCAGAGCAACGTCACCGACTCGAACTACTGAAGATAAACAGCATTCACTCTGGATTACATGCACGTTATCGATATAGGGATAACATTCAAATAGAATGGGTGTGATATCAAACAATATAATCTGATGTATGATGAATATTACATTAGAATTAGTTCATGCAAAATCATCACTTCACAACTTCAAACAACATCAATCACAACAAAACATCAACAAAATATAATAAATAATTTATCAACACAACAACTCGAATATGCAACGTGAAATGCGACTCGTTACAATGCACATGCATGTGGTACAAATGTAGCAAAACTCTCAACTTAATAATCGGCCAATAAATAGAGGCATCAACAAGGCATAAGCCTTCAACTTTATATTTGCCAATTCAGGCCAACTTATCGAGCATCAACTCCAACTTGATATGTGATGTATGCAACAACATGATCGAATGCAACAACAACAACAATATATATCAACATTGGCATAAGCCTACATCTCAATAATTGTCAATCAATAGAGGCAACACAATAAAATTTATCCCCTGCAACTTCAACAATTAATAACAACAACACAACAACTTACATATGTCAATACTATTATTAACATGGTCCTACTAAATTATTCTGCTGATAAGCCTTATTAATAGTTTTATGCTAAATTAATGAAGCTATTATTTTCCTCCTATCTAAATTATCTCTACTGCTATTATATTTTAGTTATTAATGTTTCTGTTATTTACTACTAGCTCTGCAACTAAAACCATACCAATTACTAACTATATACATTATTAATCTTACCTACTATATTTATGCTAATCTACAACTTATTCACTTCTGTTACTAATAAATAGCATCTACTATTATTCATTCTTTTCTAACCCTGCTGCATACATTTCTGTTACGAAATACTAAAGTAACAGATACACAAGAAAGACACAGAAAGCAATTAAAAGGAGATAGTGGTTGGTGGGTTTATGCCCCTCTGCATATATAATCGTCCCCCTTGGAACAAAACATGGTTCCGATCGGCACCCTTCACCATTATGTGTGTGCCGCTCGACACATCGTCCATATTCCTCCCAGTTATGTAGCTTTTTCCAGATTTTCATGCGATTACTAGTTCCTTCCCTTCCCATAATCTCAGACCAACACTACACGTATTCACAGCAACATAACAACTATACCCATATCAATACATGAAAATTTTCAACACTCGATTCATCGATTGAATCACTACAACGTTAGCCACAAATACCAAACAACTATTGATTCATACAACCATCACACACAACAGCAATTTTACACAACCTAATTCCTACGTAACAAGCATCATAAACCCCATTATAGAGTCAGAACTCTCCCTTTACCTTGGATTCAAGGTTGCTCTATGATTTTTCGATCGAACCTAGCTTTGTCTCTTTTCCTTTTTCCTCTTCTCTGTAACTTCTCATGTACAACACTTTCTCTACTCTTTATCCTAACCCTTTTTAATTAACATAATTCCTATTATTTAACTAAACTCAATAATATTATTATTTCTATTGGGCTCAACTTACACACCCCCTCCATACTACATACCACCATATAAAATAGGCCCACGTGAATATTCTATTAATTCCAACGATACTATTAATCAATTAATTAATTAATTAATTAATAATCTAGCAACTTATACCAACAATTCTCAACATCTCACAACTTCAAAAAATAATCCAAAAATAATTTAATTAAATAAACGGACGTTACAACTCTCCCTTACTTAGAATATTTTCGTCCTCGAAAATTTACCTTGTTCGAACAACTCAGGTTAGGAGTCCCGCATCTTGCTTTCCAACTCCCACGTCATGGTTTCTCCGGCAGCTCCTAGCCAGACTACTTTCACCAAGGCAATCTCCTTGCCTCTTAGAGTCTTCATTTCATGATCTACAATTTGTACAGGCATCATTTCCACAGTAAGATTATCCCGTACTTGCACATCATCCATATGAATCACATGAGATGGATCTGAAATATACTTCTGGAGTTGTGACACATGAAACACATCACGTAAATTTGAAAGATTAGGCGGTAAAGCCACTCTATAGGAAACATTTCCAACTCTGTCCAAAATCTGATACGAACCAATAAAATAAGAAGTGAGCTTCTTAGACTTCAATGCTCGCCCAACACCAGTCACAGGTGTAACTCTCTCAGAAACACATGGTCACCTGCTTAAAATTATAAATCTTTTTTTCGTTTGTCATGATAAATCTTCTGTCTACTTTGGGAAGCTTTCATCTTTTCTCGAATCAACTTCACCTTCTCAGTAGTCTCTCGAACAATCTCAGGTCCAAGCACTACACTTTCTCCAGACTTATGCCAACATAAAGGAGTCCTACATCTCCGACCATGCAACGCTTCAAAAGGTGCCATTCCAATACTATAATGGTAACTGTTATCATAAGTGAACTCTATTAATGGAAAATAAGTATCACACAAACCTCCCTGCTCAAGAACACATGCTCTCAATAAATCTTCTAACGACTGAATAATCCTCTCTGTCTGACCATCTGTCTGAGGATGATACACTGAACTCAACCTCAAATTAGAACCCAACGCCTCTTACAAACTCTTCCAAAAATATGAAGTAAACCTCGGGTCTCTATCCGAAACAATACCCAAAGGAACACCATACCGCTTTACAATCACACTAGTGTAAACCTCTGCCAACTTCGATGCTGGAAAACTGATGTTAATAGGAATAAAATGAGTTGACTTCGTAATCCTATCAACAATCACCCAAATAGTATAATGTCCTATTGAAGTATTAGGTAATCCCGTCACAAAGTTCATCGAAATGCTATCCCATTTTCATTCTGAAACTTCTAACGGTTGCATAAACCATGCACGCTTCTGATGTTCAACTTTCGACTTCTGACAAGTTAAACATGCATACACAAATTGCGCCACATCACGCTTCATTCCAGACCATAAACACAAACTCTTCAAGTCTTGATACATTTTTGTAGCTCCCGGATGAATACTCAACTTGCTTCTATGACTTTCCTCAAGAATCATTTTCTTTATCTCCGCATCATCAGGAATACAAATCCGCTTACGGAATCTCAACACACCTTGCGCGTCTAACTTGAAATCACTATTCTTAGATTGATCGATTCCAACCATCAAATCTACCAGTTTCACGTCTAACTTCTGAGCTTCTCTGATATTATCTAGAAAATCATTGTGAATTTTCAACATTCCTAACATAACACTCTGCGGTGTCACCTCGCAAACTAAGCTCATATCTTTGAACTGTTCAATTAATTCTAGCTCTTTAACCATCATTACTGACATATGCAAAGTCTTTCGACCTAACGCATCAACCACCACATTCGCTTTTCCTGGATGATAATTCCAACCAAAATCGTAATCCTTTAGCAACTCTAACCATCTTCGTCGTCTCATATTTAATTATTTCTGATCAAATAAATATTTTAAACTCTTATGGTCGCTAAATACTTTAAATATAGAACCATAAAGATAATGCCTCCAAATCTTCAACACAAACACAACTGCAGCAAGTTCTAAGTCATGCGTAGGATAGTTCTTTTCATGAGTCCTTAACTATCTTGACGCATAAGCAACTACCTTTTCATTATGCCTAAGCACACCTCCTAAACTCATATTAGAAGCATCACAATATACCACAAAAGGTTCTCCTAGATTAGGTAATGTCAAAATCGGAGTCGAGGTCAATCTTTTCTTCAATTCTATAAAACTTTCTTCACATCGAACATCACATACAAAAGCTCTACCTTTACAAGTCAACTTAGTTAACGGAAGTTCCAACTTAGAAAAAACTTCAATAAACCTTCTATAATAACCAGCTAATCCGGAAAAGCTTCTAATCTCGGTAGCCGACTTTGGAGTTTCCCATTGCAACACAACATCTAGTTTAGATGGATCTACAGCAAGGCCACTACCTGAGATAACATGACCAAGAAAACTAACCTCCTTTAACCAAAATTCAAACTTAGACAGCTTTGCATACAACTTCTTCTCTTTCAAAACTTGCAATATTATTCTTAAGTGTTCTGCATGCTCTTCTTCTGATTTAGAGTAAATCAAAATGTCATCAATGAACACCACTACAAACCGATACAAAAAAGTATGAAAGATACGGTTCATGTACTCCATAAATACTCCTGGCGCATTAGTAACACCGAAAGGCATCACCGAATACTCATAATGTCCATAACGCATTTTGAAAGCCGTCTTCTGGATATCTTCGTTCTTCCCTTTAATCTGATGATAACCCGGCCTCAAATCAATCTTACTAAACACACGAACATCCACCAATTGATCCATCAAATCGTCTATTCTCGGAAGTGGATACTTGTTCTTAATGGTCACTTTATTCAATTTTCTATAATCAACACAAAGTCTCGTACTTCCATCTTTCTTCTTTACTAGCAACACTGGAGCTCCCCACAGTGATACACTTGGTCTTACAAATTTATTTTCAAGTAACTCTTCCAATTGCTTCTTTAGTTCTGACAATTTCGATGCAAACATCCGTTATGGTGCCATAGAAATAGGCCTGGTACCATGTACAAGATCAATAGCAAATTCAACTTCTCTCTTTGGTAGTACATCGGGAATTTCATCATGGAAAACTTCAGAAAATTCACGCACCACCTGTTATTCCTCAATTATAGCTTGATTCTCGACAGATAGCGACGCCATCAACGAGAACATATGAGCCTCTTCTTGCATCAACTGCCTCAATTGTCTAGCAGATAACAAACCAGCTTCCTCTTCTTCAGGAGTAGAAAACCTCACCAACTTGTTATAACAGTTAATATGAACATAGTTATGCTCTAACAAGTTCATACCTAAGATCACATCCAACCATCTTAAAGGAAAACAAACCAAATCAACATCAAAGTCTCTGTCGAAGATCGACAAAGGACACTTTAAACAAACAAAAGAAGTAGTCACCAATCCCTTGACTGGAGTATCGACGACCATCTCTCTATTTGTAGACGACAACATAAGATCCAATCTTTCAACACAATCAGCAACAATAAAGCAATGAGTAGAATCAGTATCAATAATAGTAATTAAAGTAGTACTATTAATGAAACATGTACCTTTGATGAGTCTGTCCTTATTAGCCGTCTGATTCTCAACCAAAGAAAACACTTTTCCACGTGTTTGCACCTTCTTTGGTTTTTGACACTGACTACCAATGTGTCCTTCTTCACCCCAGTTTAAACAAATTATCTCCTTATGCTTGCACTCAGATACAACATGCCTGGTCTTACCACAACGGAAACACCTCTTCACCTCAGCAGTACACATGTTGCTCTTATGACCAGGTTTTCCATATTTGAGACAAACCACACTAGCAGGAGCATCTCCCGCACCAGTTCTCTGACTCCGAGCAACTTTTTGTTTACATTTACCAGCTGGGGCATCATAAGGCTTACCACGATTATGTTGGTGCTTACCCCTCTTCTCACTGATAATCTTATAATGAGCATTATTATCTTCTTCATAGATCCTGCAACTATCAATCAAATCCACAAAGACACAGATCTTCTGGTATCCAATTGTCTTCTTGATCTATGGGTGCAACCCATTCTCAAACTTGATGCACTTTAAAAAATCAGTATTTGCCTCACTATAGTGTGGATAGAACTTAGCCAACTCAGCAAACTTTGCAGCATACTCAAAAACCGATATACTTCCTTCCTTCAACTCAAGAAACTCATTTCCTTCTTTCCATGAAAGTCTTCAGGGAAATACTTCCTTGAAAATTCCCTACGAAACACAGCCCAAGTGACACTTTCACCCGCAACTTCCAACTTCTGAGAAGTCTCTAGCCACTAGTCATCGGCCTCGTTTGCTAGCATGTGAGTAGCATATCGAGCCTTCTATGCTGGAGTGAAGTTCATCATACAGAAAATCCTCTCAATGTCTTTCAACCAATCTAATGCTCCGTCAGGATCATACTTACCCTTGAAGGTAGGCGGATTCTCCCTCTGAACGGTCGCCAAACTATGAGATCTAGTATTCCCGTCAGCGATCAGCTGATTCTCCATAGCATACGCCATTGCTTCTAAAGCAGCAGAAAGTGCAGCGTCATTCCTTCTAGCCATCTCAACTTATCACTACAACACAAACAACTGTTAGAACTCAAGTTAACAATACTCGATTGTTAGACAAAACTACGACTCGACTACTTGGTCGGACAGACCGACTTGCTCTGATACCAACTTGTAACACCCCAATTCTACCCGACAATTATCATAAAATTAGAATTATAAAATTTTGACAACAAAACCAGGATGCTACAATTACAACTTAAAACAATGGCATTCATTACACACAGATACATAACACTTTAAACTCAGATGAACCAACAACAACATAAATTAATCTTTTTAAAACCAATAACTTTCATAACTGCGCAGCGGAGTCAAGTATTCAACTTAAAAGAATATATCATCTTTGTCCAACTGAAACAACTTCAAATAACAAGTATTTAATGAACAATAACTTAAAGTTCAATCAACTGAAATAATAACAACAATAAAATAGCAAGCATTCATCCCCTTGAATGTTACGTATCAGAGCAATGACACCGACTCGAACTACTGAAGGTAAACAATCTTCACTCTGGATTACCTGCACGTTACCGACATAGGGATAACATTCAAATAGAAGGAGTGAGATATCAAACAATATAATCGAATGTATGATGAATATTACATTAGAATTAGTTCATGCAAAATCACCACTTCACAACTTCAAACAACATCAACCACAACAAAACATCAACGAAATATAATAAATAATTTATCAACACAACAACTCAAATATGCAACTTGAAATGCGACTAGTTACAATGCACATGCATGTGGTACCAATGGAGAAAAAATCCCAACTTAATAATCCGCCAACTAATAGAGGAATCAACAAGGCATAAGCCTTCAACTTTATATTTTCCAATCCAGGCCAACTTACCGAGCATCAACTCCCACTTGATATGCGATGTATGCGACAACATGATCGAATGTAACAACAACAATAATATATATCAACATTAGCATAAGCCTACATCTCAATAATTTCCAATCAATATAGGAAACACAACAAAATTTATCCCCTACAACTTTAACAATTAATAAAAATAACACAACAACTTACACATGCCAATATTGTTATTAATATGGTCCTACTAAAATACTTCTACTAAATTATTCTGCTGATAAGCCTCATTAATAGTTTTATGCTAAATTAATGAAGCTATTATTTTCCTGCTATCTAAATTATCTCTACTACTATTATATTTTAGTTGTTAATATTTCTGTTATTTACTACTAGCTCTGCAACTACAACCATACCAGTTACTAACTTTGTACATTATTAATCTTACCTGATATATTTATGCTAATATACAACTTTTTCACTTCTGTTACTAATAAATAGCCTATGCTATTATTCATTCTTTTATAACCCTGTTGCATACATTTATGTAACTAAATACTAAAGTAACAGACACACAGGAAAGACATGAAAAGCAATTAAAAGGAGACAGTGGCTGGTGGATTTATGCCCCTCGACATATATAACTGTTCCCCTCAGCATACAACATGGTGTCGGTCGGCACCCTTCACCATTATGTGTTTGCCGCTCGACACACTGTCCATATTCCTCCCAGTTCTGTGGCTTTATCCATATTTTCCTGTGATTACTAGTTCCTTTCCTTTCCATGATCTCAGACCAACACTACATGTATTCACAATAACATAACAACTATGCCCACATCAATACATGATACTTTTTAACACTCGATTCATCGATTGAATCACTGCAATGTTATCACAATTACCATAGATACCAAACAACAATTTATTCATACAACCATCACACACAACAACAATTTTACACAACCAAATTCCTACATAACATGTATCAGAAACCCCACTATAGATTCAGAACCCCACTCTTACCTTGGATTGAAGGTTGCTCTATGATTTTCCAGTCGAACCTAGCTTTGCCTCTTTTCCTTTTTCCTCTTCTTTGTAACTTCTCACGTACAACACTTTCTCTACTCTTTCTCTTAACCCTTTTTAATTAACCTAATTCTCATTATTTAACTAAACTCAATAATATTATTATTTCTATTGGGCTCAACTTACACACCCTCTCCATACTACATATCAGGATATAAAATAGGCCCACACGAATATTCAATTAATTCCAACAATACTATTATTATTAATCAACTAATTAATTAATTAATAATAATTTAGCAACTTATGCCAACAATTATCAACATCTCATGACTTCAACAAATAATCCAAAAATAATTTAATTAAATAATTAATTAAATAAATGGTCGTTATAATTATCATATTAAATATTTATTGATATATAAAAATATACAATATTGACATTTAGTTTTGCTTTTACGACAAATTTAATCAACTTTATTAATTCATTATTATTAAAAAAATTAATTAATCTATATTAAACTTTCATAAAAGTTTAAGTTTATTTTAGGAAATTAAATAATACTAAATAGTCATACACACAACTAACTTTTCATCTCACTTATCACTATCAGAAAAATACTTATTTTATTTTAATTAATAATTTTCATTATTTGAGATACAAAAATTTTATTTTTAGATGTTAAATTTTATTTTTCACATATTACTATCAGAAAAATACCTATTTTATTTTAATTAAATTTTTTATTATTTGAAATACAAATTTTTTATTTTCAAATGTCAAAAAAAAAATTCTCACGAATCACTATCAGAAAAATATCTATTTTATTTGAATTAGTAATTTTCATTATTTGAAATACAAATTTTATATTTTCAAATGTCAAATTTTTTTCCTCACAGGTCACTATATATATATATATATATATATATATATATATATATATATATATATATATATATATATATATATATATATATATATATATATATATATATATATATATATATATATATATATATATATATATATATATATATATATATATATATATATATATATATATATATATATATATATATATATATATATATATATATATATATATATATATATATATATATATATATATATATATATATATATATATATATATATATATATATATATATATATATATATATATATATATATATATATATATATATTATTTTTATTTTAATTAACAATTGTCTTTATTTGATACATAAAATTCTTATTTTCAAATTTAAGTTTTTTTATGGTACGCTATCAGCAAAATACATATTTCATTTTAATTACCAATTGTTTTTACTTGAGATACAAAATTCTTATTTTTAAATATCAAAATTTTCTTCTTTTTCTTATGGAGCATTATCAGCAAAATAACTATTTTATTTTAATTAAAATTTCCTTTATTTGATAAGCAAAATTTTTATTTTAAAATATCAAAATTTTCTTTTTTTTACGGGATATTACAACAAAATATCTATTTTATTTTAATTCAAAATTGTCTTTATTTGAGACACAAAATTCTTATTTTTCAAATGTTAAAATTTCTCTTTTTTCACGGATCAATATAAGAAAAATATCTATTTTATTTTAATTAACAGTTATCTTTATTTGAAACACAAAATTCTTATTTTTGATTTTTTTTTAGCAATAACCAAGTATTGAAAAAAAATACACAAATAACCATGTTTCAGAGAATATTACGCAAATAACCATGTTTCAAAAAATCCCATAATGGAGGAGCCAATTGAGTTGGCGCATACACCTAAAATTAAGGAGGAGGCGCCAAGTGAGATGACGCCTAGGTGCATCATGTTTGCCCTAAGCCATCTCAGATGGCGCCTAGGTGCAATTGATGTGCAATTTTTTTTGCTTTCTATTTTAAATGCGAGACAATAGGTAAACATATAGCTTCACGAAACTTCGACTTTTCATTAACAAAAAATGATTACATAATGAAAAAAAACCATACAAATTAATTAGTGGTCCCTCGGAACTCGGTAACGACCTGTGGTTCCGCATCCGCGTCCTCGCCTATATCGTGGTGGGTTTCATCGATTTTCTTGCTGCAGTTGGGTCGATGGCTCAGCGAAGTCAATGCATTCAGGATCCATGAAATCAGTCAGATCACCATATCAGGAAGATCTGCTTTGGTACAGTCGATTACCCATACCCTCAAAGTTTGGTTGTCTTTGTGGGAGGTGGGGTTCCATGGATGGTCTATAGCATTGGCCTTCTGAGTAAAGGGGTAAAAAGTAAATGAATCTTGGGGTGTTTGGTATTGCGACTGTTGGGTGCTATGGTGATATGGTGGTTGATGGTAGGTTAGGTCGGTTGGGTCATATTCTTTGGGAAATCCCAGATCAGAGCTAAGGTGAGATGATGAGGGGCCCATATTGGGATATGGAGAAGACTGGAATTGTATGTGGGGCATGTGGGTGTATTGGTATTACGATTGAGATTGGGGTTGGGTGTGGGGAATATGGGGGTATTGGTATTGAGGTGGTGATTGTGGTTGGGTGTAGGGCATATGGGTGTATTCGTATTGAAGTGGTGATTGTGGTTGGGTGGTTGTGGATCTGTATCGGCGGGGTGGTTGGTGGGAGGTTTATGTGCGTTGGGTTTGTTGTTGGGGATTTGAGGTTTGTGCTCATTGTGTTCGTGGGTCAACCAAATACCTCAGATGAGACACGTGCATTTCTAGGTTACTAACTGATCTGTACCAAGAAAAATATTGATTCGTGTATCGCATATAATTCTGGTTGAGGAAAACAGGGAATTACAAGACATGTTGGTGACGCCTATGCCACATCTTACACCATTCTAGAGAAAAATCTTTCCAATTAGTAAGTCCCCATTGGGCGTCGACCCTTTTGAGATGTCAGGGAGACAAACAAGTTGGATCGCATGGTATCTCTTGATTCATTCCAAACTGCATCTTGACACGGTCGCTATGGTGCATCTCCATAATGTTGAATCGTATGATTGCAGTCTTTGCAGTCCAAACTGTTTCATCCTCGGGGTTTGGTTCATGGTCCAAACCCAAATATGGTCTCCAGATAAACTGTGGATAAAATTAAATCAGCATAATGAAAACATAATAAATAAATAATTTAAAATTAGAAAAGTTCAAAGGTACGACGTACATCATCCGGGCCAAGGTGATCCAATAGATTACGATATATAGCAACGTTAAATCTTGGATTCTTTCCGTAATCCATACCCGTCATGCAGTACCTAAAGGAATTGTAAATACTTTATTTTATACATATATTTGGCGAAAGGATGAATAATAAATGATTTAAGTTCTTGACTTACTTTGTTGCATATGGAAAAATGAATGTGTTGTTGTTGACGGGGTTTAGGGACTCCATTATCCACCAACCCCAGGCTTGGAGTAAGAAAACGCATCTATAAAAAGTACATTTCTCCTTTGTTGCATTTTTACATAAAGAATTGTATAGATATGCTAAAACAGCATAACCCCAACTATACTTTCTTGTTTTTTCAAAGTTCCTAAGCAAACTTAAATACATAAAATTTACAATATTCCTTATGCTTTCAGGAAATAATAAGCTTCCAAATAGTATCATCATATAATTTCTAGCTTTTATTACTCTTGCTAGCTCGGACGGATTTTCATTCAACTCAAGAGTCGCATAATATTTTTTGAGTTTAGTTAGTAATATACATTGGCCTCTAGCACCACTACCTTCGACCATATCTTTTCACAACCATTCCTCGCATATAGAATTGGGTTGTTGAACCGACCCATTAACCGCCTTACCATAGATAGGGAGACCCAATAACATGTATATGTCCTCTAGTGTGACGATACATTTACCTATTGGTAGATGAAATGTGTGTGTCTCGGGTCTCCACCTTTCCAACATTGCAAGTATAAACTTGGAATCAATCGTGCAGATTGAGATTTTTATAACATTTCCAAAACCCGTATATTCTAGATAGGACACGATTAATGGGTCGGGATCAATGTAGTCGTGTGAATGAATTCTAAATCTTTTAGTATCCTAAATTCAAAATGTAAAAAGTGTAAGAGTCCATAAGATGACTAAATCAATAATAATTTTATAAAAAATATATTAGTATACAAGAATATTTGAGAATTTATAAAAACTCTCAAACATTCAAACAATCAGACACTCAAACACTCAAACATTCAAACCTTCAAACATTCAAACACAATGGGCTCTACACCACAATATGTTATCATTGCACATTTCAACGGTGAGACGTACATTTGTCCCACCTCTGGTTTTTGTTTAGAGACACTGAGAACATCCAGTTTTGTTTAAACAAGAAAGCCAATTTCTTGTATTTCAAAAAATGATTGGAGGTCTGTGATACGGTGGGAGAACTGACTTGGGATTTTGCGTTTGTTTTTGCACTTTTTCGGTTTAGCAAGAGTTGCCACCGACTTTTTATTTTATCCAAAGGAAAGGTCAAAAAGCACAGGAACGACCTTTGAGATGTTTTCTTGGGTTCGGGGGGTAGATTATGAAAAGGGAAGGTGCTAGCACCCTTTTCATCCATGGTTATCCATGGGCTCTTAGTTACTTGTTTTAGATCACTTGCCTTTACTTTTCAATTGTTTGAAATGGTGCTTAGTGTGTGTGGTTTTGAAAATGTTTTGAAAAAAATGCCTTGTCTAGGCAACCTTTGTAATGATTCTTGTTTGAATATATACAAAGGTGTGTGTCTTTTTGAAAAGATATTTCAATGTCTTTAAAAGTTGTTTTGAAATTGTTTTGAAGTTGTGTTGTGAAGTGTGTTTGAAAATGGCAAGGATGTTTTACAAGCTTTTGATCAAGTAACTAAGAGTTGTCTACCCTATTTTACTCAAAGATTTTTCTTATGTTTTTAACCCTTTTTAACAGTTTTGTTTCACCATTGTATTTGATGAACAACCTTGTGTTAGGATGTTAAACAGGACAGGCGCGGGTCATCGTATAAAATCATTGAAAGCAACTTATGAGACGCTCCAGCAATTTTGTAAGGGACGAGATCATTTTATCGAAGGCAACATCGAGGGTCATCGAGGGACTACGATCTTTGTTTATCGAAGGGGTATTTTCTAGAGTGTCTCATACTCGAGGGACATGATTGCATTTTCCGAAGCAACGAATGAGGTTACCCTAGAGGTGCAAGTGTGATTTGTGTATTTATTTTCATGCATTTATTCTTGGATTAGGTCATCTAGCGATTGATTTTAAATCTTTGCATACAAACCCTAATTACTATACAGTATATTGAAAGTAATAAATTGCGGGAATTTAAAGTCTAAGTTATTACAAAACAGTATCCGAGGATGGGGCTACAAATTATTTACAAATGGGGATGAGTCTTATCAGAATAATAATGTCCAAGTATATATTATAACCAAATTAAACTGTCGCATTTTCAATGTAAAAATTGTAACAAATTATAAAATAAGGAAGATCAAAGAAATATGGGATGCATGTATTTATTTACAAATGAAAAAATAAAATTTAACCTAATAAAGACTTAAGTATTATTATTGTATTTGTGAAGAAAAAGTTTTAAAGAAAGAAAATTATTTAAATTAATGTTTCTATCATTTTTGTATATTTTTTAAAGAAAACTTTTATAAAAACTCTATTATTATTGTATGACAAATATTAATTAGTAAAGAAAATTAAAATTATGTTAAGAAAATTTAAAGTAATTATTATCAAAATAAAAAGGTCAAAAAGAAAAGTAATAGTTTCTTTTAAAAAAAAATTGAGAAGAGATGAAGGTGATGGGCCTAAGATTTGTGGCCCAAACAAGAAAAAATGGAGAAGAAAAAATTGCAAGTCAGAACGAGCAAAGGGGGGGGGTGCGCTTAGTAAGAACGTGGGCCTAAAGTGTTTTGTTTGGGGCGAAGGCCCATCTGAAGTGTTGTACAATATTTTGTTAGGGTTGCTTCATTGTTTAGGGTTTGCAACCTTGGCTTCAGCGGACCCGCTTCTCTCATCTCTTCTCCGTTTCTCTTCGTCTTTCTCAAGCGAAGCTTTGATTCTTCCTCCAACCTCCAAGCTGCCAAAGCGCCACCTTCACCCTCTCCTCTCCACGACAGTACAAGGCGATGGTTTGAAAGGTACAGTTTTTTTGTTCTAAACGCGTTTTAGGGTTTCTTACAGTTTTGCATGTTTGATTCTCTTGATTGCTTATGTTATTGTTTCATCTTTTAATCCATGGTTATTGCGTCTAAGATGCAGTTATGTTTTGGAAGGAAAATCATACCTTGGCGATTGGCTTCTGGAAAATGGATGGAGGGGAAAGAGGGCAGGACCGGTGGCGTTCTTGGTGGCTAGGCGGAGGAGGAGCGTGATGGTAGCACTTTGGCTTCCGGTATCTCTGTTTCCTTGACTTATTTTTGAACGTTTAATGATGAGATGGTTCTGAGAACTGTTTTCTTTTTTTGAAAATCTTCTTCTTTTCTCCTTGTGGGTTATTTGATGTTTGATGATCCGTTGATGATGAAAATATATTCTGAAACTTTTGCTCCTTTGTTTGTTTCTAGATCTCTTCCTTTCTCTGAGTGTTTGTTAATGATGAAAGATCTGAAACTATTTTGTTTTTTTTCACTTCTGAACCTCTTCCTCTTCTTTGTTATGTTGATGATGAGTGATGATCTTTAACTTCTGAAAATTGGCTTATGTTGATGGACACAAACTGAAACTTAGCTTTGCTTCTTCTGAAAACTCTTTGAATGTTGATGTTGAATATGTTTTTGGAATTCTTCTGAAAATCTTCCTTTCTCTTTGATATGTTAATGATGATCACCTCTGAAACTATTTTATTTTGATTTTTGTTGATGGATAACCTGAAACTTGTTTGCTTGCTTTGGCAAAACATGGTGATTTTGTTACAGGCTGCGTGTTTTAGTTTAGTTTTGACAGGTCTTAGCTATTATAGCTTTGGCTTTGCAGTTTGAGATGCAAGTTTGCAGTTTGTAAGGCAAGCTTGCTGATTGCTGTTTTGGAAGTGTTTACAGGTTCTTGTAATTTGGCCTGTGAGTAGGTTTTGGAATTTGGCTAGCAAGTTTGTTGTGTAGTTGGGCAGGCTGTGACTAAGTTGCAGTTTGTGGCTTGAACTGTAAGTTTTTCTTGAGATGCAGTTTTGCAGATTTGTGAGTTTGGCTTGCAGGTTTGTTGTATTTACTGCAGTTTGTCTTGGGCTTGGCCTCGGTGTTTGTTGAGCTTAAGCTGCAGATTTGTGAGTTTGGCTTGCAAGTTTGTTGTGTTTTTTTTAACAACAGTTTTTGCAGTTTGTGCCTTGATAGTAGGTTTGCAACTTTGTAAGGAAGGCATGTGTTTTTTGTTGTTTACAGGTTGGGAAGTTTTGGTTTTTGACAGCAGTTCTGAGTTTGTTTTTGAGTTTTTTGTGTTTAGGCAAGTTTGTTGTTGTTTTTGGACATGTAGGTTGAGAAGTTTTTGGTAAGCAGGTTTGCTTTGGGTTATGCAGGTTTGAAATTTGTTTGTGTTTGCAAGCAGGTTTAGCAGTTCTGCTCCCTCTCCTTTTACTGCTGGACTATTATACAGTCTTTATATCTTTTATTTTTCTTTTTGCTATCTTGAAAAATAGCCTGCCCTCTAGCCAAAACTGCAAACCTCTTTCACTAGGTCTCCTCTCTCTCTCTCTCTCTCTCTCTCTCTCTCTCTCTCTCTCTCTCTCTCTCTCAAAAGCACTTTTAATTGCTTATTATATTTTATTCTGAAAATTCTGCTGGCCAGAAAATGATGATAGCTAGGACAGGTCTCCTTGGCTTGTAACTTGGTTTATCTCTCTGCATTGTACTTTCTTTGACAGTTTGCATACTTTATGCTTTATGTACTTGGTTGCTTGTATGCTTCTGCATTGTACTTTGCTTTGACAGTTTTGTAACTCAGTTTGACATTCAGTTTGCATTTGTAGTTAGCTTTCCATGCTTCCTCATGCTGACTTGGTTGACTAATGTAGTTTGAAACTCAGTTTGCAGTACCCTTTGCTTTGCCTTGCAACTTGCCTATGTTTTTGCATTTTGAGTTAATTATATTCTTGCAATTTTATATCTTTTATTTTTCTCTCTATGAACCGAGAAGAGCGATCTTCTTGTGATTTGCAGAGAGGAAAATAAAATATGATGAACATAGCATTTCTGATTCCGGCCGGCAGACTTTAATGATGATTTTTCTTTTTATCTGCTTGAAAATTCTTTTTAGTTAATTGCGCTGATTTCTTTTTCTTCTGTCTTTTGCAGGTAAGTACCAGTTGGATGACAGAGGAAGCAGTAGAAGTCAAAGATCTCAAGAGATTAGGCTTAGATTTATTTTTTCATTTATTGTAAACAAATATTATTGTAAATACTATAAGGTGTAATCTTACAATATTCGAATAAACTTTGTAACAACATTTGAAATAAATAAATAAAAAAGTCTTTGTCAAATATCTTCCAACTTTTCCTTGCATTGTTTATTTAATTATTTAAGACTCTTAAATCAAAATAATTGAAACTGTGTCTCAATAATTCTAATCCAGATGAAACAAATAACCAACAAACTTTGCAGTCTCGCAACCTTACATCAATCACAATATGCGTAGTATTCCAAATAACATATGCGTTGTACAGTCAAACAAACAAGTATTCCATAAACCTTTCACTCCACTGATCAAACAAATGCCTTAATGTTCCAAACAAAAGTCTCAGCTCTTATCCCAGATAATTAGGTTTTGAGAGACAACCAGTAATCTTGAACAAGCGTAAAAATAATGTAACAGTTAACTGAATTGCTGAGGATTCAGTTTCTTCTGAGAAATGCGAGCGAAAACCCTAATCTTGGATTACTGCCAAAGAAAGATCTGTCTGATCGATTCCTGAGTCAATCTTAACAAATCAGAGAAAACCCTAATTCTGGATTGACTGATAAAGAAAAGTCTGTTTGACCGATTCTCGAGCCAATCTTAAAAATTAGAGAAAACCTTGGGGTTGTGATTTGTGAAAAAGGGAGGGAAAATTTTGGGGTACAACAGTTGCACCTGTTCAATCTTCTTGAACCTGAAGAGTTAGATTGGCAATTTTGCCTTTCGCGACTCGAAGGTAAAAGATGAATGGACACTAGAGTGCCCATAAATTTGCACTCGTCAAAGCATAGTTGAGGGAATGGGCTTAAAGATGCCATCCAAGAATATTTGTTGAACTGTATGTTGTAGGTGAGTGGGTGAGTATCAGAAAGGTATCCATGTTTGGAATGTCTCTGAGCTGGGGGTCTGAATAAGCAAAAGATTAGCATCCGTGTCGGGGGGCATCCGTAAACTGTTTTCAGAAATCCTTGAATTTTGAAACTTACTAAACTTATCCTGCGAAGGGTAAAATATTAGCTGAAACACAAAGTTATGATGTATGATGCAATGTATGTGTTATATCAATGCTTATGATATAGGAATTTAATGAATGCGCATGTAAGCTGATTATCCGTCTTGCTGAGGAAGATAAATCCTGGATAGCTGGAGATAATAAAATCTTTGACCGCCGTCGGGGAAAGCAAATCCTTGACTGCTGTCGGGGATTGAAAATCCTTTGATCGTTGAAAATGAGAAGTCCTGGGACCCACTCTTGGGGAAATCAGGAGTTTGGGTTGTATGCCAATCTACTGGGGATTCCTGTTTTGAGGAGATCTTCGTCGGGGAATATCTGAAAACTCTGAGGATTTAAGAATGAGAGTCTTCATTCTGCTTGGGGAATTAGTGTTGAGGAGCCAAGAACGAGAATCTTCGATCTGCAGGGGATTTGAAATTCTGACAAATTCATGCTGAGAGTAAAGAAAACTCCAGAGAATCAAGAATAAGAATCTTGATTTTGTTAGGGAGTAAGAACTCTGGGGAATAGCCATACTATTGTGGAGTGGCTATCCTGTTGGAGAGTAAAAACTCAGGACTTTGGGAAAAGCTTATTCATGTCTGGAAGAAGTTCAGGAGTTCAGGTTGTATGCCACTTTGAGAATGAGAATCTTCATTATGTCAGAAATATCAGGTGGTTGGGAGTATGCCAATCTATCGGGGAAGCAAAAATGAGAATCTTCATTCAGGCGTTTGGGTCAGGAGGTTGGGTGTATGCCAATCTACTGGGGTTTAAGGATGAGAATCTTCATTCTGTTAACGGTATCAGGAGCTTGGGAGTATACCAATCTTCTGAGGTTTCAAGGATGAGAATCTTCATTCTGTTAACAGTATCTAGAGCTTGGGAGTATACCAATCTCTTGAGGTTTCAAGGATGAGAATCTTCATTCTGTTAACGGTATCAGGAGCTTAGGAGTATACCAATCTTCTGAGGTTTCAAGGATGAGAATCTTCATTCTGTTAACGGTATCAGGAGCTTGGGAGTATACCAATCTCTTGAGGTTTCAAGGATGAGAATCTTCATTCTGTTAACGGTATCAGGAGCTTGGGAGTATACCAATCTCTTGAGGTTTCAAGGATGAGAATCTTCATTCTTGAGAGAAACCAAATTTTAGGAGCTTCATTTGTCCATTATTCTGTTGGTGGGTTGCTTCTGTTAAAATTTAGGAATTCGTCCGTAATTCAGCTGGAGAAAAAGCTTTGTCGAAATTTAGGAACTTGTCCATAATTCGACTGAAGAAAAGCTTTATCGCTTGAATTTTATTGTACCTTTCCTGAAAGGCAAATGTTAGTGGCATATATCAAACAATAATGTTCTCAAAATAAATGAGATCGTGTTGCATGATGTCTTAATGCACAGAGGTGTAATGTTTTTCAAGATGACCTTTCGCTGGGGAAAATAAATCCCGAGCTGATGAAGGAGAAAAGAGTTGGATTCTTCATCTCTGGTATTGAAGAAAACCAGAATAAATCGCTGGGAGATTTATCTGAAATATCAAAAACCCGAAAGATCTTCCATTGGCATAAGAATTAGGGAGATCTTAGTGTTGATCTGACCAAAACAGAGAGGGTCTTGGATTAATTTTGACTCAACCAGATGATGGAGGAATCTCTGACGACCGTAACTTCCAACAGGTGATGAAGGAACTTTTGACGACCTTTCAATCTGTGTACGTTATGAATGTTGTTGAAATGTAATTTTGTTTTGGAGAATAATTCCTTGATAAATGTTGGGGAAATAAACCCATAACTGCTGGTCTGCTAGAGAGGTGATGAACTTCTCGAGGACGCTTGAATTTCTTTTCAGAAAGATTTCGGAGAGATTCGTCACTGCCCCTAGTATCAAGTGCTTGTGGCACTGCCAGGAAACTTGGACTGTATGTAACCCTTTGATGAGATTGACGTTTAAATGCCCCAAGTGATGGTGAGGGAGACTTGCCCCAGGTTAATCTGTAATTGAGAGATTTCTTGAAATCTTGACTGGACTGCCCCATGTTTTATGGATTTTGAAAGATTTGTTGAAATCTTGACTGGACTATCCCAGGTTTACTGGAAAATACCATATCAAGTCCCCTTTTGCTGATAGGAGATTTTTGCCACGGGAGTGTCATCCCACTTGAAGTGGTTTTACTCACTGAGAGAGCGTTCGTTCCTCCGAACATTCACTGTATGAATTTCTTCGCTGTCAAACAAATAACCATGTGCAAACAACGATATTCAAAAAATGCAAAGTTTATGCTTGTCTCGAAGTTTTAAAAAATGCGTTTTTTAGCAGAAAACTTTTTATAAGACAAATTCAACACAAGATTTAGAGCAAAGCCTTACAGGAGTCAGGATACCTTTTGTAATAGTATGCTTTCGAACTAACCCATGCTTCAATTAGGACTTTTGAAGGGTTATAACGTGGCCTGGTTCACGGTTTAAGAAACAAAGGACAAAGGCCCAAAGTATATTTGTACCCACCCGCTCTTCATGATGTTCTTCAATCCTAAACTCAGTTAATTATGCGTCGAACTCTATTCGAGTTTGGAACGACGTTTTGGTGATGGTTCACACAAGTTGAATTTTATGGGAAGGCAGTCATTTTTGCAACATTTTTCATGTTGTTGAGGTTTTATAATGACCTCTTTCTTTTGATTCATTATCCCTAATTTTTGTCTGACTGTTCCTGTTTTCGAGATTACAGTCAGCGGGATGTCCCAGCTTTCTTAAGCCTCCTTTGTAGGTTTTGGCTCGGTGGGCTTTTCTCTTTTGAGAGATAATGATTGCCTATGAGATAAGGAACACTCACTGTCTATTGATTCCCGAGGGAATGTTTTTGATGTCATTCGTTGTATTATGAACTGAGAGTTTGCGACTTCAATGCGTATCTTTTGAATTAACGGAGAGACTACCCTGCCCCAGGTTTGATTAAAGGTTTCAATTCGTGTTTAAAACAGAAAACTTCTACTTCTTTGGCTCGAAGGGGTTGACTAGGGATTATCTTCCTTATAACTCCAGTGTTTAGGATTTGAAAGAAACACTTGTACATCATCAGCAAGGTCTGTCCAAAAGCATATTGTATGAGATTATGGTATTGTTTCGTCATCCTCCCTCTAAAGGCTTGTAGCTTTTTTGCAAGGGTTAAATGTCATAAAGAAAGTAGAAAGCATAGTTCAAGAATAGTGAAAACGAATGGATGAATTCAAGACAAACACATGCAATGCATTAATGAAACAGAGTTTGACATCAATAGATAATTGTTTGAATAACAAAAGAAATTACAACTTGAAAATTCAAATGAAACAAAAGTCTCTTAGTTCAAACTTTGTCATTTCAGGTGGAGAACCCTCAGCGAAAAAATTTTCATCTCGCCATCCGGCATGAATTTCAGCACTCCATTGTCAATCAAGTCTTGGATCTTGTTTTTCAAAGCCCAACAGTCATCGGTGTCATGTCCAGGACTATAGGAGTGGTATACACAAAATGCATCGGGGTGATAGCTAGGAGCAGAGGTATTGGGCTTCCAAATAGGATCCCTTAAAGCAGTCAGATTGACCTCCAACAAGCGTTCCAGTATTAGAGATGATGGTGTGTCGGTCTCAGTGAACTGTCTTCCAGACGTATTTTGCTTATGCCGATTACCCCGTTGACGCTGGCGAGGTTGTTGTTGGGCTTGTGACTCCGAGGCAAGCTGGGGAGCCTTTCCCTTGTCTTCTTGTCTCAAAGGAGGTTGAATGATGACCTGATCTTCAACCCTCGTTGTTTTCCCCACTTGGTTATCTTAAAGCAGTTTGTTGACGAGAACCCTGAGCTCCTCTTGTCTTTGAGCCAGGTCTTGAATGAGAGCCATCTGGCCCACCAGCTGTCCCATCATCTGGATCTTCATTGTTGCCAACTCAATCTGTAGCTCTTCCAATTAATCATTCCTGATTCCGCCTGGATTCCCTAGGACCATGCCCCTTATGAGGAGAGCTTTCACTTCTTCTTTCCCCTGGGACAAGTTTAAGAACATTTCTTGAAGTTGAGTGTTTTGAGCCTGGATATCTTCGATAGTCCTCTCTAGAGCCATCTCTACTGAAATAAACAGTAGGAGAATAAGGAAACCTGAAAGGAAAAACCTGTCATGATGTGGATTAATGTTATGTGGATGCATGTTATCAAGGATCTCGCGGGGTAAACACAAGAAAATGTTAGAGGTTGAACTTTGATCAACATCTTTGACTGGAGAACTTTTGTATTGGTGGATGTCTTTCCACGAGAATCAAGCTCACCATGTCAAGTGGGTCATAGACCTCGATTCAAGTTGTTGTAATTGATCTTTGACAGCGTTTGTTGAGAGGAAAATGAGACCTCTTACCGTTTGGTAGACATCTGGTTCAACGTGACCCTGCATCAAAGACCCTTGAGATCCTTGAAATGGTTATTGAAAATGCTATGGTATGATGTTATGATGTTATGTACATGTATGCAAAAGTAAGCAAGTGTATATACAGGTAATCATATTCACACAAAGCAAACAAGTCCTTAGGTTTAGGCTTGCATGGGGTTTGTAGGTAAGTACCCTCTTTGAAGTTAATTGGCTCAACCTGTCCTACAAATAGAAATCGGGTTCTAAGGAGCTCAATATCACTGGATTATTTTCTGTGTTCATTGTTTTAGTTTAGCCACTTAACTGGCGACCAAAATATTTCAAGAAAACAATCCTCAATGAGTGTAGTATCGAGTATCTACCAACTTCGGACTGCACCAAAGCCGGTCATCTCACTACCCCTAATAAGGCTAAGATGGTCAAGTAAGGTTCTAAGAGTTCGTTAGTGCTTCATGACATCACTCAGCGGCCCCGTATTCTCTTTGATTAACTCAAAGGCTACCGGTACCCACAAATATTTCGCACTAACGTAGCCACTGCTTCAACCATGTCAGTATACCCCGCACAGTTCCCTCACAGTTTATTGCTACTTACCTAAAAGGTGTCCCCAAATCCGGGTGTAAGATTTGAATAAACCCAAACAAGGAACCCAAAAAGTAAAACAATCAAAGCAATCGAGGTAAGTATGAAAGGTGATCTAAAACCCTAAGGTAACCCCACTTTTAGAAATGTCCCCAGCAGAGTCGCCAGTTCTGTGATACGGTGGGAGAAATGACTTGGGATTTTGCGTTTGTTTTCGCACTTGTTCGGTTTAGCAAGAGTCGCCACCGACTTTTTATTTTATCCAAAGGAAAGGTCAAAAAGCACAGGAAATACCTTTGAGATGTTTTCTTGGGTTCGGGGGGTAGATTATGAAAAGGGAAGGTGCTAGCACCCTTTTCATCCATGGTTATCCATGGGCTCTTAGTTACTTGTTTTAGATCACTTGCCTTTGCTTTTCAATTGTTTGAAATGGTGTTTAGTGTGTGTGGTTTTGAAAATGTTTTGAAAAAGATGCCCTGTCTAGGCAACCTTTGTAATGATTCTTGTTTGAATATATACAAAGGTGTGTGTCTTTTTGAAAAGATATTTCAATGTCTTTAAAAGTTGTTTTGAAATTGTTTTGAAGTTGTGTTGTGAAGTGTGTTTGAAAATGGCAAGGATGTTTTGCAAGCTTTTGATCAAGTAACTAAGAGTTGTCTACCCTATTTTACTCAAAGATTTTTCTTATGTTTTTAACCCTTTTTAACAGTGTTGTTTCACCATTGTATTTGATGAACAACCTTGTGTTAGGATGTTAAACGGGACAGTCGTGGGTCATCGTATACGATCATTGAAAGCAACTTATGAGACGCTCTAGCAATTTTGTAAGGGACGAGATCGTTTTAATGAAGGCAACATCGAGGGCCATCGAGGGACTACGATCTTTGTTTATCGAAGGGGCATTTTCTAGAGTGTCTCATACTCGAGGGACATGATTGCATTTTCCGAAGCAACGAATGAGGTTACCCTAGAGGTATGCATTTATTCTTGGATTAGGTCATCTAGCGATTGATTTTAAATCTTCACATACAAACCCTAATTACTATACAGTATATTGAAAGTAATAAATTACGGGAATTTAAAGTCTAAGTTATTACAAAACAATATACGGGGATGGGGGTACAAATTATTTACAAATGGGGATGAGTCTTATCAGAATAATAATGTCCAAGTATATATTACAACCAAATTGAACTGTCGCATTTTCAATGTAAAAATAGTAACAAATTATAAAATAAGGAAGATCAAAGAAATATGGGATGCATGTATTTATTTACAAATGAAAAAATAAAATTTAACCTAATAAAGACTTAAGTATTATTATTATTTTTGTATTTGTGAAGAAAACGTTTTAAAGAAAGAAAATTATTTAAATTAATGTTTCTATCATTTTTGTATATTTTTTAAAGAAAACTTTTATAAAAACTCTATTATTATTGTATGACAAATATTAATTAGTAAAGAAAATTAAAATTATGTTAAGAAAATTTAAAGTAATTATTATCAAAATAAAAAGATCAAAAAGAAAAGTAATAGTTTCTTTTAAAAAAAATTGAGAAGAGATGAAGGTGATGGGCCTAAGATTTGTGGCCCAAACAAGAAAAAATTGCAAGTCAGAACGAGCAAAGGGAGGGGTGTGCGCTTAGTAAGAACGTGGGCCTAAAGTGTTTTGTTTGGGGCGAAGGCCCATCTGAAGTGTTGTATAATATTTTGTTAGGGTTGCTTCATTGTTTAGGGTTTGCAACCTTGGCTTCAGCGACGCCGCTTCTCTCATCTCTTCTCCGTTTCTCTTCGTCTTTCTCAAGCGGAGCTTTGATTCTTCCTCCAACCTCAGAGCTGCCAAAGCGCCACCTTCACCCTCTCCTCTCCACGACAGTACAAGGCGGTGGTTTGAAAGGTACAGTTTTTTTATTCTAAACGCGTTTTAGGGTTTCTTACAGTTTTGTATGTTTGATTCTCTTGATTGCTTATGTTATTGTTTAATCTTTTAATCCATGGTTATTGCGTCTAAGATGCAGTTATGTTTTGGAAGAAAAATCATACCTTGGCGATTGGCTTCTGGAAAATGGATGGAGGGGAAAGAGGGCTAGATCGGTGGCGTTCTTGGTGGCTAGGTGGAGGAGGAGCGTGATGGTAGCACTTTGGCTTCCGGTATCTCTGTTTGCTTGACTTATTTTTGAACGTTTAATGATGAGATGGTTCTGAGAACTGTTTTCTTTTTCTGAAAATCTTCTTCTTTTCTCCTTGTGGGTTATTTGATGTTTAATGATTCGTTGATGATGAAAATATATTCTGAAACTTTTGCTCCTTTGTTTTTTCTGGATCTCTTCCTTTCTCCGAGTGTTTGTTAATGATGAAAGATCTGAAACTATTTTGTTTTTTTTTCACTTCTGAACCTCTTCCTCTTCTTTGTTATGTTAATGATGAGTGATGATCTTTAGCTTCTGAAAATTGGCTTATGTTGATGGACACAAACTGAAACTTAGCTTTGCTTCTTCTGAAAACCCTTTGAATGTTGATGTTGAATATGTTTTTGGAATTCTTCTGAAATTCTTCCTTTCTCTTTGATATGTTAATGATGATCACCTCTGAAACTATTTTATTTTGATTTTTATTGATGGACAACCTGTAACTTGTTTGCTTGCTTTGGCAAAACTTGGTGATTTTGTTACAGGCTGCGTGTTTCAGTTTAGTTTTGACAGGTCTTAGCTATTGTATCTTTGGCTTTGCAGTTTGAGATGCAAGTTTGCAGTTTGTAAGGCAAGCTTGCTGGTTGCTGTTTTGGAAGTGTTTACAGGTTCTTGTAATTTGGCCTGTGAGCAGGTTTTGGAATTTGGCTAGCAAGTTTGTTGTGTAGTTGGGCAGGCTGTGACTAAGTTGCAGTTTGTGGCTTGAACTGTAAGTTTTTCTTGAGATGCAGTTTTGCAGATTTGTGAGTTTGGCTTGCAGGTTTGTTGTATTTACTGCAGTTTGTCTTGGGATTTGCCTGGGTGTTTGTTGAGCTTGAGATGCAGATTTGTGAGTTTGGCTTGCAAGTTTGTTGTGTTTTTTTTCTTTAACAGCAGTTTTTGCAGTTTGTGCCTTGATAGCAGGTTTGCAACTTTGTAAGGCAGGCCTGTGTTTTTTGTTGTTTACAGGTTGGGAAGTTTTGGTTTTTGACAGCAGTTCTGAGTTTGTTTTTGAGTTTTTTGTGTTTAGGCAAGTTTGTTGTTGTTTTTGGACAGTCAGGTTGAGAAGTTTTTGGTAAGCAGGTTTGCTTTGGGTTATGCAGGTTTGCAATTTGTTTGTGTTTGCAAGCAGGTTTAGCAGTTTTTCTCCCTCTCCTTTTACTGATGGACTGTTATACAGTCTTTATATCTTTTATTTTTCTTTTTGTTGTCTTGAAAAATAGCCTGCCCTCTAGCCAAAACTGCAAACCTCTTTCACTAGGTCTTCTCTTTCTCTCTCTCTCAAAAGCACTTTTAATTTCTTATTATATTTTATTTTGAAAAGTTTGCTGGCCAGAAAATGATGATAGCTAGGACAGGTCTCCTTGGCTTGTAACTTGGTTTATCTCTCTGCATTGTACTTTCTTTGACAGTTTGCATACTTTCTGCTTTGTGTACTTGGTTGCTTGTATGCTTCTGCATTGTACTTTGCTTTGACAGTTTTGTAACTCAGTTTGACATTCAGTTTGCATTTGTAGTTAGCTTTCCATGCTTCCTCATGCTGACTTGGTTGACTAATGTAGTTTGAAACTCAGTTTGCAGTACCCTTTGCTTTGCCTTGCAACTTGCCTATGTTTTTGCATTTTGAGTTAATTGTATTCTTGCAATTTTATATCTTTTATTTTTCTCTCTGAACCGAGAAGAGCGATCTTCTTGTGATTTGCAGAGAGGAAAATAAAATATGATGAACATGGCATTTCTGATTCCGGCCAGCAGACTTTAATGATGATTTTTCTTTTTATCTGCTTGAAAATTCTTTTTAGTTAATTGCGCTGATTTCTTTTTCTTCTGTCTTTTGCAGGTAAGCACCAGTTGGATGACAGAGGAAGCACTAGAAGTCAAAGATCTCAAGAGATTAGGCTTAGATTTATTTTTTCATTTATTGTAAACAAATATTATTGTAAATGCTATAAGTTATAATCTTACAATATTCGAATAAAATTTGTAACAACATTTGAAATAAAAAAAAAGTCTTTGTCAAATATCTTCCAACTTTTCCTTGCATTGTTTATTTAATTATTTAAGACTCTTAAATCAAAATAATTGAAACTGTGTCTCAATAATTCTAATCCAAATGAAATAAATAACCAACAAACTTTGCAGTCTCGCAACCTTACATCAATCACAATATGCGTAGTATTCCAAATAACATATGCGTTGTACAGTTAAACAAACAAGCATTCCATAAACCTTTCACTCCACTGATCAAACAAATGCCTTAATGTTCCAAACAAAAGTCTCAGCTCTTATCCCAGATGATTAGGTTTTGAGAAACAACCAGTAATCTTGAACAAGCGTAAAAATAATGTAACAGTTAACTGAATTGCTGAGGATTCAGTTTCTTCTGAGAAATGCGAGCGAAAACCCTAATCCTGGATTACTGCCAAAGAAAGATCTGTCTGATCGATTCCTGAGTCAATCTTAGAAAATCAGAGAAAACCCTAATTGTGGATTGACTGATAAAGAAAAGTCGGTTTAACCGATTCTCGAGCCAATCTTAAAAATCAGAGAAAACCTTGGGGTTGTGATTTCTTGTGAAAAAGGGAGGGCAAATTTTGGGGTACAACAAGGTCAAACTTGGACGAGGTCCTGTGACACAAATCCTCTATCAAAATACATTTTTTTGTGAGAACCAAATTATATATTATAAGGTAGAGGTTCAAGATGATGAGGACCTTCAGAATATGTTTTACAGTCATGAGTATTGTGGGTACGACTCGATTAAGTTGTACATTGTGTTGCAGGAGCCTCAACTGTCATGGCCAACTCAATCACAAGTGGTTGATCCTCTCGAAGACGAACAAGCAGAAGTAGATGTCGTTGACGAAGAAGAGGAAGATGACGAGTTAGAGTTTTACGACATGGTCAACAATGATTCTGAAGATGATAGGATACCTGGAGTACCTCCGAATGATATCTACACACCACCTCCATACATGACAAACTTCAACATGGGCCAAGATGAACCGTCATCTGATGGTTTTTTCAATCCGTATATGCATTCAGATGAAAATTTAAAAGATAAATACAAATTCCGTTATAGAGAAGATTGTATATGAGCCATAAAATTTTTTCACATGTTAAACCCAGTCAATTTTAAGGTAGATCGGGTATATCTAGAAAGGTACAAGCTCAGGTGTGTTCACCCATATTGTATGTTCAAGCTCACTGCATCATACAGGTTAAGAGGTGATTGTTAGGTGATAGGTTCTATGTCCACCCAAATGTGCGTCAATTCTACTCAATCACAGGATCATCAAAAACTAAATTATGATCTCATAATGTCAAGAAATCCTACCTCTCATCAGCAATGATCCGTCATTGAAGGTGAAAACCATAATCTCTCACATCACTACAGTATACAACTATACTTCGTCATACCAAAAGGCGTGGTTAGCAAAGACCAAGGCGATTGAAAAGGTATATGGAAACTGGGAGGAGTCATACAAAGAACTTCTGCGCTACCCGCATGCACTTCAGACATATTCTCTGGGAACTATTTATATTATGGAAACATTACTGGCATACACCTCAGATGGTACTCATGTCACCGGAAATGGAATATTCAGTTGACTGTTCTGGGCTTTTCAATCTTACATCACAAGGTTTTTGTCATGCAAATCTATTATTCAAATTGATAGAACATGGTTGTACGAGAAATACAAAGGTACGCTACTGATGGCAGTTGCACAAGATGGCAACAACCACCCATGTTGAAGTTTGTCATGTGTGGAGGTGGTGTATAGATCTCATTCAGAGGTATTCTAGGTATCCCATCGTCTTCAGAATCATCATTGACCATGTCGTCAAACTCTAACTCGTCATCTTCCCCTTCTTCGTCAATGGTATCCACTTCTTCTTGTTCGTTTTCGAGAGGATCAACCACTTGTGACTGAGTTGGTCGTGACAGCTGAGGCTCCCGCAGTGTAATTTAAAACCCAGTCGAGTTGTACCCAGAATAATCATGACTAGAAAACATATTTTGAAGGTCCTCATCATCTTAAACATCTACCTTATAATATATTATTTTGTTCTCACAAAAAAAAAAAAGATTTTGATAGAAGATTTGTGTCACAAGACCTCGTCTAAGTTTGACCTCCAATCATTTTTTGAAATATAAGAAATTGGCTTTCCTATTTAAACAAAATCAGATGTTCTCAGTGTCTATAAACAAAAACCCAGAGGTGGGACACATGTACGTCTCACCGTTGAAATGTGCACTGATAACGTATTATGGTGTAGAGACCATTGTGTTTGAATGTTTGAAGGTTTGGGTGTTTGGGTGTTTGAGTGTCTGATTGTTTGAATGTTTGAGTGTTTTTATAAATTCTCAAATATTCTTGTATACTAATATATTTTTTATAAAATTATTATTGATTTAGTCATCTTATGGACTCTTACACTTTTTACATTTTGAATTTAGGATACTAAAAGATTTAGAATCCGCTCACACATCTACATTGCTCCCGACCCATTAATCGTGTCCTATCTAGAATATGCAAATTTTGGAAATGTTATAAAACTCCAAAACTGCATGATTGATTCCAAGTTTATACTTGAAATGTTGGAAAGGTGGAGACCCGAGACACACACATTTCATCTACCAATAGGTGAATGTACCGTCACACTAGAGGATGTGTACATGTTGTTGGGTCTCCCTATCGATGGTAAGGCGATTAATGGGTCGGTTCAGCAACCTAATTCTCTATGCAAGGAATTGTTGGGCAAAGATATGGTAGAAGGTAGTGGTGCTAGAGGCCAAGGTATATTAATAACTGAACTAAAAAAACATTATGTGACTCTTGAGTTTAATGAAAATTCGTCCGAGCTAGCAAGATTAATAAAATCTAGAAATTATATGATGATACTATTTGGAAGCTTGTTATTTCCCGAAAGTACAGGGAATAGTTTAAATTTTATGTATTTAAGTTTGCTTAGGAACTTTGAAAAAACAAGAAAGTATAGTTGGGGTTCTGCTATTTTAGCCCATCTATACAGTTCTTTGTGTAAAAATGCAACAAAGGAGAAATGTACGTTTTATGGATGCGCTTTCTTACTCCAAGTCTGGGATTGGTGGAGAATGGAGTCCCTAAACCCCATCAACAACAACACATTCATTTTCCCATACGCAACAAAGTAAATCAAGAACTTAAATCATTTATTATTCATCCTTTTGCCAAATATATGTTTAAAATAAACTATTTTACAATTCCTTTAGGTACTGCGTGACGGGTATGAATTACGGCGAGAATCCAAGATTCAATGTCGCTCTATATCGTAATCTATTGGATCACCTTGGCCCAGATGATGTACATCGTACCTTTGAACTTTTCTACTTTTAAATTATTTATTTATTACATTTTCATTATGTTGATTTAATTTTATCCACAGTTTATCTGGAGACCATATTTGGGTTTGGACCATGAACCAAACCCCGAGGATGCAATAGTTTGGGCTGCAAAGACTACAATCATACGATTCAACATTGTGGAGATGCACCATAACAATGGTGTCAAGATGCAGTTTGGAATGCATCAAGAGATACCATGCGATCTAACTTGTTTGTCTCCCTGGCATCTCAAAAGGGTCGACGCCTAATGGGGTCTTAATAATTGGAAAAATTTTGCTCCAGAATGGTGTAAGATATGGCATATGTGTTACCAATATGTCTTGCAATTCCCTGTTTTCCTTAACCAGAATAATATGCGATACACGGATCAATATTTTGCTTGGTACAGATCGGTTAGTAACCCAGAAATGCACGTGTCTCATCCAAGGTATTTGGTTGACCCACGAATATGATAGGCACAAACCTTAAATCCCCAACAACAAACCTAACGCACATCAACCTCCCACCAACCACCCCAACGATACAGATCCACAACCATCCAACCACAATCATCACCTCAATACGAATACACCCATATGCCCTACACCCAACCACAATCACCACCTCAATACCAATACCCCCATATTCCTCACACCCAAACCCAATCTCAACCGCAATACCAATACACCCACATGCCCCACACATAATTCCAGTCTTCTCCATATCCCAATGTGGGCCCCTTATTATCTCACCTTAGCCCTGGTCTTGGATTTCCCAAAGAATATGACCCAACCGACCCAACCTACAATTAACCACCACATCACCATAGCACCCACTAGTCGCAATACCAAACACCCCAAGATTCATTTCCTTTTTACCCCCCTTACTCAGACGACCAGTGTTATAGACCATCCATGAAACCCCACCCCCATTAAGACGACCAAACTTTGAGGGCATGGGTAACCGACTATACCAAAGTGGATCTTCCAGATATAGTGATCTGACCGATTTCATGGATCCTGAACGCATCGACTTCGCAGGGCCATCGACCCAACCGAAATAGGAAAATCGACGAAACCCGCCACGAGCAAACCTAACGCACATCAACCTCCCACCAACCACCCCAATGATACAGATCCACAACCATCCAACCACAATCATCACCTCAATACGAATACACCCATATGCCCTACACCCAACCACAATCACCACCTCAATACCAATACCCCCATATTCCTCACACCCAAACCCAATCTCAATCGCAATACCAATACACCCACATGCCCCACACATAATTCCAGTCTTCTCCATATCCCAATGTGGGCCTCTTATTATCTCACCTTAGCCCTGGTCTTAGATTTCCCAAAGAATATGACCCAACCGACCCAACCTACAATCAACCACCACATCACCATAGCACCCACTAGTCGCAATACCAAACACCCCAAGATTCATTTCCTTTTTACCCCCCTTACTCAGACGACCAGTGTTATAGACCATCCATGAAACCCCACCCCCATTAAGATGACCAAACTTTGAGGGCATGGGTAACCGACTATACCAAAGTGGATCTTCCAGATATAGTGATCTGACCGATTTCATGGATCCTGAACGCATCGACTTCGCAGGGCCATCGACCCAACCGAAATAGGAAAATCGACGAAACCCGCCACGAGATAGGTGAGGACGCGGATGTGGAACCACAGATTGTTACCGAGTTCCGGGGGACCACTAGTTAATTTGTATGGTTTTTTTCATTATGTAGTTGTTTTTTGTTAATGAAAAGTCGAAGTTTTATGAAGCTATATCATTTATCTATTGTCTCACATTTAAAATAGAAAGCAAAAAAAATTACACATCAATTGCACCTAGGCGCCATTTGATATGTCTTAGGGCAAACATGTTCTACCTAGGGGCCATCTCACTTGGCACCTCCTCCTTTATTTTAGGTGTACGCTCCAACTCAGTTGGCTCTTCCATTATGGGGTTTTCTGAAACATGGTTATTTGCATAATTTTCCCTGAAACATGGTTATTTGTGTATTTTTTTTTCAATACTTGGTTATTGCTATAAAAAATTCAACATTTGGATCATCCATAAATGAATGTGATGTTGGTTAATAAAAGTGATGTCATGATTTAATTTGTTGTCCATAAGTTTATAATAAGACTGTGTTGTTTGACTTGATGTGTTTAATGGTTGGGCGGTATTGCTATCTGCTCAGGAAGTGAGTACGTGATAATATTTGGTATGGGTAAAAAGGAAATTGGTGTATTTTTTTTTCAATAATCATGTATTGAAAAAAAACGCATCAATAATTATCTTTTAGAAAAAATTACACAAATAACCATATTCCAGAATTAATATAAATGATCCAGTCATATTAAATGGCACATCCATTCAAATTTTTAAATGAGACGCTAAATCAGATGGTGCCTAGTTGCATCTAATATGCCCTAAGTCATCTCAGATGGCGCCTATGTGCAATTTATTTTTATTTTTATTTTTTTTAAATAAAAGATAATTTCGTCGCAAATGAAACTTCGATTTTAAGTAATAATAAAACGATTACATAATGAGAATAAAAGTTACATATTATTTAGTTGTCTCTCGAAAGTCGATAATGACTTATGGTTCCGCACTTGTGTCCTCGCCTAACTCGTTGTGTGACTCGAAGATTTTTCATTGCGGTTAGGTCGAGGGCTTAGCGAAGTCAATGCATTAAACATCCATGAAATCCGTTAGATCACCATATCTGGAAGACCCGCCTTCAAACAGTCGGTTACCTATACCCTCAAAGTTTGGTCGATTTTGTGGGGGGTTGGGTTCCATGGGTGGTCGATAGCACTTGTCATCTGAATAATAGGGATAAAAAGGAAATGAATCGTGTGGATTTTGGTACCCATATGTTTTTTGGGTGCTATGGTGATGTGATGGTTGATGGTATGGGTCGGTTGGGGAATATTCTTCAAGTAGGCCCATGTATGGGCTAAGGTGAGATGATGAGAGGCCTGCATCCGGATGTCAGATGTATGGTCTTTGTTCTTGGTAATGTGATTGTGAATGAGGAATGAATGTGTATTGGTATTGGGTATGGGGTTTGGTGCTTGTGGATCTGTATCGTCACTGTGTTAGGTGGGGGTTGATATGTGTTAGATTTGTTGTTGGGGTTGTTGTTGGGTGATGTACGATTGTTTATATCGTTGTTGGGGATTTTATGACGATGCCCATCGCGTGTGTGGGTCAATCAAATACCACGGGTCAGACATAAACATTTAAGAGTTAGTAATCGATTTGTACCTATATATATATATATATATATATATATATATATATATATATATATATATATATATATATATATATATATATATATATATATATATATATATATATATATATATATATATGTGTGTGTGTGTGTGTGTGTGTGTGTGTGTGTGTGTGTGTGTGTGTGTGTCGCATATCATGGTTCGTGGGGTAGACAGGTAATCGTAACAGATGTCGCTCACACCCCGTCCACATACCACACCATTCTAAAGCGAATTCTTTCCAAGTCTTAACACCTCACTGAGCATCGACATTAAGGAGATGCCAATGTGACAAACAAGTCGGAGGGCCTGGTATTTCTTTATGCATGTCATACTACATCTAGACACAGTCCTTTTGGTGCATCTCCACAATGGTGAACCGTATGATTCAAGTTTTTTCAGTCCAAACTACTGCATCCTCGGGGTTAGGTTGATGGTCTAGACCTAAATATGGTCTCCAAAGAAACTGCTGATAAAATTATATTATAATAATGATAACTTTAAAAATAAATAAGTTAAAAGAAGAAAAGTTTAGAGGTAATACATACATCTTCTAGGCCAATGCGATCCAAAAGATTATGATATATAGCGACATTTCATCTCGGATTCTTGCTTTAATCCATGCCTCTTACACAAAACCTAAAGCAAAGAGAGATATAACAAATTTTGTACATTTATTTATCATAAAGCGGGAAAAATTAAATAATATTATAGACTTACTTTGTTGCATATGGGAACCTGAAGGCGTTGTTGTTGATGGGGTTAAGGGACTTTATTCTCCACCAACCCCTTGTTTAGAGCAAGAAAGCGCATCCATAAAAAGTGCAAGTGTTTTTTTTTTTTTTGCATTTTTACACAATGAACTATATAGATAGGTTAAAACCGTAGAACCCCAACTATACCCTCTAATTTTATCAAAGTTCCTAAGTAATCTTATATACTTAAAATTGACACTATTAGCTATACTTTCGAGGAATAACAACCTTCCGAATAGTATCATAATATAATTTCTAGCTTTAACTAATTTAGCTTCCTCGGATGAATTTTCATTCAACTAAAGAGAGCTATAATGCAATTTAAGGTCAGTTAGTAACATACCTTGGCCCCTCGCACCCGTTCCATCAACCATATATTTTCCCAACATTTCCTCGCATAGAACATTTGGTTGTTAAACCGACCCATTCACCGCCTTACCCTCAATAGGGAGACTCATTAACATGTACACGTCCTCTAGTGTGACTGTACATTCACAAATTGGGATATGAAAGGTGTGTATTTCGAGTCTCCACCTTTCCAACAATGCAAGTATAAACCTCGTATCAATCGTGCAGTTTGAAATATTAATAACATGTCCAAAAACAACACATTCTAGATATGGGATGATCAATGGATCAGGAGTGACATAGGAGTGTGAGCGACATCAAAATCTCGACGTATCCTAAATTCAAAATGCATTTATAAATGAAGTGTGTATGACTAAATATAAATTCACATATAAATGAATATATTAAAAAAATATAAAATGAATATATAAATGAATATATTAAAACCTACAACTACGACAATGTTTTCTTTTGTTCCTCTATGAGTATCGCCCATGGTGAGGAGATCCATAATTGAAATTATTTCAGAAATTATATCAGATAGTGTAAGAGTGTGTATCTGAGAATGTATCAGAGAGTGTGAGGATTGTCAAATCCGGATGCGAGTAGGTGGATTCATAATCTTCCAGTGGAGAAATGGACGAGGTCATATGATAATGAAAATGATGGGGTCACATGACAACAAATCTTATTGAATCAATGAACGGTGTCTTCAAAGGCATATGAAATCTCCCCGTAACCTCTTTGGTGAAATCAACATATTTTAGGATGGCTTCGTTGTTTGCAAAAAAAAAAAGGTGAAAATGGAACGCGTTATTATAACCGAAACAATTATGGAGTGAAAGCTGCATAAAATTTATGAAGGCAAAAAGTGTCAAAGCCAACACTCATCATGTTACAAGATTCGACTGACATAACCACAAGTCCATTGTCAAAGATACAATCGACCACAATGAGGTGCTGATAAGACAAGAGTATAGGGTTGTACTACCATCTCGTTGGTGCGATTGCAGAAAGTTTCAAGCCTTTCGTATATCTTACTCCCATGTCAATGCTGCATGTATGTATGCTCATCAAGATACATTACTACTTATATCTCCCGCTTACAAGGTCGAGACCTTTCTCAACATATACAATAATGGTCGAGACCTTGCTCAACGTATACAACAATGGATGGTATTGAAAAAAATACACAAATAACCACGTGTAACGCGATGTGAGAACTGACTTGGGTGTTTTGAATTTGATCGCAATTGTGCGGATAGCAAGAGTCGTCACCGACTTTTCTTTTATCCAAAAGGAAAGGCTGAAAAGAACAGGAAAGACCTTTAGAGATATTTTCTTGAGTTCAGGGGGTAGGTTATGAAAAGGGAAGGTATTATCACCCTTTTCCTCCGTAGTTATCTACGGGCTCTTAGTTGCTTGCTAGATCACTTGCTTTTGTTTGAAAGTGTGCTTGTGATGTGGGTTTTGAAAGTATTTTGAAAACGTCTTTGTAATGGTTCTTATTTCTATAAGAACATGTACAAAGTGTTGTTTCGAAAATAGTTCAAAGATGTGTTTGTGGAATGTGTTTTTGAAAGTGATCTTGAAAAGGTGTCTTCTTTGTAATGGCTCTCGTTTCTATAAGAACGCGTACAAAGTGTTTGTCTTTTGAAAATGTTTCAAGATGAAAGTGTTGGTGTAAAAAAGATTTTTATTATGAGCAAGCGAGCAACTAGGAGAGAATCTACCTACTCAAAAGGTCTTAGATGTTCTTTTCCTCCTCCTTTAGATGTTGATATCTTACCATTGATTTGGTAAGAAGCCCCATCGTTGGATGTGAAGGGACATGCGCGGATCAATCCTGCAGTCATAGAAGGAAACTTGTGAGACACTTTAGCAATTTTTCGTAAGGGACTAGATCATTTTACCGAAGGCAACATCGAGGGACTACGATCTTTTTTTTGTCGAAGGGTCTTTGCTAAAGCGTCCCATATTCGAGGGACATGACTGTAAGTTTAAGAATGCGCCTAAGAGGGGGGGGTGAATTAGGTAGTGGTCGATTTTTGACTTATTTTATACTTTCTGGTTTTGATTTAGTGCTTTGAAAACTGTAAAGTGCAGAAAGTAAAGAGACACGGAGATTTATCCTGGTTCCTTCCACACCCCGGAAGTACGTCCAGTCCCCTTGCAAACACGCAAGAGATTTTACTATTTTGTTAGAACTTTTACAAGACTCTTCCTAGTCTTATCAACTAAAGAACCTAACAAATACCAAGAACACCCTCTTGGATTTCCAATAAGTCTAATGAGAACAATCCTCTCAAAAGATACCTCTTGTTTCCAACAATAGACAACAAGGAACAAAAGTAATCTAATACTTAATTCCAACAATCCTGGAAATAAGTTACACTTTGTATAATTTTATGAAGTATGATTTCTTGAAAGATGTTGATCACATAGAGTGACTTCTTTGAAGTTTCTTCTTTCTTCTCTTGTAAGCAATTCAAACTGTAACACAATGGTTAGATAATGCTCAAAGATTTATGTTCTTTATGTATGTGAAAGTGCAGAAAATCTTTGTTCTTAAAAGTTAAGAAATATGAAGTTTGAATATATTACAAAGTTCAGATTTTATTGCATAAGAGAAGAGTTGTTTATGATTTGAAAGATTTTGTAATATATAGTAATCAAGATACCTTTCCAAATGGACACTTTTCTGTTTGAAAAACTTGATAAGATGCAATGTTTGATCATGCAACTATTGGAGAAAAGGTGTGAAGGATATCTTGAAACCAGTTCAGATTTTTCAAAATTTTCAATGTGTAAATCGATTAACATAAGATGTAAATCGATTGCACGGGTTTGTAACGTTCAGAATTTCAAAAAAAATTGAAGTGTAAATCAATTATCATGTTGTGTAAATCGATTTACAAGAGTTAAAAATTCAGTTTGTTATGTGATCAATCGATTTACACAACACGTAAATCGATTGCTGGCAGAGACAATCAGTTTTTTGAAAAAGCATGTGTAAATCGATTTACACAAGACGTTAATCGATTTACAGCAGAGAAAAACTTAAAATTTGTTTTGAAATATAAGTGAAGTGTTGTGGCAAGTGTGTATATCATTTTTGAGCATTTCTAATCAATATAGTTCAATTGAGAATTGATATACTTGATTGCTTGCCATGATCCTTGAAGCTTTGAGTGAATGATGTTTTAAGTTAATTTCACTTCTTTTCCTTCTTGCCATAATGCTTGTTTGTCTTTCATCAAACTAGCTTGTTTGTCTTTCATCAAAACTAAAGTTGAGTTGAGGCTTGAGATTACATTCTCCCCCTTTTTGATGATGACAAACCATTTTCCTTTATGAGTTGTTCAGAATTTGAGCAAAAAGTGTTTTCTCCCCCTGAGAAGATTTCTCCCCCTATGGAGAAAAAGATTTGAAAGCTTGCCCTGTAAAGACAATGAAAACAAACAACCATAAAGTGCTATCACATCCTTCTCCCCCTTTGACATTATCAAAAAGAAGGGAAAGATGCAAATAAAAAATGGACAAAAATACATATAATAATTTTGAAAGCTTTAACCATAGCCAAATTGCTTCATGATACTTTTTATCATCCTTTGATAAAATCACATAGTAGTTATCTTCATCAAAACATGATGTTGAAGCTTTTGTCACAAAGTTGACTTGTACTTAGAGGTTGTCTTTTGTTCTTCAACATAAAGTACATCTTCAATGGATATGAAAGTTAGTGTATGTATCCCATCATATGCTTTGAACAACCACTATCAAGATACAAAATATTGTATGTGGTCTTCAAGCATACCTACAAAACAAATTAAGTTTGATTTGGTACCCAATGTGCTTTGGGTCCATCATAGTTAGTTCCTTTCTTAACCCACACATAATGCCCACTTGCCATACTAAAGTTTCTAACATAGCAAGCATTAGGTGTATGGCCTTTAATACCACAATAAAAACAAGTAGGTTCAAAGTTACTTCTATATCTAGAAGGATAAGATTTCTTCTTAGGAAGTGTTTTCTTTTTCGGATAGTGACGAACTATTTTAGGTTTGTTCACTTTCTCTTTGGAAGATTGATCACTTGCCTTAACAAAGATAGTTTTGTTATAACTTGGTTTTGAGAACTTTGAATATCCAAGTCCACTTTTATCATTGGAGTATCTTTGTTGGCTAAGAACACCTTCCAATCCAATTTGCCCTTTTTCATATCTTTCAATGACTCTTTTTAATTGGACAATTTGGAAAGAGAGTGAATCACAATTTTTGCATACAAAAATCTGTTTTTGTTCATCACTTGACTTTTGTTTTTCTTCTTTGAAATCTTTTTCCATTGAAACATATTTTTCTTCTAAGGATGAAATTTGTTTCTTTTGTGATGAAATGGTTTTATACAGAATTTTGCTTTCATTCAATAGTTCATCTATAGCACCTTGTGCATCACTATCAGAAAGAGAAAATTCATTACTAACCTCATTGTCTTCATCATCGGAATGATGTGAGACCATCAATGCTAGATTTGCACGTTGATTGTTTTTGGAATCGGAAGATGAACTTTCCCATGCTATATATGCTTTCTTTGACTTTTTATCTTTATTTCTCTTGAAATATTTCTTCTTCTTTTCAAGTGTAGGACATTCACTTTTAACATGTCCCTTTTCTCCACATTCAAAGCATATAACCTTCCTTGTTGGTGCTTCTCTTTTTCTTTCTTTTCGTAGAACCTTTTCAATCTTCTTGATAAGATCATCATCTTCACTACTAGTGGATTCATCCTCTTGATTGCTATCATGATTTTTTATCCTTGTATTCAGAGCCATGTCTTTTGAGTCTTTTACTTGGATTTCATGCTTTTCGAGTCATGCAAGTTCCGTCTCATATTCTTGAAGTTTGCCAAATAATGTAGCGGAAGTCATTGCAGAGAGACTCTTCTTTTTCCGAGATTGCCGTTACCTTTGGTTGCCATTCCCTAGTCAATGATCTAAGGACTTTCAAGTTGAGTTCATCATTTGACAAGGTTTTACCAAGAGCACTTAAGTGATTTGTCAAATGCACAAATCTCTTTTGTAAGTCAAGAATGGATTCTCCGGGCTGCATTCGAAATAGTTCATATTTTTGACTTAAGGTATTTAGCCTTGATCTTTTTACTTCAGCCGTTCCTTCATGAGTTTGAACCAAGGTATCCCATATTTCCTTTGTTGTTCTGTATGTCGAGACACGGAAAAATTCGTCCATACTGAGTGCACCTTGAAGAAGGTTTATTGCCTTTTTGTCATAGAGAACTTTCTTTTTATCATCTTCGTCCCATGCATTTTTAGGATTTGAAGAGCCAACGCCATTGATTACCGTTACCGGGATAAATGGACCATTTTCAACAGCATCCCATACTTCCTCTCTTTGTGCTTCTAAATGCGCCTTCATGCGTATTTTCCAAAAGTCAAAATATTCACCACAGAATAGAGGAGGCTTGTTGTTACTACCACCATCTCTGAAAACAGGTTGATGATTTGCGGAAGCCATTCTGGATTAGGAGCAGGTTACCTATAACCTGCTCTGATACCAATTGTAAGTTTAAGAATGCGCCTAAGAGGGGGGGTGAATTAGGTGGTGGTTGATTTTTGACTTATTTTATACTTTCTGGTTTTGATTTAGTGCTTTGAAAACTGTAAAGTGCAGAAAGTAAAGAGACACGGAGATTTATCCTGGTTCCTTCCACACCGCAGAAGTACGTCCAGTCCCCTTGCAAACACGCAAGAGATTTTACTATTTTGTTAGAACTTTTACAAGACTCTTCCTAGTCTTATCAACTAAAGAACCTAACAAATACCAAGAACACCCTCTTGGATTTCCAATAAGTCTAATGAGAACAATCCTCTCAAAAGATACCTCTTGTTTCCAACAATGGACAACAAGGAACAAAAGTAATCTAATACTTAATTCCAACAATCCTGGAAATAATTTACACTTTGTATAATTTTATGAAGTATGATTTCTTGAAAGATGTTGATCACATAGAGTGACTTCTTTGAAGTTTCTTCTTTCTTCTCTTGTAAGCAATTCAAACTGTAACACAATGGTTAGATAATGCTCAAAGATTTATGTTCTTTATGTGTGTGAAAGTGCAGAAAATCTTTGTTCTTAAAAGTTAAGAAATATGAAGTTTGAATATATTACAAAGTTCATATTTTATTGCATAAGAGAAGAGTTGTTTATGATTTGAAAGATTTTGTAATATATAGTAATCAAGATACCTTTCCAAATGGACACTTTTCTATTTGAAAAACTTGATAAGATGCAATGTTTGATCATGCAACTATTGGAGAAAAGGTGTGAAAGATATCTTGAAACCAGTTCAGATTTTTCAAAATTTTCAATGTGTAAATCGATTAACATAAGATGTAAATCGATTGCACGGGTTTGTAACGTTTAGAATTTCAAAAAAATTGAAGTGTAAATCGATTAGCATGTTGTGTAAATCGATTTACAAGAGTTAAAAATTCAGTTTGTTCTGTGATCAATCGATTTACACATGTAAATCGATTGCTGGCAGAGACAATCAGTTTTTTGAAAAAGCATGTGTAAATCGATTTACACAAGATGTTAATTGATTTACAGCAGAGAAAAACTTAAAATTTGTTTTGAAATATAAGTGAAGTGTTGTGGCAAGTGTGTATATCATTTTTGAGCATTTCTAATCAATGTACTTCAATTGAGAATTGATATACTTGATTGCTTGCCATGATCCTTGAAGCTTTGAGTGAATGATGTTTTAAGTTAATTTCACTTCTTTTCCTTCTTGCCATAATGCTTGTTTGTCTTTCAACAAACTAGCTTGTTTGTCTTTCATCAAAACTAAAGTTGAGTTGAGGCTTGAGATTACAATGGCTGTATTTCCGAGGCAACAAGTGAGGTTACCCTAGAGGTGCTTGTGTTGAAAGTGTGTTTAATTCAAGTTATTTTGTCTTTGAAATTAGGTTATCTAGCGGTTGTTTTTATGTCTTTCCATACACGCCTAATTACTATACAGTATAAGGAAAAAAAACAATAAATTGCGGAAATTAAAATTCTATGCTATTACAGAGTTTTCGGGAATGGGGGTACAAATTCACAAATGGGGATGGATCAATGCGATTAAAAGTCCAAATAGGCAATCAATACAACCAAATTGAATCGAACAATCAATTAAAACTACAACAGTCTATGAAGTAAAAATTAATTAACAAAGTATAAAGCTCTTGGTATTTTGTTTGTGAGAATTTTTATAAAAAAAAATAAAAATAAAGATCTATTCTATTAAAGAAAATAATTGACTAAAGAAATTAAATCAAATGTATATATTTTTTAGTATTTTTTATTATAAAGAAATTAAAAAAACAAATTAAAAATGAAAAGTTAATTAATAAGATTATTCAAAAAAAATCCCTAATTAAACTAACTAATTTTAAAGAAAGTTAACTTAGAAAAAGTTCATAAATAAAATTATTTACAAAGTGTTGAACTAAATAAGAAAATAAATTAATTTTGAAAGTATATTTTTTATTTAATTACAAAAATACTAAAGGTTAAATTAAATCTAAAATTACTAACTAAATTAAAAATTACTAAACCAATTATAGGGAGAGGTATGAAACCGAATTATGGAGTGAAGTTGGTGAATTTTGCTGGGCTTAAAAAGCAGACCCAACAGCCTTATTGTTTTCTTTTTATTTTTTTTGTCCAAAAAATGAAGAAAAAGATGAAAAATAGTAAAAAAGAACAAAACGTACCAGGGGGTCTCGAACCCGAGACTTCTACTTCCGAACATCAACACCTTACCCACTGCATCACTCGACCCTTAATTTATTTCTATGCCTTTATTAATACAAAAGAGGAAAATGGGTAGTTGAATGGGCCAACAGCCCGATGGGCTAACCCGGATGGAAGTGGAAAAGAAAAGGTTTGTTTGTAACCCTAATCCTAAGGAAAACACGTCGTTGTAGCTTGGGAAGAGGAAAAAGGATTAACTATTAACACAGTTTTCTCTATGAAACTCTCTCCATCATGTTACTCGCACAATCTAAACCCCTGTTCCTCTTTGTAACTCTCACGACCCCTAATCTCACGTTCATCTCACTCTCTCTTGCTTGAGCCGAACAACAATCGAAGCTCCTCATCTCTCTCAATCCACCTTTAGCTTCTAGTAAAAACAACTAAAATCCTATGAATCTAAACGCAAATATGGAAACGATGGATGTGGCTAAAGCAGGAAGTACCAATCAACTCAGTAACATTGATAATCGATAAAAGGTGATGGTTAGAAATTCAGTGTGTTTACCTGTTGAATAGAGGAGTGCTCCAGAACTCGTTGCACAGTAGGCGAAGGAAACGTTGAACAGGATCCCCAATATCGCGCAAGTTAGGTATGCTTATTCTTTTCCCCTGCCTTACTTTAAGAATATTGTTGATTTGTAATTGTTGCATGTTTTGTTGTTGTTGTTGTAGAGATAGATAAAGGGTGTTGGACGGTTGTTCTTGGTTGAAAGATATATTGAAGGATTTGCTGGTTTTTTGTGAGATGTCTGGAGTTTGCAATGGAGATAGTGTATGTAGGTTTGAGAGATGGCTTGGTTTTCTTGTTTGTTCGTTTTTTGGATTGGTTTTTGCTCTCTTGGTTTGTATATTGTCCCCCCTTTTCTTAGTGAAACAGTGGCTGTTATATTATGGAAATAAGGGCGAAAAGTGGGGGGGAATTTTGAGGTTTTGAATATTTGTGGTATGCTGACTTTGAACATGTCGAGGTGCAGGCCTTAGGTTTCCTATTTTGTGAAACATTTGGACTGAGTTTTGGGCAGATTTGGACTGAGCTGACTTTGGCATCTTGTGTGAGCTAGGTGATATCTTTCCACACCTATCCCTTTTCCTTTTTTATCTTTCAATGAAATATAAAGCCATTTTTCTTTTTTTATATAATTTTTCTGAAGGGTTTGCATAGGTTAGGAAAATGATAATGAAATTGAGATTGTTGAGCAAGATAGCTTGCTATTTTTCCTTGTTCTGTTTTGTTTTACTTGTTGTTGCTGTTATCTTTATGTTGTATTTGTCCTACTTTATTGGTTTGTGTGTTTGGCAGCATTTGGGCAGCTTGCTTGCTATGTTTACAGCAGCTGTTGTTTTTCTGCAATATTTTGTTGCAGGTTTGCTGCATTTGGGTAACTTGCATTGTTGTTCTATTTTGTTGCAGGTTTGCCCTTGCTTTTGCTTGGCAGCCTAGCGGTTGTTTGCCTTACTGTTGCTACTATGTTGCTGCTGTTTTAGCAGCCTGCCTTTGGGTTGCAGTTTTGGCTTTATTTGTGCTGCATTTGTTTGGCTTGTTGCAATATTTTATTGCTGTTGGACAACCTTAGGCTTTATGCTATGTTTGCAAATTTTCTTTTCCTTTTTTGTGAACCAAGGCCCAAACCCTGTGATTTGTAAAATAGGAGAAGAGGGATTATGATTAAAAACAAACAAACTTTAAATTTGATTCCTAAATACAAACCCTAATGATGAGCATTCAAACTTGTTCATAACCATATGTTCTGGAATTTTCACATGTTTGCTAACTTTTTCTTTTCTTGTTTCATGAACACGAGGAGTGGATGACAAGCGAGGCAAGGTGAAGAGAAAACGATGGCTAGCAAGGAGTGGATGAGTTGCTTGAAGATGAAGCAAAGAAGACTTGAAGAAACAAAACAATATTTCTTTCTTTGTAAAAAAAACAAAATTTGTAGCTTGTATTAACTTGTAATCTTTGTAACATAAATTGATGAATCTTGAAGTTTGCAAATTTCTTGTAGTAAATGTAACAACTTTGAATAATTTGCAAGATAGAAACTCAAAATTTCCTTGTGTAAACTCATTTATCTCAAAAGCTTGAAGGAAATTAACACATTAGTGAATCAACGTGATTTCGCACATGTATTGAGTGAAGTTTGTTTGATAATATTAGACATGTTTTAAACATTGTACCCTCTTGATTCCATGAAACTTACACTTAAAATGAACCTCGCATGCCATGCTCGATTCAAATGGAACTTCATTGCCAAACTTGAATTCAATCTCTTGATGACAAAACATATGCTTTAAGAGTATTCATCAATCTTGTAAAATTAACAACTTCAACATGAGAATCATAGTCCTGAGCAAACAATTGTGTTATGAATTGAAATTAGGAGTTAAGAACATTATAAATCAAGCAAATGACCTGTGATGATGCGATAACTTTATAAGTCTTCCAAACACAATTTTCCTTTGATCTTTGAAGGTAAACTTGTAAACAACATCACTCATGACAATATGCAGAAACAATCGTCTCAAGATCTTGGAATTTGAGGAAATCACAATTCTTAGAAGTCAGACGACAGTTACTTAATATTAGGTCAAATCCATGAAGCGACCTTTAAAGTATTCAAATTTTGGTGATCTTCCGTGCATAATCAGCTCTTGATTTGTGAAGAGAAATTGGAGATGACGTCAAGGAGAGTCGTACGCAAAAAGAACTGCTAAAAAATATCGATTAATGAAGAAGTTATAATCGCTTGAACTTGGTCTCGCAAAAGGTCAACTTTTGGGTCAATGGAGTCATTTTCAGTCATCTGAACCCTTGACTGAGCAAACTTGCAATGCAAGGTTTGAAACTTGGCACGAACATCCTTGAGGAGACATGAAGATCTATGAAGACCATTTGAAACCTTGGAGACTCAATTTTCTTTGGGAAATAACAAACCCTAATTGTTGACTTAATGCCTAGGAAGAGAATCTGTCTGATCAACTTTTGAACCAAATTGAGTATTCGAGAAACCCTAGGATAGTATCTTGCATGAAAAATGGGAGGGAAAATTTTGGGGTACAACAGCTGCCCCTGTTCAATCTTCTTAAACTTGAAAAGTGAGGTCGGCATGTTTGTCGTTCGTAGCTTCAAAGTGGAAGATGATTGAACACTAGAGTGCCCAGAAATTTGCACTCGGTGATGTGTTGGTTGATTGTGTAGGGAATGGGCTTAAAGATGCCATTTGGAGAAATGATGGAGAGTTATCGGAGATAGGCTTATAGATGCCATCCAAAGGTGATTGTTGACAGAAATTGGACTAAGTATGAACTTGACTTCAACTGGAAAAGAATCAGAATAAACCTTTGGTCGATTTAAACTGAAACTAGCATAAGTCTTGCATGTTGTTTGATTGGAAAGGATCGGAATAAATCTTGGAGCAATTTATCTGAACTAGAGACAATGTCTATTTGGAAAGTATCAGGATAAACCGTTGAGAGGTTTAGACTGAACCAAAAGAGGTCTTGGGTATTCTTTAACTGGAGAGAATCAGAATAGATCTTTGAGCGATTTATCTGAACCAGAGAAAGTGTATACTAGGAAAGAATCAAGATAAACCATTGAGAGATTTAAACTGAACCAACAGGGGTCTGGAGAAGAATCAGAATAAATCTTGGAGCGATTTATCTGAACCAGAGAAGATGTCTGCGGGAAAGAATCAGAATAAACCGTTGAGAGATTCAAACTGAACCAGCAGGGGTCTGGAGAAGAATCAGAATAAATCTTGAAGCGACTTATCTGAACAAGAAAAGATTCTGCGGGAAAGAATCAGAAAAAATCGTTGAGAGATTCAAACTGAACCAGCAGGGGTCTAGAGAAGAATCATAATAAATCTTGAAGCGACTTATTTGAACCAGAAAAGATGTCTGCGGGAAAGAATCAGAATAAACCGTTGAGATATTTAAACTGAACCAGCAGGGGTCTAGAGAAGAATCAGAATAAATCTTGAAGTGACTTATCTGAACCAGAAAAGATATATGCGGGAAAGAATCAGAATAAACTGTTGAGAGATTTAAACTGAACCAGTAGGGGTCTGAAGGAAATATTTGTTATGTAGATGGTCAACCAGTCCTTTCTAGGGAATTGATCTGCAATTGATTTGTCTGCAAATAGTTGTCCTGTCGGAAATTTGATGATGATAATTTCCTATTGATTGATCTTTCCTGAAAAGGTGAAGAGTTAGTTGTATGTGATTCCATGATGTATGAAAATGAACGGCATGAGATTGTGCTATATGCATTTGTGTTGTTAATGTTATGACGTGTGAATGCAATGTATGAACATATTAATTGTTCTGTTGTAGTGTTGTTAGATTAGGGAAAATAAATCCCTGACTGTCGCTGAGGATGTGGGGTGTAAGTCTTCATATTTTGTTGAAATTAAAGTGTTGAGGGATGGGTTTCCATAATTAGAGAAATAAAATATGTTGGGGGAAGGGAAATATCGTGCATTGCTTGTGGACTTCGTGAAATCCTGCTGGGGAATCCTGAGAAACTGGGCGACTTTCACTGCGGAATCTTTGGAATGGTAACTGGAAGTTTTGCTCCGTCGGGAATGTGAGAGCACCTGATACCATTAGGCTGCATACTGGAGATATGTTAGTGATCCTATAGTAGGATGTCCTTGCTTCCTCTCTTGCTGGAAAAAGTACCTGCGGGGATTTTATGGAATGGCCTATAGATATTATCATATTTCTTAAAGCCATTAGTAATTGTCTTTCTGTTTTCTGTTCCTTCTTTTCTTTCGCTCATTTGTAAACAGTAATCACATTCAAATGCATATGTTCAAAAATAATCATTGGACGTTTTTGCAAACAAAACAGGGAAATAAAAGAAAAACAGATAGTTTTGCACTTTTAAAGGAATATCTTTGTATTAACTTGAATAAGTATTTTTGTACAAAGAGACGAACATCCTAGTAAGAGAATGTCGTCGTAGAAAATGAAAACTGATACAAAGAAAAGATAGCTATGTGAAATAATCCCATGGGGTTCCCACTCTGCTATAGCCTTCGTGTCTCTGAGTGTCTCATCCACCTGCTGCTTTGTCTGAAGCCGATTGGATTGAATAGAACCGTTTGAGTTTGTCAGCCGATACTAAAGGTTGTATGTAAGGTGATCCAATGGGACATAGTCATACGCTTTCAATCCCTAACTTTTGCCCGGACCGCCCTTTCGGGTTTTCAGTCCACCGAGATACCCTTTTTTTGCCCAAGCTTCCCTTTCAGGTTTTCAGCTTGCCGAGTGTACAAATTTTTTTTGTATTTTATCTCTAATTTGTTCCTGAACCCTTTTGGTTCGCCGGGATGCCCTAATTTTTTCCTAGGCCAGTCGACCTAGCGGGTCTTTATTGATGCATAGTATCTTTTAACTATGTCTGCATTTACAGGATGCGGAAGTTCGTCGCCATCCATAAGGGTTAAGATCATTGCTCCACCAGAGAATATGTTTTTGATCACAAGTGGTCCTTCGTATGTAGGAGTCCATTTGCCCCTGGGATCACCTTGTGGCAATATGATAAGCTTGATTACCAAGTCATCAACCCGATATACCTGACGTCTGACCTTTTTGTTAAAAGCTTTGATCATACGTTTTTGGTACATCTGACCATGACAGACAGCTGTAAGCCTCTTCTCATCAATCAAGTTCAACTGGTCAAGTCGAGTTTGAATCCATTCATCTTCATTCAACCATGCATCTTTTATGATTCTCAGAGAAGGTATTTGGACTTCAATTGGTAGGATAACTTCCATACCGTATACCAAAGAGAAAGGAGTTGCCCCTGTTGACGTGCACGCCGTGGTACGGTAACCATGGAGAGAAAATGGTAACATCTCATGACACTCCTTGTAAGTCACTGTCATTTTTTGTATGATCTTCTTGATGTTTTTATTTGCTGCTTCTACAGTGCCATTCATCTTCGGTCGATAAGGAGAAGAGTTATGGTGTTGGATCTTGACTTGCACACATAGTGCGATAATCATAGTATTATTGAGATTGGTACCATTATCTATGATGATTCTCTCTGAGATATCATACCGACAGATGAGATTTTGTTTGATGAATCGGGCCACAACGTTCTTGCTAACATAAGCGAATGAAGCTGCCTCGACCCACTTCGTGAAGTAATCAATGGTAACCAAGATGAAGTGGTATCCATTAGAAGCTGTGGGTTTGATCTCTCCAATCATGTCAATGCCCCATATTGCAAAGGGACAAGGAGCAGTCAGGATGTTTAGGGGAACCAGAGGAACATGTACTTTGTCAGCATAGATCTGGAACTTGTGACAAGTTCGTGAATGTTGATAACAATCTGCTTCCATGGTAGACCAATAGTATCCTCCCCGTAGGATCTTTTTAGCCATCGTGTGTCCACTAGAATGAGTGCCAAAGGTACCTTCATGTAAATCAGCCATGATCTTTTCTGCCTCACTCTGGTCTATGCAACGAAGCAAAGTAGAGTTGTGGTTGCGTTTATAGAGGATTTTGTTACTGAGGAAGAATTTAGCAGAAAATCTTCTCAAGAACTTCTTATCATTGACTGAAGCTCCCTCCGGATACTCTTGGGCCTCGAGATACATCTTAATTTCATGGAACCAAAGCTTATCCACTACTTCTTTAGTATCGATCTCATGACAGTGAGCTAGTTCGTCCATCCTCTCAATGGTGATCTGAGGAGCCTCGTTATCTCACCCGATTTTAAACATGGATGACATAGTGGCTAGAGCGTCCGCTAGGTGATTTTCCTCTCGTGGAAAATGCTCAAAGGTAATTTCCTCAAAATATGGGATTAATGTCAACACATGTTCTTTGTAAGGGATGAGATTAGGATGCTTCGTCTCCCATTCTACTTTGATCTGACTGATGACTAAGGCTGAATCTCCAAATACATTTAAGGACTTGATTCCAAAATCTAAGGCAACTTTGAGACCCATAACACACGCTTCATATTCCGCCATATTATTGGTACAGTTGAAACAAAGCCTCACGGTGAAGGGAGTATGACATCCTTTAGGGGATATTATTATAACGCCTATGTCGTTGCTGAGTGTGTTGGAAGCTCCATCAAAAATCAAGGTCCATCGGGATCCTTGTTTAGGTCCGTCATATGGTCTGAGTTCTTCACAATTGTTTACCAACATAATGTCTTCATCTGGGAACTCGGATTTAATGGACTGATAGTCATCCACAGCCTGATGAGCAAGGTGATCGGCTAGCACACTGCCCTTTATTGCTTTTTGGGTAGTGTATTGAATGTCGTATTCAGTCAGGATCATCTTCCATCTTGCTATTCTTCTAGAGAGTGCGTGCTTCTCGAATATGGATTTAATTGGATCCATCTTAGATATCAATAACATAGTATGGGTCAACATATACTGTCTTAGCCGACAAGCAGCCCATACCAGAGCACAACAAGTTTTCTCGAGCAGTGAATATTTGTTTCACAGTCGTTAAACTTTTTGCTCGGGTAGTATATTGCATGCTCTTTTCGGCCAGACTCGTCATGCTGCCCCAACACACACCCCATTGAATTTTCCAAGATAGTTAGATACATGATCAAAGGTCTTCCCTCGACTGGCCGCATCAAAACAGGAGGCTCTTAAAGGTACACTTTGATCCTGTCGAAGGCAGCCTGACAGTCGTCGTTCCAATCTAACACTTGATCTTTCTTCAGTAATTTGAAGATTGGTTCATAAGTAGCGGTTAGGTGAGAAATGAATCTGGCGATGTAGTTTAGCCGTTCTAAGAATCCTCTGACTTCCTTCTCGGTGCGAGGAGCATGCATTTCTTGTATTGCTTTTACCTTTGCAGGGTCCACTTCGATACCTTTACCGCTGACAATGAAGCCTAGGAGTTTACCAGACCTCACTCCAAATGTGCATTTACTCGGGTTCAACCTTAGTTTGTATTTCTTCAGTCTTTCAAACAGTTTCTGCAAATGGTCCAGGTGTTCCTCTTCAGTTTCAGATCTGGCTATCATGTCATCCATGTAGACCTATATCTCGTGATGGATCATATCGTGAAACAGAGCTACCATGGCGCACTGATAAGTGCCCCGATGTTCTTCAGCCCAAATGGCATAACTTTGTAACAGAACATGCTCCACTGTGTGACGAAGGTCGTTTTCTCCATGTCCTCGAGTGCCATTTTGATTTGATTATATCCGGAGAAACCATCCATAAAGGAGAATACTTTATGTTGTGCGGTATTGTCAACCAGAATATCTTTATGGGGAAGCGGGAAATCATCCTTAGGGCTTGCCCTATTCAAGTATTTGTAATCCACACACATGCGTACTTTACTGTCCTTTTTAGGAACTGGAACAACATTGGCGACCCATTGTGGATAGGAGGTGACGGCTAAGAATCCAGTGTTGAACTGCTTCTTGACTTCAGTCTTGATCTTCTCTAACATTTCTGGCCGCATGCGACGGACTTTCTGTTTTACCAGAGGGTAGTCCTCTTTTGTCGGTAGACGATGGACCACGATATCAGCGTCGAGTCCTGGCATGTCTTCGTATGACCAGGAAAAGACCTCAACATAGTCATGTAGTAACTGAGTTAAGCGTTTCTTGACACTATTTTCCAGATTAGCACCTACCTTAACTTCTTTATTGTCCTCTTCAGTACCTAAGTTAACTGTGTCAACCGGCTCTTCGTGGGGTTGTATGGTCCTTTCTTCCCGTTATAGTAACCTGGCTAGTTCCCCTGGCACCTTAAAATCTTCCTCACCTTCATCTTCGGCTTGGTAGATCGGATTTTCAAAGTCATAATAGGCCATAGCAGAATCGTTACCCATGGGATCCTGAGTGAATGTGGATCTGCATTTTGATATGTGAGTGTGTGTAAGGGCATAGCTATCTTTGAAAAAATTAAAATGTAGAAAAAGAAGAATAAAGAGTGTAATATTTGCATGCAAAAACGTCCATGATTTATTGATAACATATGAAAATGAAGTAACAACCCTCACAAATGGACCGTTGTGCCTCGGGTAAGACACAAGGTTTTAAAGTCTAAATTGTTTAATTATTACAAGTCCGACAAAAATTTAAAGACAATTACTGTTGGATAAAAGTAATAGGGAAAAATTCTTTGGCTTCCCAGTTGTTGAGTCCTTCGTTGATAGTTGGAAAAATACATTCTTCCAGGTCACAGCTGTCATCACTATCTTCCATTGCGTTGACTCTATGGTTGCTGATCCGCAAAGGTGGTCCCCCGGCACGAGCACGACAAACAACTTTCTGGGCTCCTGAAGTAAAACCCAAACCAAATTTGTCAGATTTGTAGGGAATATCCGGAAGTTGGCCCCAAATGGTACACCCACCTTTTCTACTATTGCATTGGCATCTTTCAGATAAGCCATATTCAGCGGAGGTCTGGTAATCTTTGGGACTTTGGAAATAGTCTTGGTTGCCGCAACTGTTTGTGGGACTTCCTCGAAATACTGACATGGAGTTTCGATGAATTCTCCATCCATTTCCACATACCTGAAGGAGTTCAGGTAACTGGCCATATATTCCTCCTCTCCATGGACAGTGATGATTTTTCCCTTGATTGGGTACTTCAACATCTGATGTAATGTAGAGGTGACGACACTAGCATCATGAATCCAAGGTCGGCCTAATAAACAGGAATAGGAAGGGCGAATATCCATCACATAGAAAGTTGAATCAAAGGTCTGAGTTCCAACTTTGATGGGGATGTCCACCTCCCCGTGCACCATTCTCTTTGAACCATCAAAGGTCCTTACCACTTTGGTTTTGGGTTTTAAAGTCAAACCTTCACAGTCTAGTCTATCCAGAGCCTTCTTAGGCAGCACATTCAATGATGAACCAGTATCTACCAGGACATGGGCCAAAGTAGTGCCCCTGCATTCGAAAGAGACATGCAACGCATCATTGTGTTTCCTTCCTCTAAGTGTTAAATCAGCATCAGAAAAGCCCAAATCGTTATCAGTTGTCAAACTAGCCACACAATCTTAGAATTGGTTAACAGAGGTTTCTTGTGGCACATGGGCAATTTTAATAAATTTCACGAAGGCCTTCGCATGAGCTTCGGAGCACAACAGTAAATCTAGTATAGAAATCTTTGAAGGGGTCTTCCCTAGCTGTTCGACTACATTATAGTCGCTTCTCTTTATAATTTTAAAAATTTCTTCCATCTCTTTCTTGGAAGCCTGTGGGATAGATACTGACTGGGCCTTCATCCGGACAGGCTCAACCAAAATGTCTTTTCCCCGAGTCTCGGTCGACTCGGTGATAGGGGTGTCAACAGGGGTAACCACAGAAACTGTAGTAGTAGTATCAGCAGGAAAAAAAGCAGGAATGATCATAGGACCAGTAAGATCTTTCAGAGGAGAAATCTCAAGGGAGAACACTCTTCCACTTCTGGTTATTTTACTGGTTCGCACAATGTTGTCAATGTCGGGGTCAACCTTCTCAAAAATCAGGTCTTCATTAGCCAGCCAATCTTGCTTGACGCCGTGGTAGTAGACGTCACCCCCATAGTTCTAGGGAACAGTTTTGTCTGAGGAGTATGGGATTGGCCCTGGCATAGTAATTATCAGTGGAGTCACCTTCGGAACAGATGTAATCCTAACGGGTCTTTTGGTGGAGACCCTGGGAGGATTGGAAGAAATGGTTATTATTGAAACATCCTTGTAAGAAATGGTTCGAACGAGAGTCTTTTCAAACAAAATCTCTTTGTCATCCATCAGGCGCTGGACACCTGTCTTCAATAAATGACAACCAGTCGGTAGAGATAAACAGAGGTGGAAACCTTCACCACAACCTGAAAATAAACTAGCCTTCAACAAGTTCCTCTTGACGGTCAGGAGAGGAGTAACAAGTTCATCAATAACAGTAACAAACACATCATCTTCAACATCGTTAACACCACAATCGTGTTTGGGTATAGGAGCTGTGATAACATTTGGGATCTCAGGAGCGTCAAATTCAATTTCCTCTGCCTCGAGAAGGTCTTGCACCTTATTTTTCAAAGCCCATCGGCCATTTGTATCATGACCTGGACTTTCTAAATGGTAAGCACAACGAGCATTTGGGTTATAACAGGGAGAGGCAGTTGTGATACGGTGGCAGAACCAACTGTTATACTTGTTTGCGTTTTGTATTCGCAAATGTTGCGATAAGCAAGAGTCACCACCAAATTTTATTTCATCCAACAAAGGAAAAGGAAAAGGAACAGAAAACACCTTTTTCGAGATGTTTCTGAGTGCGGGGGGTAGATTATAGAAAGGGAAGGTGTTATAACCCTTTCTATCCGTGGTTTTCCACAGGCTCTTAGGTACTTGCTCATTTTTTAATTGCTTGTGTGTGCTTGTTTTGAAAAGTTTTACTTTACTTCGTTTTAACACTTGTTTCTGTCCTCAAGAGTGTTACGAAGTTGTTTTTTGAAAACTTTGCTTAAAAAAGTGTTTGGTGTGAAAAAAGTTTGTTTGTTTGAGCAAGTACCTAGGAACTAATCTACCTACTTGAAAAAGACTGTTCATTTTCCTTTAGACAATGCTATCCCATTACTGAGAAATAGGTAACATCGTCATTGGAGTTTTAAAGGGACGTTCGAAGGGACGAAATGGTCACTGAAGGCAACAAGTAAGGATACCTTAGCATTTTGAACGGACTATCATCATAAGATCAATTCGTAGGAAACTTCGAGGGACAAGTAGGGACTGTGATCTTTATGACGACTTTGAATCGCAGGTCATTATTAAGGTATCCCTACATTCGAGGGACACGACCATTATTTCTGAGGCAACCAAGTGAGGCAAACCCTAGGAGTGTGAGTGTGTAAAAGTGTTTGATTTCAGTTATTTATCTTGTAATTTAGTGATCTAGGATTGATTCGTTAGTCATACACGGCTAAGTTGCTAACAGTTATATACAAGCATGCAGAATATAAAAGCGAGAAGGTAAAGGTCCTACGCTATTACAGGGCTTTTGCAGATACATGATTAACTTGGACTGAAAATAAAAAAAATGCGGAATATAATCCCTAATTACTATTACAACCTCGAAACAGTTACAATAATAATAAAAAGAATTAAAATGCACACAACGATTTAAAATGCGAAAATTAAAGAAAACCTAAAAGTCTAATTGAAAAGTAATTAGGTTATTATTATTATTTTATTTGAGAAAATTAATTAAGTTATGTACAAAAAAACCTAATTTCTAATTAATTTAAAGTATATAGGAAAATAATTAAATTGCCCTAAAATAATTACACTAACTAATTAATTAAAGAAATACAAATATTTTATGGAAAAAAATATTTTTTATGTTTTTGGTGATTTTTTTTATTTAATAAAAAAATGATTTTGGGTTATTTTGTAAAAAAGAAAATAATTAGTAAATAATTAAAATAAAATAGAAAAAAGAGAGATTTGGGCATGTATAGCAGCAATCAGGGGGTGTAGATCTGAACTTTTGGGCCCATTAGTGGCTAAGCCCAGTCAACGCATTGGATTCCATGCTGCCTCCTCCTGTTGGTGCACCGTGGTCCTTTCTTGCATGGGCGTTGGATTGGATTGATAGGGAATCTATTGGCTAGATGATGACAACGCATGGTATGCCCCTGGGACGCTTATGCATAGGATCTGTAGTTATAAAGCTAGAAAATAAGAAAATGTTGGGACCTGGGATCGAACCCAGGTCCTCTACCTTTCTAAACACACGCTTCACCACTGGGCCACCTGTATCTGTTTGTTATAATATTAAAACAAAAACAACATAATGCAAACTAGTCACAAGCTTCAGAAAACGCGCGAATATTTAAATTTCCCAATGGTGGTCAGCCACGTTGTTATCTCTTTCCCCAGGACTGTCGTTTTTGACAACAACCCTTTACCTACGGTCAAATGCGTCGCTATATGCTATAGCGACGGTATTGGTCTGTAGCTACAAACCTGCAAAATTCCAAAATGCACAGCAAGAAATATTAATGAGAACTAAGGACATAGACCCACTAAGAATCTTGCCCTGAGTCCATTAGTATCATTAATCATCCCTAATTTGGCCTCTACAGAGAAACCCTAATTTGGAGCTTCCAAATCCTAGTAATGGCGTAAGCTTGTTCCTGCACTAGAAATCAAATCCAAGTTATCCAAAAGATCACAAACATGATTATGAATACATTTATGCAAGCAAATTAGATTAAAAGTGCATAGAACCTTGAAAACGAATTTGAGTTCAGAGGGTGCAAAATCGTGAGGATTATGTGATGATTCCTGGAGCTTTGAGGCGTGCAAATGATCGTGTTAGCTTATGAGAAGGTCCAGGAGACGATTGGTAGCTTTGAAAGTCTTTGAATCGGCCTCTAAACTGGAAATCGATCTACCACTTTTTGACAATTTTTCTATTTTTGTTAGCAGCTTTTACGACCTCTAATCCTTTTTTTTGTGCACTGGTTGTGTTCTATATATGTAATAGAACGAATTAGGTCAACAAAAACAGTTGGTATCTTTTTATTCATGGAGATTTGATTTGGTTTTTATCTTGTATGATATGTTTCCAAAATAAGCCTAATCATGCCAATTTTGATTCAATTTGTTTTGCACGTTTTGGATGTGATTTGTCAGCCTAATTGGATTTGATTCCACCAAAAATCTGATCACAAAACAAATCTTGATAGTTTTTGTTATTTATTTGATTTAATTTGACTTTTAAATGATAAAAATCAAAATAAAATAAATAAATAAATAAATAAAATAATGTGTGGGTGTTGATTTGGGTCGTAGACCATGTCACAAGCAAGATTCAATCATAATAAACTAGGCCCATTTGACAAAAAATGTATTTTTGAGCACATTTGACTTTTAGCAATTTTGCAAAAATGGTCAATTTTGACAAGGCATATCTTCTCCAATTTTAACCCTAGAGAGGTGTTATTGGACTTTTTAGAAATATTAGGATGTCCCCTAAACAACCCTTTTGGTCTCATCTCAATTGGGTCTTCCATGTTCATGTAAGAAGCTTTGACCCAAAAGGTGTTTTTGTTGACTTTTCAAAAGGACCTATAATGTAGAAAATCATATCTTTTTATGAGTGCATATTTTGAACTTGAGGGCTGAAGATGAGTTGTAGGGAATTGTATGCTCTTCAAAATTAGCCTTGGTTGAGAAATTTCTGATAAATCATGAGAAAGTTATGCTCGGACAAAGTTTGGTTGACTTTTCCTGAGAAACCCTAATTTAGCAACTTTTGAGTTTTGATGAATTAGGGGCATTCCTTGAGGAATCATGATTAAAACTTGATCAAATGATGAATATCACTTCAAAATGTTGATGTTGACCAAAAATATTGAAGTTTGACTGTATGTGGGCCACAGTCAACTTTTGACCTAATACAGTCGATTCTCAAGCATTTGAGTAATTGGCTGAGCAAACTTCTTGTGCAAGGCATGAAACTTGACATGGATGATATTGAAAACATATTAGGACCATGGAAATAATTTGGGACCCTTGGAACTCAAACATATTGATAAGAATGGAAACCCTAGTTTAAGGCTCATTGTCTTAGGAGGAGGATTTGTCTGGTCAATCCTTAGGCATCCTTGGGCAAATTGAGAACTTTAATGAGCATGTGTTAAGTAAAATGAGAGGAAAAATTTTGGGGTATAACAGCTGCCCCTGTTCAATCTTCTTAAACCTGAGGATGTAGATTGGCTATTCTACCTTTCGTGATCTGAAGGTAGAAGATGATTGAACACTAGAGTACCCAGAAATTTGCACTCGCATGAAGTAATACTGATTGGTGATATCGGGAATGTGCTTACAGATTCCATTTGGAAGTTGATAGAGAATCGTTGGAGATGGGCTTAAAGATGCCATCCGGAAGATATGACGGAGAATCCTCGAAGATGGGCTTAAAGATGCCATCCGGAAGATATGACGAAGAATCCTCGAAGATGGGCTTAAAGATGCCATCCGGAAGATATGACAGAGAATCCTCAGAGATGGGCTTCAAGATGCCATCCAGAGTAATGTTGATTTATGTCCTAGGAAATAGAGTATATGAGCTTCATCTGTCCATTACTCTACTGGGGAGTTAACTCCTAATTGAGGAAGTGGAAGTAAATTGCATATCGGTCAGGGTCCAGGATGCACAACGACTTACTGGGGGAATGTGAAATTGACCGTATCTGGTTGGGTCCAGGTCTTATCGTGTTATAAACTGTCTTCTGGAGATGAAAGAGAAGGAACCTGGCTGGTAAGGTTACTTTGAAATGAAAGCCTAGATAGTAGGGTTGTGAGAAGGAACCTGGGTTGTAGGGTTACTTCGAGATGAAAGCCTGGATAGTAGTGCTATGAGAAGGAACCTGGATAGTAGGGTTACTTCGAGATGAAAGCCTGGATAGTAGGGCTGTGAGAAGAAACCGGGATAGTAGGGTTACTTCGAGATGAAAGCCTGGATGGTAGGGCTATGAGAAGGAACCTGGATAGTAGGGTTACTTCGGAATGAAAGCCTAGATAGTAGGGCTATAAGAAGGAACCTGGATGGTAGGGTTACTTCGAGATGAAATCCTGGATAGTAGGGCTATGAGAAGGAACCTGGATGGTAGGGTTACTTGGAGATGAAAGCCTGGATAGTAGGGCTATGAGAAGGAACCTGGATGGTAGGGTTACTTTGGGATGAAAGCCTGGATAGTAGGGCTATGAGAAGGAACCTGGATGGTAGGGTTACTTCGAGATGAAAGCCTGGATAGTAGGGCTATGAGAAGGAACCTTGACTTGAAAGAAGAAAGTATATTATTATTGATACTCACTCAATTGATTTAGATGAGTATATACACCTTGTATTTATACTATAAATGGAGCTACAAATTAGGAGAGAATTTCCATATCAAGAACTCTAAATAAGGAGAAATAATAAAAGCATACAGCTGCACAATCCCTTGATCTACTGTCATTATAGAGAAAAATATGGAGATAAAATCTCAACACTTCCCCTCAAGTTGGTGCATATATATCGTCCATGCCCAACTTGTGGAGATACTTCAAGAATACTTTGCTTGAGACAGCTTTAGTAAGCATGTCGGCTAATTGATCTTCCGATCGAATCTTAGGCAGCTCCAAAATCTTTGCATCTAATTTCTCTTTGATAAAAAATCTGTCCACCTCAACATGCTTTGTTCGATCGTGTTGAACTGGATTATGAGCAATATCACATGCAGCTTTGTTATCATAATAAAGATTAATTGGTTGCCTTTGCAGAAAGCCCAAATCTTCTAGAAGATGTTTCAACCATAAGGCTTCGCATAAACCGAGTGCCATACCTCTGAATTCAGCTTCTGCACTTGAGCGGGCGACGACATTTTGCTTTTTACTTCTCCACGTAACAAGATTTCCACCCACAAATGAGAAGTATCCAGATGTTGATCGTCTATCATCTAGCGCTCCAGCCCAATCAGCATCTGTATAAACATCTATGTCTTCATGTGCTCCATTTTTAGTGAACAAAACCCCCTTCCCAGGAGCAGATTTTAAATACCTCAATATATGCATGACAGCATTCATATGTTGTTCACAAGGATTATGCATAAATTGACTAACAATACTTAATGCGTAGGCAAGGTCTGGTCTTGTGTGAGCTAAATACATTAATTTTCCCACAAGCCTTTGATACATACCTTTATCACATGGAACTTGATCTGTTATATTGTGTAACTTCAAGCCTTCCTCCATTGGTGAAGCAACTGGTTGACATGCTGACATACCAGTCTCCTGCAACAAGTCCAATGCATATTTTCTTTGAGATAAGAAAATACCTTTCTTGGATCTAGATACTTCAATCCCGAGAAAATACTTCAAGGAACCAAGATCTTTCATTTCAAATTCTCTAGACAAGTACTCTTGCAATGCTTTCCGTTCTTCTGGATCATTCCCGGTAACCACCATGTCATCTACATATATGATAAGGGCTGTAATCTTACCTTGTTGTTTCTTTAAAAACAAAGTATGATCAGAGTTGCTTTGGACGTATCCACAAGCTATCATGGATTTTGTAAATCTTCCAAACCATGCTCTTGGAGATTGCTTCAGTCCATATAATGACTTCTTCAATTTACACACCTTTTGGGCATGTCTTTCTAACTTGTTACACCCAGGCGGAAGGTCCATATAAACTTCTTCTATCAGTTCTCCATGTAGAAAGGCATTTTTTACATCAAATTGTTGTAGGGGCCAGTCCAAATTTGCAGCTAAGGACAACAACACTTGAATAGTATTGATTTTAGCTACTGGTGCAAATGTCTCAGTGTAGTCAATCCCATAGGCTTGAGTATATCCTTTTGCTACCAATCTTGCTTTAAAACGTTCAATTTCACCATCTGGTTTATATTTCACAGTGTATACCCACCGACACCCTACCGGTTTCTTTCCTTTTGGGCAATCGACCAAGTCCCATGTTTCATTTTTTTCTAATGAATTCATTTCTTCATTCATAGCGGCTTTCCACTTTGGATCAGCTAAGGCATCCTGCACACTGTTAGGAATCGATATAACAGATAATTGATTTGCAAATGACTTATTTGATTCAGACAGATTTTGATTTGAAACATAATGACTCATAGGATACTTCACTTTATTAGAAATTTCAGGTTCATATCTAGATTTAGGAATACCTCGATTGTGACGCTCTGGGAGTTGTTTTTTTTTAAATTCAGGATCAAGAATAGGTACATCCTCGGTAGACGACTGGTATGGTATATTAGCGAGGAGTTCAATTTCTTCAAATAATGAATTCTCAGTTTGTGTCCCACTAATTAATTTTTCACCCTCAAATGATGGACTATGAATTTGTGGTCCACTTACTTCTTCACCTGCAATAGATGGACTTGGACTTTGTTGTGCAATCATGTTTTCATCTTCTAAATGAGAATTGATATCAAGATCCAAATTAATCACATTAGTATCATGAACATCAAAACTTGTTATAATAGGGTCATATTCCTTGCAATACTTCCCCTGCAGTTCAGCCTTGGGTGAAAAATACATGAGTTCCTCATGAAATACCACATCTATTGTTATAAACATGCGCTGATTTGGAGGGTGGTAGCATCTATAACCTTTTTTATTCATGGCATATCCAAGAAAAATACACCGTAAAGCTCGAGGAGCTAATTTATTGCGTTGATGTTTATGAAGATGAACAAACACTACACAACCAAAAATACGAAGCGGCAAATTTGGAACTGATGGTGCAACAATGGCATCGCTAAGAGCTATCAAAGGTGTTTGGTAGGAAATAGATCGTGACGGTGTTCGATTAATTGAATATACTGCAAACGTAAGAGCTTCCCCCCAATAGGATAATGGCATATTCGCCGCTATTAATATAGCACGAACAACCTCTAACAAATGACGGTTTTTACGTTCAGCAACCCTATTTTGTTGGGGCGTATTGGAACATGTTGTTTGATTAATAATGCCTTCTACTTCAAAAAAATTTTGCAATTCAGAACTTTGGTACTCTCCTCCATTGTCACTCCTAAGAACTTGAATTTGTGCATTATACTGAGTTTTAATCATTTTATGAAACTTCTGAAATAACAAGTTTACTTCGCTTTTTGACTTCATTAACCACAACCAAGTCACTCTCGTACAATCGTCAATAAAAGTAACAAACCAACGTGAGCCACCTAATGTTTGAATTTTGGATGGCCCCCACACATCAGAATGAATAACCATAAAAGGGAGAGGACTTTTATTCAAGGAAAGTCGAAATGAGGTTCGGTGACTCTTTGCAAGTTCACATACATCACAGTGAAAAATTGAAGAATCAATATTCTTAAACAAACTAGGAAATAATTTTTTGATATAGTCAAATGATGCATGACCCATTCGTTGATGCCATAGCCAAACTTCAGCCTTATTCTTATTTTGTGTAGAGCTTTCCGCTTTCAAAACTTGACATAGCATATTGCAGCTTTTTGATGTCAAGTCCAAGTAATACAGCTTCCCCCGCTTAATACCATAACCAATCGTCTGCTTTGTTCGGATGTCCTTAAAAACACAATAGTTAGGCCAAAAAATAACAACACAAGATAAGGATGTTGTGATTTGAGAAATAGATAAAAGGTTATGATCTAAAGATGGGACAACTAGAACAGAATCAAGATTTAAATTGTTTGTGAGGGATAAAGATCCTTCCCCAACAATTGAGGCCTCACTACCATTGGCAGTAGAAATAGATTTTTGTGAAGAGGGTCTAAGATGTGAAATATGTCTAGAATCAAAAGTCATATGATCTGTAGCACCCGAATCAATTATCCATAAATTATCAATAACAGGTGCAGAGATATTTAAAGCCTTACCATCAATATTTGTTGTTGTCACCAGTGATAAACCCACATCCTTATCATTTGTTTCAGCAGTAGCAGCGAAAGCATTCTTCGAGCCCCGTTTTTTTGGTGCTCGACTGTGATCCCACCAATCTGGATATCCCACAAGCTCAAAACAACGATCTTTGACGTGTCCAGTTTTATCGCAATGAGTGCACTTGTCTACACTTTTGTCTGGTTTCTGCCGGTTTCGAGTCATCATTGCAGCAGTTTCAAAGTCTCTAATTTCTCCTTTTAGAGTAGCATGTCGTACCGCTTGTCTCCGAATCAAGCCATGACATTCTTCTAGTCCTGGAGTCGGATCCTTGCGCAAAATTTCTCCACGAACTTGATCAAAGATGTCATCTAACCCTGCAAGAAATATATGGACTCTCAACCGATCAATGGAATTTTTATATGCAATTGTATCATCGGGATCTTTCATGTTCACTGTATCCCGATGATCCAATTCTCGAAATATCTCAATTAGCTCTCCATAGTATTCAGATAGAGATCTTCCATTTTGTCTAGCAGCAAAAGCCCTTTGGTTTAGAGCAAAGACTTGCAATTCATCACTTTCGTCATAGAATGCCTTTGACAGAGCACTCCATATTTCATGGGCAGTAGGTATACGTAAATACCTCTTCATGATTTCTGGTTTCATGGACATTAATAACCATCTTTTCACTTTCTGGTTTTCAGCATACCATTTTTCATACCCATCATCTGTTTCTGCAAGTTTCTTCATTTTGCCCCTAATATAAGAGAGTTTCTCTCTTTCAGCAATATGCATCTCCATTAATTGTGACCAAACATCATAGTTTGATTCATCAAGAATGATGCCAACATTAAAAACTCCTTCAGATTGAACAACAACTGGAATTGATTTTATTCCAGATGATTCAACGTTTTTTCCACTATTTTTTCTGGTTCACTCATTTTGCTAGGTATCGCTCTGATACCAACTTGAAAGAAGAAAGTATATTATTATTGATACTCACTCAATTGATTTAGATGAGTATATACACCTTGTATTTATACTATAAATGGAGCTACAAATTAGGAGAGAATTTCCATATCAAGAACTCTAAATAAGGAGAAATAATAAAAGCATACAGCTGCACAATCCCTTGATCTACTGTCATTATAGAGAAAAATATGGAGATAAAATCTCAACACCTTGGTCGTAGGGTTACTTCGAGACGAAAGCCTGGATAGTAGGGCTATGAGAAGGAACATAGATGGTAGGGTTACTTCGAGATAAAAGCCTGGATAGTAGGGCTATGAGAAGGAACCTGGGTCGTAGGGTTACTTCGAAATGAAAGCCTGGATAGTAGGACTTATGGGAAGAAACCTGGATAGTAGGGTTACTTCAAAGTGAAAGCCTGGATAGTAGGGCTTATGCGAAGAAACCTGGATAGTAGGGTTACTTCAAAGTGAAAGCCTGGATAGTAGGACTTATGGGAAGAAACCTGGATAGTAGGGTTACTTCAAAGTGAAAGCCTGGATAGTAAGGCTTATGGGAAGAAACTTGGATAGTAGGGTTACTTCAAAGCAATAGTGTAGATTAGTGGACCCATTTAGTTTCGGGAACTGAGATTCCATTAGTCGTCTGCAGACGTGACCTGCATAACTGCTGGATTTGTTGAAGCTAATTGTCTTTCCTAAAAAGATAACATGGTTAATTAGGTGTGATATATGAAATGCACGGTGCAATGATGTTATCAAAATAAATGAGATAATGTTGTATATGGTATGCATGCGCTTGTCATGATGTATGTACATGAAATGCTATCGGAGTATGTCCGGGTTTGGGAAAATAAATCCCTCACTGCTGCTGGAGATTTATGAATATTCCGCAAGGAAGAGATTCTACTTGAGAATAAACTCTGCGGGGAACAAACTTAGAAAGTGAATTTTTGTAGCTGAAGTGATGAACTCTATCGGGGATTGAGCCTCTGTATATAGAGAAATAAACTCTTCCTGGGGGATGAAATTTACTGACTCGCCCGCGATTATGAAATTCGGCTGGAGGATATAGCTGTCAGGTTTCAGAATGACCCTGGCTGGGGAGGTTACGTCCTGTTTCGGGAAAGCTGACATCAATGCTTTTGAATAATTTTACTCTGTGGGGAGTGTAAGTACTGATGATTGTGTTCCAAAGTTGGCTCTATCTCGGCACCTGCTGGGCGGAGTAACCGTCGGGTTTGGCAATTCTTGTTTTTTCCCCTATTTTTGGAATTACTAGTAATTGTCTTTTGTTTCTTATGTAAATATTTATGAGCAGAAATCATTTTCAAATGCATATGTCAAAAATAAGTCATTGGACGTTCTTGCATAACAAAACAGAAAAAGAAAAACAAATCAAAGTTTCTTGTGAAAATGATTTGTATTGATTTTTGAAGTTGGCCTGTAATATGTGTTTTTGTACAAGGAGGTTGACGCTCTAGTAAGAGAACGTCGCTGTAAAATTGGAAGCTATACAAATTTGTGTAAAATAAAAACAGCTATGTGAAACAACCCCATTGGGTTCCAACTCTGCTATTGCCCTTATATCTTCAAGCGTATCATCACTTTGCTACTTGGCCGAAAGTTGATCAGATTGGTTGGCGCCGTCCGAGCTTGATAGTCGATACTGAAGTCTAGTCGCAAGATGATCCAATGAGACATAGTGGTACGCTTTATATCCCTAATTTTTGCTTGGACTGCCCTTTCGGGTTTTCAGTCCACCGGAATACCCTTTTTTACCCAAGCCGCCCTTTCAGGTTTTCAACTTGCCGGGTGTACAGAGTTTTTATTTTCATCCCTTATTTTTTTCTGAACCCTTTTGGTTCGCCGGGAAGCCCTTATTTTTTCCTATACCAGTCAACCTAGCGGGTCTTTTGATTAGGCGTAGTATCTTTTTACTATGTCTGTATTGACAGGGTGAGGAAGTTCGTCACCGTCCATGGTGGTTAGAATCATAGCTCCACCCAAAAAAATGTTCTTAACCATAAATGGCCCTTCGTATGTGGGGGTCTGTTGTACCCCAAAATTTTCCCTCCCATATTTCTAAAAACATTTCAAGAATGATACTCAAGTTGCTCAAGGGTTGGCCAGACAAGCTCTCTCCTAAGGCAGTCTACCTCAAATTAGGGTTTCATGTTGCATCAAGATACTTGAGTCCAAGGGATCCCAAATGCTCACCAATGTCCTAATATGTCCTCAAGATCATCCATGTCAAGTTTCAAGCCCTACAGAGAAAGTTTGCTCAGTCAAATTGCTCAAAGGCCCAAAAATCGACTGTGCTAGGGCAAAAGTCAACTATGGCCTACATACAGTCAAACTTCAAGATTTTTGGCCAACATACTCATTTTTAAGTATATTTCATCATTTGATCAAGGGTTGATCGTGATTCATCAAGGATTGCTCATAATTCATCAAGACTCAAAAGTTGTTAAATTAGGGTTTTGTAGGAAAAGTCAACTCAACTTTGACCAAGCATAACTTTCTCATACTTTATGAGAAATGACCCATCCAAATCTCATTTTTAAGAGGATGCAATTACCTACAATCCATCTTCATCTCCCAAGTTCAAAATATGCACCCACTAGAAGTTATGAATTTGGACATTATAGGTCATTTTGAAAAGTCAACAAAAACACCTTTTTTGTAAAAGCATCATACATGAGCATGGAATATCAATTTGAGATGAGACAAAAAGGGTTGCTTATAGAACATCTAAAGATTTCTAAAAATTCCAATAACACCTCCAAAGAGTCAAAATTGGGGATGTTATGCATTGGTGAAGTTGACCCTTTTTGCAAAATTGCCAAAAGTCAACTATCCTTAAAACTTCAATTTTTGCCAAATGGGCCCAATCTTTTTCACTTATTTTGAGTTGGAAACATAGTCCACGAGCTCTAGCCTTTTCCACTTGTCCATATCTTATTTTTATTATTTATTTTGATTTTTATTTGAATTAATTCAATTTAAATCAAAATAAATCATATAAAATCCAAAATATTGAAAGCAAGAGATTTTGTTGTTGTTTCAAGTTTCAATTACAGCTAGCCAACATTCAAATTCGTATCAAGGCATGGCATGAACAAAAAGATTGAAATAGGCCAATTTTGGAGAGTTTTCAAGGGGAATTAAAAACAAGTGAGAAACAGGCGTAAGAGGCAGAACCAAAACTGAAAAAAAGCAAGAATAGTGTGAGATCGAATTTGCAATTAGAGGCATCCTCAAGACTCTTTGCCTATCTCAATCGACTCCTGGGACTCTCAGCAAGCTAAAGCGATCAAGAACCAAGCTTTTCAAGCCCCAAATCGCATTGTAAGTCCGTCACGGTATTTCTATACTCTTGAATTCGATTAGCATTATTCTTGCACTTATAGCATAAAATAACTGTACATTCTTGATCACCATCATGTTTGCAAGCTTTCTATAATACCCAATTGCATTTTCATGGACTGAATTGTAAGCTGCCATTGTTAGGGTTTTGGAGTTTGTTTTATGGTTTTTGATTACAGGGAAAATTAGCCTTGATGAAGGGAACCATCGTGTTCAGGATGATGAGACGAACTCAACCATGGCGTTAGGTTTCATTTATATGGCCCATGGAGGATTTTTTAACGAACCTGGCATATAGCTACGGACAAGCGTCCGTACGTAAAAGTCTGAGACTTTTACCCACTGAGAGAGGAAGGAGACGATGAGTTATCACGCCCCTATTGGCCTATTCAAATTTCTGCGCGCATTTTTTTATTATTTTCCAATATTTCTTTGTTTTACATATTATTATTATTATTGTTTCATTACTATACAACAAAAGCAAAGTGGCCCAGTGGTAGCCAGGCAGCGCTTAAGGCATTGGAAGGCTGGAGGTCAGGGGTTCGATCCCTACCTCCAGCATTTGTCATTTTCATATTTTCTTGCAGGCGATTCAGTATGCACATGAAGCTAGGGTCTATCATACACCCTCACAATCAATCACGCCAAGTGGTCATATGGCCAAATCTGATAGCCATCCAGGAGGGTGCACCATGAGCCACAGTCAACATGCAACATGGAATCCTCAAGGTCAACGTGGACCTTCTCTTTTGGGCCTAGATTTCAGTTATTCACACCCCTCAAAATTGCTATCCAGACCCAATTTTCTTTCTCTATATTTATTATTCTTATATTTATTTTATTTATTTTATTTCATTTATTTACTAACCAAAAATCAATTTTCTTTTTTTATCAAAAAAATCACCAAAAATATTATTTTTCACCAATTAAATTTAGGATATTTATTTTTAGTAAAAAAATAATTTATTTAATTAGGTTTTTAATTTTAGACAACTTTAACTATTTTGTACATAATTAAAAATGATTAGAATAATTAGGTTTTTATTCCACATTTAATTTTTCTTTCTTTTCTTAAAAATAACCAAAACACCAAAAATAGGTCATTTAATTATTTTTATTAATTAATTTAATCACTAATTAATTTTCATATTTAATTTAGAAAAACTTACTTCTTTTATTAAAAACAACAAAAAAAAACAAATTTTCTTTTAATTAAGTTAGAAGGGTCAAAACCCTAGTTCGCACTCGATCTAATTTTCCTCGCGCGCTTTATTATTATTTTTATCCAATTATTGTATCTGCTCACAGTTTGTAATAATTTTAATTAGGACTTTTTCATTGTCGCTTTATTTTCAAAGGGTTTGTTTTTGGCTATGTAAATACCCGAAGCCTTGTAATAGCGTAGTTTAATTTCCGCACTTTAAATTCCAAAAATTATTAACTGTTGGATGTATGAATAATTAGGGTTTGCATGACAAGAATGTATGACTAAGTTTAAAACAGTTAGATCACCCTAAATGTGCAAAGATAAATGAACTGAAATTGAATCATTCGCACATGCGCACTCCAAGGGTACACTCTCACTTGGTTGCCTTTGGTAAACGGTCATTGAGTATAGGATGTTTTAGTGGTCCTCATTTTGTCCAAAGATCAAAGTTGCCCCGGAAAGGTTGCCTTGGATATTGTCGCCTCGGATAATTAATCTAAGACATTAGGGTTACTACTAAGACGTCCTAACGTTGCTTTGGTGACTGTACGTCCCTTTCAATTGACCCACAAAACTCCAATGGCGGTACTACCTACTCACTAATAGTGGGATAGCATTGTCTAAAGGAAACGAATACAGAACGATTATTTTTCGAGTAGGTAGATTAGTTCTTAAGCACTTGCTCAATCAAAACAACTGTTTTTCACACTTACACTCCTTTACAAACAAAGTTTTCAAAACACTTCATTACACTCTTGAAGACAGACGCAAAAGTTAAATCGAAGTCAAAACAAAAACTTTTCAAAGCACACAAACACAAAGAAAACAATTTTGAAAATGATGAGCAAGTACCTAAGAGCCCGTAGATAACTACAGATAGAAAGGGTGCTAATACCTTCCCTTTCTATAATTTACCCCGTACTCAAAATCTCAAAAAAGGAATTTTTCTGTACTTTTTTCCTTTCCAGTTGGATAAAATAAAAGTCGGTGGTGACTCTTGCTTACTGTGACATTTGCGAATACAAAATGCAAAATAGTATTAACATTCGGTTCTGCCATCGTATCACAGAACTGGCGACTCTGCTGGGGACGTAAATAAGTGGGGTGTACCTTAGGATTAGTTCATCATATTGTTTTCTATTGTTTGATTTGATTGCTTTATCTTTGTGGGCTTTGTATCAGAGTTACTATAGATCCTAACCCGGATCTGGGGACACCTTTTAGGTAAGTAGCAATAGACTGTGAGGGAACTGTACGACGTAGACCGATACGGTTGAAACATTAGCTACGTTGGTGTGACACATTAGTTGGTACCGACATCCCTTGTGGAGCAACAAGGAGAGTATGGGGCTGCTAATGGGTCATTAAGCATCAACTGACCTTAGAACCTATAATTGACCAACTTGGCCATAGAAAAGTAGCAGTATGCTACACTCATTGAGACCATACTCTCGCGATGATTCTGGCCGCAAGAAAAGGTTGCTAAACTGGAATTATGACCGATCGAGGATGGTCAGTGATATTGAGAACCTCTAGAACCCGGTTACTATTATTAGGACATGTTGAACCAACTAAACTGAAAGAGGGTAATACCTAGACCCCATGCAAGCCTAAACATAAGGTTGTTTGTGTGATTTGTGTGCCTTCAACTTGAACTACTTGCACATTTTTATTATCTGACCACTTGAATTCTTTGCAGGTTTTGTTTACAGTCCTTATCCAATAACTTGGATTTCTTGCCGGATTTACTTGTTTACATCACCTTGCATATTTGCTTAAACGCATAGCATACACATCATAACATCATGCCTTAACATTTCCTTAACCATTTCAAGGATCTCAAGGGTTTGTGATGCAGATTATGATAAATCAAACGTCCAACAATGGGCAAAGGGGATTTATTTTCCTCTAGCTAATGCCGTCTAGAGATCAAAACACGATCACTTGAGTCAGTGGCTATGACCCACTCGATATGGTGAGCTTAACTCTTGAAGAAGGATCCTTAATGACACGAAGTTTCTTCAATCAAGCTGCAACCAAATTCTAACAGTTTCTTGTTTACCCCGCGAGATCCTTGAAAACATTGCATACATATCATACATATCATTGCATAACATGTCTTCCATTACCAGTCTCTCATGTCCCCGCTGTTTATTTCAGCAATGGCTCTCAAACAAAGCAACCAAGATCTTCATACTCAAGAAGCTCAGTACAGGGAAATATTGCTAAACCTATCCAAGGGACAGGAAGAGTTGAAAACACTCCTTGTTGGGAACTTAGTCAGGAAAAGTCCTGAAGACAATAAGGACGAGCGGCTGGAACAACTGCAAGCTGAGATAGATGCAATAAGAACCCAAATGCTGGGGCAGATGGCTCTTATCCAAGACCTAGCCCGAGGACAAGAGGAGTTGAGAACCATTACCAACCAGCTTCATCAAGACAGATACAACAGTATGAAGCAAACAGTCAAGGCCGGGGACCAAGTCATTGATCAGCCTCCAAAAAGACAAGAGTTTGGTTTGGTGAAGAATGGACCTCTCCAAGTTGCTACTACCTCACGGGTCCAACAACAACCTCGCCATAAACAATCGGTTAATCAGAGTAAGTCAGATACGCCCAAAAGGCAGTTCGCCAAGCTCAACATGCCGCGGTCTCAAGCTTTACAACACCTGTTGAGATTGAATCTGGTAACGTTAAGGGACCCTCCTCAGAATCCCAACATAGCCTCCCCGGACTACAATCCTGATGCAAGGTGTGCATACCATTCCAACAGCCCGGGGCATGATACTGATGATTGTTGGGCATTGAAAAATAAAATTCAGGACTTAATTGATAAGGGAGTGCTGGAGTTTACACAAGATGGTCAGGCTGAGTTATTCTACCATCCCTCCAAGGCACGTCCTCTGAAGTGACAAGACCAGACGAGAAGACTTTTTGTTCATTAGAATTTTCAATTTGTAATTTTCTTTTGATTGTTCAAACATTTATTCATGCCAATCTCTATTACTTTATCAATGCATTGCATATGTCTGTTTTGAATCAATCCATTTGTATTCACTATATTCAAATTGCTTTCATTTTTGTGATGTTCAACTCTCAATTTAAAAATTCTAAGCCTTTAGAGGGAGGATGACGAAAACGATACCATGATCTCTACAATATGCTTTTGAAACGGACCCCGCTGACGATGTACAGGCGTTGTTTCAAATCCTAAACAATGGAGTTATAAGGAAGATAATCCCTCGTCAACCCCTTTGAGCCAAAGAAGTAGGATATTTTCTTTTCACACAAATAAAAACCCTTAATCACAACCTGGGGCAGGGTAGTTTGCTCAGTTAATCCAGGTGCACAATGAATGGCATCAAAGACGTTCTCCCAAAACAAAAGACGGTGATGGTTACTTATAATCATCAAGATAGGCAGTCATTATCTCTCGAAATAAAAGCCCATTAAGTCAAAACGTATGAAGGAGACTTAAGAAAAAACTGGGGCATCCCGCTGACTGTAATCACAAAAAGAAACAGTTCAGGCAAAAAACAGGGATAGTAAAACCAAAAAGAAAGAGGTCCTACAAACCCTCAACAAAAAAAATGACTGTCTGTTCAAGATAAATTGTCAGTATCCGAACTATCACTGGAATATCAGAGCAAGGACCCAAACGGGATCTAAATGCATAATTAGCTGAGTTTAGGATCGAAGAACATCACGTAGAACGGGTGGGTACAAATAAATTTGAGCCTTTATCCTTTGTTTCTTAAACCGTGAACTAGGCCACGTTATAACCCTTAAAAGTCCTAGCTGAAGCATGGGTTAGTTCGAAAGCATACTGTTACAAAAGGTATCCTGACTCCTGTAGGGCTTGCTATAAATCCTGAGTTGACATCACATTTTATAAATTTTGCTTGTTTTATTGAAAAACGCATTTTCAAAACTTCAAGACAGACGTAAGCTTTGCATTCTTAAAATAACATTGTTTGCATATGACTATTTGTTCAACAGCAGAGAAATTCGCATGACGAATATCTAGTGAACAAAAACCTTCTCAATAAAAAGGATCACCTCAAGTGGAAAAACACTTCCAACCAAGGGGCACGACATGATCATTGTCCATCATCTGGGGCAGTCAAGTCAAGAATTCAAGGAATCTCTCAAAGATGCCAAATAGCTAGGGGTAGATATCCATCACTTGGGGCATTGGACATGAATTCTAGCAACGAACCTTGTATGATCAAACAAGCATCTTCTGGTAGTGTGGCAACACAACACTACCGACAGTGACAACTCCCTACACCCTGAGAGCATGGACATAGTCAAAAAATACTGCGCATGAACAAAGACCCGCTAGGTTGACACACCTAGGAAAAATAAGGGCATCCTGACGAACCAAAAGGGTTCGGGCAAAAATTAGGGATAAAGAATGAAAAATCTATACACCCGGCAAGTCGAAAACCCGAAAGGGAGGCTTGGGCAAAAAAGGGTATCCCGATGGACTGAAAATATGAAAATACGGTCTAGGAAAAAGTTAGGGATTAAAGCGTACGACTATGTCCCGTCATCTCGTTATTTGCCTACCAGAAGAAGACTTATCATTTTGATCGAAAGTTACCTAAACATCTCATAGGTTGGGATAACAATCGATCCACAAGGCCGTCGCGGGCACCTTCTCCAGAAGATACAGGGGCAGAAAAGTCTCGATGCAAAGTCGTCGTCATATCCTCAGCCTACGTCCCAGTAAAATTTACTCCCCGCAGAGTAAGAGAAAGCCATTGTTGTTAATTCTCCCCAGCTAAGGCTCGCAACTGCGAATGAGTCGGTAAGATTCTCCCCAAGCAGAGTTTATCTATCACCAGCACTAGAAGATTATACCCAGTGAAGTTTGGAGAATTATCCCCAGAAGAGTCTGGAAAAATGTCCCACTAGAGTCTAAAAAGGTTATCCCCAGTAAAATTGCAACTGGAAAATCACCCCCAGCGGAGTTTCTATCCTTTCACAAATAGAAACTCAATTCCCAACAGGGTTCATTATCACCAGCAACGGTAATTCATCCCCAGCTGAGTTTATCAGCGAAATCCTCGGAAGAGCATGTCCTCCCCACATAGTCTTTTCCTCGTCAATTTATTCCCCGTCGGAGTTATCCTCTCCTGCAGGTTTATTCTTACAGTCATCTTCATTCACTATCCCCAGCGGAAACGAAGAATTCAATTCTTTCCTCCAGCAGAAATCCGGGATTTATTTTCCTCAGCTAAAAACATCACATTTCCATACATCATGACACATGCATATACGCATCATACAACACAGTCTCATTTATTTTGAGAACATCATTGCTTGATACATATCATGCATTACATACAGCTAACCTTTACCTTTCAGGAAAGTTACAATCAAATTCTCACAAAATTCAAGCTATGAAGCTTTTACCTCAGTTGAATACAGATAATCGAAGTTCCTAAAATTCAACAGAGATGTTTCCTCGGTAGAATACGGATAATCGAAGTTCCTAAAATTCAACAAAGATGTTTCCTCGGTAGAATACGGATAATCGAAGTTCCTAAAATCCAACAGAGATGTTTCCTTGGTAGAATACGGATAATCGAAGTTCCTAAAATTCAACAAAGATGTTTCCTCGGTAGAATACGGATAATCGAAGTTCCTAAAATTCAACAGAGATGTTTCCTCGGTAGAATACGGATAATCGAAGTTCCTAAAATTCAACAGAGATGTTTCCTCGGTAGAATACGGATAATCGAAGTTCCTAAAATTCAACAGAGATGTTTCCTCGGTAGAATACGGATAATCGAAGTTCCTAAAATTCAACAGAGATGTTTCCTCGGTAGAATACGGATAATCGAAGTTCCTAAAATTCAACAGAGATGTTTCCTCGGTAGAATACAGATAATCGAAGTTCCTAAAATTCAAGAGAGATGTTTCCTCGGTAGAATACGGATAATAGAAGTTCCTAAAATTCAACAGAGATGTTTCCTCGGTAGAATACGGATAATTGAAGTTCCTAAAATTCAACAGAGATGTTTCCTCGGTAGAATGCGGATAATCGGAGTTCCTAAAATTCAACAGAGATGTTTCCTCGATAGAATACGGATAATCGAAGTTCCTAAAATTCAACAGAGATGTTCCCTCGGTAGAATACAGATGATCGAAGTTCCTAAAATTCAACAGAGATGTTTCCTCGGTAGAATACGGACGACCGAAGTTCCTAAAATTCGATAGAGATGATTCCTCAATAGAATACGGACGACCGAAGTTCCTAAAATTCAAACAGAGACGATTCACCAGCAGAATACGGACGACCGAAGCTCCTAAAATTCTACATCTCTCAACAGAGATAAGCCTTCCCCAGTAGAATCTTCCTCAATGACAGGTATACAAGCTCTCGCTAAGGAATCTCTTATGCGATCGACACTCTTTCAGATGGCATCTTTAAGCCCATCTCCTCGTCGGCAATTACCAAATGGCATTTGTAAGCCCATTCCCGATATCGCAAGACGGACACCACTTCATGCGAGTGCAAATTTCTGGGCACTCTAGTGTTCAATCATCTTCCACCTTCGGATCACGAAAGGCACGAAAGCCAATCTACATCCTCAAGTTTAAGAAGATTGAACAGGGGAAGCTATTGTACCCCGAAATTTTCCCTCCCATATTTCTCAAAACATTTCAAGAATGATACTCAAGTTGCTAAAGGGTTGGCCAGACAAGCTCTCTCCTAAGGCAGTCTACCTCAAATTAGGGTTTCATGTTGCATCAAGATACTTGAGTCCAAGGGATCCAAAATTCTCACCAATGTCCTAGTATGTCCTTAAGATCATCCATGTCAAGTTTCAAGCCCTACAGAGAAAGTTTGCTCAGTCAAATTGCTCAAAGACCCAAAAATCGATTGTGCTAGGGCAAAAGTCAACTATGGCCTACATACAGTCAAACTTTAATATTTTTTGCCAACATCCTCATTTTGAATTATATTTCATCATTTGATCAAGGTTTGATCATGATTCATCAAGGATTGCTCATAATTCATCAAGACTCAAAAGTTGCTAAATTAGGGTTTTGTAGGAAAAGTCAACTCAACTTTGACCAAGCATAACTTTCTCATACTTTATGATAAATGACCCATACAAAGCTAATTTTGAAGAGGATACAATTCCCTACAATCCATCTTCAGCTCCCAAGTTCAAAATATGCACCCACTAGAAGTTATGAATTTGGACATTATAGGTCATTTTGAAAAGTCAACAAAAACACCTTTTTTGTCAAAGCTTCACAGGGTTAATAGTCGGTTAATAGCCTGGATAGTAGGGCTGCTGAGAAGGAACTTGGATAGTAGGGTTACTTCGATATGAAAGCCTGGATAGTAGGGCTGCTGAGAAGGAACCTGGATAGTAGGGTTACTTCAATATGAAAGCCTGGATAGTAGGGTTGCTGAGAAGGAACCTGGATAGTAGGGTTACTTCGGTATAAAAGCCTGGATAGTAGGTTACTTCGATATGAAAGCTTGGATAGTAGGGATGTAAGAAGGAACCTGGATAGTAGGGTTACTTCGATATGAAAGCCGGGATAGTAGGGCTGTGAGAAGGAACCTGGATAGTAGGGTTACTTAGATATTAAAGTTGGGATAGTAGGGCTATGAGAAGGAACCTGGATAGTAGGGTTACTTTGATATGAAAGCCTGGATAGTAGGGCTGCTGAGAAGGAACCTGGATGGTAGGGTTACCTCGAAATGAAAGCCTGGATAGTAGGGCTGCTTCGGAATGAGTTTGGGTAAAATTGCAGAGGGAACCTGGGTAAGGCTGTTCTTGTTGCACCGATGATTACTCTTTTTAGCTTCGAGTGTTGATCATGGACCTGCTGGAAATTGTTGATAATAAATGTCTTTCCTGAAATAAATACAGGGTTAGTTGTGTGTGATGCATGAGATGCATTGTGAAGAGGTTCTCAAAATAACTGAGATTATGTTATATGTAATGTATGAACATGTCATGATGTGTGAACATGAAATGCTGAGGTAATAATCTGAGTCTGGGAAAATAAATCCCTGACTGCTATTTGGAGAGTGTGAGAAATGGTATTCTTGACTACTGTAAAAACCATAGTTCCTCTACTTCTGTTGGGGATGGTGAACAAAGATGACGATGCTGGGGATTCACCCCTCGTTTACGGATATTCTGCCGAGGGGAGACTCTATTTGAGAACAACTCTGCAGGAGAATAACTCTGTTGGAGAGGATATACTTTGTTGATAGATCTGCTGACTTGGCGAAATAGCTCAACTGGGGATGAACTACTATTTCTGGTGATAATGAATTCTGTTGGAGATTGAATTTCTTCTTGTGAGAGAAATAAACTCTGCTTGGGGAAAAATTTAACGAATCACTCGCGATCGTAAACCTTAGCTGGGGAAAATTATCTCTTGTTCGGGAAAGCTAACGTCGCCGTCTTTGGATACTTTTACTCTGTGGGGAGTGTATGCACCACCACTTATGTTCTCAAGCTGGCTCTATCCCTGTACCTGATGGGCGGAGTAACTGTAAGGTTTGGACACTTCTTGTTTGTCCCTGTTCCTGGAATTACGAGTAATTGCCTTTGGTTTCTTATGTAAATATTTATGAGCAGCAATCATTTTCAAATGCATATATCAAAGATAAATCAATGGACGTTCTTGCAAAACAAAACAGAAAAAGAAAAAATAACTTGAGATTTCTTGTGAAAATGAATTGTATTGAGTTTGAAGTTTGGCCCATAATAAGTGTTTTTGTACAAAGAGGCCGACGTTCTAATAAGAGAACACCGCCGAAAGAAAATTACAATTTGTAAAAGAAAGAAAAGCAGCTACGTGAAACAAATCCCATTGAGTTCCAACTCTTCTACCGTCTTTATATCTTCAAGCATCTCATCACTTTGCTACTTGGTAGAAGGTTGATCAGATCGATTGGCGCCATCTGAGCTTGATAGTCGATACCAAAGTCTAGTTGCAAGATGATCTAATGAGACATAGTGTTACGCTTTGATCCCTAATTTTTTCCTGGACCGCCCTTTTGGGTTTTCAATCCACCGGGATACCCTTTTTTGCCCAAGTCGCCTTTTCAGGTTTTCGACTTGCCAGGTGTACAGTTTTTTTCATTTTCATCCCTTACTTTTTCCCGAACCCTTTTGGTTCGCCGGGAAGCCCTTAATTTTTCCTAGGCCAGTCAACCTAGCGGGTCTTTGATTATGTGTAGTATCTTTTCACTATGTCTGCATTACAGGGTGAGGAAGGTCGTCACCGTCCATGGTGGTTAGGATCATAGCTCCTCCCGAGAAAATGTTCTTAACCACAAATGGCCCTTCGTACGTAGGGGTCCATTTGCCCCTGGGATCACCTTGCAGCAGTATGATGCATTTGATCACCAGATCCCTGACTTGATATTCTTGACGTCTGACTTTCTTGTTAAAAGCCTTGATCATTCTTTTTTGATACGTCTGACCATGACAGATGGTAGTAAGTCTCTTTTTATCGATTAGATTCAGTTGATCAAGTCGAGTTTGGATCCAGCTGTCTTCATTCAAACCCGCATCCTTCATAATCCTGAGAGAGGGTATCTGAACTTCGATGGGTAGGACTGCCTCCATGCCATACACCAGAGAGTTGGTGTTGCCACTGTCGACGTCCGTGCTGAGGTACGGTACCCATGAAGAGCGAATGGTAACATCTCATGCCAGTCTTTGTATGTCACCATCATCTTCTGCACAATCTTCTTGATGTTCTTGTTAGCCGCTTCAACAGCCCCATTCATCTTCGGCCGATAGGGAGAAGAGTTATGATGATGTATCTTGAACTGTTTACAAAGCTCGGTGATCATCGTGTCATTGAGATTTGTACCATTATAAGTAATAATTCTCTCTGGGACACCATATCGACAGATCAAATTGTGTCGGATGAACCACGCCATGACGTTCTTGGTTACTGTAGCAAAGGAAGCTGCCTCAACCCACTTCGTGAAATAATCAATTGCTACCAGAATGAAGCGATGCCCGTTAGACGCAGTAGGTCTGATCTCGCCGATCATGTCCATGCCCCACATTGTAAAGGGCCAAGGAGCTGTCAAAATATTCAGAGGAACCGAAGGTACATGCACTTTATCAGCATAGATTTGGCACTTATGACAGGTTCGAGAGTGATGATAACAATCGGCTCCCATAGTAGACCAATAGTATCCTGCTTGTAGGATTTTCTTTGCCATGGTATATCCACTGGAATGAGTTCTGAAGGTACCTTTATGTAACTCTGTCATGATCCTTTCTACCTCGCTCTTGTCCATACATCACAGTAAGGTTGAATCATGGTTACGCTTATAGAGGATTCCATTACTGATGAAGAACTTCGCAGCAAACCTTCTCAGAAACTTATTATCATTAACAGATGCCCCCTCGGGGTATTCTTGAGCCTCAAGATACCTCTTTACTTCGTGAAACCAGGATTTATCTGCTACCTATTCAGTCTCAATGTCACAGCAATATGCGGGCTCGTCCAACCTCTCAATGGTAATCTGGGGAGCTTATTTGTCCCACCTAACTTTGAACATAGAAGACATGGTACCTAGCGCGTCCGCCAACTGATTCTCCTCTCGTGGGAAATGTTCAAAGGTTATCTCCTCAAAGTGTGGGAGAAATGTCAGTACATACTCTTTGTAAGGAATAAGATTCGGGTGCTTCGTATCCCACTCGCCTTTAATCTGACTTATCACCAGAGCGTAATCTCAAAATACACTCAAGAACTTAATCCTCAGGTCAATAGCAGCTCGAAGACCCATAATACATGCATCATACTCCGCCATGTTGTTGGTGCAGTTGAAACATAATCGGGAAGTGAACGGAGTATGACAGCCTTCAGGAGATATAATTACAGCGCCAATGCCATTACCCAATGCGTTCGAGGCTCCATCAAAATGCATAGACCATTGGGATCCCTCCTCGGGTCCTTCATTCGGTCCAGGTTTTTCGCAGTCAGTTACCAACATGATGTTCTCATCCGGGAATTCGAAATTTATGGACTGGTAGTCATCCACAGCCTGATGCGCCAAATGATCTGCCAATACACTCCCCTTGATTTCTTTTTGGGTTGTGTATTAGATGTCGTACTAGGTTAAGATCATCTTTGATATCAACAGAGTAGTGTGAGTCAGCATATACTGTCTCAGTCGGCGAGCAGCCCATGCCAAAGCGTAACAAGTTTTCTCGAGCAATGAGTATCGGGTCTCACAGTCAGTAAACTTTTTCCTAAGGTAGTAAATTGCATGCTCTTTTTGACCAGACTCGTCATGCTGCAACAGCACATACCCCATTGAATTGTCTAGCACTATCAAGTATAATATCAAAGGTCTTCCTTCAACTGGAGGCATCAAGATTGGTGGTTCTTGAAGGTATTCCTTGATTCTTTCAAAAGCGTTCTGACATTCATCATTCCACTTTACCACTTGATCTTTCTTTGGCATCTTGAAGATTGGCTCACAAGTAGCAGTCAGATGTGAAATGAACCTGGCGATGTAATTCAAACGTCCCAGAAAACCTCTAACTTCTTTTTCTGTGCGGGGTATCGGCATATCTTGTATGGATTTTACCTTTGCGGGGTCCACCTGAATACCCTTATCACTGACAACAAAACCCAGAAGTTTACCAGACCTTACTTTGAAGGTGCACTTGTTCGGATTTAACCTCAGCTTGCACGTCTTCAACCTGTCAAACAGTTTCTGGAGATGATCAAGGTGCTCTTCTTCAGTCTGGGACCTGGCTATCATGTCATCAACATAAACCTCGATCTCGTGGTGAATCATATCGTGGAATAAAGCGACCATGGCGCGCTGATAAGTTGCCCCAACATTCTTCAACCCAAAAGGCATTACCTTGTAACTTAAGGTGCCCCACTGTGTAACAAATGTTGTCTTCTCCATGTCCTCAGGAGCCATCATGATCTGGTTGTAGCCAGAAAAACCATCCATAAAGGAGAAGATCTTGTGATGCGCGGTGTTGTCGACCAGAACATCGATGTGAGGAAGTGGGAAGTCATCTTTGGGGCTTGCCCTGTTCAGATCTCTATAGTCGACACACATCCGTACCTTACCGTCCTTCTTAGGTACTGGAACAACGTTGGCAACCCACTGCGGATAAGAAGTGACAGCTAAGAACCCTGCGTTGAACTGTTTCATGACTTCTGCCTTGATTTTATCTGACATTTCAGGGTGCATAAGATGAACCTTTTGCTTTACCGGAGGGCAGTCTTCTTTAGTCGGTAGGCGATGTACCACAATATCAGTTTCCAAACCAGGCATGTCTTCATAGGACCAGGCGAAGATCTCAACATAGTCGTGTAGCATCTATAATGGCCGTTGTTTGATACTAGGCTCCAGATTCGCACCCATCTTAACCTCTTTCCTGTCTTCTTCCGTACCCAAATTCACTAACTCCACTGGCTCTTCATAAGGTTGTATGGCCCTTTCTTCCTGCTGTAATAGTCTAGTAAGTTCTCCAAGCACCTCACAATCATCCTCACCTTCGTCCTCAGCTTGGTTGATCCGATTTTTAAAGTCATAACTGGCAGTAGCAGAGTTGTTATCAATGGGATCCAGAGTGGATATTGATCTGCATTATGATACATGAGTGTGTGTAAGAGAATAGTTGTTTTGATAAAGTGAGAGACAGAAAAGAAAAACAAGGAGCGCAAAATTTGTAATGCAAGAAACGTCCAATGCTTTATTAATGATATATGAAATGACAAATAATAAGCCCTCACAAGCAAAGCCAAGGTGCCTCGGGCAAGGCACCGGGCCGTAAAGTTTCAAACTGTTTATTATAAATCTTAAAACAAAAGTCAATTACTGCGGAGTAAAAGAAACAGGTATGAAGTCCTTCGCCGTCCAGTTATTCGGTCCACCGTTGGTTGTTGGGTAGATCCAGCTGTCGATGTTTGAATCTTCTTCACTGTCCTCAATTGCATTAACTCCCCGGTTACTGATGTGGAGAGGAGGTCTTCCAATCCGTGCGCGCCTAACAGCCCTTTGAGCCCCTTCTTCAATTACATCCCTGGCGTCTTTGAGAGAAGCCATCTTCAACGGAGGTTTGTTGGTAGTAACTTCAGTTGATGCCGAGAACTGAGGGACCTCTTCGAAATTCTGACAAGGGGTTTCTATGAATTCACCGTCCATCTCTCCATAGCAGAAGGAATTGGGGTGACTCACCATATACTCTTCTTCACCTTGCACCGTGACAATCTTCCCCTTCACTGAATATTTCAGCATTTGATGGAGCATGGAAGTAACTGCCCCAGCCTTATGAATCCAAGGACGACCCAGCAAGCAAGAATACGAAGGTCTAATATCCATTACATAGAAGGTGGACCCAAAAGTATGAGAACCCACTTTGACAAGGATGTCCACCTCCCCATGCACCATTCCTTTTGATCCATCAAAAGCCCTTACCATGATGTTACCCGGCTTTAGAATCAAACCTTCGCAATCCAGACGGTCTAACGCCTTCTTTGGCAGAACATTTAATGAGGACCTGGTATCTACCAGCACATGGGCCATAGTGGTGCCCATGTACTTGATCGAGACATGTAGAGCATCATTATGACTTCTTCCTTTCGGTGTCAGATCCACATCTGAGAAACCCAGCCTGTTGTCAGCAGTCAGGCTAGCCACGCAATCTTTGAACTGATCTGCGGAAGTTTCCTGTGGCACATGTGCAGTCTTGAGAAATGCAATCAAAGCCTTTGCATGGGCTTCATAACATAATAGCAGGGACAACATGAATATCTTTGACGGGGTCTGCCCCAGCTGCTCGACCACATTGTAGTCGCTTTTCTTGATAATTTTCAGTATTTCCTCTATTTCTTGTTTAGAGGCTTCCATAATGATTTTCTTAGGTGCCTCCGTCCGGGCAGGCTCACCTATAATTTCTTTGCCCCGATTCCTAGATGAATCAGCAGCAGGGGTGATAACTGGAGTAAGAATAGGAATAGTAGCAGGTGTAATAGCTGGAGTAGGAGCAGGAGAAATGTCAGGAGTGCTGGTTGGAGCAGTAGTTTGAATAACAATAGGTTTGATGATAATCTTCGGGGAAATCTCGGGAGAGAAGACCCTTCCACTTCGGGTGACTTTACTAGCACCGTAATGCCATGGGACAGCCTTATCTGAGGTGTACGGGATGGGACTAGGAGCGGTGATTATTAGTGGAGCAATTCTTGGAACAGGTGTAATCCTAAAAGGTTTTCTCGAGGAAACCTTGGAAGGATTGGCGGAAATGGTTATAATGGAAACATTTTTACTAGGAACGGCAGGGATCATAGTCTTTTCGAACAAAATTTCTTTATTATCCATCATGCGCTGAACACCTGACTTCAACGAACGACAACCGGAAGGCAGAATCGAACACATGTGGAAACCTTCACCACAACCCGGAAATAAACCGGCCACCAGCAAATTCTTCTTAACAGTCATAAGAGGAGTGGAAATTTCTTCAACATAGGTCACAAACGAATCAGTGTCAACAGCATTGACTCCACGACCATGTTTGGGCATGGGAGCAGTTATAACATTCGGCTTTTCTGGAGCATCAATCTCTATCTCCTTGGCTTCGAGCAAATCTTGCACTTTGTTTCTCAGAGCCCAGCAATCATTTGTATCGTGGCCTGGACTCTCATAATGGTAGGCGCACCGCTCATTGGGATTGTATCTGGGAGAAGTAGTGTTTGGATTCTTGGGAACCTCTCTCAAGGTTGCAAAGTTGGATTTCAGCAGATGAGGTAACACTTCAGCCAATGTCATGTTGATGCGAGTAAACTACCGTTGTGGTCTTTCCACCCTTTGTTGATTGTTACGTTGTGGAGAAACTGTGGGTCTTGGTATCACTATAGCATTTACCGCTTGACGAAATTCAGATTTGTTTTGGCCCCTCGGGCTATAAACTACACTAGCTTCCTTCTTACCGGTAAAAGGCTTCTTCACCGAACTTGAAGAGGTGTCCTTCTGTATTTTACAACTCCAAATTCCAGCTTCTACTCTTTCTCCAGTCAAAATCAACTCAGTAAACCCAGATGACGAGCTGTCGATTAGGTGATTGAAAAATGGACCAGATAGCGTCCCTAGAAACATGTCAACCAACTCCCTATCAGACAAATGGGGTTGGACTCTTCCAACCAAGTCTCTCCATTTTTGAGCATAGTCCTTAAAACCTTCTCCTGGAACCATGGACATACCCTAGAGCTGAGTACGAGTGGGCGAAAGGTCGGCATTGTACTGATACTGCTTGTAGAAAGTAGCAGCAAGATCTTCCCAGTTTCGAACACTGGCTCCTTCCAACTGGTAGAACCATTCAAGCTGAGTCCCTGACAGACTATCTTTAAAGAAGTGCACCCACAAGTTTCTATCAGCTGTATGGGGCTGGATTTTTCTAACATACGAGCGGAGATGGAATTTTGGGCAGGATATTCCATCGTACTTAGCAAAAACCGGAGCTTTGAACTTATGAGGGATGACCACTCCCGATACCAGTCCCAATTCTCCGAAATCTAAATTAGGGATTTTCTGAATCTCCATAGCACTCAGTCGGCCTTCTAGCTGCTTGTATCTATCCTCAGCGGGAGGATATTTCTCATCATTGTAATCTGTATCGTTATCAGAAACTGCAGGACTAGGGTCCCTTGCCCTCTCTTGGTTCTCCCCGTCCTTGGATGAGGAGGTCAGATCAGCTGGTTGTCTCAACCTTTCTCCGAATCTTCTACCCATGTTCAGAATACTGACCTTCTTCTTCTTCTTCTTCTTCTCTTTCAGAATAAGGGTCTTCAGATTCTCTTGCCCTTTAGCCATACTTATGAATATCTGTTGGAATTGGGCGTTCTGTTTCTGAAGATCTTTGATGGCTTGATCGAAAGACATTTCTGCTGAAATAAACAGCGAAGAAGATGAGAAACCTGTAAGGGTACCTGTAATGATGTGCATGATAATGGGATGTGCATGTGATGATTTCAAAGACTTTGGGAGATTTAAATTTGTAAACCAAAAATAAACAAAACTTTATTAGCTTAAGTTTGAAAGGTTCAACGATGCCTTTAAGGCGTTACAAAGAAGTAAATAAAACAAAATCTAAAACTAGAAAAAGAAAAATCAAAAGTCCCATGGTCGCTTCCTCTTTGTGTTGATGTAGTCATTGATCACTCTTTCTTCCTCGAGTTGCCTGGTGAGCTTCAAAATCTTCCTTTCTTGCTCATGGTACTGTTCCCGGTAAGTATCCCGCTCATTCTTCAGCTGAATCCAAGATCTCTTCAGCTCCCCAGGATCAGTGGGCATGTAAGGATAGAGAACCATGTAAGAAACGCCTTCTTCATTAGTGGGCTCCACAATCACTGGTAATACGGCCGCATAAGGCATCCCAAGTTCTAGGCACGAGCTCGGACCCACTGGAGGTAAGGCTGCATAAGAAGGGAAGTCTTTGGTCCCAACTCTTGGGGGTCAGATCTGTTCACCATTCCCCAAGCTCGTATAAACCTCCGGCGGTGCTGCTTAACGTCCTCCTTGTAGTCAAATACAATGTCCTCAAGAAGTAGCTCATGGGGACCATCTCTCCGAGCACGACCAAATTTTCGTAAAGTTAGACAAGGATTGTAAGTTATACCCCCTCTGATTCCAAGCAATGGGACATTAGGGTATCCCCCACAACGGACAATAACAGTAGTGTCTTCCATAGCCCGGGAACACCAAAGAATATCTGTATGAGCAAGTGATATTATTCTATAGGACCAACCCAAACCTTCTTCATTCTTCAGCACAGATTTAGGGAGGTGAGAAATAAACCACCTCGACAGGAACGGCATGCAGCGCATAAGAGTCCCTCTTCTCCTCATGGTACGAGTATAGAGGGCATGGAAGATATCTCCCAGCAAGGTAGGCACATGGTTGCGAGAAAGGAAAATCTTGACCGCATTCACATCTACAAAGGAATCCGGAGTAGGGAAGAGAACCAAACCATAGATAAGAAGAGCCAAGACATCTTGAAAAGCCTGGAAATCCAAATCATCTCAGAATAGCTGAGCCTGGTCTATCAGAAATTTGGCTAAAAAACCTTCGACCCTGCTTCGTGTTTCCCAATTGGATACTACATCAGCCCGTTTCAAATGCAGAGTTGAGGCAATGTCTTCTGGTCTAGGAACTTATTCCATACCTGTGAGGGGTACCTATTCAATAATGGATATGCCCAATAGATGAGAGAACTCTTCCAAGGTGGGTACCAGCTGATAATCTGGAAAGGTGAAGCAATGATGCACGGGATCGAAGAACTGGAAAAGTAAACTCATCATCTGCTCATCAAGATTTAAAGTAAGGTTGAGAAGTTGACTATGTCTCTTAATGAACATAGAAGTCTCAGAAACTCTTGAGGCTAGCTCTTTAAGTTGGGCAGGTATTTGCACAAAGTTGACTCGGATGGTATTTCTACACACGGAAGCCATGATCTGCAAAACAGAACAAATATAAATTCCCTTGGTCTTTGAAATGGTTAGTGTAATGACGCATGAATGCCATGTTATGATGCATGATGTCATGATAAACCACATGTATAGCAAACAACAGGTATTGCAAACACAGTCAAATCACACAAAACCCTTAGCTTTAAGGCTTGCATGAGGTCAAAGGTAATACCCTCTTGAAGTTAAGTTGGTTTCAAACCTTTCCTAGCAAAGGAACCAGGTTCTAGAGGATCTCAATATCACTTACCATCCTCCATCGGTCATGGTTTCATCCCACGCAATCTTTTCTTGCGGCCGGAACTATCTCGAGAGTATAGTCTCAATGAGTGTAGCATCGAGTATCAACCAGTTCCCAGCTTTACACCGAGGTCGACTATCTCACTACTTTCTAATGGCCAAGATGGTCGATTAAAGGTTCTAAGGTCAGTTGATGCTTAATGACACCACGCAGTGGCCCCGTATTCTCCTCGTTTCTCCACAAGGGATACCGGTACCAACCAATGTGCCACATCAATGTAGCTACTGCTTCAACCGTATCGGTCTACGTCGTACAGTTCCCTCACGGTCTATTGCTACTTACCTAAAAGGTATCCCCAGATCCGGGTTAGGATCTATAGTAACCCCCAAACAGAACCCTCAAAAGTAAAGAAAACAAAGCAATCAAGAGAAGCAATTAAGATGAACTAGATCCTAAGGTATACCCCACTTATTAAGTCCCTAGCAGAGTCGCCAGTTCTGTGATACGGTGGCAGAACCGACTCTTTGAATGCTGGTTTGCGTTTTGCGTTCGCAAAATGTTGCGGTAAGCAAGAGTCGCCACCGACGTTTATTTCATCCAATCGGAAAGGAAAAAAGTACAGAAAAAATTCTTTTTCGAGATATTCTGAGTACGGGGGGTAGATTATAGAAAGGGAAGGTGTTAGCACCCTTTCTATCCATGGTTTTCAATGGGCTCTTAGGTACTTGCTCATCTTTAAAAATTGCTTGTGTATGTGCTTTGTTTTGAAAAAGTTTGACTTCGTGATAACCCTTGTATCAGTCCTCAAAGGTGTGACGAATTTGTTTTTAAAAATTGTTTTGAAAGGTGCAAGTGTGAAGAGTTTTGATTTGAGCAAGTACCTACTAGCATCTACCTACTCGAAAAAAGATCGTTTCTATTCTCGTTTCCTTTAGACAGCGCCATCCTACTATTGAGAAATAGGTAGCACCGTCGTTGGAGTTGTAAGGGTCAATTCGAAAGGGACGTGCGATCACTAAAGCAATGTTAGGACGTCTTAGTAATAACCCTAGAGTCTTAAGATCATATTCGAGGCAACATTTCCGAGGCAACATTTCCGAGGTAACATGCGAACGGGACATTTGATCTTTTTAGACAAGAGGGCAACCACTAAGACACCCTATACTTAATGACCGTTTACCGAAGGCAATCGAAGTGTGAGTACACCCTAAGAGTGATATGTGCGATTGATTTGTTTTCAGTTATTTGTCTTTGCACATTAGGGTTTTCTAACTGTATTAAATTTGTCATTCATTCTTGTCATACAATCCTATTAGCATACATCTAAACAATCAAATATTTGTGAGAATTAAAATGCGAGAAAGTAAATCTACGCTATTACAAGGCTTCGGGGAGGGGGATTAATTACATATCCAAAAACCCGGGAAAACGCGATAAATAAAGCTCTAGATTAAACTATTACAAACCATGAACAGTTACAAAAATATTGACAAAAATAAATAACACGCGCGCGATGAATCGAATATGAGACCACTAGGGTTTTGACCCTTGCCTAAACCTAATTGCAATTGATTTAAAAAATGCTTTTGTTTTGTTTTGTTATTTAAGAAAATAGATAAATTATTAAATTAAAAAGAAAATCCTAATCCTAACTAATTTTAATTTAAGAAAAAATAAATTAATTTAATCTAAGACCTCTTTTTGTATTTTTACTTATTTGAGAAAAAGAGCAAAATTAAATTAAATCAAAAGTTTAACCTAATTTCTATTTTAATTTTATTTATGAAAACAAATTACAATTTCCCTAAATTAAACTAAATTAAATTAATTTTGATAACAATAAAATAAAAACTAATCCTAATTTTTGTGAATTATTGATTTTATGACTTTTATGAAAAATAAATTAATTTGTGAATTAAAATAAATAAAGGAAATTTAAAGAACAAAAAATAAAGAAAAGAAATAAAAAAAGGTTAGCAAATGGGCCTGGTGGTGTTTGCTGAAAAGGGGGTGCTATCTGAATTGCTGGGCCAAAGATTGATGGCCCATTTTGACTTTGCTGGACCTGGTGCGTGAGTTGACTGAAGGCGCATGGTAGACCTTCAGAGGGGAAGCCTTGGATCTGGGCTAAGGACGTGTTTGATGGCCAGATGTTGAGGGCACATGGTGAACCTTCTGATGAGCAGCGCGCTGGATTACCTATTGAAAAATATTATGAACAAAGGTTGGGACCTGGGGATCGAACCCAGGTCCTCATGCACTTTTCCCATGCACGCTTGCCATTTGTGCTGCAAATGTTATTTGTACATATAATAAAAACAAAATATAATATATGGAAAATGATGGAAAATGGAAAAATGCGCTAAAATTCAAATCATCTAGCCAGGGAGTGCCACGCATCCATCTTCTTCCTCCCAACCGTCGTTCTATCCCAAGATACATTTACCTACGGACAGGGCGTTGTAGCTACAAACCTGTGTATTTCAAAAATTGTCCACAGGCAATATAAATGACCATGGCTGGTACCAATTAACTCGTCTCATCCTCACGAGTCTCATGTTACCAGAATCAACGTCCAATTTCACTTGTATTGCAAAGCCCTAAAACCAAACCAGAAACCCTAGCTATGGAAATTTTACATACGGTCATCAAAAATGCAATTGAATAGAATGAATAGCTTGCAAACTCAATAAGGAACAAGAATATGTAATTAAAACATGCAAATGATGCGTAAATCAACGAAAATGAAAACGAATTTTTCAAACAAACAGTGACTTCTGTACCTTTGATTCCAGGCGTGAGAAAGCTTGCAATTGGTTGGAATTCCTTCTGGAGATGTCCAGGAATCTGTTGGTATCGTGAGAATGGCTCGAATTGGCCTCTAGGATGGAAATTGGATCACCATTTTTTCTTGAATTTTTTTAGTTTTGTTCTTGCTCTGCACGACTGCTACACTCTTTTATGCCTTGGATCTCTTCTGTATATGTAATACAACATGTTAGGTCAACAAAAACGTACTCAATCTTGCTCATTATGAAGATTTGATTTGGTCTTTCATGGCATATGATATCTTTCCAAAATTTCTCAAATTCAATCTTTTTCCATCCAAATTAGCCTTGCACGAATTGATTCTCAATTGACAGCACATAAGATCTTCCTTCAATGCAAAAATCATCCCTGAAACACATCATATGATTTATTTAGATTTATTTGATTTTATTTAAATTATAAATGAATAAAAATCAAAATAAATTAAATAAATGAATAAATAAGGCATGGAGGGTCCCATAGGTCGTGGACTATGTTATCATTGAAGTGCAAGCATAAAAAGTTGGGCCCATTTAGCAAAAAATGCAAATTTGAGCACATTTGACTTTTGGCAATTTTGCAAAAATGGTCAACTTTGACAATGCATATCTCTCTCAATTTTGACCCCGGAGAGGTGTTCTTAGACTTTTTAGAAAGCTTAGGATGTCCTCTAAGCAACCCTTTTGGTCTCATCTCAAATGCGTCTTCCATGTTCATGTATGAATCTTTGACCCAAAAGGTGTTTTTGTTGACTTTTCAAAATGACCTATAATGTCAAAATTCATATCTTTTTGTGAGTGCAAAATTTGGACTTGGGAGCTGAAGATGAATTATTGGGAATTGTATCCTATTAATAATGAGCTTTGTATGGGTCATTTCTGATAAAGTATGAGGAAGTTATGCTTGGTCAAAGTTGAGTTGACTTTTCCTACAAAACCCTAATTTAGCAACTTTTGGGTTTTGATGAATTGTGAGAAATCCTTGAGGAATCATGGTCAACCCTTGATCAAATGATGAATGATACTTCAAAATGAGGATGTTAACAAACAATATTGAGGTTTGACTGTATGTGGGCCATAGTTGACTTTTGACCTAGCATAGTCGATTTTCAGGCATTTGAGCAGTTGACTGAGAAAACTTCTTATGCAAGGCTTGAAACTTGACATGGATGATCTTGAGAACATATTAGGAGAATGGTGAGCATCTGGGATCCTTTGGACTCAAGCATCTTGGTGAAAAATGAAACCCTAATTTGAGATAGACTGCCTTAGGAGAGAGTTTGTCTGGTTAACTCTTGGACTTCCTTGAGCAATTTGAGGACCTCACTTGCCATGTATTGAGAAATATGGGAGGGAAAATTTTGGGGTACAATAGTGTCTGTCTTGGGAGAAATAGAATTTTAGGAGCTTCATTTGTCCGTTATTCTACTGGGGAATTAACTCTGGAGGTGAACTGCATATCGGGTCAGTGTACAGGCTGCACCGCGACTTACTGAAAGGTGAAATTGACCAAAAATGGCCAGGTCCAGGTTTTACCATGTTATAAACTGTCGTCTGGAGGTAAGAGAAAAGAAACCTGGATGGTGAGGTTATGAGAAGGAACCTGGATAGTAGGGTTACTTCGATATGAAAGTCTGGATCGTAGGGCTGTGAGAAGGAACCTAGATGGTAGGGTTACTTCAAAATGAAAGCCTAGATAGTAGGGTTGTGAGAAGGAACCTAGATAGTAGGGTTACTTCGAAATGAAATCCTGGATAGTGGGCCTGTGAGAAGGAGCCTGGATAGTAGGGTTACTTCGATATGAAAGCCTGGATAGTAGGGTTGTGAGAAGGAACCTGGATAGTAGGGTTACTTCAAAATGAAAGCCTGGATAGTAGGGATGTGAGAAGGAACCTGGGTCGTAGGGTTACTTTGAAATGAAAGCCTGGATAGTAGGAATGTGAGAAGGAACCTGGATAGTATGGTTACTTCGAAATGAAAGCCTGGATAGTAGGGCTGTGAGAAGGAACCTGGGTCGTAGGGTTACTTCGAAATGAAAGCTTGGATAGTAGGGCTGTGAGAAGGAACCTGGATAGTAGGGTTACTTCGAAATGAAAGCCTGGATCGTAGGGCTTTGAGAAGGAACCTGGATAATAGGGTTACTTCGAAATGAAAGCCTGGATAGTAGGGCTGTAAGAAGGAACCTGGGTCGTAGGGTTACTTCGATATGAAAGCTTGGATAGTAGGGCTGTGAGAAGGAACCTGGGTACTAGGGTTACTTTGATATGAAAGCATGGGTAGTAGGGCTTTGAGAAGGAACCTGGGTAGTAGGGTTACTTCGAAGCAATGGTGTAGATTAGTTGACCCGTTTGTTTTCGGGAACTGAGTTTTCGTTAGTTGTCTGCATATGTGACTTGCATAACTGCTGAATTTGTTGAAGCTAATCCTCTTTTCCTAGAAAGATATCAGGGTTAGTTATATGTGATGCATGAAATGCAGGGTGAGATGATGTTCTCAAAATAAATGAGATTATGTTGTATATGATATGTATGTGTATGTCATGATGTATGTTCATGAAATGCTATCGGGGTATGCTTGCGTATGGGAAAATAAATCCATGACAGTTGCTGGAGATTTGTAAGTATTCTGTCGGGAAGAGATGCTTCTTAAGAATAAAGTCTGCGGGGAATGATCTTAGAAAATGTATTTTTGTAGCTGAAGTGATGAACTATGTCGGGGTTGAGCCTTTGTATCTGGAGAAATAAACTCTGCTTGGGAGATGAAATTTACTTACTCGCCCACGATTATGAGCCTCAGTTGGGGTGGTTACGTCCTATTTCAGGAAAGCTGACATCAATTCCTTTGGATACTTTTACTTTGTGGGGAGTGTATGTACCAATAATCAGGTTCCCAAGCTGGCTCTATCCCGGTACCTGCTGGGCAGAGTAACTGTCGGGTTTGGCACTTCTTGTTTTTTCCCTGTTTCTGGAATTACGAGTAATTGTATTTTGTTTCTTATGTAAATATTTATGAGAAGCAATCATTTTCAAATGCATATATCAAAAATAAGTCATTGGACGTTCTTGCAAAACAAAACAGAAAAAGAAAAAACAGATTGAAGTTTCTTGTGAAAATGATTTGTATTGATTTTTGAAGTTGGCCTGTAATAGGCATTTTTGTACAAAGAGGATGATGCTCTAGTAATAGAATGCCACCAAAAAATAGAATTTATATAATTTGTGTAAAAGCAAGAAAAATAGCTATGTGAAACAACCTCATTAGGTTCCAACTTCGCTATTGCCTTTATATCTTCAAGCGTCTCATCACTTTGCTACTTGGCCGAAGGTTGATCAGATTGATTAGCGTCGTCCGAGCTTGATAGTCGATACCGAAGTCTGGTCGCAAGATGATCCAATGAGACATAGTGGTATGCTTTATATCCCTAACTTTTTCCTGGACCACCCTTTCGGGTTTTCGGTCCACCGGGATAACCTTTTTTTCCCAAGCCTCCCTTTCGGGTTTTCGACTTGCTGGGTGTACATATTTTTTTTCATTTTCATCCCTTACTTTTGCCCGAACCCTTTTGGTTCTCCGGGAAGCCCTTATTTTTGCCTAGGCCGGTCGACCTAGCGGGTCTTTGATTAGGCGTAGTATCTTTTCACTATGTCTGCATTGACAAGGTGAGGAATGTCGTCACCATCCATGGTGGTTAGAATTATGGCTCCTCCCGAGAAAATGTTCTTAACCACAAATGGTCCTTCGTACGTGGGGGTCCATTTGCCCCTGGGATCACCTTGCGGCAGTATGATGCATTTTATCACTAGATCCCTGACTTGATATTCTTGGCGCCTGACTTTCTTGGTAAAAGCCTTGATCATTCGCTTTTGATACGTCTAACCATGGAAGATAGCAGTAAGTCTCTTTTCATTGATTAGATTTAACTGATCAAGTCAGGTTTGGATCCAGTCGTCTTCGTTCAAACTCGCATCCTTCATAATCCTGAGAGAAGCTATCTAGACCTCGATGGGTAGGACTGCCTCCATGCCATATACCAGAGAATAGGGTGTTGTCCCTATCGACGTCTGTGCTGAGGTACAATACCCATGAAGAGCGAATGGTAACATCTCATTCCAGTCTTTATATGTCACTGTCATCTTCCGTACAATCTTCTTGATGTTCTTGTTAGCTGCTTCAACAACGCCATTCATCTTCGGTCGGTAGGGAGAAGAATTATGATGTTGTATCTTGAACTGTTTACAGAGCTTGGTGATCATCGTGTTGTTAATATTTGTACCATTGTTAGTAATAATTCTCTCTGGCACACCATATCGATAGATCAGATTATGTCGGATAAACCGCGCCATGACGTTCTTGGTTACTGTAGCAAAGGAAGTTGCCTTAACCCACTTCGTGAAGTAATCAATGGCTACTAGGATGAAGTGATGTCCATTAGAAGCGGTGGGCCTGATTTCTCCGATCATGTCGATGCCCCACATTGCAAAGGGCCACGGAGTGTCAAGACGTTTAAGGGAACCAGAGGCACATGCACCTTATCAGCATAGATTTGGCACTTATGACAATTTCGAGAGTGTTGATAACAATCAGCTTCCATAGTGGACCAGTAGTATCCTGCCCGTAGGATCTTCTTAGTCATGGTATGTCCACTAGAATGGATTCTGAAGGTGCCTTCATGTAGATCTGTCATTATCCTCTCTGCTTCACTCTTGTCTACACACCATATTAGTGTGGAGTCATGGTTGCGTTTATAGAGGATTCCATTACTGAGGAAGAACTTTGCAGCGAACCTTCTCAGAAACTTTTTATCGTTGACAGCTGCCCCTTCGGGATACTCTTGAGGCTTGAGATACCTTTTGACTTCGTGAAACCAGGGTTTGTCTTCCACTTCTTCAGTATCAATTTCACAGCAGTGTGCTGGTTCATCCAGCCTCTCAATGGTAACTTGAGGAGCTTCATTGTCCCACCTAACCTTGAACATATAAGACATGGTAGCTAGTGCGTCCGCTAACTGGTTCTCCTCTCGTGGGAAATGTTCGAAGGTTACCTCCTCAAAGTGTGGGAGCAATGTCCGTACATACTCTTTGTATGGAATGATATTTGGGTGTTTCATATCCCACTCGACTTTGATCTGACTTATCATCAAAGCGGAATCCTCGAATACACTCAAAAACTTGATCCTTAGGTCGATAGCAGCTCGAAGACCCATAATACACGCTTCATACTCTGCCATGTTGTTGGTGCAGTTGAAACATAATCGGGCAGTGAACGGAGTATGACAGCCCTCGGGAGATATGATTACAGCGCCAATTCCATTACCCAGTGCGTTTGAGGCTCCATCAAAATACATAGACCATCGAGATCCCTCCTCGGGTCCTTCATCTGGTCCAGGTTCTTCGTAGTCAATCACCAACATAATATTCACATCTGGGAACTCAAAATTCATGCACTAGTAGTCATCCACGGCCTGATGAGCCAATTGATCAGCCAATACACTCCCCTTTATTGCTTTTTGGGTTGTATATTGTATGTCGTATTCAGTTAAGATCATTTTCCACCTTGCTATCCTTCAGAGAGAGTGGGCTTCTCGAAAATGTACTTGATCAAATCCATCTTGGATATTAACAAGGTAGTGTGAGTCAGCATATACAGTCTTAGTCGGCGAGCAGCCCAGGCCAAAGCGCAACAAGTTTTATCGAGCTATGAGTATCGTGTCTCACAGTCGGTAAACTTTTTTCTAAGGTAGTATATTGCATGCTCTTTTCGACCAGACTCGTCATGCTGCCCCAGCACACACCCCATTGAATTGTCTAGCATTGTTAAGTATAATATTAAAGGTCTTCCTTCAACTGGAGGCATCAGAATTGGTGGTTCTTGAAGGTATTCCTTGATTCTTTCAAAAGCAGTATGGCATTCATCATTCCACTTTACCATTTGATCTTTCTTCAGAAGCTTGAATATTGGCTCACAAGTAGCAGTCAGATGTGAAATGAACCTGGCGGTATAATTCAGGCGTCCCAAAAAACCTCTAACTTCCTTCTCTGTACGGGGAGTTGGCATTTCTTGTATAGATTTTACCTTTGCAGGATCTACTTGGATGCCTTTGTCGTTGACAATGAAACCCATAAGTTTACCAGACCTTACCCCGAAGGTGCACTTGTTCGAATTCAACCTCAGCCTATACATCTTTAGACTGTCGAACAGCTTTTGGAGATGGTCCAGGTGCTCTTCCTCAGTCTGAGACCTAGCTATCATGTCATCAACATAGACTTCGATCTCGTGGTGAATCATATCATGGACCAAAGCGACCATGGTGCACTGATAAGTTGCCCTAACATTCTTCAACTCAAAAGGCATCACCTTGTAGTAGAAGGTGCCCCACTGCGTGACGAAGGTTGTCTTCTCCATGTCTTCAGGAGCCATCTTGATCTGGTTGTAGCCAGAGAAACCATCCATGAAGGAGAAGATTTTGTGCTGCGCGGTGTTGTCGACCATAACATCAATGTGAGGAAGTGGGAAGTCATCCTTGAGGCTTGCCCTGTTCAGATCTATGTAATCCACATACATCCGTACCTTACCGTCTTTTTTAGGTACCGGAACAACATTAGCAACCCACTGTGGATAAGAAGTGACAGTTAAGAATCCTGTGTCGAACTATTTCATGACCTCTGCCTTGATCTTCTATGACATTTCAGGGTGCATACGACGAACCTTCTGTTTAATCAGAGGACAATCTTCTTTAGTCGGCAGGCGATGTACCACAATATCAGTGTCCAAACCAGGCATGTCTTTATAGGACCAAGCGAAGATCTCAACATAGTCGTGCAGCATCTGTATCAACCTCTGTTTGACGCTAAGCCCCAAATTTGCACCTATTTTAACCTCTTTTCTATCTTCCTCAGTACCCAAGTTCACTATCTCAATCGGCTCTTCATGAGGTCGTATGGCCTTTTCTTCCTGCTGTAATAGTCTAGCAAGTTCTCCAGGCACCTCACAATCATCCTCACCTTCTTCCTCGGCTTGGTTGATCGGATTTTTGAAGTCATAATTGGCAATAGTAGACTTGTTATCAATGGGATCCAGAGTGGATATGGATCTGCATTATGATACGTGAGTGTGCGTAAGAAAAACAGAGAGCGCAAAATTTGTATGCAAGAAACGTCCAATGCTTTATTAATGATATATGAAATGACAAATAATATCCCTCACAAGCAAAGCCAATGTGCCTCGGGCAAGGCACAAGGTCGTAAAGTTTTAAATTGTTTATTACAAATCTCAAAACAAGTAAGGAAATTACTGCGGAATAAAAGAAACTGGTATAAAATCCCTAGTCGTTTAGTTACTCGGTCCACCGTTGGTAGTTGGGTAGATCCAGCTGTCAATGTCTGAGTCTTCCTCGATGTCTTCAATGGTGTTAACCCCCCCGATTACTGATGCATAGGGGAGGTTCTCCAACCCGAGTGTGTCGAACATCCCTTTGAGCCCCTGTAGTAAAGCCCAAACCAAATTTGTCAGTTTTGTGAGTGAAATTAGGGAGCTGACCCCAATTGGCAAACCCACCTTCTTCAACCACGGCCCTGGCGTCCTTGAGGGAAGCCATCTTCAGAGGAGGTTTGCTGTTGGTAGTAGTTTCATTCGATGCTAAGATATGAGGGACCTCTTCGAAGTTCTGACAAGGAGTTTCTATGAATTCTCCGTCCATCTCTATGTACCAGAAGGAATTGAGGTGGCTCACCATATACTCCTCTTCACCCTGCACAGTGACAATCTTCCCTTTCACCGGATACTTCAGCATTTGGTGTAGTGTGGAAGTAACTGCCCCAGCCTCATGGATCCAAGGACGACCCAACAAACAAGAATACGAAGGCCTGATGTCCATTACGTAGAAGGTGGACCCAAAAGTTTTAGAACCCACTTTGACAGGGATGTCCACCTCCCCGTGCACCATTCTCTTCGACCCGTCAAAATCCCTTACCACAATGTTACTAAGCTTTAACGTCAAACCCTTGCAATCCATCTGATCCAATGCCTTCTTAAGAAAGACATTCAGCGAAGACCCAGTATCTACCAGCACATGAGCCATAATGCTGCCCCTGCATTCAATCGAGACATGCAGAGAATCATTATGCTTCCTTCCCTTCGGTGTCAAGTCTGCATATGAAAAACCCAGCCCATTATCAGCAGTCAGGCTGGCCACACAATCTTTAAACTGATCAGCTGAAGTTTCCTGCGCCACATGCGCAGTCTTGAAAATGCAATCAAAGCCTTCACATGGGCTTCAGAACACAACATCAAAGACAACATGGATATATTTGATGGGGTCTGCCCCAGCTGCTCGACCATATTGTAATCGCTCTTCTTAATTATTTTCAGTATTTCCTCCATCTCTTGCTTAGAGGCTTCCACAACAATTTTCCTAGGCGCCTCCTTCCGGGCAGGCTCACCTATAATTTCTTTGCCGCGGGTATCATACGATTCACCGGCAGGGGTAATAACTGGAGTAAGAACAGGAGCAGTAGTTGATGTACTAGCAGGAACAGCAGATGGAATGACAATAGGCTTGTTGACAGTCTTAGGGGAAATCTCGGGAGAGAAGACCCTTCCACTTCGGGTAAATTTGTTGGTTCCGACAATGTTACCAATATCAGGATCAGCCTCTTCATCTTTCAAATCTTGTTTGATGCCATGATAGTACACATCGGCACCATAATGCCAGGGGACAACTTTGTCTGAGACATACGGAACAGGACCAGGAACAGTGATTATCAGTAGAGCAATTCTTGGAGCAGATGTAATCCTAACAAGTCTTCTTGAGTAGACCTTGGAAGGATTGGCGGAAATGGTTATAATGGCAATGTCTTCATATGGAACAACGGGAACCAAAGTTTTCTTGAACAAAATCTCTTTGCTGCCCATCAGGCGTTGAACACCTAACTTAAGCAAACGGAAACCAGAAGGTAGAAACAAACACATGTGGCAACCTTCACCATAACCCGAAAATAAACCGGCCAATAGCAAATTCTTCTTCACAGTCATGAGAGGAGTAGAAACTTCATCCACCAAGGTCACAAACAAGTCGATATCAACAACATTAATTCCACGACCGTGCTTAGGCATGGGAGCAGTTATGACATTGGGCTTCTCTGGAGTATCAAACTCAATTTCCTTGGCTTCAATCAGATCTTGTACCTTATTCCTTAGAGCCCAACAGTCATTGGTATCGTGGCCAAGACTCTCAGAATGATAGCCACACCGAGCATTGGGATTATATCGGGGAGATGTAGTATTTGGATTCTTGGAAGCCTCTTTCAAGGTTGCCAAGTTGTATCTCAGCAGATGAGGTAGAACTTCAGCCAATGTCATGTTGATTCGGGTAAACTGCCGTTGTGGTCTTTCCACTCTTTGTTGATTGTTGCATTGTGGAGCAACTGCGGGCCTGGGTATCATTACGGCATTTACTGTCTGACGATGTTCAGCCCTGTTTTGTCCCCTCGGGCTATAGATGGCACTCGCTTCCTTCTTACTAGCAAAAGGCTTCTTTATTGAGCTCGAATAGGCATCCTTCTGTATCTTGCCGCTCCGAATCCCAGCTTCTACTCTTTCTCCAGTTAGAATCAGCTCGGTGAAACCAGATGACGAGTTGTCAATCAAATGATTGAAAAATGGACCAGATAGCGTCCCCAGAAACATATCAACCAGCTCCCTATCAGACAACGGGGGTTGAATTCTTCCATCCAAGTCTCTCCATTTCTGTGCATAGTCTTTAAAGCCTTCACTTTCACCCATGGACATACTCTGGAGTTGAGTACGAGTAGGAGCAAGGTCGGCATTGTATTGATACTGGTTGCAGAAAGCAGCAGCCAGATCTTCCCAAATTCGGACATTGGCTCCCTCCAGTTGGTAGAACCATTCAAGCTGAGTCCCTGACAGACTATCTTGAAATAAATGAACCCACAAATTTCTATCAGCGGTGTGGGGCTGGATCTTTCTGACATAAGAACGAAGATGGAGTTATGGGCAGGACACCCCATCATACTTAGCAAAAACTAGAGCTTTGAACTTCTGCGGGATGACTACTCCCGACACCAATCCCAATTCTTCGAAATCCAGCCCAGGTATCCTCTGAACTTCCATGGAACTCAAACGATCTTCCAACTGCTTGTATCTATCCTCAGCAGGAGGATACTACTTATCATTGTAGTCGGTATCATTGTCAGAAACTGCAGGACTGGGGTCCTTCTCCCCTGTCTCTTCTTCTTGATTCTCCCCTTCCTTAGATGAAGAGGTCAGATCGACTTGTCGCTTCAACCGCTCTCCAAACCTTCTGCCCATATTTAGAACACCGGCGACCTTCTTCTTTTTATTTTTCTCTTTCAGGATGAGGGCTTTCAGATCCTCCTGCCCTTTTGCCAGACTTATGAACATTTGTTGGAACTGGGCATTTTGTGCCTGAAGGTCGTTGATGCTTTGTTCGGAAGATATTTTTGCTGAAATAAACAGCGAAGAAGATGAGAAACCTATAATGGTACCTATACATGCAATGTTATGAATGGGATGCGCATGCAATGATTTCAAAGACTTTGGGAAATTTAAATTTGCAAACCAAAATAAAATAAAGACTTTATTAGCTGAATTCAAAGTTCGAATGCCTTTTAGGCATTACAGTTAAAAATAAATCTAAAACTAGAAAAGAAATCAAAATTCCCATGGATTCTTCCTCTTTGTGCCGAGATAAGCATTGAGTCCTATTTCTTCATGGAGTTGCTTTGTGACCTCTAAGACCTTCCTCTCCTGATCATGGAACTGATCCCTGTAAGTATCCCGCTCCTTCATCAAATGAATCTAAGACCTCTATAATTCCTCAAGATCAGTGGGCATATAAGGATAGAGAACCGTGTGAGGAATACCCCCTTCAGTAGTGGGTTCCACAATCATTGGTAAAATGGCCACATAGGGCATCATAAGCTTCTGGGAGCGAGCTCGTACCCATTGGAGGTAAGGTTCCATAGGAAAGGAAGCCTTTGGCCCCAAAGCCTTGGCGCCAGATCTGTTTACCATGCCCCAAGCTCGTATGAACCTCCGGCGATACTTTTGAACATCATCCTCATAGTTGAATACAATGCCCTCGATAAGTAACTCATGGGAACCATCTCTTCGAGCGTAACCAAATTGTCATAAAGCTAAACAAGGATTGCAGGTTATACCCCCTCTGATACCAAGTAATGGGACATTAGGGTACTCCCTGCAACGGTCAATAATAGCAGTATTTTCCATAGCTCGGGAACACTAGAGAATATCCATGTGAGCGAGTGACATTATCCTTTGCGACCAACCCAAACCTTCTTCATTCTTTAGTACGAACTTAGGGAGGTGAGAAATAAACCACCTCGACAGTAATGGCATGCAACACATAAGAACCCCTCTTCTCTTCATGGTACGAGTATGGAGAGCGTGCAAAATATCTTCGAGCCAGGTAGGAACATGGTTGCGGGAGAGGAAAATATTGATAGCATCACATCTATGAATGAGTCCGGATTAGGGAATAGGACTAACCCATAGATTAGAAGAGCCAAAACCTCCTCAAAAGCCTGAAAATCCATATCATCCCAAAACAGTTGGGCCTTTTCTATCAGAAACTTAGCTAGAAAACCCTTGACTCCGCTTCTCGTTTCCCAATTGGATACCACGTTGGCCTGTTTCAGATGCAAAGCTGAGGCAATGACTTCTGGCTTAGGAACTTCTTCTAGACCTGTGAAGGGCAACTGTTTAAGAATGGGTATATCCAACAGCTGAGAGAATTATTCTAAGGTAGGTACCAACTGATAGTATGGAAATGTGACGCAGTGGTGCTTGGGATCAAAGAACTGAAAGAGTACACTCATTATCTTTTCATAAAATTTTGAAGTAACCAAGTTGAGGAGTCTACCATGTCTCTTAGTGAACGCAGAAGTTTCAGAAACCCTTGATACCAGCTCTTTGAGTTGGGAAGGTATCTTCACAAAGCTGATTCGGATGGTGTTCCTACAAACGGAAGCCATGATCTGCAAAACAGAACAAAGATAAATTCCCTTGGTCTTTGAAATGGTTAGTGCAATAAGAATGGATTCTATGTTATGATGCATGATGTCATGATAAACCACATGTATAGCAAACACAATCAAATCACACAAAGTCCTTAGGTTTAAGGCTTGCATGAGGTTAAAGGTCATACCCTCTTGAAGTTTAGTTGGTTTCAAACCTGTCTTGAAAAGTAATCGGGTTCTAAGGAATCTCAATATCACTGACCATCCTTTATCGGGCATTGTCTCAACTCAAGCAATCTTTTCTTACGGCCGAAATATCCCAAAAGTATGATCTCAATGAGTGTAGCATCGAGTATCAACCAATCCTCAGCTCTACACCGAGGTCGGCTATCTCACTACTTCCTAATGGCCGAGTTTGTTCAACTAAGGTTTTAAGGTCCGTTAGTGCTTCACGACACCACGCGGCGGCCCCGTATTCTCCTTGTTTCCCCACGAAGGATACCGATACCAGCCAAAGTGCCACACCAACACAGCCATCACTTAAACCATATCGGTCTACACCGTACAGTCTCCATGATCTATTGATGTTTACCTAATAAGTGCCCTCAGATCCGGGTGTAGGATCTATAGTAACCCAAGCAAAATCATTTAATAATAAATCAAACAAACAAGGAAACAATTTGAAATGACCTAGATTCTAAGGTATACCCCACTTTATTTAGTATCCCCATCAGAGTCGCCAGTTCTGTGATACGGTGGCAGAACTGACTGTTTTTACTGGTTTGCATTTTGTATTCGCAAATGTCACGGTAAGCAAGAGTCGCCATCGATTTTTATTTCATCCAATCAAGGAAAATGAAAAAGAACAGAAAAAACCTTTTTTCGAGATATTCTGAGTACGGGGGGTAGATTATAGAAAGGGAAGGTGTTAGCACCCTTTCTATCCATGTTTTTCCATGGGCTCTTAAGTACTTGCTCATCTTTTAAAAAATTTGCTTGTGTGTGTGTGCTTGTTTTGAAAATGCTTTACTTCGTAATAACCCTTGTATTCGTCCTCAAGGGTGTGACGAAGTTGTTTTTGAAAAATGTTTCGAAAGGTGTTTGTGTGAAAAGTTTTGTTGAGCAAGTACTTAAGATTCTACCTACTCGAAAAAACATTGTTCGTTCTCGTTTCCTTTAGACAACGCTATCCTACTATTAAGGAGTAGGTAGCCCCGTTGTTGGAGTTTATAAGGGACAAGTATAGTCACCGGCAATGGGTTGGAAACTTTAGTAGTAACCCTAGAGTCCTATAGATCTTTCTGAGGCAACATTTCTGAGGCAACATTCGAATGGGACATTTGATCTTTTAGACAGGAGGGCAACCACTAAAATCTCCTATGCTTAAGGACTGTTTACCGAAGGCAACCGAAGTGAGGAAAACCCTAGGAGTGAATATGTGCATGTGAATTTTTCAGTTATTTAGTCTTTGCACATTAGGTGATCTATCGTTTAAATTTTCAAGCATCTTTCCATACAATCCTATTAGCCATGCATCTAACAGTTAAAGATTGCGGGAATTTAAAGTGCGAGAAAATAAACCTAGCTATTACAAGGCTTCTGGGAGGGGGATTAATTACATAACTAAAAACCGGGGAAAAGCGATAAATGAAAATCCTAATTTAAAGCTATTACAAACCAGGGCAGTTACAAAATTATAAAGAGAAAAGTAATTAAAACGCGCGGCGAATTAAATGCGAGGACAATAATTAATAACTCAAAACCCTAATTGAGAGAAAAAGTATTTTTTGTTCCTTTTTATTTGAGAAAAGATTAATTAGATACAAAGTTAAAACCTAATTTCTAATTGTTTTTAATTATGAAAAAAGAAATTAAATCAACCTAATTTTCTAATTAAATTAATATAAATATTTTATGGGAAAAAATGATATTTTTGTGATTTTGTGATTTATTGATTTTATGATTAATAAAAAAGGTAATTAATTTTTGGTGAAAAGTAATTAAACAAATTAATTAAAATAAAAGAAATAAAAAAGAAAGAATTGAAAATGGGCCTGTGTTGAATTGAAAGGAGGGGGTGCAATGCTGAAACTTCTCTTGGGCCCAAGGTTGATGGCCCAAGCTTACGTGAGATTCCATGTGGCGCTGCCTTGAGAGTACACCCTAGTCCTTCAGTGATGAGGCGTCGGATCTGATTGATCATAGATCCACTGGCTGAATGTTGATGGCACATGGTAGTCGCTTGAAGTATTGATGCACTAGATCTGTGGAAAGAAAAGAAAATAAAGAAACACTAGGACCTGGGATCGAACCCAGGTCCTCACGCCTACCACCACTGATGCGTTGCCAACTGCGCTACATGTTTTACTTGTTAGTGTAATAACAATAAAATATAATATATGAAAACCAAAAAAACTGAATCAAACGCGCGCGAATTTCAAATGGGCAAATAGATGATTGCCACGCCACCGTATTCTCTAGGGAACCGTCGTATTAGGTAGATGACTTATACCTACGGACAGTGTCTGTAACTACAAGTCTGTGAATTTCAAAAATCAACACAATACAGGATAAATAAGATTAAAGACCATGGATCAACAGGATTTGGCCCTCTGATCATCATGGTGTCCTTCATTTAGGCTAATTGTTCCTGTATTCAAAAACCCTAAAAATGCAAGGTGAACCCTAGCAATGGAAGATACGCGTGTAGGCTTCAAAAATACAATTAAACTATAAAATCATGTTGCAAACATCTCAAACATCACAAATATATCAATTAAACGTGCTAATAATGCAGGAATTAGGGTAATCGATTTTGAAAAAAAATGCAAACCGTGTGAGTTACAGCTTGCGTTTCTTGATGCTTCAGACCTTGCAACTGATTGGGATGGCTTCAGTGCATGCCCAGGATGCGATTGCTGGCCCTAAATTGCTTTGAAAGGTCCTGTGGAGTGAAAACCGAGTCACACTTTTTGCAAGATATTTGGAATTTGTTCTTTCTCTTTCACCACTGCTAGCCCTTCTTTCATGCTTTGTTCTTGTTCATTATATACCCTTGAGTGAATAAGGGTTGCAAAACAGATTGGATCTTTAAGTTTTGATGATATTTGATTTGATTCTTTAGCCATATGCAAACTTTCTAAATTGAGCCAAATCATCCCATTTTTGTACCAATCATGCTTGATTCGATTTGGTCTTGATATCTCAGCATAATTTGATTGAGATCCTGTCATAAAATCATATCAAAACATGTCTTTGCTATTATTTGTCATTTATTTGATTTAATTCAAATTTTAATTAATAAAAAATCAAAATAAAATTAAAAATGAAGCAAATAATGTGTGGGTGAATATTTGGGTCGTGGACCATATTATAAGTGAGGTGCAAGCATAAAAAGTTAGGCCCATTTGGCAAAAAATGTAATTTTGAGCCCATTTGATTTTTGGCAATTTTGCAAAAAAATGTCAACTTTGACAAGGCATATCTCTTCCAATTGTAATCCTAGAGAGGTGTTCTTGGACTTTTTAGAAATCTTAGGATGTCCCCTAAGCAACCCTTTTGGTCTCATTTCAATTGGATCTTCCATGTTCATGTAAGAAGCTTTGACCCAAAAGGTGTTTTTTGTTGACTTTTCAAAAGGACCTATAATGTAGAAATTTATATCTTTTTATGAGTGCATATTTTGAACTTATGGGATGAATATGAGTTGTAGGTAATTTCATCCTCTTCAAAATGAGCCTTAGATGGAAAATTTCTGATAAAGTATGTGGAAGTTATGCTTGGTCAAAGTTTGGTTGACTTTTCCTAAGAAACCCTAATTTAGCAACTTTTGGGTTTTGATGAATTTAGGGCATTCCTTGAAGAATCATGATCAACCCTTGATAAAATGATGAAATTAACTTCAAAATGTGGATTTTGACCAAAAATCTTGAAGTGTGACTGTATGTGGGCCATAGTTGACTTTTGACCTAATACAATCGATTCTCAAGCATCTGAGCAGTTGACTAGGCAAACTTCTTGTGCCGTGCTTGAAATTTGACATGGAGGGTCTTGAGAACATATTAGGACCATGGAGGGAATATGAGGTCTTTGGAGTTCACCTATCTTGATGAAAATGGAAACCCTAATTTGAGACACACTGCCTTAGGAGAGTATTTGTCTGGTCAACTCTTGGACAAACTTGAGCAAATTAGGGATCTCTAGGAGTATGTATAGAGTAAAATGAGAGGGAAAATTTTGGGGTACAACAGTGCCCCTGCACTCAATCGAGACATGCAGAGCATCATTATGCTTCCTCCCTTTCGGTGTCAGGTCTGCATCTGAAAAACCCAGCCCATTGTCAACAGTCAGGCTAGCCACACAATCTTTGAATTGATCAGCTGAGGTCTCCTGCGGCACATGAGCAGTCTTGAGGAATGTAATCAAAGCCTTCGCATGGGCTTCGGAACACAACAGCAGAGACAACATGGATATCTTTGAGGGGGTATGCCCCAGCTGCTCGACCACGTTGTAGTCGCTCTTTTTGATTATTTTCAGTATTTCCTCTATCTCTTGCTTCGAGGCTTCCATGACAATTTTTATAGACGCCTCCGTCCGGGCAGGCTCACCTATAACTTCCTTGCTGCGGATACCAGACGATTCACTGACGGGGGTAATAATCGGAGTAAGAACAGGAGCAGTAGTTGATGTACTAGCAGGAACAACAGATGGAATGACAATAGGCCTGTTGAGAGTCTTAGGGGAAATCTCAAGAGAGAAGACCCTTCCACTTCGGGTAACCTTGCTGGTCCCAACAATGTTACCAATATCGGGATCAGCCTCTTCATTTTTCAGATCTTGTTTGATGCCATGATAGTACACATCAGCACCATAATGCCAGGGGACAACTTTGTCCGAGACAAATGGGACCGGACCAGGAACAATGATTATTAGCGGAGTGATTCTTGGAGCAGATGTAATCCTAATAGGTCTTCTAAAGGAGACATTGGAAGGATTGGCGGAAATGGTTATAATGGCAATATCTTCAGATGGAACAACATGAACCAAAGTTTTCTCGAACAAAATTTCTTTGTTGTCCTTCAGGCGTTGAACACCTGACTTCAGCAAATGGAAACCATAAGGTAGAAATAAACACATGTAGCAACCTTCACCACAACTCAGAAATAAACCAGCCAACAGCAAATTCTTCTTCACAGTCATGAGAGGAGTAGAAACTTCATCCACCAAGGTCACAAACAAGTCGATATCAACAACATTAATTCCACGGCCGTGCTTAGGCATGGGAGCAGTTATGACATTGGGCTTTTCCGGAGCATAGAACTCAATTTCCTTTGCTTCAATCAGATATTGTACCTTATTTCTTAGAGCCCAGCAGTCATTGGTATCGTGGCCAGAACTCTCAGAATGATAGGTACATCGAGCGTTTGAATTATATCAGGGAGATGTGGTATTCAGATTCATGGGAGCCTCTTTCAAGGTCGCCAAGTTGGATCTCAGCAAATGAGGTAGAACTTCAGCCAATGTTATATTGATTCGGGCAAACTGTCGTTGTGGCCTTTCCACCCTTGGTTGATTTTTGCATTGTGGAGCGGCCGCAGGCCTAGGTATCATTACGGCACTTAATGTCTAACGATGTTCAGCTCTTTTTGGCCCCTCGGGCTGTAGATGGTAGTGCCTTCTTTCTTACCAGCAAAAGGCTTCTTTACCGAACTCGAAGAAGCATCCTTCTGTATCTTGCCTCTCCGAATCCCAGCTTCTACTCTCTCTCCAGTCAAGATCAGCTCGGTGAAACCAGCTGACGAGCTGCCGATCAAATGATTAAAGAATGGACCAAATAGCGTCCCCAGAAACATATCAACCAACTCCCTATCAGACAATGGGGGTTGGACTCTTCCAGCCAAGTCTCTCCACTTCTGTGCATAGATTTTATTAGTTGAATTCAATGTTCAATTGCCTTTTAGGCGTTACAATTAAAACAAATTTAAAACTAGAAAAAAAATCAAAATTCCCATGGATGATTCCTCTTCGTGCCGAGATAGACATTGAGTCCTCTTTCCTCATGGAGCTGCTTTGTGAGCTCTAAAACCTTCCTCTCCTGGGCATAGAACTGATCCCTGTAAGTATCCCGCTCTTTCTTCAACTGAATCCAAGACCTCTGTAATTCTCCAAGATCAGTTGGCATATCAGGATAGAGAATCGTTTAAGGAATACCCCCTTCAGTAGTGGGTTCCATAATCACTGGTAGAACAGCCATATAGGGCATTATAAGTTTCTGGGCGCGAGCTCGTACCCATTGTAGATAGGGTTCCATGGGAATGGAAGCCTTTGGCCCCAAAGCCTATGCGCCAGATCTGTTTACCATGCCCCAAGCTCGTATGAACCTCCGGCGATACTCTTGAACATCATCCTCATAGTTGAATATAATTCCCTCGATAAGTAACTCGTGGGGACCATATCTTCGAGCGTAACCAAATTGTCACAGAGCTAAACAAGGATTGTAGGTTATACCCCCTCTGATGCCAAGTAACTGGACATTAGGGTACTCCACGCAGCGGTCAATAATAGCAGTGTTTTCCATAGCTCGGGAACACTAGAGAATATCCATGTGAGCGAGTGACATTATCCTTTGTGACCAACCCACACCTTCTTCATTCTTCAGTACAGACTTAGGGAGGTGAGAAATAAACAACCTCGACAGCAATGGCATGCAGCATATAAGAACCACTCTTCTCTTCATGGTACGAGTATGGAGAGTGTGCAAAATATCTCCGAGCAAGGTAGGCACAGGGTTGCGAGAGAGGAAGATCTTGATAGCATTCACATCTATGAATAAGTATGGATTAGGGAATAGTACTAACCCATAGATTAGAAGGGCCAATACCTCCTCAAAAGCCTGAAAATCCATATCATCCCAAAACAGATGGGCCTTATCTATCAGGAACTTGGCTAGAAAACCCTTGACTTCGCTTCTTGTTTCCCAATTGGATACCACGTCAACCCGTTTTAGATGCAAAGCTGAAGCAATAACTTCTGGATTAGGAACCTCTTCTATACCTGTGAAAGGCAACTGTTCAAGAATGGGTATATCTAACAGCTGAGAGAATTCTTCCATGGTAGGCACCAACTGATGGTCTGGAAAGGTGAAACAGTGGTGCTTGGGATCAAAGAACTGAAAGAGTACACTCATCATCTTTTCGTCAAAGTTTGAAGTAACCAGGTAGAGAAGTCGACCATGTTTCTTAGTGAACACAGAAGTTTCGGAATCCTTTGATACTAGCTCCTTGAGTTGGGAAGGTATCTTCACAAAGCTGATTCGGATAGTGTTTCTACGAACGGAGGCCATGATCTGCAAAACAGAACAAAGATAAATTCCCTTGGTCCTTGAAATGGTTAGTGCAATAAGAATGGATGCTATGTTATGATGCATGATGTCATGATAAACCACAGGTATAGAAAACACACACAAATCACACCAAGTCCCTAGGTTTAAAGGCTTGCATGAGGTTAAAGGTCATACCCTCTTGAAGTTTAGTTGGTTTCAAACCCGTCTTAAAAAGTAACCGGGTTCTAAAGATTCTCAATATCACTGACCATCCTTTATCGGGCATTGTTTTAGCTCAAGAAATCTTTTCTTGCAAACGAAATATCCCGAAAGTATGATCTCAATGAGTGTAGCATCGAGTATCAACCAATCCTCAGCTCTATACCGAGGCCGGCTATCTCACTACTTTCTAATGGCCAAGTTTGTTCAACTAAGGTTCTAAGGTCCGTTAGTGCTTCACGACACCACGCGGCGGCCTTGTATTCTCCTCGTTTCCCCACGAAGGATACCGGTACCAACCAAAGTGCCACACCAACACGGCCATCGCTTAAACCATATCGGTATACGCTGTACAGTCTCCAAGATCTATTGTTGTTTACCTAAAAAGTGCCCCCAGATCCGGGTGTAGGATCTATAGTAACCCAAGAAAAACCCTTTAAGAATAAAGAAAACAAACAAGAAAGAAATTTTAAAATGAACTAGATCCTAAGGTAAACCCCACTTTATTTTAAGTCCCCAGCAGAGTCGCCAGTTCTGTGATACGGTGGCAGAACCGACTGTTATACTGGTTTGCATTTTGTATTCGTAAATGTTGCGGTAAGCAAAAGTCGCCACCGACTTTTATTTCATCCAACAAAGGAAAAGGAAAAAGAACATAAAAAACCTTTTTCGAGATATTTTGAGTACAAGGGGTAGATTATAGAAAGGGAAGGTGTTAGGACCCTTTCTATCTGTGGTTTTCCACGGGCTCTTAGGTACTTGCTCATTTTTAAATTGTTTGTGTGTGCTTGTTTTGAAAAGTTTTACTTTACTTTGTTTTAACCCATGTTTCTGTCCTTAAGAGTGTTACGAAGTTGTTTTTTGAAAACTTTTCTTAAAAAAGTGTTTGGTGTGAAAAAAGTTTGTTTGTTTGAGCAAGTACCTAGGAACTAATTTACCTACTCGAAAAAGACTGTTCGTTTTCCTTTAGACAATGATATCCCATTACTGAGAAATAGGTAGCATCGTTGTTGGAGTTTTAAAGGGACGTTCGAAGGGACGAAATGGTCACTGAAGGCAACAAGTAAGGATACCTTAGCGTTTCGAAGGGACTATCATCATAAGATTAATTTGTAGGCAACCTCGAGGGACAAGTAGGGACTGTGATCTTTATGACGACTTTGAATCGCGGGTCATTGCTAAGGTATCCCTACATTCGAGGGACACGACCATTATTTCCGAGGCAACCAAGTGAGGCAAACCCTAGGAGTGCGAGTGTGCAAAAGTGTTTGATTTCAGTTATTTATCTTGTAATTTAGTGATCTAGGATTGATTCATTAGTCATACATGCCTACGTTGCTAACAATTATATACAAGCATGCAGAATATAAAAGCGAGAAGGTAAAGGTCCTACGCTATTACAGGGCTTTTGCAAATACATGATTATCTTGGACTGAAAATAAAAAATGCGGAATATAAACCCTAATTACTATTACAACCTCGAAACAGTTACAATAATAATAAAAAGATTTAAAATGCGCGCAACGATTTAAAATGCGAAAATTAAAGAAAACCTAAAAGTCTAATTGAAAAGTAATTAGGTTATTATTATTTTATTTGAGATAATTAATTAAGTTATGTACAAAAAAACCTAATTTCTAATTAATTTAAAGTATATAGGAAAATAATTAAATTGCCCTAAAATAATTACACTAACTAATTAATTAAAGAAATACAAATATTTTATGAAAAAAAATATTTTTTTATGTTTTTGGTGATTTTTTTGATTTAATAAAAAAATGATTTTGGGTTATTTTGTAAAAAAGGAAATAATTAGTAAATAATTAAAATAAGAAAATAAAATAGAAAAAAGAGAGATTTGGGCATGTATAGCAGCAATCAGGGGGTGTAGATCTGAGCTTTTGGGCCCATTAGTGCCCAGTCAACGCATTGGATTCCATGCTGCCTCCTCCTATTGGTGCACCGTGGTCCTTTCTTGCATGGGCATTGAGTTGGATTGATAGGGAATTTGTTGGCTAGATGATGACAGCGCATGGTATGCCCCTGGGACGCGTATGCATAGGATCTGTAGTTATAAATTTAGAAAATAAGAAAATGTTGGGAACTGGGATCGAACCCAGGTCCTCTACCTTTCCATACACACGCTTCACCACTGGGCCACCTGTATCTGTTTGTTATAATATTGAAACGAAAACAACATAATGAAAACTAGTCACAAGCTTTGGAAAACACGCGAATATTTAAATTTCCCAATGGTGGTCAGCCACGTTGTTATCTCTTTCCCCAGGACTGTCGTTTTTTACAACAATTGTTTACCTACGGTCAAATGCGTCGCTATATGCTATAGAAACGATATTGGTCTGTAGCTACAAACCTGCAAAATCCAAAAATGCACATCAAGCAATATTAATGAGAACTAAGGACATAGACCCACTAAGAATCTTGCCCTGAGTCCATTGGTATCGTTAATCAGCCCTAATTTGGCCTCTACAAAGAAACCCTAATTTGGAGCTTCCAAACCCTAGTAATGGCGTAAGCTTGTTCCTGCACTAGAAATCAAATCCAAGCTATCCAAAAGATCACAAACATGATTATGAATACATTTATGCAAGCAAATTAGATTAAAAGTATGTAGAACCTTGAAAATGAATTTGAGTTTAGAGGGTGCAAAACCGTGAGGATTATGTGATTATTCCTGGAGCTTTGAGGCGTGCAAATGGTCGTGTTAGCTTATGGGAAGGTCCAGGAGACGATTGGTAGCTTTGAAAGTCTTTGAATCAGCCTCTAAACTGGAAATCGATCTACCACTTTTTGACAATTTATCTGTTTTTGTTGGCAGCTTTTACGACCTCTAATCCTCTTTTTTGTGCACTGGTTGTGTTCTATATATGTAATAGAACGAATTAGGTCAACAAAAAAAGTTGGTATCCTTTTATTCATGGAGATTTGATTTGGTTTTTATCTTGTATGATATGTTTCCAAAATAAGCCTAATCATGCCAATTTTGATTCAATTTGTTTTGCATGTTTTGGATGTGATTTGTCAGCCTAATTGGATTTGATTCCACCAAAAATCTGATCACAAAACAAATCTTTGATATTTTTTGCTATTTATTTGATTTAATTTGACTTTTAAATGATAAAAATCAAAATAAAATAAATAAATAAAGAAAATAATGTGTGGGTGTTAATTTGGGCCGTGGGCCATATCACAAGCAAGATTCAATCATAAGAAACTAGGCCCATTTGACAAAAAATGTATTTTTGAGTACATTTTTCTTTTGGTTTGCAAAAAGGGTCAAATTTGACAAGGCGTATCTTCTCCAATTTTAACCCTAGAGAGGTGATATTGGACTTTTTAGAAATCTTAGGATGTCCCTTAAACAACCCTGTTGGTCTAATCTCAATTGGGTCTTCCATGTTCATGTAAGAAGCTTTGACCCAAAAGGTGTTTTTGTTGACTTTTCAAAAGGACCTATAATGTAGAAAATCATATCTTTTTATGAGTGCATATTTTGAACTTGTGGGATGAAGATGAGTTGTAGGGAATTATATGCTCTTCAAAATGAGCCTTGGACGAGAAATTTCAGATAAAGTATGAGAAAGTTATGCCTGGTCAAAGTTTGGTTGACTTTTCTTGAGAAACCCTAATTTAGCAACTTTTGAGTTTTGATGAATTAGGGGCATTCCTTGAGGAATCATGATTAAATCTTGATCAAATGATGAATATCACTTCAAAATGTTTATGTTGACCAAAAATCTTGAAGTTTGACTATATGTGGGCCACAATTGACTTTTGACCTAATACAGTCGAATCTCAAACAGTTGAGCAATTGGCTGAGCAAACTTATTGTGCAAGGCATGAAACTTGAAATGGATGATCTTGAGAACATATTAGGACCACGTAAGTCATTTGGGACCCTTGGAACTCAAACATATTAATAAGAATGCAAACCCTAGTTTAAGGCTCATTGTCTTAGGAGGAGGATTTGTCTTGTCAATCCATAGACATGCCTTGCAACTGTGTCTGAGTTCGAGCTAAGTCAGCATTATACTGGTATTACTTGTAAAAAGTGGCCACCAAATCTTCCCGATTGCGGATGTTGGTCCCTTCCAACTGATAGAACCAATCCAATTGCGTTCCTGACAAGCTTTCTTGGAAGAAATGCACCCATAGATTCCTATCCGCGGTATGGGGTTGAATTTTCCTGACGTATGATCTCAAATGCAGCTTTGAACAAGAGACACCGTCATATTTAGCGAAAGTAGGGACCTTGAGCTTCTGCGGTAAACAACCCCTGAGACAAGTCCTAGCTCTTCAAAATCCAACCCGGGTACCTTCTGGATCTCCATAGCATTGAGTCGATCTTCCAATTGTTTGTATTTGTCGTCAGCTGGAGGATACTGCTCTTCAGAGTAGTCAACCTCTTCTTCCTCTTCAGATTCTGGAGGGTCAGTCACTTCCTTGTTTTTCCCTTCTTGATTATCCCTTTCACCCGATGATGTTGCGAAGTCTAGAGTCCGTCTGGATGGTCCTTTGAACCTTCTTCCCATATTCAAAACACCGGTTGATTTATTCGCCTTCTTCTTCTTTTCTTTGATCAGCAAAGTTTTCCACTCCTCTTGTCCTTTTGCCAGAGTTAAGAACATTTGTTGAAACTGGGCGTTCTGCGCCTGAAGATCTTTTACTGTCTGCTCAATATCCATCTCACTAAAATAAACAGTAGAAAGATAAGGAGACCTGTTGTAAGAAACATGTTAGTGTTATGATGAATGAAGATGCATATGCAAATGATTTCAAGGAAATTAGAGATTTAAATTTGATTAGACAAAAAAGGAACACACGTTATATTAATAAATCCAAGTTTGTGTACATCATGCCTCTTTAGGCTTACAATGATGAAAATAAAATACAAAAACTCCTAAGACAAAAAAGTTGAGCGCATCCTCTTTGGTGCGATTTAGGCGTTCAGATTTCGCTCCTCATGAAGCTGCTTTGTGAGTTCCAAAACTTTCTTCTTGCTGGCGTATAATTGATTCTCAAAGGTGTCTCGTTCTTCCTTGAGCTGGATCCATGACATTTGCAACTCTTCGAAGCTTGTTGGCATATCAGGATGAGAAATGATGTGAGATTCGTCTTCTTGATCAACAGACACTAAGATCACTGGAAGTATAGCAGCATATGGCATTATAAGACTCTGAGCACGAGCCCGTACCCATCTGAGGTAAGGCTCCAAGGGGATGGAGTTTTTGCGTCCCAAAGTACTGCTATCGTTCTTCTTTACCATGCCCCAAGCGCGAATGAATCTCTGGCGATAACCTTGCATGTCATTTGAATAGTCAAACATAATACCCTGAATGGGCATATCATGGGGACCATCCCTCCGGGCATAGCCGAACGTACGTAGGGCCAAATGAGGGTTGTAAGTGATGCCCCTTCTAATTCCAAGAAGTGGCACATTAGGGAATTCTCCGCAACGATAAATGAAAGAGACATCTTCTTGAGAGCGAGGGCACCAATAGATATCAGAGTGAGAAAGGGACATTATCCTTTGATTCCATATCAAGCCTAATTCATTCTTCAACACTGACCGAGGGAGGTACGAAATAAATCACCGATAGAGCAAAGGTGTACAACACATAAGAGTCCCTCGTTTCTTCATAGTACGGGTGTGGAGTGAATGTAGCACGTCTCCGAGCAATTTAGGCATTGGATTGCGAGCAAGGAAGATGTTGATGGCACTGACATCTATAAACCGGTCTGAATTGGGGAACAGAACCAATCCATAGATTAATAGAGCTAGGACATCTTCAAAGGCATGATAACTCATGGCATCTAAGAATATCCGAGCTTTCTTCATTAGAAAACTTGCAAGGAGACCCTTGACTCCACTTCTTCTTTCCCATTTGAATTCGACGTCAGATGGCTTTAAATGCAAGGCTATGGTGACACTTTCAGCAACTGGATCTTGTTCTAGGCCGGTAAAAGGTACTTGCTCCAATATAGGTGACCCAAGTATTTTGGAGAACTCTTCCAGCGTAGGCACTAACTGGTAATCTGGAAAAGTGAAGCAATGGTGTTTAGGGTCAAAGAACTAGAACAGAACACTCATGAGGCCTTCGTCAAACCCGGTAGTAACCAAACTGAGCAAGCGACCATATCTCTTATTGAACGATGAGCTCTCGGGAACTCTCAGGACCAACTATTTGAGCTTGGGAGGGACCTCTACAAAATTGATTCGGATGGTCTTTCTTCGAGTTGAATCCATACCCTACAAAACAAAAAAGGAAAGATAAATCTCTAGCCCTTTGAAATGGTTAACATGTATGTCATGATGTTCATGATGTTATGGTTATGCTTTGAAATCACAGACATATCAAACAAGTCACACAAAAGACCCTAGGCTTAATGGCTTGCGCGAGTCTTTAAAGGTAAGTACCCTCTTGAAGTTTAGTTGGCTTAACCTATCCTATTAAAAGTAACGGGTTCTAAGGAGTCTCATATCACTGACCTTTTATTTAGCGTTGTTCTAGCTCAAGCACCAAAGTATTGCGGCTAAAATATCCCAAAAGTCCAATCTCAATGAGTGTAGCATCGAGTATCAACCAATCTTCAGTCGGAACCAAATCCGGCCATCTCACTACTTTCTAGTGGCTTAGGATGAGTCAATTAAAAGGTTCTAAAGGTCAGTTAGCATTTAATGATGCTAAGGAAGCCTAATGTTATCCTTGACTGACTCAAGGAACATTAGTACAAGCCAAAGTGTCACGCTAACGTAGCTATCACTTCGTCCATATCGGTCTACGCTGTACAGCCTCCATGATTTATTGCTACTTACCTAAAAGGTGCCCCAGATCCGGGTGTAGGATATTTAACAGTAACCCAAACAAGGACCCAAAATGTAAAGCATACAAGTCAAACAAAGAAAGCAAGTAAAGATGATCTAGCCCTAAGGTGACCCCACTTTTAAGTTTACTCCCCAGCAGAGTCGCCAGTTCTGTAACGCGATGGGAGAACTGGGTTGGGTGTTTTGCATTTGATTGCAATTGTGTGGATAGCAAGAGTCGCCACCGACTTTTCTTTTATCCTAAAGGAAAGGATGAAAAGAACAGGAAAGACCTTTAGAGATGTTTTCTTGAGTTCGGGGGGTAGGTTATGAAAAGGGAAGGTAATATCACCCTTTTCATCCGTAGTTATCTACGGGCTCTTAGTTGCTTGCTAGATCACTTGCTTTTGTTTGAAAGTGTGCTTGTGATGTGGGTTTTGAAAGTATTTTGAAAATGTCTTTGTAATGGTTCTCGTTTCTATAAGAACGCGTACAAAGTGTTGTTTCAAAAATACTTCAAAGATGTGTTTGTGGAATGTGTTTTTGAAAGTGATCTTGAAAAGGTGTCTTCTTTGTAATGGCTCTTGTTTCTATAAGAACGCGTACACAGTGTTTGTCTTTTGAGAATGTTTCAAGATGAAAGTGTTGGTGTAAAAATGATTTTTATTATGAGCAAGAAAGCAACTAGGAGCGATATACCTACTCAAAAGTTATTAGATGTTCTTTTCCTCCTCCTTTAGATGTTGCTATCTTACCATTGATTTGGTAAGAAGCTCTATCGTTGGATGTGAAGGGACAGGCGCGGGTCAATCGTACAGTCACAAAAGGCAACTTGTGAGACGCTTTAGAATTTTTTCGTAAGGGACTAGATCATTTAACCGAAGGCAACATCGAGGGACGTCAAGGGACTACTATCTTTTTTTTATCGAAGGGTCTTTGCTAAAGCGTCCCATATTCGAGGGACATGACTGTATTTCAAGAAAACAAGCGAGGTTACCCTAGAGGTGCGTGTGTGGAAAGTGTGTTTGATTCAAGTTATTTTATCTTTGAAATTAGGTTATGTAGTGGTTGTTTTTATGTCTTGCCATACATGCCTAATTACTATACAGTATAAGGAAAAAAAACAATAAATTGCGGAAATTAAAATTCTACGCTATTACAGAGTTTTCGGGAATGGGGATACAAATTCACAAATAGGGATGGATCAATGCGATTAAAAGTCCAAATAGGCAATCAATACAACCAAATCAAATCGAACAATCAATTAAAACTACAACAATCTATGAAGTAAAAAATTAATTAACAAAGTATAAAGCTCTTGGTATTTTGTTTGTGAGACTTTAAAAAATAAAAATAAAGATCTATTCTATTAAAGAAAATATTTTACTAAAGAAATTAAACCAAATGTATATATTTTTTAGTATTTTTTATTATAAAGAAACTAAACAAACAAATTACAAATGAAAAGTTAATAAATAAGATTGTTAAAAAAAATCCCTATATAAAGTAACTAATTTTAAAGAAAGTTAACTTAGAAAAAATTCATAAATAAAATTATTTACAAAGTCTTGAACTAAATAAGAAAATAAATTAATTTTGAAAGTATATTTTTTATTTAATTAAAAAAATACTAAAGGTTAAATTAAATCTAAAATAAATTAAAAATCTAAAATTGCTAACTAAATTAAAAATTACTAAATCAATTATAAAGAGAGGTATGAAACAGAGTTATGGAGTGAAGTTGGTGAATTTTGTTGGGCTTAAAAAGCAGGCCCAACAGCCTTATTGTTTTCTTTTTATTTTTTTTTGTCCAAAAAATGAAGAAAAAGATGAAAAATAGTAAAAAAAGAACAAAACGTCCCAGGGGGTCTAGAACCCGGGACTTCTACTTCCAAACATCAACAACTTACCCACTGCATCACTCGACCCTTCATTTATTTCTATGCCTTTATTAATACAAAAGAGGAAAATGGATAGTTGAATGGGCCAGCAGCCCAATGGGCTGACCTGGATGGAAGAGGAAAAGAAAAGTTTTGTTTGTAACCCTAATCCTAAGGAAAACGCGTCACTGTAGCTTGGGAAGAGGAAAAGGGATAACTATTAACACAGTTTTCTCTCTGAAACTCTCTCCATCATGTTACTCGCTCAATCTAAACCCTTGTTCCTCTTTGTAACTCTCACGACCCCTAATCTCACGTTCATATCACTCTCTCTTGCTTGAGCCGAACAACAATCGAAGCTCCTCATCTCTCTCAATCCACCTTTAGCTTCTAGTAAAAACAACTAAAATCCTATGAATCTAAGAGCAAATATGGAAACAATGGATGTGGCTAAAGCAGGAAGTACTAATCAACTTAGTAACATTGATAATTGATAAAAGGCGATGGATAGAAATTTAGCGTGTTTACCTGTTGAGTGGAGGAGTGCTCCAGAACTCGTTGCATAGTAGGTGAAGGAAATGTTGAACGGGATCCCCAATATCGCGCAAGTTAGGTATGCTTATTCTTTTCCCCTGTCTTACTTTAATAATATTATTGATTTGTAATTGTTGTGTGTTTTGCTGTTGTTGTTGTTGTAGAGATAGATAGAGGGTGTTGGACAGTTGTTCTTGGTTGCAAGAGATATTGAAGGATTTGCGGGTTTTTGTGAGCTGTGTGGAGTTTGCAATGGAGATAGTGTATGTAGGTTTGAGAGATGGCTTGGTTTTCTTGTTTGTTGGTTTTTTGGATTGGTTTTTTCTCTCTTGGTTTGTATATTGTCCCCCCTTTTCTTAGTGAAACAGTGGTTGTTATATTATGGAAATAAGGGCGAAAAGTGGGGGGGAAATTTGAGGTTTTGAATATTTGTTACTTTGAACATGTTGAGGTGCAGGCCTTAAGTTGCCTATTTTGTGCAACATTTGGACTGAGTTTTGGGCAGATTTGGACAGAGCTAACCTTGGCATGTTATGTGAGCTAGGTGATATCTTTCCACACCTATCCCTTTTCCTCTTTTATCTTTCAATGAAATATAAAGCCATTTTTCTTTTTTTATATAATTTTTTTGAAGGGTCTGCATAGGTTAGGAAAATGATGATGCAATTGAGATTGTTGAGCAAGTTAGCTTGCTGTTTTGCCTTATTCTGTTTTTTTTACTTGTTACTGTTGTTATCTATATGCTGCATTTGTTATGCTTTGTTGGTTTGTGTGTTTGGCAGCATTTGGCCATCTTGCTTGTTATGTTTACAGCAGCTGCTGTTTTGCTGTAATATTTTGTTGCAGGTTTGCTACATTTGGGCAACTTGCATTGCTATTCTATTTTGTTGCAGGTTTGCCCTTTCTTTTGCTTGGCAGCCTAGCTATTGTTTACCATGTTGTTACTGCTATGTTGTTGCTGTTTTAGCAGCCTGCCTTTGGGTTGATGTTTTGGCTTTATTTGTGTTGCATTTGTTTGGCTTGTTGCAATATTTTGTTGCTGTTGGACAGCCTTGGGCTTTATGCTATGTTTGCAAATTTTCTTTTCCTTTTTTGTGAACCAAGGCCCAAACCTTGTGATTTGTAAAATAGGAGAAGGGGGATTATGATTAAAAACAAACAAACTTTAAATCTGATTCCTAAATACAAACCCTAATGATGAGCGTTCAAACTTGTTCATGACCATATGTTTAGAATTTTCACATGTCTGCTAACTTTTTCTTTTCTTGTTTCATGAACACGAGGAGTGGATGGCAAGCGAGGCAAGGTGAAGAGAAAACCATGGCTAGAAAGGAGTGGATGAGTTGCTTGAAGATAAAACAAAGAAGACTTGAAGAAACAAAACAATATTTCTTTCTTTGTAAATAAAACAAAATTTGTAGCTTGTATTAACTTGTAATCTTTGTAACATAAGTTAATGAATCTTGAAGTTTGCAAATTTCTTGTAGTAAATCTAACAACTTTGAATAATTTTCGAGATAGAAACTCGAAATTTCCTTGTGTAAACTCGTTTATCTCAAAAGCTTGAAGGAAATTGACACATTAGTGAATCAACGCGATTTCGCACATGTATTGAGTGAGGTTTGTTTGATAATATCAGACATGTTTTGAACATTGTACCCTCTTGATTCCATGAAACTTGCACTTAAAATGAACCTCGCGTGCCATGCTCGATTCAAATGGATCTTCATTGCCAAACCTGAATTCAATCTGTTGATGACAAAACATATTCTTTAAGAGTACTCATCAATCTTGTAAAATTAACAACTTCAACATGAGAATCATAGTCCTGAGAAAACAATTGTGGAATGAATTGAAATTAGGAGTTAAGAACATTCGAAATCAAGCAAATGACATGTGATGATGCGATAACTTTCAAAGTCTTCCAAACACAATTTCCCTTTGATCTTTGAAGGTATACTTGTAAACGACATCACTCATGACAATATGCATAAACAACCGTCTCAAGATATTGGAATTTGAGGAAATCACGATTCTTAGAAGCCAGACGACAGTTACTTAAGATTAGGTCAAATCCATGAAGCGACCTTTAAATTATTCGAATTTTGGTGATCTTCCATGTGTAATCAACTCTTGATTTGTGAAGAGAAATTGGAGATGACATCAAGGATAGTCGTACGCAAAAAGAACCGCTCAAAAATATCGATTAATGAAGAAGTTAAAATTGCTTGAACTTGGTCTTGCAAAAGGTCGACTTTTGGGTCAATGGAGTCATTTTTAGTCATCTGAACCCTTGACTAAGCAAACTTGCAATGCGAGGTTTGAAACTTGGCACGAACATCCTTGAGGAGACATGAAGATATATGAAGACCATTTGAAACCTTGGAGACTCAATTTTCTTTGGGAAATAACAAACCCTAATTGTTGACTTACTGCCTAGGAAGAGAATCTGTCTGATCAACTTTTGAGCCAAATTGAGTATTCGAGAAACCCTAGGATAGTATCTTGCATGAAAAATTGGAGGGAAAATTTTGGGGTACAACACCATGTTTCGGAGAAAATTACACAATTAACCATGTTTCAAAAATGGATATGATGGTGAAGTCATCTCATATGCAGCATGCACCTGAATTTTCATGTAGGCGCCATATGAGATGGCGCATGCATTACCTTTAAGCCATATGAGATGGCGCATGCACTCTAATTTTATAAGGGGGGCCATCTCTTCTGACTCCTACATGAATCTGCATTTTCTATAAATAAAACCCTCATTGCTCCTCCATTCTTTACTCATTTTCTCACTTTCTCTCTAATATTTTCATCATGACATCCAACATGATTTTCAAAAGAGATGGGTATGTTTTTTTTCTCACCACTAAACCCCCGATTAAAATGAAATTTTGGCACATACATTTCATAGAGCGTCTTAAGAGAGTGTGGATCCTATAGTTAGATGGGGAAATCCAAGATGGCGAAGTCATTAGAAGAATTTAGAGACAAAGAACGACCACAACACTTGCGACCTAAAAACCTCAATGTTGGTGGGAGGATGTAAAAAATGTCAGGGACGTAATGGCGATGATGCAAGGTTCAGATGAAATTGTTTTGACGGTTGTAATTTCTTATATATTTTGTTGTGTCATTGATGTTATTTTTATCTGGCGTGTGTGTTGTTGTTTTATCTGGTGTATGTGTTCTTGTTTTAGTCATGATGTCATTTTATTTCTTGTTCATGTTTGGTATGTTGGAACAAATATTTTTAGTAAAAAAAATATGTTTAGATCTTAAAAATGTGCAGATAGTTTGCATACATTTTTTATGTCGTCGAGTTAGTAGCACGAGTATGACAATTTTTTCGGTTGTGTTTGACCTGACGACATACACCACACTTTCTTTCTAGTTTTTCAAGCGCGTCCATTTTAGTTATGATACACTTGCTTTTGGGATGATCTTTTTTATTGTGTCAAACTATTTTCCCTTTGTACGCAGGCCAATAATCCTTTTTTGCTACCACTGAAAAGCTATTGTTGTATATGTTGAGCAAGGTCTCGTCCTTATAAGCGGGAGATAGAAGTAGTAATGCATCTTGATGTGCATACGTACATGCCGCAATGACATGGGAGCAAGACATACGAAAGGCTTGAAAATTTCTACAATATCACTGTTGTGCCCCAAAATTTTCCCTCTCACTTATCAAATATTTTCTCACAAAGATCTCTCTGGGTTCAAGACTGCGCTAGGGTTGATCAACTCAAGACACCTCCTTAAGCACTGATGACTAAAATTAGGGTTTGAGATTGCACAAGGATAATTGAACTTTCAATACCTCATATGACTTTCATGGATCATTATGGACCCCCAAGATTACTCATGCCAAGTTTCAAGCCTTGAATCACATTTTTGCTCAGTCAATTGAGCAGTTAACCTAAAAATCAGCTGTATTGGGGAAAAAAGTCAACTATGGCCAATTTACAGTCAAACTTCATAATGTTTTATCCACATAAATATTATAAACTCATATGTATCATTTGATCAACTTTGGACCATAATTCCTCAAGAAATTTGATCAAATCATCAAAAGGGCAAAATGGTCAAAATTAGGGTTTTGACTGAGAAAGGGCAATTTCTGATTTTTGACCTAGAAAATGGTTAATTGGTTTGAGGCATGATCTTAAGAGTTCAATTGCATAATTTTTACCTAATTGAATAACTCAAAATATTGCTCAAGATCAATTGGATTGACAGTGAATTTTCAGTCAATTGATCAAAAGTCAATTGTACACTGAAAAGTCAAACTTTGACTTTTTGGTCAAAATCAGTGTCAAAGATCACAATTCATAAAAACATGTCAAAATATGAAACTTATTCATCAAGAAATTAAAAAGTCAAGATTTCATTTTGAAAAGTCAAACTTTTCAAACTTAGAAATTTTTTTAAGTGTTGAAAACTTCATGTTTTTTCACAACTTTGAGCAAATTTTTCACCATGATGCAAGATGATTCAGAAGAAACTTTCAACATGAAAGTTGTAGATCTCCATGATATCTATAACATTTATTTACACAAATTCTTCTAAAAATGCTTGTATCTCAAGTTATTAATTCATGAAGTCATAGTCTTGAAACTAAACACAGTGAAATTCTGAACATTTTTGGTCAGGATTTTGACCTAACTTCTGACCCAAGTTTCACCTAGTTCTAACGGGAATTTTCAAAATTAATTCAAAGAGCGATTGTAAAGAACATTACAAGATTTCCAAAATGTCCAAGAACTCCTTGAGATCATTTGTGAGCAAGGAGAATCGAAGGTCAGAAGTTGGGGGTTTCAAGTTATTTTACAAAGCAAATTTTGTGATGAACAAAATTCAAATCTCAAACCTATGTTGCATAATCTTTTCTTTGAAGACCTCAAAATTGTTAGGCACTCCATAATTAATTGCTTTCACAGATGTTATAGGTCTCAACTCAAGCATTCAATGCAATGCCATGCTTTATATCCATTTTAGGAAGAAAGTGCACAATGCCATTTTGAAAAAGTAGCTTTATGCACAAAACTTGTTCTTGAGCCTTGCAATTGTTTTCTTCTGATCATATAAAACTTGTACTTCCTCTTGGAACCATACATTCACTTTTCTTAAAAATCAAGCAACCTAGCCATAATGCTATAACTCAGAAATCCTTTGTGCAAAACCTCTCCAACCTTTTCCTTATACATACACAAGTCCTTGGCAAGAAAACACACGCATGCTTAAGCCCTAAAAAGACCAAGAACTCAAAACTGCATCACATACCTCCATTTTTGCATAACCTGACCAAAAGTTTGAAACTCACATCTCTCTCGTGCGTTTTCAAGCCTTTTGGTTCCTAAAGTTTCTAAATATCATTTAGAACTCACCCCACACCCTGTTGCAAGACTGTAACACCATTAACACCATCCTCTATTTTCAAAAACAGAGCTTTGCACTTGAACTTCTCCAGAACTCCTCAGGCACTTTCAGCTCAAGCTAAGCATCACATTAGCTTCCTGGGAACTTGAGGAAGCTAATCCAATCATTGGAACTCACTAAAAGCTGCTCAAATTCAAAACACGATACCCCCTTGCAAGGTGAGTTTTCTGACTTTTGAACTCTTCATACAAGCATCATTAATGTTTAGTTTGTGAATGAAAAATGTAGACATCATTGTTCTGAAGCTAACCATGTCTTTAGATTTCATTTATATTGCTTAAGTAGTTAGAATTTTGAATCTGAACATCCTGGAAAAATTAGGTCAGAATTTGGTACCATTCAAAATTCATGCTCATTTTTTAGAATTAGTTTAAGTTGTTTATATTTTTGGAATCGTGGTGAAATTTTACACAACTTTCATATTTACATTTTCACAAATGGTTGAGAAATAAACAAGTTACAGGTGGTCCGGCCAGAGGTTGAAGATGAAGTTGTTTTCATGAAGCAGTTTCTAATATATATTTGTTGTTTTACATAAGTTAATAGATGTACCACCACCCCAGTGGTTAAAGCGCTCGCCTGTCACCATGAGGTCCTGGGTTCAAGCCCCAGTGTGACCCTTTTCCATTTTTTTGACATCTTTTGACCCCTTTTTTGCAGCGCTGGGCATTCCCCGCTTTAGGCTTTACTTTTTTGCTGCCTCTGACCCCCCTGCCTTGTTATTCACACCCCTGGCCCATTATTTTATTTTCCATTTTTTTATTTACTTTTCCTTCATTTTATTTTTATTTTAAATTTTTATTTTATTATTTTTATTACTATTATTATCATTATTATCATTTTTTCCGAAAATATTTATATTTTATTATTTATATCAATTTAGTTTATTTTTCTTTTCAAAAATAAAAGAACAAAAACCTTTTCTTTAATTAATTTCTTTTTTTACTTAGATAATTTAATTTTAATTATTGTTATATTATATTATTTATTTTTCTTGCAAATTAAAAATCAATTTAGAACTTAGGATTTTTATTTAATTATTTTTATTTTACTAGTCTAATTAAATTAACAAAAAACCCTAAAAAACTTGTTTTCTTTAAATTAATTTAGTTTACTATTTTAATCTTAATTTCCTTATTTTTCTTAGCTAATTATTTTATTTAATTAAGTCAAAAAACCCTTTTCATGAAAAACAAACAAAAATCATGTTTCTTTACATTTACATTCTTGCATTTTTATCTTTATTTTTGTATATTTATTCAAAATTCAATATGGTTGTTGTTGTACCCCAAAATTTTCCCTCCCTTATTTCTCAACAAATGTCATGTGTGGTCCCCAAATTGCTCAAGGAAGTTCAAGAGTTAACCAGACAAACTCTCTCCTAAGGCAGTATACCTCAAATTAGGGTTTCATTTTGCATCAATATGCTTGAGTCTAAAGGATCCCAAATGCTCACCATTGTCCTAATATATTCTCAAGATCATCCATGTCAAGTTTCAAGCCTTGCAGAAGAAGTTTGCTCAGTTAATTACTCAAAAGGCCTGAAAATCAACTATACTAGGTCAAAAGTCAATTGTGGCCCACATACAGTCAAACTTCAAGCTTTTTCGTCAAACATCCTCATTTTGAAGTATTATTCATCATTTGATCAAGGGTTGATCATGATTCCTCAAGGATTGCTCACAATTCATCAAAACCCAAAAGTTGCTAAATTAGGGTTTTGCAGGAAAAGTCAACTCAACTTTGACCAAGCATAACTTTCTCATATTTTATTAGAAATGACACATCCAAAGCTCATTTTGAAGAAGATGAAATTCCATAAAATTCATCTTCATCTCAAAAGTTCAAAATATGCACTCACGGAAATATATGAATTTTGATATTATAGGTCATTTTGGAAAGTCAACAAAAACACCTTTTGGGTCAAAGCTTCATACATGAACATGGAAGACTCAATTGAGATGATACCAAAAGGGTTGATTAGAGGACACCCTAAGCTTTCTAAAAAGTCCAAGAACACCTCTCTAGGGTCATATTTGAGAGAGTTATGCATGGGCCAAGTAGACCATTTTTGCAAAATTGCCAAAAGTCAAATGTGTTCAAATTTGCATTTTTTGCTAAATGGGCCCAACTTTTTATGCTTGCACCTTAATTAAAATGTGGTCCACGACCCATAAAACCATCCATGCATTGTTGTCTTATTTATTTGATTTGATTTGGTTTCAATCATTAGAAAAATCAAATTAAATTAGATAAATAATGTGGATTTGATTTGATTTGATTTTTGCATTGAATGATGGATCAAATATGCTGAAAATAGACAAGGAAATCGTGCCATGCTATGAAAGGGAAGGAAATATTTGAAAATAAAGAGATTTGAAGCAAAATTGAAAATTCTATATCTCTTTGGATTTGCTCCAAGAATGTTAACCTATTGGTGGCCTCACACATAATAAAGGATTCAAACCCTAAAGAAAGAGAGAGAACACGCAGCCTGCCTCAAGGGAGAAGTTTCTCAAAATTCAAAGACGTTGTGTAATCTTCAAACGCTCAAGCCAACCCATTTCCCCCGATTCCAATCACTCCATCATCATTCTGAGATTCCCAGGAGTGAAACCCGACCATTTGCAAAGCCTGTAGCATCCTCAAATCAGCAGATCCGTGTCTCACCATTGGTAAAACTTCTTTGACTTCAAACTCACGCAATACTTGATGTAAATTCATATTGATCATACACATGTGTTTCTAATGATGTTTATGTGTGTTTGGACGTATCACATGCGAAGCTAATACCCAGGATCACGTTATGCCATTGTTGACCGTGGTTAGGGTTCCAAGTTCGAATCTAGTGATGCGTAAGGAAATAGTTAATTTAGAGGCCAAAATCGTGATCAGGGGATCTTTTTAAGACAGTTGGAATAATTTGTTTTTCAGTTTGGCTAATATTTTCAGGTGACCCACCGGAGAAGACGGTGGAAACCACCGGCTCCGGTGGTTGGACTAACCGGTCTTTGGTTAACCAGCTTGCATGGCTGTTTCTCATTATCCCATTGGTTAGATTAAACGATGGCTTTCTCTCACCCTATCTGATTGGCCCATGCTTGCTGACGCATGCAATTATTTGCTGATCTGGATCTAGCACCTTGTTTTCCTTTATGGTTTATTTATTTCATTAATATTACGACTAACGTTCCAGCGCAGTTGGCAAGAGGGAAAATCTATAAGGTACACGTCCTGGGTTCGACCCCAGGCGTGTTACTTTTATATTTTTCTAATATTCTCTATAGGTTCCAGTGTGTCACGCCCTATGAAGTCCACCATGTGCCATCAAGATCCAACCATCAAACGTCTCTCCAGTCAGATCCAATGCCCTTCCATTGAAGGCCCACCATGTACCCCAAGTCAACGTGCGCATCAGATCTGGAAAAGTCAAGCAGGCCTTAGCTTTATTGGGCCCAGAAATTCAAGTTCCACCCCCAGAATTGCTAATGATGCCAGGCCCAACTTCTCTTTTTTCTTTTTTTTATTTAATTCTTTTAATTTTCCTTTAATTATTTTAATTGAAAATTAATTACCTTTTTCATAAAATCATAAAATCAAGAAATCAAAAAATTAGGATTAGTTTTTTTATTATTATCAAAATTAATTTAATTTAGTTTAACTTAGGAAAATTGTAATTTATTTTCACAATTAAAATGAAAATAGAAAATTAGGTTATCTCTTGATTTAATTTTATTTTCTCATTTTCTCAAATAAATAAAAACACAAAAAATAGGTTTTTAGAATAATTTATTTATTTTTTCTTTTTCTTTTTAATTGTCTCATTATTTTCTTAAATAACAAAAACATGACAAAAACATTTTTAATCGCGAATAGGTCTAGTCTAGGGTCAAAACTCTAGTTGTCTCGTATTCAATTCATTGCGCGCTTGTTAATTATTTTTGCCAATATTTTTGTAACTGTTCATGGTTTGTAATAGTTTAATTTAGGGTTTTTTACTTATCACTCTTTTTCCCGGGTTTTTGGCTACGTAATTATTCCCCCTCCCTGAAGCCTTGTAATAGCGTAGATTTACTTTCTCGAACTTTTAATTCCCGCAAATACTTAACTGTTTAGATGTATGCTAATAGGATTGTATGGCAAGAATGCATGACAAGTTAACACAGTTAGAAAACCCTAATGTGCAAAGATTAAATAACTGAAAACAGATCACTCGCACATATCACTCTTAGGGTATACTCTCACTTAGGTTGCCTTAGGTAAACAATCATTAAGCATAGAGTGTCTTAGTGGTTGCCCTCCTGTCTAAAAAAGATCAAACGTCCCGTTCGAATGTTGCCTCGGAAATGTTGCTTCAAATCTGATCTTAAGACTCTAGGGTTATTACTAAAACGTCCTAACATTGCTTTAGTGATCGTACGTCCCTTTTGAATTGACCCTTACAAACTCCAACGACGGTGCTACCTATTTCTCAATAATAGGATAGCGCTGTCTAAAGGAAACAAGAATAGAAACGATCTTTTTTCGAGTAGGTAGATGCTAGTAGGTACTTGCTCAAATCAAACTTTCCACACTCACACATTTCAAAATAATTTTCAAAATAACTTAGTCACATCCTTGAGGACTGATACAAGGGTTATCACGAAGTAATAAAATTTCAAAACAAAGCACATACACAAGAAATTTAAAAAGATGAGCAAGTACCTAAGAGCCCATGGAAAACCATGGAGAGAAAGGGTGCTAACACCTTCCCTTTCTATAATCTACCCCCCGTACTCAGAAACATCTCGAAAAAGGATTTTTTTTCTGTAGTTTTTTCCTTTCCGATTGGATGAAATAAAAGTCGGTGGCGACTCTTGCTTACGGCGACATTTTGCAAACACAAAACGTAAAACGCAAACCAGCATTTCAAATAGTCGGTTCTACCATCGTATCACAGAACCATCGACTCTGTTGGGGACTTAATAAGTGGGGTATACCTTAGGATCTAGTTCATCATAATTGCTTCTCTTGATTGCTTTGTTTGCTTTACTTTTAAGGGTTTTTGTTTGGGGTTACTATAGATCCTAACCTGGATCTGGGGATACCTTTTAGGTAAGTAGCAATAGACTGTGAGGGAACTGTACAGCGTAGACCGATACGGTTGAAGCAGTAGCTACGTTGGTGTGGCACTTTGGTTGGTACCGGTATCCCTTGTGGAGAAACGAGGAGAATACGGGGCCGCCGCATGGTATTGTGAAGCATCAATTGACCTTAGAACCTTTAATTTCCCAACTTGGCTGTGATCGGTGGATCTGGAACTGACTGTTTAACGCTGGTTCGCGAAATGTCGCGGAAGCAAGAGTCGCCACCATCTTTTATTTTCTCCAAATGGAAAGGACAAAAGCACAGAAAAATTCCTTAAAGAGATTGCTCTCGGTTCGGGAGGTAGGTTATAGAAAGGGAAGGTGTTAGCACCCTTTCTATCCATGGTTATCCATGGGCTCTTAGATACTTGCTCACTTGTGTTTTCAAAAATGGTTTGTTTGCTTTTCAATTGTGGGTTTTAAAAAGTTTCTTTGAAAATTTCAGTTCGACTCTTGTATCAGTCCTCAAGAGTGTTTGAAAAATTGCTTTCGAAAGCTTTTTGAAAAGGTGTCGGTGTGAAAAGTATTTTTGATTTGTTTTGAAATTAGAGCAAGTATCTAGAGTCGTCTACCTACCCTAAGGAATTCGTTTGTGTAAATGTCCTTTAAAGTAGTACCATCCCACCATTGAGAGGTAGGTAGCACCACCGTTGGAGGTGTTCGGGTCAATTCGTTTGTAGGGACAGTGTGGTCACCGAGCAACGGTAAGATACCTTAGGAGCTACCCTTATGCCATTGATCTTTTAATCCGAGGCAACTATTCTGAGGCAACTTATTTTGAGGCAACCAGATCAATGGGACATAAGGACTCACTAAGACGTCCTATAGTCGACGACCACGTTTCGAGGGACAAGGCAACATTGTGATCACCGGAGTAATGGGAAGATACCTTAGAAGCTACCCTCATGCCAGGTTCCCGGATCATGAGGACTTACTAAAACATCCTCTACTCGACGATCACCTTTCGAGGCAAGGCAACAGTGAGGCGTACCCTAGGGGTGGCGTGTGTGATTTGTGTGTCGTTTTCAGATATTTATCTTGTCATGGTATGGGTGATCTATGCGTTTGTTTTTATTTATTTTCCATTCATTCTTGCATGCATTTATTTAGCAGTTAAAAATTGCGAGAAGTATAAAGTTCTAAGCTATTACAAAAGGCGCGGGTCCACATCGCCAAAATTTCCAGGACCCGATTTGACAGAAAAGTAAAGAATTAAAGAAAAGTAAAGTGCGAGAAATTAGTTACACGGCTTTGGGAGAGATACATAGATAATTAAAAGAAAATGAAATAAATATGCGAATTGAAATTTAAATTAGAAACGAGGGCGTTGGACCCTTTTTAGCAAATTAAATTAAACGATTATTAAATTAATAAAATTAAAATGAAAAGAAATTGTTTTTTGGTATTTTTGTATTTATTGATTTTAATGAAATTAAACCTAATTCTACAATTTTTATTTTTATGAAAACATATTAAAGTTTAACCTAAAATTAACCTAATTATTTACATGCAAATCTTGATTTAATAAAAATAAATAATATTTTAATAATTAATTATTGTGAAATAAAGGAAAAAAGATAAAAAAATTAATTAAACCCCAATTCTACCAATTTTAGGTTTTTTATTGAAAAAAATATTAAGATTAAGTCCTAAATCAAAAGCTTAGTTAATTAACGAATTTATTTACAAAATTACTAATTAACTAAATATATTTAATTTTCGTCCTTTTCTGATTTTTTATTGTTTTTATGTTTTTTTATGAAAAATTAAATTAAAAGAATTAATTGAAAAGAAGAATAATTGAAATAAAAAGAATAAAAAATATTGAAGATTGCAAACCTAGGGGGTCTGTCCCTAATTGGGAGGTTTTGATTAGTATTTTTGGGCCCAATTGTCCTTGGCCTCTTTGACTTTTCCACTAGCGTGTAGAGGTGTTGACTGCAGCCTATCATGTTCTCCAGATCTGGGCCTTTTGAATGATCCTGCTATACGCGTGGCACACCTAGAGGATAGATGCATGGTGGAACCTGGAAGCGAATTTGCATAGGATGATAATTGAAGAAAAAATAATAGGAAAGGGGTGGGGACCTGGGATCGAACCCAGGTCCTGAACGTTACCAACGCTTATGCCTGCCAGTGGAGCTGCTTTGCTTCTTTGTACCTTACGTAAATAACAAACAATATACAATAAAACAAATGTTAGTGGAATTTTAGCGCGTAAAATTCAAATAGGCCAATCACTAATCGCCATAGGGTCGTCTTCTTCGTTGCTTTATTTTTTTTTCTGAAACACAAAACATTGGCAACGGTTTTACACCGTTTCAAAATAGGCCATTTGGGAAAATAGCGATTAGCTCAGGGAGGCTCATAAATTGAGCGCGAGGGTGGGTTTCTCTTCGTCCAAGTGCGCTGAGTATGGTCATGGCATCGTGGTGGTCTAATTTTACCCTATCTGAAAACGCCCAATTCAAAGCTTGCAAAACCCTAAAATATGACAATGGTAGATTCGCGTAGGGTACATAAAAACTCAATCAAACAATTGGGTTAGCTTCAGAATCAGTTAATTAATAAGAGTTCATGAACAAAATGCAATGGATGTGCTTAAATTGTAAAATACGATTATGAGAAAAAGGTGAAAAAGCTTGAATCCCCTATACCGATTCTGGGTATTAGGGACGATGATTTGGATCTGTATGAAGCCTCAGGAACACAATGGAATGAGTATATTGGCTTGAATCGACCTGCAAGTGTGTTTTCAGTTTTGAGTTTTCAAGCAAAAAGTTCAAGTTTGTTTCTTGGTATATGGCGCAGCTTCCAGTCTGAATGCATTAGGGTTGCACTTGGTATTTGTATGTGAGGGTTCTAGGGTTGAGAAACTGATCACAAATCCATGAATTGATGAAAAACATATTTGATTTTCAAGCCATTATTTTCAAATCTTTTTCAAGCATATTTGGTCTCAATCATATCCAATCATCTTCAATTCTTCCCTAATCTGATTTGCACGAAATATTGGAGATATTATATGCACAAAAAGATTGAAAAACCTAGGTTTAGTATTTTTCATGTATTTTAATTAATTTAAATGAATTATTAATAATAGAAATCCAAATAAATAAATAAAAAATGAAGAAAAACTTCCCTTTGGGCCAAATGGTCGTGCACATGCCTTGGATAATGAATTGTGGAAGAAAAAGAGGCCCATTAGCAATTTTAGGTCATTTGAATCAATGTTGACTTTTTTAAAATATCCAAAAATTTCCCAACTTCCACAAGGCATAACTTGCTCAATGTTTAAGCTTTGCTCATGTTCTTGGACATTTTTGAAAGGTATTTGAGTCCTCTAACCAATGTCTTTGGTCCCATGTCATTTTGATTTACCAATCTAAAGTTATTGTCTTTGACTTAAAGTCTCTTTTTGTTGACTTTTGAAAATGACCTATAATGTTGAAATTGATAACTTTTTGTGAGAGCATTTCTTAGACTTGAAGTATGAAGAGTAGTTGTAGGGAATGTCTTTATCTTCAAAATGAGATTTGGATGGAATTTTTCTGATAATCCATGTGAAAGTTATACCCTGGTCAATTTACAGTTGACTTTTTCAACTGTCCAAATATGGAAACTTTTGCATCTTGATGATTTTTGAGCCAAGTTTTGAGAATCATGATCAAGCATTGATCAAATGATGTTTGTGGCTTCAAAATGAGATGTTGACCAAAAATTTGAACTTTTGACTGCCAAATGACCATTTTGCCCCTACAGTTGACTGTAGTGCAATTAGGGTTTTTGATTGTGCAATTTTGTGCTGAAAGCCTTGAAACTTGATATGAGGATGCTTGACCATATTTATAGGCATGTGGGACTTGATTGGACCCTTGGAAACTTCATTTTCTTTGTCAGAACCAAAACCCTAATTTTGACTGTTAGGAGGCCCTTGAACTGTGCAATCCTTGGGGAATTTTGAAGCATGACTTGGCAAATTCTTGAAGAATATGGGAGGGCAAATTTTGGGGTACAACAGTTGCCCCTGTTCAATCTTCTTAGACCTGAGGATGCAGATTGGCTGACGTGCCTTTCGTAATCCGAGGGTGGAAGATGATTGAACACTAGAGTGCCCAGAAATTTGCGCTCACATAGTAGCAGTGTGATGGTGGAATGGGATTATAGATGCCATTTAGAGATTGATGGAGGGTGGATGGGCTTATAGATGCCATCTGGATGTCGATCGCGTAAGAGATTCCTTAGCGAGAACCTTGTGTACCTGCAAAAGAAAAAAGATTACCTGACCTGTTACAGGAGCTGGTTTTCAAATTCTTTGTGTAGATGTGTCCTGACTGGTTACAGGAGCTGAATCTGGAGCTTCAAACGATGATTAATGAACCAGGGATGGTTACTACCTCAACAGGAACGGTGAGAGAACCTTGGATGACTTTAACCTCAACAGCAATCATTGAGATAATCTTGGGATTACCATCTCCGCAGGATCGGGGAGAGAACCATAGGCGATTACAACCTCAATAGCAAACATTGAGAGAACCTTGGATAACTTCAACCTCAACAGCAATCGTTGAGCGAAATGTCTTCAACAGATACACCCTGGCAAGATACAGGAATCGGATCTGGTAATGCTAGTCTTCAACGGATACACCCTGGCAAGATTCAGGCATCGGATCCTCGAACTCTTCAGACACACCCTGGCAAGATACAGGAATCGGATCTGGTAATGCTAGTCTTCAACGGATACACCCTGGCAAGATTCAGGCATCGGATCCTCGAACTCTTCAGACACACCCTGGCAAGATACAGGAATCGGATCTGGTAATGCTAGTCTTCAACGGATACACCCTGGCAAGATTTAGGCATCGGATCCTCGAACTCTTCAGACACACCCTGGCAAGATACAGGAATCGGATCTGGTAATGCTAGTCTTCAACGGATACACCCTGGCAAGATTCAGGCATCGGATCCTCGAACTCTTCAGACACACCCTGGCAAGATACAGGAATCGGATCTGGTAATTGGTCATCAACAGATACACCCTGGCAGGATTCAGGAATCTGATCTTTAGTTGCGACCATTGATGGTAATCATTTCTGTACTTTTGTCCTGAAAAGACAAGCGTTAGTTGTATGCGATGTCATGTTGTATGACATGCGGGATGCTCTCTGAATAAGTGAGATTGTATGTTCATGATGCGTATATGCATGCTATAATGTATGAAGATGTTTCGCTCATGAATGTATTTTTTCGTCTAGGAAAGTAAATCCTTGACGGGTGCCAGGAAGTCACTCCTGGGCTAATGTTGAAGAATAGATTTTGCTTCCGCTGGGGGATGATAATTGCAAGAACACCGGTAGGAGAAGATAACTCCGTTGGGAAATAACTTGGCGAATGAATTACTCTGCGGGGCGAAAGTACTCTAACGATCTTGCTGGGAAGCAATACTCTGTGGGGAGAGAGGTATTTTGTTGAAATGTTGATGGTAACTTGCTGGGGATACCATTGTTGTGTTGGAAGTGTTAATAGACCTCGCTGGGGATAAGAAGATTTCGTCGAGGACGCTCTTTCCGTGGCTTTTGGCTGAGGATAACCCAGTTATATCCTGGTAAGGAAATAACTCTTTGAATAAAGCCGGGGAACGCGTTCGTGCTCTGCGAGGGATGAGCTTCCAGAATCTACTGGGGATAAGCTTCTGCTTGGGGAGATGGATTCCAACTTTCTTGGGGAACTGGATTGGACTCTCCTGGGGAAGTTTTGAACTGTATCAGAAGTGACTCCATTGAATGTTTTGATATACCGCCGGGGAACAATCTTTAGGCCAAGACTGCCGGGGATGCTTGTTAAGAATATGTGTACTGCTGGGGAATGTTGATATCTGCTGGAGGATACCCAACTTCCTTAAGATTTGATAACTTTGCTTGAGGAAGAGTGCACTGACTGCTGACTTACTCTCTGGGGAATTAAGATGTCTGGTTATGTTCTTTAGCTGAACCTACCTTGGTACCTTGGAGGACAGAACAATTAGATTGCTTAGACAACACTTTATTGCCCCTGTTTCTAATGGTACCTGTAATTAATCCTTTGTTTCGTATGCAAATATTTATGAGTTAGCAAATTATTGTCAATGCATATATCACAAATTGAACCTTGGACGTTCTTCGCAAAACAAAACAGAAAAAGGAAAAACAATTGGCACTTTTAACTGAAAAGTATATTTGTATTGATTTTGAATGGCCTATAAGTAGGCGTTTATATACAAGAGGCTGACGTCCTAGTAAGAGAACGCCGCCGAACCGAAGAGTTTATACAAATTTGTACAAGAGAAAATAAAACAGCTGCGTGAAATGAATGATCCCACTGGGTTTCAACTCTGCTATTGCCTTTATATCTCCGAGCGTCTCATCACTTGATGACCTTGGTTGAAGGTGAAGCTGACTGATCGATGCCGTCTGAACTTGATGTAGATACCGGATTCCGGATGCAAGGTGATCCAATGAGACATAGTATTACGCTTTATCCATAACTTTTACCTGGACCGCCCTTTCGGGTTTTCAGTCCACCGGGATACCCATTTTTGCCCAAGCCGCCTTTTCAGGTTTTCGACTTGCCGGGTGTACAGATTTTTTTTCATTTCATCCCTTCATTTTGCCCGAACCCTTTTGGTTCGCCAGGAAGCCCTAATTTTTGCCTAGGCATGTCAGCCTAGCGGGTCATTTTTTTTTATGCGTAGTATCTTTTTACTATGTCTGCATTGGCGGGGTGAGGAAGGTCGTCACCATCCATGTTGGTTAGAATCATGGCTCCTCCTGAGAACACATGTTTAACCATAAATGGTCCTTCGTACGTAGGGGTCCATTTGCCCCTTGGATCACTCTGAGGAAGGATGATTCGCTTGATTACCAGATCCCCAACTTGATATTCCTGTGGTCTGACCTTTTTGTTAAATGCCCTGATCATCCGTTTCTGATACGTCTGACCATGACAGATAGAAGCGAGTCTCTTTTCATCAATAAGGTTTAGCTGATCAAGTCGTGTCTGGATCCAATCATCTTCGTTCAGATTTGCATCCTTCATTATCCGGAGAGAGGGTATTTGCACTTCGATCGGTAAGACTGCCTCCATACCATAAACCAAGGAGAAAGGAGTTGCTCCGGTTCACGTCCTAGCTGAGGTACGGTACCCATGTAGAGCGAACGGTAACATCTCGTGCCAATATTTATAAGTCACTGTCATCTTTTGCACGATTTTCTTGATATTTTTATTTGCTGCTTCTACAGCCCCATTCATCTTCGGTCTGTAAGGAGAAGAATTGTGGTGCTGTATTTTGAACTGCTCGCAGAGCTCAGTGATCATCTTGTTGTTCAGATTGGTACCGTTGTCTGTAATGATCCTCTCTGGGACGCCGTACCGACAGATCAGATTATGCCGAATGAATTGTGCCACAACAGTCTTGGTTACCGTAGCGTAGGATGCTGCTTCGACCCACTTTGTAAAATAATCAATCGCCACTAGGATGAAGCGATGCCCATTAGATGCTGTAGGTTTAATCTCACCGATCATGTCTATGCCCCACATTGCAAACGGCCAAGGCGCAGTCAGAACATTCAAAGGAACTGGAGGAACATGTACCTTGTCTGCATAAATCTGGCACTTATGGCATGTCCTGGAATGTTGGTAGCAGTCAGCTTCCATTGTGGACCAGTAATACCCTGCCCGAAGGATCTTCTTTGCCATAGTGTGCCCACTGGAGTGTGTACCAAAGGTCCCTTCATGTAGCTCTTCCATGATCCTTTCTGCTTCAGTCTTATCCACACAACGCAGTAAGGTTGAATCATGGTTTCGCTTGTATAAGATGCCGTTGCTAAGGAAGAACTTTGCCGCGAACCTTCTCAGGAACTTCTTATCATTAACAGAGGCACCCTCCGGGTATTCCTGAGCTTCCAAATATCTCTTCACCTCATGGTACCAAGGCTTCTCAGTTACCAATTTAGTCTCGAGATCACAACAGTATGCCGGTTCGTCCAGTTTCCAGATGATGATCCGGGGAGCCTCATTGTCCCATTTAACTTTGAACATAGAAGACATTGTAGCTAACGCGTCCGCCAACTGATTTTCTTCTCTTGGAAAGTGTTCAAAGGTTATCTTCGTGAAGTGGGGGATCAAGGTCAATACACATTCTCTGTAAGGAATAAGATTCGGATGTTTCGTATCCCACTCTCCTTTGATCTGATTGATCACGAGAGCGGAATCTCCGAAGACACTCAGAAACTTGATCCTTAGGTCGATCGCAGCTTGAAGACCCATGATGCACGCCTCATACTCTGCCATGTTGTTGGTACAGTTGAAGCATAGTCGGGCAGTGAGCGGAGTATGAGTGCCTTGCGGTGATATGATTACAGCGCCGATACCGTTTCCCAAAGCATTAGAGGCCCCATCAAAGTGCATAGACCATCGGGATCCTTCCTCAGGTCCTTCATCCGGTCCAGGTACTTCACAATCAGTTACTATCATTATGCTTTCATCTGGAAACTCGAAGTTCATTGACTGATAGTCATCTACGGCCTGATGTGCCAAGTGGTCTGCCAATACACTTCCTTTGATGGCTTTCTGGGTTGTGTACTGAATATCGTATTCCGTCAAGATCATCTGCCATCTTGCTATTCTCCCAGACAGAGCAGGCTTTTCGAATATATACTTTATAGGATCCATCTTTGAGATCAACAAGGTAGTGTGAGTCAGCATATACTGTCTCAGCCGGCGAGCAGCCCATACCAAAGCGCAGCAAGTTTTCTCAAGCAGTGAGTATCGGGTCTCACAGTCGGTAAACTTTTTGCTAAGGTAATAAATGGCATGCTCTTTTCGGCCAGACTCGTCATGCTGCCCCAGCACACACCCCATGGAATTATCAAGTACTGTCAGGTATAGTATCAGAGGTCTCCCTTCAACCGGTGGCATAAGGATGGGTGGTTCTTGGAGATACTCTTTGATTCTGTCAAAAGCAGCCTGACATTCATCATTCCAACGTACTACCTGATCTTTCTTCAGCAGCTTGAAGATTGGCTCACAGGTAGCAGTCAGGTGTGAGATGAAGCGAGCAATGTAATTCAGGCGTCCTAAAAAGCCTCTGACTTCCTTCTCTGTCCTAGGGACTGGCATCTCTTGAATAGCTTTAACCTTGGCAGGGTCCACTTGAATACCCTTATCACTTACCACGAAGCCTAGCAACTTTCCCGATCTTACCCCGAAGGTGCACTTGTTCGGGTTCAACCTCAGCTTGTATAGTTTCAGACGGTCAAACAACTTCTGCAGATGATCTAGGTGCTCTTCCTCAGTTTGGGACCTTGCGATCATGTCGTCAACATATACTTCTATCTCATGATGGATCATGTCATGAAATAAAGCAACCATGGCACGTTGGTAGGTTGCCCCAACGTTCTTTAGTCCAAAAGGCATGACCTTGTAGCAGAAGGTGCCCCACTGAGTAACAAATGTAGTCTTTTCCATGTCTTCAGGTGCCATCTTGATCTGATTGTAACCTGAAAAGCCATCCATGAAAGAGAACACTTTATGCTGGGTTGTATTGTCAACAAGGACATCAATGTGAGGTAAGGGGAAATCATCTTTGGGGCTGGCCCTGTTCAGATCCCTGTAATCGACACACATCCTGACCTTACCGTCTTTCTTTGGTACCGGCACCACATTAGCAACCCACTGAGGGTAAGAAGTCACTGCAAGGAACCCAGCATCAAACTGTTTCATTACCTCGGCTTTGATCTTCTCCGACATCTCTGGACGCATACGGCGGACCTTTTGCTTAACTGGAGGGCAGTCTTCCTTAGTAGGCAAGTGATGGACCACAATATCGGTATCCAGCCCGGGCATGTCTTCGTAGGACCAGGCAAAGATCTCCACATAGTCATGTAGCATCTGAGTTAACCGTTGCTTCACGCTGAGTTCTAGGTTGGCACCAATCTTTACCTCTTTCCTGTCTGCTTCAGTACCTAAGTTTATTATCTCCACTGGCTCTTCGTGCGGTTGAATTGCCCTCTCTTCCTGAAGTAACAGTCTTGCAAGCTCGCCAGGAACTTCGCAATCATCTTCACCTTCGTCTTCGGCTAAGTTGATCGGATTTTCGAAGTCATAACTGGCAGTAGCAGTGTCGTTATCAGTGAGATCCAGAGTGGATTGAAACCTGTATGAGTGAGTGTGTGTAAATACAGCTGTTTTGAAATATGTATAAAGGAAGAAAAGACAGAAAAGGAGCATAAGATTTGAAATGCGAGTAAACGTCCAAGATTTTCATTTATGATATATGAAATGACAATTTATATGCCCTCACAAATGAAACCACGGTGCCTCAGGTAAGACATCGGGCCATAGAGTTTATTTATTGTTTATTATAAATAGCAAAATAAAGAAGTTTATTACTGCGTAACAAAAGTAACAGGAGTATGGTCTTTGGCAATCCAATTGGTCAATCCACCATCAGTTGTCGGGTAGATCCAGCTATTGAATTCTGCTTCATCCACTTCGTTGTCTTCCCCAACAGCATTCACTCCTGGATTTGTAATGAGCACAGGAGGTCTTCTGATCTTCGCCTTCCGCATAGCTTTCTGACCCTCTGCAGTAAAACCCAGTCCAAATTTATCAGTTTTCTGTGTAAAGTCGGGAAGTCTGCCCCAGTTAGCACATTCACCTTTTTGAACCACAGCCCGGGCATCCTTCAGGGAAGCCATCTTCAAGGGAACATCCCCTTCGACCGTTGTTTCTGCTGCTGCTGGAATTGGAAGCACCTCCTCAAAATGCTGAAAGGGGGTCTCAATAAACTCCCCGTCCATCTCAATGTACCTGAAGGAATTCAAATGGCTCACCATATACTCCTCCTCTCCTTGCACAGTGACGATCTTCCCTTTGACGGAGTACTTCAGCTTCTGGTGCAAGGTAGAGGTCACTGCCCCAGCTTTATGGATCCAAGGTCGACCCAGTAGACAAGAGTACGATGGGCGGATATCCATCACGTAAAAAGTAGAGTCAAACACCTGAGAGCCCACACGAATAGGAATGTCCACCTCTCCATGAACCATCCTCTTTGAACCGTCGAAGGCCCTGACGATGATATTGCTGGGTTTTAATTCCAGGCCTTCACAATCCAAACGGTCTAAAGCCTTCTTTGGTAGAACATTCAAAGAAGAACCAGTATCCACCAATACATGCGCCAGAGTAGTGCCCCTGCATTCGATAGAGACATGCAGGGCATCATTGTGGTCTCTTCCCTTCGCAGTCAGGTCAGCATCTGAGAAACCCAATCCATTGTCCGCTGTCAGATTTGCTACGCAATCAGTGAACTGAACTGCAGATGTCTCCTGTGGCACATGGGCCGTCTTGAGAAATGAGATCAAGGCTTTAGCATGGGCCTCGGAGCACAGTAACAAGGAGAGCATTGAGATCTTGGAGGGCGTATGCCCCAGCTGCTCGACGATGTTGAAGTCGCTCTTCTTTATTATTTTTAAAATTTCCTCCATTTCTTGTTGGGAGGCCTCAGCATTTATAGGTATCGGTGCCTCCATCCGGGCAGGCTCATCTTCAATTCCCTTGCCCCGAGCATTGGATGACTCGGCAGCAGGGGAAACAACTTGGTCAGCAACAGGAATAGGTACACTTGTAGGTGTTATAAGGAGGGGTCTTCGAGTAGCGGGCGGTGCAATGTCAGGCGAGAAGAGCCTGCCACTGCGGGTAACCTTGGCTGGGCCAGTGATATCGCAGATACTGGCGCCAGTGTTGAATTCTTGTTTGATTCCATTCACATATACGTCTGCCCCATAATGCCAGGGGACAGCTTTATCAGATACATAGGGAAGAGGCCCTGGAACAGTGATAACAACAGGTGCGACAGTTATGATTTGAACAGGCTTCTTCGGGAGAGCCTTGATTGGATTATTGAAGATGGTAACCACAGAAACTTCTTCTACCGGAACCAACTGAACAGCAGACTTTTTGAACAGAGTCTCTTTACTGTCCATCAGGCTTTGGATGCCTAACTTCAGTAAGGGACAACCAGATAGGGAAACAGCACAGAACAGGCAACCCTCACTGCAACCCGGAAATAAACCGGCCAGCAGCAGGTTCCTCTTGACAGTCATTAAGGGAGTGGCTAGATCATCCACAGAAACAGCGTACACCTCTTCATCAACAGCATTTACCCCATGCTGGGGCATAGGAGCAGTAACCACATTCGGCCTCTCAGGCGCTTCAAATTGTATCTCCTTTGCGTCCATAAGGTCTTGCACCTTATTCCTTAATGCCCAACAGCCATCAGTGGAATGCCTCGGGCTATCGAAGTGATAAGCACAGCGGGCATTTGGATTGTACTTAGGAGATGTAGTATTTGCAAACTTCGGAGCCTCTCTGACGGTTACTAAGTTGGTTGAGAGCAGCTGTGGCAAGATTTGTGACAAGGTCATATTCAGCCGGGTGAACTCTCTCCGGGGTCTCTCAGCCCTTGGTTGGTTAGCTTGCCGAGGAGCGGCGGCAGGCTTCGCAATCACCAATGCGTTAACAGATTGGCGGCGCTCTGGTTTGTCTTGCCTTCTAGGCCCATACACCACACTGGCCTCTTTTTTGAAGGGTTTCTTCTCGGAACTTGTAGACGCACCCTTCGGAATCTTACCAGACTTCAACCCAGCCTCAATTCTCTCTCCATTCAGAATCAGATCAGTGAACCCTGCAGACGAATTCCCGATAAGATGGTTGAAAAATGGCCCAGATAGGGTCCCCAAGAACATGTCTACTAACTCCCGATCAGTCAACGGAGGTTGCACCCTGCCAGCCAGATCCCTCCACTTCTGAGCGTACTCCTTAAAACCTTCACTTGAACCTAACGACATACCCTGGAGTTGGGTACGTGTAGGGGTAAGGTCGGCATTATATTGATACTGCTTATAGAAAGCAGTAGCCAACTCCTCCCAGTTACGAACCTTGGTCCCATCCAGCTGATAGAACCATTCGAGATGAGTCCCTGAAAGACTCTCCTGGAATAAGTGGATCCACAAATTCTTATCCACTGAGTACGGTTGAATTTTCCGAACATAGGACCTGAGATGTAGCTTGGGACAAGACGCCCCGTCGTACTTAGTGAAAGATGGTGCTTTGAATTTACGAGGAATAATCACACCAGTTGACAAACCCAGATCTCTAAAATCCAGCCCAGGTACCTGTTGTATCTCCATAGCATTCAGCCTGTCTTCCAACTGCTTGTAACGGTCTTCTGCCGGAGGATATTGCTCTTCATCAAAATCAGTCTCGTTGTCGGAGACTACTGGACTAGGACCTTTTTCTGCTTGAGGAGTACCCTTTCCAATGGAAGAACCAGCCTCTTCATTTTGCAGAGTATTGCCAAACCTTCGGCCCGAGCTGAACAGAACAGTTCTTCTCTTCTTCTTCTTTTCCTTCTTCAGGAGCAGAGCCTTCAGCTCTTCTTGGCCCTGAGCCAAACCCATGATTAATTCCTGAAATTGCGCATTCTGCGCCTGAAGAGCTTTGATGGACATCTCAGTTGATGACGAGTCGGGATTCATGATGCTGAAATAAACAGCGAAGAACTGTAAGCAACCTGAAAAGAGGAAAAACCTGCTATGCATATGATGAATGATATGTGTTTATGCAATGCATTCAAGGGTTCGAAAGTTCAAATTTGTTGTAGACAAAAAGGAACACACGTTATCATTAAGGAAATAATTGTTCAGTACATCAAAGCCTCATGGGCAAAATAATACAAAAGCAAATCAATCCCAAAATATACTACGCATCCTCTTTAGAGCTATATAAGTGTTGAGATTCCTCTCCTCATGCAACAGGCAGGTGAGCTCCAAGACCTTCCTTTCACTAGCATGTAGACTGGTCTCAAGAGAATTCCGTTCTTCCTTAAGCTGGATCCAGCTCTTATGCATCTCTTCCCAGGATGTGGGCATATCAGGGTGCTGAATGGTGTAGGGAACTTCCCCTTCCAAGACTGGTTCTTTGATTACTGGGAGCATATGGGGATAAGGCATCACTAACTTCTGGGAGCGGGCACGTACCCACTTGAGATAAGGTTCCAACGGGATGGAGTTCTTGTGCCCCAGTGTCTTACTGTTTATCCTACTTGGCATTCTCCAGGCTCTGCTAAATCTCTGGCGAAGTCCTTGAGTGTCGTTGTCGAAGTCAAAACTATGTCAGGAATTAGCATGTCATGAGGACCATCTCTCCGAGCATAACCAAACTGTCTCCAAGCCAGGCAAGGGTTGTAAGTAATACCTCCTCTGATTCCAAGTAAAGGAACATTAGGGTATTCCCCGCAACAATCAATGATAGTGACATCTTCTCTGGACCTAGGGCACCAATGTATATCTGCATGTGTCAGAGTCATCAACCGTTGTGACCATCTCAAACCCCGCTCGTTCTTCAAAACTGATTGTGGAAGGTGCGAAATAAACCACCTTCCCAGGAGAGGAGTGCAACACATAAGGACACCTCTTTTTCTCATGGTTCGAGTGTAATATGAGTGAAGGATGTCCCCCAGCAACGTAGGTATAGGATTCCTGGACATAAAGATCTGGACAGCACTGATATCAATAAGCTGATCTGGGTTAGGGAACAACACCAAACCATAGACAAGGAGGGCCACAACTTCTTCAAAAGCTTGCAAGTCAAGGGAGTTCCAACATTCATGGGCCTTTTCAAACAGAAACCTGGCTAAGAACCCTTTGATACCACTTCTAACTTCCCAATGTCCCTTGAGGTCAGATGACTGTAGGTGCAAGGCTTTAGCAATCTCTTCAAGCTTGGGTTCCTTTTCCGTACCGTTGTAGGGTAGTTGATCAAGGATAGGGATCTTCAGGAGCCGGGAGAACTCCTCCAATGTAGGTACCAGCTGATAGTCCAAGAAGGTGAAACAGTGATGCAGAGGGTCAAAGAATTGGAACAGGACCTTTATCATATCTTCCTCAATGTTGGTGTTGACCAAACTGATGAGGCTTCCATGTCTTTCACTGAATGAAGAGCTCTCGGGAATCCTGGATATAAGTTCCTTAAGCTGAGGAGGGATCCTTACAAGACTGACTTGAATTGTCTTTCTACGAACAGTTTCCATGTCCTACAAAACAAAGAACAAAGATGAAGATTCGAACCCCTGAAATGGTTAGTCAATGCATATGATGTTGGATGATGTCATGATGCTATGATTAAACACACCACAGATATTTACAAAGACAAACATGTAAGGCACACAAGGCACACAAGACAAGCCCTTAGGGTTTAAGGCCAGCATGGGGTCTGGGTAGTACCCTCTTGAAGTTGGTGGGTTCAACCTGTCCTATTAGAAGTAACCGGGTTCTAAGGGTCCCAATATCACGGGATTGCTTTCATTGTTCATCGTTTCGATTTAGCCACTGAACTGGCGACCGAAATATTCCAGGAAAGCAACCCTCAATTGAGTGTAGTATCGAGTATCAACCAACCTCGGACTGCACCAAAGTCAGTTATCTCACTACCCTAAAGAGGCCAAGATAGTTCAATTAAGGTTCCTAAGGTCTGTTGATGCTTCACGACACCACGCGGAGGCCCCGTACTCTCCTTGACTGAACTCAAGGGTTACCGGTACACATCAAAGTGCCACATCAACGTAGCAGACTGTTTCAACCATGTCGGTATACCCCGCACAGTTCCCTCACAGCCTTGTTGCTACTTTCTAAGAAGGTATCCCCAGATCCGGGTTAGGATCTATAGAACTCCCAAGACAGTCCTACAATTTAAAGCAAGCAAAGAAATACAATTGAAAACACAGTTATGAACTAACCCTAAGGTACACCTCACTTTTATAAGATTCCCCAGCAGAGTCGCCAGTTCTGTGATCGGTGGATCTGGAACTGACTGTTTAACGCTGGTTCGCGAAATGTCACGGAAGCAAGAGTCGCCACCGTCTTTTATTTTCTCCAAATGGAAAGGACAAAAGCACAGAAAAATTCCTTAAAGAGATTGCTCTCGGTTCGGGAGGTAGGTTATAGAAAGGGAAGGTGTTAGCACCCTTTCTATCCATGGTTATCCATGGGCTCTTAGATACTTGCTCACTTGTGTTTTCAAAAATGGTTTGTTTGCTTTTCAATTGTGGGTTTTAAAAAGTTTCTTTGAAAATTTCAGTTCGACTCTTGTATCAGTCCTCAAGAGTGTTTGAAAAATTGCTTTCGAAAGCTTTTTGAAAAGGTGTCGGTGTGAAAAGTATTTTTGATTTGTTTTGAAATTAGAGCAAGTATCTAGAGTCGTCTACCTACCCTAAGGAATTCGTCTGTGTAAATGTCCTTTAAAGTAGTGCCATCCCACCATTGAGAGGTAGGTAGCACCACCGTTGGAGGTGTTCGGGTCAATTCGTTTGTAGGGACAGTGTGGTCACAGAGCAACGGTAAGATACCTTAGGAGCTACCCTTATGCCATTGATCTTTTAATCCGAGGCAACTATTCTGAGGCAACTTATTTTGAGGCAACCAGATCAATGGGACATAAGGACTCACTAAGACGTCCTATAGTCGACGACCACGTTTCGAGGGACAAGGCAACATTGTGATCACCGGAGTAATGGGAAGATACCTTAGAAGCTACCCTCATGCCAGGTTCCCGGATCATGAGGACTTACTAAAACATCCTCTACTCGACGATCACCTTTTGAGGCAAGGCAACAGTGAGGCGTACCCTAGGGGTGGCGTGTGTGATTTGTGTGTCGTTTTCAGATATTTATCTTGTCATGGTATGGGTGATCTATGCGTTTGTTTTTATTTATTGTCCATTCATTCTTGCATGCATTTATTTAGCAGTTAAAAATTGCGAGAAGTATAAAGTTCTAAGCTATTACAAAAGGCGCGGGTCCACATCGCCAAAATTTCCAGGACCCGATTTGACAGAAAAGTAAAGAATTAAAGAAAAGTAAAGTGTGAGAAATTAGTTACACGGCTTTGGGAGAGGTACATAGATAATTAAAAGAAAACGACATAAATATGCGAATTGAAATTTAAATTAGAAACGAGGGCGTTGGACCCTTTTTAGCAAATTAAATTAAACGATTATTAAATTAATAAAATTAAAATGAAAAGAAATTGTTTTTTGGTATTTTTGTATTTTATGATTTTAATGAAATTAAACCTAATTCTACAATTTTTATTTTTATGAAAACATATTAAAGTTTAACCTAAAATTAACCTAATTATTTACATGCAAATCTTGATTTAATAAAAATAAATAATATTTTAATAATTAATTATTGTGAAATAAAGGAAAAAAGATAAAAAAATTTAATTAAACCCCAATTCTACCAATTTTAGGTTTTTTATTGAAAAAAATATTAAGATTAAGTCCTAAATCAAAAGCTAAGTTAATTAACGAATTTATTTACAAAATTACTAATTAACTAAATATATTTAATTTTCGTCCTTTTCTGATTTTTTATTGTTTTTATGTTTTTTTATGAAAAATTAAATTAAAAGAATTAATTGAAAAGAAGAATAATTGAAATAAAAAGAATAAAAAATATTGAAGATTGCAAACCTAGGGGGTCTGCCCCTAATTGGGAGGTTTTGATTAGTATTTTTGGGCCCAATTGTCCTTGGCCTCTTTGACTTTTCCACTAGCGTGTAGAGGTGTTGACTGCAGCCTATCATGTTCTCCAGATCTGGGCCTTTTGAATGATCCTGCTATACGCGTGGCACACCTAGAGGATGGATGCATGGTGGAACCTGGAAGCGAATTTGCATAGGATGATAATTGAAGAAAAAATAATAGGAAAGGGGTGGGGACCTGGGATCGAACCCAGGTCCTGAACGTTACCAACGCTTATGCCTGCCAGTGGAGCTGCTTTGCTTCTTTGTACCTTACGTAAATAACAAACAATATACAATAAAACAAATGTTAGTGGAATTTTAGCGCGTAAAATTCAAATAGGCCAATCACTAATCGCCACAGGGTCGTCTTCTTCGTTGCTTTATTTTTTTTTCTGAAACACAAAACATTGGCAACGGTTTTACACCGTTTCAAAATAGGCCATTTGGGAAAATAGCGATTAGCTCAGGGAGGCTCATAAATTGAGCGCGAGGGTGGGTTTCTCTTCGTCCAAGTGCGATGAGTATGGTCATGGCATCGTGGTGGTCTAATTTTACCCTATCTGAAAACGCCCAATTCAAAGCTTGCAAAACCCTAAAATATGACAATGGTAGATTCGCGTAGGGTACATAAAAACTCAATCAAACAATTGGGTTAGCTTCAGAATCAGTTAATTAATAAGAGTTCATGAACAAAATGCAATGGATGTGCTTAAATTGTAAAATACGATTATGAGAAAAAGGTGAAAAAGCTTGAATCCCCTATACCGATTCTGGGTATTAGGGACGATGATTTGGATCTGTATGAAGCCTCAGGAACACAATGGAATGAGTATATTGGCTTGAATCGACCTGCAAGTGTGTTTTCAGTTTTGAGTTTTCAAGCAAAAAGTTCAAGTTTGTTTCTTGGTATATGGCGCAGCTTCCAGTCTGAATGCATTAGGGTTGCACTTGGTATTTGTATGTGAGGGTTCTAGGGTTGAGAAACTGATCACAAATCCATGAATTGATGAAAAATATATTTGATTTTCAAGCCATTATTTTCAAATCTTTTTCAAGCATATTTGGTCTCAATCATATCCAATCATCTTCAATTCTTCCCTAATCTGATTTGCACGAAATATTGGAGATATTATATGCACAAAAAGATTGAAAAACCTAGGTTTAGTATTTTTCATGTATTTTAATTAATTTAAATGAATTATTAATAATAAAAATCCAAATAAATAAATAAAAAATGAAGAAAAACTTCCCTTTGGGCCAAATGGTCGTGCACATGCCTTGGATAATGAATTGTGGAAGAAAAAGAGGCCCATTAGCAATTTTAGGTCATTTGAATCAATGTTGACTTTTTTAAAATATCCAAAAATTTCCCAACTTCCACAAGGCATAACTTGCTCAATTTTTAAGCTTTGCTTATGTTCTTGGACATTTTGGAAAGGTATTTGAGTCCTCTAACCAATGTCTTTGGTCCCATGTCATTTTGATTTACCAATCTAAAGTTATTGTCTTTGACTTAAAGTCTCTTTTTGTTGACTTTTGAAAATGACCTATAATGTTGAAATTGATAACTTTTTGTGAGAGCATTTCTTAGACTTGAAGTATGAAGAGGAGTTGTAGGGAATGTCTTTATCTTAAAAATGAGATTTGGATGTAATTTTTCTGATAATCCATGTGAAAGTTATACCCTGGTCAATTTACAGTTGACTTTTTCAACTATCCAAATATGGAAACTTTTGCATCTTGATGATTTTTGAGCCAAGTTTTGAGAATCATGATCAAGCATTGATCAAATGATGTTTGTGGCTTCAAAATGAGATGTTGACCAAAAATTTGAACTTTTGACTGCCAAATAACCATTTTGCCCCTATAGTTGACTGTAGTGCAATTAGGGTTTTTGACTGTGCAATTTTGTGCTGAAAGCCTTGAAACTTGATATGAGGATGCTTGGCCATATTTATAGGCATGTGGGACTTGATTGGACCCTTGGAAACTTCATTTTCTTTGTCAGAACCAACCTAATTTTGACTGTTAGGAGGCCCTTGAACTGTGCAATCCTTGGGGAATTTTGAAGCATGACTTGGCAAATTCTTGAAGAATATGGGAGGGAAAATTTTGGGGTACAACAGTTGCCCCTGTTCAATCTTCTTAGACCTGAGGATGCAGATTGGCTGACGTGCCTTTCGTAATCCGAGGGTGGAAGATGATTGAACACTAGAGTGCCCAGAAATTTGCGCTCACATAGTAGCAGTGTGATGGTGGAATGGGCTTATAGATGCCATTTAGAGATTGATGGAGGGTGGATGGGCTTATAGATTCCATCTGGATTTCGATCGCGTAAGAGATTCCTTAGCGAGAACCTTGTGTACCTGCAAAAGAAAAAAGATTACCTGACCTGTTACAGGAGCTGGTTTTCAAATTCTTTGTGTAGATGTGTCCTGACTGGTTACAGGAGCTGAATCTGGAGCTTCAAACGATGATGAATGAACCAGGGATGGTTACTACCTCAACAGGAACGGTGAGAGAACCTTGGATGACTTTAACCTCAACAGCAATCATTGAGATAATCTTGGGATTACCATCTCCGCAGGATCGGGGAGAGAACCATAGGCGATTACAACCTCAATAGCAAACATTGAGAGAACCTTGGATAACTTCAACCTCAACATCAATCGTTGAGCGAAATGTCTTCAACAGATACACCCTGGCAAGATACAGGAATCGGATCTAGTAAGGCTAGTCTTCAACGGATACACCCTGGCAAGATTCAGGCATCGGATCCTCGAACTCTTCAGACACACCCTGGCAAGATACAGGAATCGGATCTGGTAATGCTAGTCTTCAACGGATACACCCTGGCAAGATTCAGGCATCGGATCCTCGAACTCTTCAGACATACCCTGGCAAGATACAGGAATCGGATCCGGTAATGCTAGTCTTCAACGGATACACCCTGGCAAGATTCAGGCATCGGATCCTCGAACTCTTCATACACACCCTGGCAAGATACAGGAATCGGATCTGGTAATGCTAGTCATCAATGGATACACCCTGGCAAGATTCAGGCATCGGATCCTCGAACTCTTCAGACACACCCTGGCAAGATACAGGAATCGGATCTGGTAATTGGTCATCAACAGATACACCCTGGCAGGATTCAGGAATCGGATCTTTAGTTGCGACCATTGATGGTAATCATTTCTGTACTTTTGTCCTGAAAAGACAAGCGTTAGTTGTATGCGATGTCATGTTGTATGACATGCGGGATGCTCTCTGAATAAGTGAGATTGTATGTTCATGATGCGTATATGCATGCTATAATGTATGAAGATGTTTCGCTCATGAATGTATTTTTTCGTCTAGGAAAGTAAATCCTTGACGGGTGCCAGGAAGTCACTCCTGGGCTAATGTTGAAGAATAGATTTTGCTTCCGCTGGGGGATGATAATTGCAAGAACACCGGTAGGAGAAGATAACTCCGTTGGGAAATAACTTGGCGAATGAATTACTCTGCGGGGCGAAAGTACTCTAACGATCTTGCTGGGAAGCAATACTCTGTGGGGAGAGAGGTATTTTGTTGAAATGTTGATGGTAACTTGCTGGGGATACCATTGTTGTGTTGGAAGTGTTAATAGACCTCGCTGGGGATAAGAAGATTTCGTCGAGGACGCTCTTTCCGTGGCTTTTGGCATAGGATAACCCAGTTATATCCTGGTAAGGAAATAACTCTTTGAATAAAGCCGGGGAACGCGTTCGTGCTCTGCGAGGGATGAGCTTCCAGAATCTACTGGGGATAAGCTTCTGCTTGGGGAGATGGATTCTAACTTTCTTGGGGAACTGGATTGGACTCTCCTGGGGAAGTTTTGAACTGTATCGGAAGTGACTCCATTGAATGTTTTGATATACCGCCGGGGAACAATCTTTAGGCCAAGACTGCCGGGGATGGTTGTTAAGAATATGTGTACTGCTGGGGAATGTTGATATCTGCTGGAGGATACCCAACTTCCTTAAGATTTGATAACTTTGCTTTAGGAAGAGTGCACTGACTGCTGACTTACTCTCTAGGGAATTAAGATGCCTGGTTATGTTCTTTAGCTGAACCTACCTTGGTACCTTGGAGGACAGAATAATTAAATTGCTTAGACAACTCTTTATTGCCCCTGTTTCTAATGTTACCTGTAATTAATCCTTTGTTTCGTATGCAAATATTTATGAGTTAGCAAATTATTGTCAATGCATATATCACAAATTGAACCTTGGACGTTCTTCGCAAAACAAAACAGAAAAAGGAAAAACAATTGGCACTTTTAACTGAAAAGTATATTTGTATTGATTTTGAATGGCCTGTAAGTAGGCGTTTATATACAAGAGGCTGACGTCCTAGTAAGAGAACGCCGCCGAACCGAAGAGTTTATACAAATTTGTACAAGAGAAAATAAAACAGCTGTGTGAAATGAATGATCCCACTGGGTTTCAACTTTGCTATTGCCTTTATATCTCCGAGCGTCTCATCACTTGATGATCTTGGTTGAAGGTGAAGCTGACTGATCGATGCCGTCTGAACTTGATGTAGATATCGGATTCCGGATGCAAGGTGATCCAATGAGACATAGTATTACGCTTTATCCCTAACTTTTGCCTGGACCGCCCTTTCGGGTTTTCAGTCCACCGGGATACCCATTTTTGCCCAAGCCGCCTTTTCAGGTTTTCGACTTGTCGGGTGTACAGATTTTTTTTCATTTCATCCCTTCATTTTGCCCGAACCCTTTTGGTTCGCCGGGAAGCCCTAATTTTTGCCTAGGCATGTCAGCCTAGCGGGTCATTTTTTTGTATGCGTAGTATCTTTTTACTATGTCTGCATTGGCGGGGTGAGGAAGGTCGTCACCATCCATGTTGGTTAGAATCATGGCTCCTCCTGAGAACACATGTTTAACCACAAATGGTCCTTCGTACGTAGGGGTCCATTTGCCCCTTGGATCACTCTGAGGAAGGATGATTCGCTTGATTACCAGATCCCCAACTTGATATTCCTGTGGTCTGACCTTTTTGTTAAATGCCCTGATCATCCGTTTCTGATACGTCTGACCATGACAGATAGCAGCGAGTCTCTTTTCATCAATAAGGTTTAGCTGATCAAGTCGTGTCTGGATCCAATCATCTTCGTTCAGATTTGCATCCTTCATTATCCGGAGAGAGGGTATTTGCACTTCGATCGGTAAGACTGCCTCCATACCATAAACCAAGGAGAAAGGAGTTGCTCCGGTTCACGTCCTAGCTGAGGTACGGTATCCATGTAGAGCGAACGGTAACATCTCGTGCCAATATTTATAAGTCACTGTCATCTGTTGCACGATTTTCTTGATATTTTTATTTGCTGCTTCTACAGCCCCATTCATCTTCGGTCTGTAAGGAGAAGAATTGTGGTGCTGTATTTTGAACTGCTCGCAGAGCTCAGTGATCATCTTGTTGTTCAGATTGGTACCGTTGTCTGTAATGATCCTCTCTGGGACGCCGTACCGACAGATCAGATTATGCCGAATGAACTGTGCCACAATAGTCTTGGTTACCGTAGCGTAGGATGCTGCTTCGACCCACTTTGTAAAATAATCAATCGCCACTAGGATGAAGCGATGCCCATTAGATGCCGTAGGTTTAATCTCACCGATCATGTCTATGCCCCACATTGCAAACGGCCAAGGCGCAGTCAGAACATTCAAAGGAACTGGAGAAACATGCACCTTGTCTGCATAAATCTGGCACTTATGGCATGTCCTGGAATGTTGGTAGCAGTCAGCTTCCATTGTGGACCAGTAATACCCTGCCCGAAGGATCTTCTTTGCCATAGTGTGCCCACTGGAGTGTGTACCAAAGGTCCCTTCATGTAGCTCTTCCATGATCCTTTCTGCTTCAGTCTTATCCACACAACGCAGTAAGGTTGAATCATGGTTTCGCTTGTATAAGATGTCGTTGCTAAGGAAGAACTTTGCCGCGAACCTTCTCAGGAACTTCTTATCATTGACAGAGGCACCCTCCGGGTATTCCTGAGCTTCCAAATATCTCTTCACCTCATGGTATCAAGGCTTCTCAGTTACCAATTTAGTCTCGAGATCACAACAGTATGCCGGTTCGTCCAGTTTCCAGATGATGATCCGGGGAGCCTCATTGTCCCATTTAACTTTGAACATAGAAGACATTGTAGCTAACGCGTCCGCCAACTGATTTTCTTCTCTTGGAAAGTGTTCAAAGGTTATCTTCGTGAAGTGGGGGATCAAGGTCAATACACATTCTCTGTAAGGAATAAGATTTAGATGTTTCGTATCCCACTCTCCTTTGATCTGATTGATCACGAGAGCGGAATCTCCGAAGACACTCAGAAACTTGATCCTTAGGTCGATCGCAGCTTGAAGACCCATGATGCACGCCTCATACTCTGCCATGTTGTTGGTACAGTTGAAGCATAGTCGGGCAGTGAGCGGAGTATGAGTGCCTTGCGGTGATATGATTACAGCGCCGATACCGTTTCCCAAAGCATTAGAGGCCCCATCAAAGTGCATAGACCATCGGGATCCTTCCTCAGGTCCTTCATCCGGTCCAGGTACTTCACAATCAGTTACTATCATTATGCTTTCATCTGGAAACTCGAAGTTCATTGACTGATAGTCATCTACGGCCTGATGTGCCAAGTGGTCTGCCAATACACTTCCTTTGATGGCTTTCTGGGTTGTGTACTGAATATCGTATTCCGTCAAGATCATTTGCCATCTTGCTATTCTCCCAGACAGAGCAGGCTTTTCGAATATATACTTTATAGGATCCATCTTTGAGATCAACAAGGTAGTGTGAGTCAGCATATACTGTCTCAGCCGGCGAGCAGCCCATACCAAAGCGCAGCAAGTTTTCTCAAGCAGTGAGTATCGGGTCTCACAGTCGGTAAACTTTTTGCTAAGGTAATAAATGGCATGCTCTTTTCGGCCAGACTCGTCATGCTGCCCCAGCACACACCCCATGGAATTATCAAGTACTGTCAGGTATAGTATCAGAGGTCTCCCTTCAACCGGTGGCATAAGGATGGGTGGTTCTTGGAGATACTCTTTGATTCTGTCAAAAGCAGCCTGACATTCATCATTCCAACGTACTACCTGATCTTTCTTCAGCAGCTTGAAGATTGGCTCACAGGTAGCAGTCAGGTGTGAGATGAAGCGAGCAATGTAATTCAGGCGTCCTAAAAAGCCTCTGACTTCCTTCTCTGTCCTAGGGACTGGCATCTCTTGAATAGCTTTAACCTTGGCAGGGTCCACTTGAATACCCTTATCACTTACCACGAAGCCTAGCAACTTTCCCGATCTTACCCCGAAGGTGCACTTGTTCGGGTTCAACCTCAGCTTGTATAGTTTCAGACGGTCAAACAACTTCTGCAGATGATCTAGGTGCTCTTCCTCAGTTTGGCTTCCGTGTGTAGAAATACCATTCGAGTCAACTTTGTGCAAATACCTGCCCAACTTAAAGAGCTAGCCTCAAGAGTTTCTGAGACTTCTATGTTCATTAAGAGACACGGTCAACTTCTCAGCCTGGTTACTTCAAATCTTGATGAGCAGATGATGAGCATACTTTTCCAGTTCTTCGATCCCGTGCATCATTGCTTCACCTTTCCAGATTACCAGCTGGTACCCACCTTGGAAGAGTTCTCTCATCTATTGGGCATATCCATTCTTGAACAAGTACCCTTCAAAGATATGGAAGAAGTTCCTAGGCCAGAAGACATTGGCTCAGCTTTGCACTTGAAACGGGTTGATGTGGTATCCAATTGGGAAACTCGAAGCGGGGTCGAAGGTTTTCTAGCTAAGCTTCTGATAGACCAGGCTCAGCTATTCTGGGATGATTTGGATTTTCAGGCTTTTGAAGATATCTTGGATCTTCTTATCTATGGTTTGGTTCTCTTCCCTAATCCAGATTCCTTTGTAGATGTGAATGCGTTCAAGATTTTCCTTTCTCGCAACCCTGTGCCTACCTTGTTGGGAGATATCTTCCATGCTCTCTATACTCGTACTATGAGAAGAAGAGGGACTCTTATGTGTTGCATAATGTTGTTGTCGAGGTGGTTTATTTCTCACCTCCCTAAGTCTGTGCTGAAGAATGAAGAAGGTTTGGGTTGGTCATACAGAATAATGTCACTTGCTCATACAGATATCCTTTCGTGTTCCCGGGCTATGGAAGACACCGATGTTATTGACCGCTGTGCGGGATACTCTAATGTCCCATTGCTTGGAATCAAAGGAGGTATAACTTACAACCCTTGCATAGCGTTGTGACAATTTAGTCATGCTCAGAGATATGGTCCCCATGAGTTACTTCTCGAGGACATTGTATTTGACTATAAGGAGGATGTTAAAGAGCACCTCCGAAGGTTCATACGAGCTTGGGGCATGGTGAACAGATCTGACCCCCAAGAGTTAGGACCAAATACTTCCCTTCCTATGCAGCCTTATCTCTAATAGGTCCGAGCTCGTGCCCAAAATCTCATGATGCCTTATGAAGCCGTATTACCATTGATTGTGGAGCCCACTGATGAAGAAGGCATTCCTTACACGGTTTTCTATCCTTACATGTCCACTGATCCTGGGGAGTTACAGATGTCTTGGATTCAGCTGAGGAATGAGCGGGATACTTACCGGGAGCAGTACCATGAGCAAGAAAGGAAGATTTTGAAACTCACCAGGCAGCTCGAGGAAGAAAGAGTGATCAATGACTATATTAGCACAAAGAGGAAGCGACCATGGGACTTTTGATTTTGCTTTTTCTAGTTTTAGATTTGTTTTATTTACTTCTTTGTAAAGCCTTAAAGGCATTGTTGAACCTTCAAAGTTAAGCTAATAAAGTTTTGTTTATTTTTGGTTTGCAAATTTAAATCTCCCAAAGTCTTTGAAATCATTACATGCGCATCCCATTATCATGCACATCATCACAGGTACCCCTACAGGTTTCTCATCTTCTTTGCTGTTTATTTCAGCAGAAATGTCTTCCGATCAAGCCATCAAAGATCTTCAGGCACAGAACGCGCAGTTCCAACAGATGTTCATAGGCCTGGCTAAAGGGCAGGAGAATTTGAAGACCCTTATTCTAAAAGAGAAGAAGAAGAAGAAGAAGGTCGGTATTCTGAACATGGGTAGAAGATTCAGAGAAAGGTTGAGACAACCAGTTGATCTGACATCCTCATCCAAGGACGGGGAGAACCAAGAAAGGGAAAATGACCCTAGTCCTACAGTTTCTGACAATGATACTGATTACGATGATGAGCAATATCCTCCTGCTGAGGATAGGTACAAGCAGCTAGAAGACCGTCTAAGCGCTATGGAGATTCAGAAAATACCTGGTTTGGATTTCGGAGAATTGGGACTGGTATCGGGAGTGGTCATCCCTCATAAGTTCAAAGCTCCAGTTTTTGCCAAGTACGATGGGGTATCTTGTCCAAAACTCCATCTTCGTTCGTATGTCAGGAAAATCCAACCCCACACTGCTGATAGAAATTTGTGGGTGTATTTCTTTCAAGATATTCTGTCAGGGACTCAGCTTGAATGGTTCTACCAGTTAGAAGGAGCCAATGTCCAAAACTGGGAAGATCTGGCTGCTGCTTTCTACAAGCAGTATCAGTACAACACCGACCTTTCCCTCACTCGTACTTAGCTCCAGGGTATGTCCATGGGTACAGGTGAAGGTTTTAAGGACTATGCTCAAAAGTGGAGAGACTTGGTTAGAAGAGTCCAACTCCCTTTGTCTGATAGGGAGTTGGTTGACATGTTTCTAGGGACGCTATCTGGTCCTTTTTTCAATCACTTGATCGGCAGCTCGTCATCTGGTTTCACTGATTTGATTTTGACAGGAGAAAGAGTGGAGGCTGGCATTTGAAGTGGTAAAATACAGAAGGATGCCTCTTCGAGTTCGGTAAAGAATCCTTTTACTGGTAAGAAGGAAGCCAGTGCAGTCTATAGCCCAAGGAGCCAAAATGGATCTGAACACCATCAAACGGTAAATGCTGTAGTAATACCAAGACCCGCAGTTGCTCCACAACACAACAATCAACAAAGGGTGGAAAGACCACAACGGCAGTTTACCCGTATCAACATGACTTTGGCTGAAGTTATGCCTCGCCTGCTGAAATCCAACTTGGCGACCTTGAGAGAGGCACCCAATAATCCAAACACTAATTCTCCCAGATACAATCACAATGCACGGTGCGCCTACCATTCTGAGAGTCCAGGCCACGATACAAATGACTTCTGGGCTTTGAGAAATAAAGTACAAGATTTTCTAGAAGCTAAAGAGATTGAGTTTGACGCTTCGGAAAAGCCGAATGTTATAACTGCTCTCATGCCCAAACATGGTCGTGGAGTTAATGTTGTTGACACTGATTTGTTTGTGACCTCTGTTGAAGAAATTTCTACTCCTCTGATGACTGTTAAGAAGAATTTGCTGTTGGTCGGTTTATTTCTGGGTTATGGTGAAGGATGCCACATGTGTTCAATTCTGCCTTTCGGTTGTTGTTTACTGAAGTCAGGTGTTCAGCGCTTGATGGATAATAAAGAAATTTTGTTTGAGAAGATTATGACCATTATAACCATTTCCGCCAATCATTCTAGGGTTTCCTCGAGAAAACCTGTTAGGGTTACACCTGTTCCAAGAATTGCTCCGCTAATAATCACTGTTCCTGGTCCCATTTCGTACACCTCAGACAAGGTTGTCCCATGGAATTATGGTGCTGATGTATATTATCATGGTGTTAACCAAGATCTGAAGACTGAAGAAGATGATATTGATGTCAGTAATATTGTCGGGACTAGTAAAGTTACCCAAAGTGGAAGGGTCTTCTCTCTTGAGATTTCCCCGAAGACTATCATCAAGCCTACTGTTATTCCAACTGATGTTCCAACCAGCACTTCTGACATATCTCCTGTTCCTACTCCAGTTATTACACCTGCTACTATTCATATTCTCACTCCAGTTATCACCCCTGCTGCTGAGCCATCTGGGACTCGGGGCAAAGAAATCATAGGTGAGCCTGCCCGGACGGAGGCGCCTAGAAAAATCATTGTGGAAGCCTCTAAACAAGAAATAGAGGAAATACTGAAGATTATCAAGAAGAGCGACTACAATATGGTTGAGCAGCTGGGGAAGACCCCATCAAAGATATCCATGTTGTCCCTGCTGTTGTGTTCGGAAGCCCATACGAAGGCTTTGATTGCATTTCTCAAAACTGTGCATGTGCCGTAGGAAACTTCCGCAAATCAGTTCAAAGATTGTGTGGCTAGCCTGACTGCTGACAATGGGCTAGGTTTTTCAGATGCGGATCTGACACCTAAAGGAAGGAATCATAATGATGCTCTGCATGTCTCGATTGGGTGCAAGGGCACCACTATGGCTCATGTGTTGGTAGATACCGGGTCCTCACTGAATGTTCTGCCAAAGAAAGCATTAGACCGTCTGGATTGAGAAGGTTTGATTCTAAATCCAATTAACATTGTGGTAAGGGCTTTTAATGGATCAAAGAGAATGGTGCATGGGGAGGTGGACATCCCTGTCAAAGTGGGTTCTCATACTTTTGCGTCCACCTTCTACGTAATGGATATCAGACCATTGTATTCTTGCTTGTTGGATCGTCCTTGGATCCATAAGGCTGGGGCAGTTACTTCCACGCTCCATCAAATGCTAAAGTACCCAGTGAAGGGGAAGATTGTCACAGTGCAAGGTGAGGAAGAGTATATCGTGAGTCATCTCTATTCCTTCCGCTATGTAGAAATGGACGGGGAATTCATAGAAACTCCTTGTCAGAATTTTGAAGAGGTCCCTCAGTTCTCGGCATAAACTGAAGTTACTACCGGCAAACCTCCGTTGAAGATGGCTTCTCTCAAAGACGCCAGGGTTGTGGTTGAAGAAGGTGGGTGTACCAATTGGGGTCAGCTCCCTGATTTCACTCACAAAACTGACAAATTTGGTTTGGGCTTTACTACAGGGGCTCAAAGGGTTGTTAGGCGCGCACAAATTGGAAGACCTCCTTTACACATCAGCAATCGGGGAGTTAATGCAATTGAGGACAGTGAAGAAGATTCAGACATCGAAAGCTAGATCTACCCAACAACCAACGGAGGACTGAATAACTGGACGGCGAAGGACTTCATACATGTCTCTTTTATTCCGCAGTAATTGACTTTTGTTTTGAGATTTATAATAAACAATTTGAAACTTCATGGCCCGGTGCCTTGCCCGAGGCACCTTGGCTTTGCTTGTGAGGGATATTATTTGTCATTTCATATATCATTAATAAAGCATTCAACGTTTCTCGCATTACAAATTTTGCGTTCCTTGTTTTTCTTTTCTGTCTCTCACTTTATCAAAATAGCTATTCTCTTACACACACTCACGTATCATACTGCAAATCCATATCCACTCTGGATCCCATTGATAACGACTCTACTACTGCCAGTTATGACTTCAAAAATCTGATCAACCAAGCCGAGGACGAAGGTGAGGATGATTGTGAGGTTCCTGGAGAACTTGCTAGACTATTACTGCAGGAAGAAATGGCCATACAGCCTCATGAAGAGCCAGTTGAGTCAGTAAATTTGGGTACAGAGGAAGACAGGAAAGAGTTTAAGATAGGCGCGAATCTGGAGCCTAGTGTCAAACAACGGTTAATAAAGATGTTATGCGACTATGTTGAGATCTTCGCCTGGTCCTATGAAGACATGCCTGGTTTGGACACTGATATTATGGTACATCGCTTGTCGACTAAAGAAGACTGCCCTCCGGTAAAGCAGAAAGTCCGCCGTATATGCCCCCGAAATGTCAGAGAAAATCAAAGCAGAGGTCATGAAACAGTTCGACGCAGGATTCTTAGTTGTCACTTCTTATCCACAGTGGGTTGCCAACGTCATTCCGGTACCTAAGAAGGATTGTAAGGTACGGATGTGTGTGGACTACAGAGATCTGAACAGGGCGAGCCCCAAGGATGACTTCCCACTTCCTCACATTGATGTTGTGGTCGACAACACCGTGCAACACAATATCTTCTCCTTCATGTATGGTTTTTCTGGCTACAACCAGATCAAGATGGCTTTTGAGGACATGGAGAAGCCAACCTTCGTTACACAGTGGGGCACCTTCTGTTACAAGGTAATGCCTTTTGGGTTGAAGAATGTTGGGGCAACTTATCAGCGTGCAATGGTCGCTTTGTTCCACGATATGATTCACCACGAGATCGAGGTATATGTTGATGACATGATAGCCAGGTCCCAGACTGAGGAAGAGCACCTTGATCACCTCCAGAAACTGTTTGACAGGTTGAAGACGTACAAGCTGAGGTTGAATCCAAACAAGTGTACCTTCGGGGTAAGGTCTGGTAAGCTTCTGGGTTTCATCGTCGGTGATAAGGGTATTCAGGTGGACCCTGAAAAGGTAAAGGCCATACAAGAGATGCCAGCTCCCCGCACAAAAAAAGAAGTTAGAGGTTTTTTGGGACGCTTGAATTACATCTCCAGGTTCATTTCACATCTGACTGCTACTTGTGAGCCAATCTTCAAGCTGCTGAAGAAAGATCAAGTGGTAAAGTGGAATGATGAATTCCAGACCGCTTTCAAAAGAATTAAAGAATACCTTCAAGAAACACTAATTTTGATGCCTCCAGTTGAAGGAAGACCTTTGATTTTATACTTGACAGTGCTAGACAATTCAATGGGGTGTGTGCTGGGGCAGCATGACGAGTCTGGCCGAAAAGAGCATGCCATTTACTACCTTAGCAAAAAGATTACCGACTATGAGACCCGATACTCATTGCTCGAGAAAACTTATCGCACTTTGGCATGGGATGCTCGCCGGCTGAGACAGTATATGCTGACTCACACCACTTTGTTGATATCAAAGATGGATCCGATCAAGTATATTTTTGAGAAGCCCCTAACTCCGGAAGGATAGCAAGATGGAAGATGATCTTAACTGAGTACGACATCTAATACACGACCCAAAAAGTAATCAAAGGGAGTGTATTGGAGGATCATTTGGCGCATCAGGCCGTGGATGACTACCAGTCCATGAATTTCGAGTTCCCAGATGAGAATATTATGTTGGTAACCGACTACGAAGAACCTGGACCGGATGAAGGACCCAAGGAGGGATCCCGATGGTCTATGTATTTTGATGGAGCCTCAAACTCACTGGGTAATGGAATTGGCGCTGTAATTGTATCTCCAGAGGGCTGTCATACTTCGTTCACCGCCCGATTATGTTTCAACTGCACCAATAATATGGAGGAGTATGAAGCGTGTATCATGGGTCTTCGAGCTGCTATTGACCTGAGGATTAAGTTCTTGAGTGTATTTAGAGATTCCGCTCTGGTGATAAGTCAGATCAAGGGCGAGTGGGATATGAAGCACCCGAATCTTATTCCTTACAAAGAGTACGTACTGACATTGCTCCCACACTTTGAGGAGATAACCTTTGAACATTTCCCACGAGAAGAGAACCAGTTGGCGGACGCGCTAGCTACCATGTCTTCTATGTTCAAAGTTAGGTGAGACAATGAAGCTCCCCAGATTACCATTGAGAGGTTGGATGAACCTGCACACTTCTGTGAGATCGACACCGAAGAAGTGGCAGACAAACCCTGGTTTCACGAAGTCAAAAGGTATCTTGAGGTTCAGGAGTACCCCGAGGGGGCATCCGTTAATGATAAGAAGTTTCTGAGAAGTTTCACTGCAAAGTTCTTCATCAGTAATGGAATTCTCTATAAGCGTAACCATGATTCAACCTTACTGCAATGTGTAGACAAGAGCGAGGCAGAAAGGATCATGGAAGAGCTACATAAAGGCACCTTAGAACTCATTCCAGTGCATATACCATGGCGAAGAAAATCCTACGGGAAGGATACTACTGGTCCACTATGGAAGCCGATTGTTATCAGCATTCTCGAACATGTCATAAGTACCAAGTCTATGTTGATAAGGTGCATGTACCTCTGGTTCCCCTGAATGTTTTAACAGCTCCGTGGCCCTTTTCAATGTGGGGCATCGACATGATCAGCGAGATCAGGCCTACTGCGTCTAGCGGGCATCGCTTCATTCTGGTAGCCATTGATTACTTTACAAAGTGGGTTAAGGCAGCTTCCTTTGCTACAGTAACCAAGAACGTCGTGGCGCGGTTTATCCGACACAATCTGATCTGTCGATATGGAGTACCAGAGAGGATTATTACCGACAATGGCACAAATCTCAATAACACAATGATCACCGAGCTCTGCAAACAGTTCAGGATACAACATCATAACTCTTCTCCCTACCGGACGAAGATGAATAGGGCTGTTGAAGCAGCTAACAAGAACATCAAGAAGATTGTGCAGAAGATGACGGTGACATACAAGGACTGGCACGAGATTTTACCGTTCGCTCTTCATGGGTACCGTACCTCAACACAAACGTCGACAGGGGCAACACCATACTCTCTGGTATATGGCATGGAGGCAGTCCTACCCATCGAAGTCCAGATACCCTCTCTCAGGATTATGAAGGATGCGGATTTGAACGAAGACGACTGGATCCAAACCCGGCTTGATCAGCTGAACCTAATCGATGAAAAGAGGCTTACTACTATTTGTCATGGTCAGACGTATCAAAAGCGAATGATCAAGGCTTTTAACAAGAAAGTCAGACGTCAAGAATATCAAGTCGGGGATCTAGTGATCAAACGCATCATACTACCGCAAGGTGATCCCAGGGGCAAATGGACCCCCACATATGAAGGGCCATTTGTGGTTAAGAACATTTTCTCGGGAGGAGCTATGATTCTAACCACCATGGATGGTGACGACCTTCCTCACCTTGTCAATGCAGACATAGTGAAAAGATACTACGCATAATCAAAGACCTGCTAGGTTGACTCGCCTAGGCAAAAATAAGGGCTTCCTGGCGAACCAAAAGGGTTCGGGCAAAAGTAAGGGATGAAAATGAAGAAAAAAAATTGTACACCCGGCAAGTCGAAAACCTGAAAAGGCGACTTGGGCAAAAAAAGGGTATCCCGGTGGACTGAAAACGCGAAAGGGCGGTCCAGGCAAAAATTAGGGATCAAAGCGTAACACTATGTCTCATTGGATCATCTCGCAACCAGACCTCGCTATCGACTATCAAGCTCGGACAACGCTAATCAATCTGATCCACCTTCGGCCAACCAGCAAAGTGATGATATGCTTGAAGATATAAAGGCAATAGTAGAGTTGGAACCCAATGGGATTGTTTCACATAGCTGTTTTTTATTTCTGTTACACAAATTGTAATTTCTATCTTTCGGCGGTGTTCTCTTACTAGGACGTCAGCCTCTTTGTATAAAACGCATATTATAGGCCAACTTTCAAAATCAATACAATTCATTTTCACAAGAAATTTCAAATTTGTTTTTTTTTTTGCAAGAGCGTCCAATGATTCATTTTTGATATATGCATTTGAAAATAATTGCTGCTCATAAATATTTACATAAGAAACAAAAGACGATTACTCGTAATTCCAGGAACCGGGACAAACAAGAAGTGCCCAAGCCCTACAGTTACTCTGCCCATCAGGTACAGGGACAGAGCCAGCTGGAGAACAATGAGTAGTGGTACATACACTCTCCACAGGGTAAAAAGTATCTAAAGACAGATGTCAGCTTCCCCGAGCAGGATATAACTCTCCCTTACTAAATTTCACAATCGCGAGTGAGTCGGTAAATTTTTCCCCAAGCAGAGTTTATTTCTCTCACAGGCAGAAATCCAATCCCTGACAGAATTCATTATCACCAGCAGTGGAAATTCATCCCCAGCTGAGTTATCTCTCCAGGACAGCAAATCTATCAATAGAGTATCTCCTCTCCAATAGAGTTATTCCCCATAGAGTTATCCTCAGACAGGGTCTCTTCCGGCAAAATATTCGCCAGCCAAGTGGCAAATCCCCAGCATAGTCATCGTTGTTCACCATCCCCAACATAAGCGGAGGACCTATGGTTTTTTTGGCAGTCAAGAATACCATTTCTCATACTCTCCAAATAGCAGTCATAGATTCATTTTCCCGGACTCAGTTTATTACGTCAGGATTTCATGTTCATACATTATGACATGTGCATACATCACGTATAACATAGTCTCATTTATTTTGAGAACGTCACCATACAATGCATCTCATGCATCGCGCATAACTAACCATGTATTTCTTTCAGGAAGGACAATTATAATCAACAATTTCCAGCAGGTCCATGATCAACACTCGAAGCTAAACAGAGTAATCATCGGCACGATAAAAGCAAACTTACCTAGGTTCCCTCTGCAGTTTTACCCAAACTCATATCAAAGTAACCCTACTATCCAGGTTCCTTCTTATATCCCTACTATCCAGGCTTTCATATCAAAGTAACCCTACTATCCAGGTTCCTTCTCATAGCCCTACTATTCAGGCTTTCATATCGAAGTAACCCTACTATCCAGGTTCCTTCTCATAGCCCTACTACTCCAGCTTTCATATCGAAGTAACCCTACTATCCAGGTTCCTTCTCATAGCCCTACTATCCAGGCTTTCATATTGAAGTGACCCTACTATCCAGGTTCCTTCTCATAGCCCTACTATCCAGGATTTCATATCGAAGTAACCCTACTATCCAGGTTCCTTCTCATAGCCCTATTATCCAGGCTTTCATATCAAAGTAACCCTACTATCCAGGTTCCTTCTCATAGCCCTACTACCCCGGCTTTCATATCGAAGTAGCCCTACTATCCAGGTTCCTTCTCACATCTCTACTATCCAGGCTTTCATATTGAAGTAACCCTACTATCCAGGTTCCTTCTCACAGCCCTACTATCCAGGCTTTCATATCGAAGTAACCCTACCATCCAGGTTCCTTCTCACAGCCCTACTATCCAGGCTTTCATATCAAGGCAACCCTACTATCCAGGTTCCTCCTCATAACCTTACTATTCATATTCTTCCTCTCTTATCCCCAGACAGCAGTCCACAAAACTGTAAGACCGGGACCCAATCACACACGATTGGTTTCACATTTCCCCAGAAAGTCGCGGTGCAGCATATACCCCGACCAGACACACAGTTCACTTCCGCTTCCCAAACCGGAATTATTCCCCAGTAGAGTAACGGATAACTGAATCTCCTAAAACTCTATTTCTCTCAAGACAGAGAACAACATTCCCCAACAAAGTCCTCCTCAATAACAGGTATGCAGGCTCTCGCAAATGAATCTCCTGTACGATCGACACTTCTTCGGATGGCATCTTTAAGCCCATCTCCGACAATTCTCTAAGCAACTACCAAATTGCATCTATAAGCCTATTCCCGATATCACAAATCAAATCACTTCATGCGGGTGCAAATTTCTGGGCACTCTAGTGTTCAATCATCTTCCACCTTCATATCACGAAAGACCAACGAGTCAATCTACATCCTCAGGTTTAAGAAGATTGAACAGGGGCAGCTGTTGTACCCCAAAATTTTCCCTCCCATATTTCTCAACAAATGTCATGTGAGGTCCCCAAATTGCTCAAGGAAGTTCAAGAGTTGACCAGACAAACTCTCTCCTAAGGTAGTATACCTCAAATTAGGGTTTCATTTTGCATCAAGATTCTTGAGTAAAAAGGATCCCAAATGCTCACCATTGTCCTAATATCTTCTCAAGATCATCCAAGTCAAGTTTCAAGCCTTGCAAAAAAAGTTTGCTCAATCAATTACTCAAAAGGCCTGAAAATCAATTATACTAGGTCAAAAGTCAACTGTGGTCCACATACTGTCAAACTTCAAGATTTTTGGTAAAACATCCTCATTTTGAAGTATTATTCGTCATTTGATCAAGGTTTGATCATGATTCCTCAAGGATTGCTCACAATTCATCAAAACCCAAAAGTTGCTAAATTAGGGTTTTGCAAGAAAAGTCAACTCAACTTTGACCAAGCATAACTTTCTCATATTTTATCATAAATGACCCATCCAAAGCTCATTTTGAATAGGATGCAATTTCATACAATTAATATTCAGCTCCCAAGTTCAAAATATGCACTCACGAAAAAATATGAATTTTGACATTATAGGTCATTTTAGAAAGTCAACAAAAACACCTTTTGGGTCAAAGCTTCATACATGAACATGGTAGACTCAATTGATATGAGACCAAAAGGGTTGCTTAGAGGACATCCTAAGATTTCTAAAAAGTCCAAGAACACCTCTCTAGGGTCAAATTTTAGAGAGTTATGCATGGGCCAAGTAGACCATTTTTGCAAAATTGCCAAAAGTCAAATGTGCTCAAATTTGCATTTTTTGCTAAATGGATCCAACTTTTTATGCTTGCACCTCAATTACAATGTGGTCCAAGACCCATAAAACCATCCATGCATTGTTGTCTTATTTATTTGATTTATTTTGGTTTCAATCATTAGAAAAATCAAATTAAATTAGATAAATAATGTGAATTTGATTTTTGCATTGGATGATGGATCAAATATGCTGAAAATAGACAAGGAAATAGTGTCATGCTATGAAAGGGAAGGAAATATTTGAAAATAAACAGATTTGAAGCAAAATTGAAAATTTCATATCTCTTTGGATTTGCTCCAAGAATGTTAACCTATTGGTGGCCTCACACATAAGTAAAGGATTCAAACCCTAAAGAAAGAAAGAGAACACGCAGCCTGCCTTAAGGGAGAAGTTTCTCAAAATTCAAAGAAGTGGTGTAATCTTCAAACGCTCAAGCCAACCCTTTTCCCTCGATTCCAATCACTCCATCATCATTCTGAGATTCCCAGGAGTGAAACCAGACCATTTTCAAAGCCTGTAGCATCCTTAAATCAGCAGATCCGTATCTCACCATTGGTAAAACTTCTTTGACTTCAAACTCGCGCAATACTTGATGTAAATTCATATTGATCATACACATGTGTTTCTACTAATGTTTATGTGTGTTTGGATGTATCACATGCGAAGCTAATGCCCAGGATCACGTTATGCCATTGTTGACCGTGGTTAGGGTTCCAAGTTTGAATCTAGTGATGCATAAGGAATTAGTTAATTTAGAGGCCAAAATCGTGATCAGGGGATCTTTTTAAGACAGTTGGCATCATTTGTTTTTCAGTTTGGCTAATATTTTCAGGTGACCCACCGGAGAAGACGGTGGAAACCACCGGCTCCGGTGGTTGAATTGACCGGTCTTCGGTCAACCAGCTTGCATGGCTGTTTCTTATGATCCCATTGGTTGGATTAAACGATGGCTTTCGTTCACCCTATCTGATTGGCCCATGCTTGCTGACGCGTGCAATTATTTGCTGATCTGAATCTAGAACCTTGTTTTCCTTTATGGTTTATTTATTTCATTAATATTACGACTAACGTTCCAGCACAGTTGGCAAGAGGGAAAATCTATAAGGTACACGTCCTGGGTTCGACCCCAGGCGTGTTACTTTTACATTTTTCTGATATTCTCTATAGGTTCCAGTGTGTCACGCCCTATGAAGTCCACCATGTGCCATCAAGATCCAGCCATCAAACGTCTCTCCAGCCAGATCCAATGCCCTTCCATTGAAGGCCCACCATGTACCCCAAGTCAACGTGCGCATCAGATCTGGAAAAGTCAAGCAGGCCTTAGCTTTATTGGGCCCAGAAATTCAAGTTCCACCCCCAGAATTGTTAATGATGCCAGGCCCATCTTCTCTTTTTTCTTATTTTTTATTTAATTCTTTTAATTTTCCTTTAATTATTTTAATTGACAATTAATTACCTTTTTCATAAAATCATAAAATCAAGAAATCAAAAAATTAGGATCAGTTTTTTTTATTATTATAAAAATTAATTTAATTTAGTTTAACTTAGGAAAATTGTAATTTATTTTCACAATTAAAATTAAAATAGAAAATTAGGTTATCTCTTGATTTAATTTTATTTTCTCTTTTTCTCAAATAAACAAAAACACAAAAAATAGGTTTTTAGAATAATTTATTTATTTTTTCCTTAAATTAAAATTAATCAGAATTAGGATTTTCTTTTTCTTTTTAATTTTGTCATTATTTTCTTAAATAACAAAAACATGACAAAAACATTTTTAATCGCGAATAGGTCTAGTCTAGGGTCAAAACCCTAGTTGTCTCGTATTTAATTCATCGCGCGCGTGTTAATTATTTTTGCCAATATTTTTGTAACTGTTCATGGTTTGTAATAGTTTAATTTATGGTTTTTTACTTATCGCTCTTTTTCCTGGGTTTTTGGCTATGTAATTAATCCCCCTCCCCGAAGCCTTGTAATAGCGTAGATTTAATTTCTCGCACTTTTAATTCCCGCAAATACTTAACTGTTTAGATGTATGCTAATAGGATTGTATGGCAAGAATGCATGACAAATTAACACAGTTAGAAAACCCTAATATGCAAAGATTAAATAACTGAAAACAGATCACTCGCACATATCACTCTTAGGGTATACTCTCACTTCGGTTGCCTTCGGTAAACGATCATTAAGCATAGAGTGTCTTAGTGGTTTCCCTCCTTTCTAAAAAAGATCAAACGTCCTGTTCGAATGTTGCCTCGGAAATGTTGCTTCGAATCTGATCTTAAGACTCTAGGGTTATTAATAAAACGTCCTAACATTGCTCTAATGATCGTACGTCCCTTTCGAATTGACCCTTACAAACTCCAACGACAGTGCTACCTATTTCTCAATAGTAGGATAGCGCTGTCTAAAGGAAACAAGAATATAAACGATCTTTTTTCGAGTAGGTAGATGCTAGTAGGTACTTTCTCAAACAAACTTTTCACACTCACACATTTCAAAACAATTTTCAAAACAACTTTGTCACATCCTTGAGGACTGATACAAGGGTTATCATAAAGTAAAACATTTTCAAAACAAAGCACATATACAAGAAATTTAAAAAGATGAGCAAGTACCTAAGAGCCCATGGAAAACCATGGATAGAAAGGGTGCTAACACCTTCCCTTTCTATAATCTACCCCCCGTACTCAGAAATATCTCGAAAAAGGATTTTTTTCTGTACTTTTTTCCTTTCCAATTGAATGAAATAAAAGTCAGTGGCGACTCTTGCTTACAGCGACATTTTGCGAACACAAAACGCAAAATGCAAACCAGCATTTTAAATAGTCGGTTATGCCACCGTATCACAGTTGTAATATTATTTAGATTTAATTTCTTACAATATTCCCCATTTGTAATTTGTATACCCCCTCCCCCAAATGATGTAATAGCGTAGTAACTTTAAATTCCGCGATTTATCGCTTTATATACAAATGCTAGTAATTAGGGTTTTGTATGGAAAGACTAAAACCAACAAATAGCAAACCCTAATCAAAGACAAATCAAGCATGAAAATCAATCCACTTGCACACAAACACCCCTAGGGTAAATCCACTTTGTTGCCTTACAAAAATAGCCATATTATGCATGTGAGGCATCTTAGCAAAAACAACCAAAATACAAGATCATAGTCCCTCGATGACGCTATCTATGTTTCCTTTCAAAATGATCTTAGTCCCTAAAGAAAAATTCTAAGATATCTTGCAACATTGTTAATCATGGTTATACGATGACCCACGCCCATCCTTTTTACATCCAAAGATAGGGTTACTTACCAAATCAATGGTAAGATAACAATGTCAAAGGAAAGAGGAAATGAATATGAAAGACTTTTGAGTAGGTAGATTACTCCTAGTTACTTGCTAATATTCAAAACCAAAACATCCTTGCTATTTTCAAAAACAAACACCAACACTTTCAAAACATCTTACAAACTTGAAAGCATTTTCAAAAAGTAAAAGCACTTTGTATACATTCTTACGAACGAGAATCATGACAAAGTTTGCCTAGACAAAGGCCTCTTTACAAAATACTTTCAAAAAACCACACAAAGCATATTTTCAAACAAAAAGCAAGTGATCTAGCAAGTAACTAAGAGCCCATGGAAAACCATTGATAACAAGGGTGCTAATACCTTCCCTTTTATAATCTACCCCCCGAACTCAAGAAAACATCTCTAAAGGTCTTTCCTGTGCTTTTTCACCTTTCCTTTTGGATAAAAGAAAAGTCGGTGGCGACTCTTGCTAACCGTGACATTTGCGATCAAACGCAAAACACCAAAGTCAGTTCTCCCACCATATCACAGAACTGGCGACTCTGCGGGGGAAGTATTTAAAAGTGGGGTTACCTTAGGATTAGATCACATTTATTTGCTTTCATTGTTTGACTTGTATGCTTTACACTTTGGTTCTTCGTTTGGGTTTGAATCCTCTACCGGATTTAGGATGCTTATAGGTAAGTAGTAATACGTTGTGGAAACTGTGTGGGGTATACTGACATGGTCTAAGCAATAGCTATGTTAGTGTGACATATTTGTGGGTACAGGTATCCCTTGAGTAGTCAAGGAGAATACGGGGCCGCTGAGTGATGTCATGAAGCACTAACGAACTTTTAGAACCTTTACTTGACCAACTTGGCCATTAGGACATAGTGAGATGGCCGGATTTGGTGTAGTCCGAAGTTAGTAGATACTCGATACTACACTCATTGAGGTTTGGTTTTTTGGGATATTCCGGTCGCCATTAAAGAAGCTTACGCTGAAATAATGCCCAAAGAGACAAATCATTGATATTGAGCTCCTTAGAACCTGGTTACTATTACTAGGACAGGTTTGAGCCAACTAAACTTTAAGAGGGTACTTACCTATGAGACTCCATGCAAGCCTAAACCTAAGGACTTGTTTTCTTTGTTTGTATATATATATACTTGTACATAACATCATAAACATCATAACACCAGACTCATATTCACTAACCATTTCAAGGATCTTGGGATTTATCTTTGTTCTGTTTTGTAGAACATGGGTTCTATTTGCAGGAAAACCATTCAAGTCAAACTTGTAAGGATCCCTCCTCAACTTAAAGAGCTAGCATCAAGGGCATCTGAAAACTCTCCATTTACCGAGAGACATGGTCGCCTACTAAACTCGGTCACCTTCAACACTGATGAGGACATGATGAAGGTGCTCTTCCAGTTCTTTGATCTTCTACGTCATTGCTTCACATTTCCCGATTATCAACTTGTGCCAACTTTGGAAGAACTCTCCCAACTCTTGAGGATTCCCATTCTCAATCAACTACCTTTCAATGGTACAGAAATAGATCCAAAGCCAGAGGAGACTTCTCAAGCTCTACACTTGCAACCATCTGATATCACAACTAATTGGGAAACAAGGAGTGGTGTCAAGGGTTTCCTAGCAAAGTTCTTGTTTGAGAAAGCCCAAAACTGTTGGAACTCTTTGGATTTGCAAGCTTTTGAGGAAATTGTGGCTCTTCTCATCTATGGGATGGTTTTGTTTCCAAATCCTGACCAACTCATAGATGTGAACACCGTCAAAATCTTCATGTCTCATAACCCGGTGCCTACATTGCTAGGGGACATCCTACATTCCTTTCACACTCGCACTATGAGGAAAAGAGGTATCCTTATGTGTTGTACTCCTCTCTTGGAAAGATGGTTCATTTCATATCTTCCCCAATCTATATTGAAGAACGAGCAAGGTTCAAGATGGTCACATAGGTTGGTGAAGCCCAAACATTCAGACATTCATTGGTGTTCCCAATCTATAGAGAATGTTACTATTATCGACCGTTGTGGAGAATTCCCTAATGTCCCTTTACTTGGCATTAGAGTAGGTATCACCTACAACCCATGCTTAGCCTTAAGATAGTTTTGTTATTCCCGAAGGGATGACCCACATGAGATGCTTATTCAAGGTTTGGTATTTGACTACGAGAACGACGATCAAGGTCATCGCCAGAGATTTATCTAAGCTTGAAGGATATTGAACAAGGTAGATAGCAAGACATTGGGGCATAAGAACTCCATCCCTCTTGAACCTTACCTCAAATGGGTACGAGCTCGTGCTCAAAGTCTTATAATGCCTTACCCCTCCATTCTCCTGGTAATCATAGAGCCTGTTGTGGAAGGAGATGTTTCATACACTATCCTGCATACTGACATGCCCACCTCTCTTGAAGACCTACAAAGGGATTGGATACAGCTTAAGGGGGAGCGAGACACTTTCGAGGCCCAATTCTACGCCAGCGAGAAGAAGGTTTTGGAACTCACTAAGCAACTTCATGAGGAGCGGAACTTGAACGCCTACATCGCACCAAAGAGGATGCGTACAACTTTTTTATCTTAGAGATTTTTGTAAACCCAAAAGAGGCATGATGTACTCAAGCTTTGATTTATTAATATAACGTGTGTTCCTTTTAGTTTAAAGCAAATTTAAATCTCTAATTTCCTTGAAATTATTACATACACATCTACCATTCATCATAACATAAGCAGGTTTCTTACAACAAGTCTCCTCATCTTTATACTGTTTATTTCAGTAAGATGGATCTCGAGCAGACAGTAAAAGACCTTCAGGCGCAGAATTCCCAGTTTCAACAGATGTTCTTGACTCTAGCCAAAGGACAAGAGGATCTGAAAACTTTGCTGGTTAAAGAAAAGAAAAAGAAAGCAAAGAAAATAACCGGAGTTCTGAATATGGGAAGAAGGTTCCAAGGACAAGCCAGACGGACCCTAGACTTTTCAACGTCATCTGGTGAAAAGGATAATCAAGAAGTGAAAGGCAAGGAAGCGGTTGTCCAGCCAGAATCTGAGGAGGAAGAAGAAGAAGATTACTCTGAAGAGCAATATCCCCCGGTCGATGACAAATACAAACATCTGGAAGAACGTCTAAGTGCAATGGAAATTCAGAAAGTTCCCGGGCTGGACTTTGAGGAGTTGGGTTTAGTGTCTGGGATTGTTATTCCACCAAAATTCAAGGCACCGGTGTTTTCTAAATACGACAGGGTCTCGTGTCCCAAGATGCATCTCCGGTCTTATGTGAGGAAGATACAGCCTCACACTGCTGACAGAGATTTGTGGGTCTACTTCTTTCAAGACAGTCTATCCGGGACTCAGCTAGATTGATTCTATCAACTAAAAAGGGCCAATATCCATAATTGGGAAGACCTTGCCACTGCTTTCTATAAACAATATCAGTACAACGCAGATCTTTCTCCCACTCCTACTCAACTCCAGAGTATGGCTATGGTTTCAAGTGAAGGTTTCAAAGACTACGCTCAGAAATGGAGGGACTTATCAGGAAGAGTACAGCCTCCCCCTTTCTGAAAGAGAGTTAGTAGACATGTTTTTGGGTATCCTTTCCGATCCTTTCTTCAATCATCTAATTGGAAGCTCCTCATCAGGCTTCACTAAATTAATCTTGACCGGAGAAAGAGTGGAAGCTGGGATCAAGAGTGGGAAGATTCAAAAAGACACATCCTCTGTTGCTGTAAGAAAACCATTTATCGGGAAGAAAGAAGTCGTTGTTGTGTATCCTCAAAGGAATCAAGAAAGAACTGAACATCGTCCAATGGTGGGGGCTGTCATGATCCCTAAACCTACGCCTACTCAACAAAGGAGCAACCAACCTAGAACAGAAATACCAGTAAGATAATTTACCCGGATTAATATGACACTATCTCAAATCCTGCCACATTTGTTGAGATATAATCTAGTAACTTTGAAATAAGCTCCGAAGAATCCTAACACAACCTCTCCTCATTACCATCCTAATGCTCGTTGTGCATACCATTCAGAAAGTCCAGGCCATGATACCAACAACTGTTCGGCTTTAAAAAACAAGGTGCAAGACCTTCTTGAAGCAAAAGAAATTGAATTCGATGCTCCTGAGATCCCAAATGTTATCATCGCTCCTATGCCCAAGCATGGCCGTGATGTTAACAATGTTGAAGATGATATGTTTGTTACTGTTGTTGATGAACTTTTTACTCCTCTCCTGACTGTCAAGAAGAATCTATTGAGGGTCGGTTTATTTCCGGACTGTGACAAAATCTGCCACCTCTGCTTATCCCTACCAACTGGCTGTCATTTATTGAAAGCAGGTGTTCAACGCCTAATGGATGACAAAGAGATTTTGTTTGAGAAGACTCCTGTTCCAACCATTTCTTACAATGATGTTTCAATAGTAATAATTTCCGCCAATCCTTCCAGGGTCTCCACCAAAAGACCCGTTAGGATTACATCAATTCCTAAAGGTGCTCCAATGATAATTACTATGCCTGGACCAATCCCGTACTCATCAGATAAAACTGTCCCATGGAATTATGGGGGCGACGTCTACTATCACGGCGTCAAACAGGATTGGTCGGCTGTTGAAGACTCAATTTTTGAGAAGAATGACCCAGACATCAATAACATTGCGGGAACCAGCAAGATAACCCGGAGTGGCAGAGTATTCTCCCTAGAGATTTCTCCTCCAAAAACTGTGACCGGTCCAGTGATCATCCTTGTTCCTGTTCCTGTTGACACTACTACTACTACAGTTCCTACAGTTACACCTGCTGATACTCCTACCACTGAGTCGACCAAGACTCGGGGAAAAGGAATTATGGTTGAGCCTGTCCGGATGAAGGCGCAATCAGTATCTATCCCTGAGGCCTCCCAAAAGGAGATGGAATAAATTCTGAAAATTATAAAGAGAAGCGACTACAACATAGTCGAACAGCTAGGGAAGACTTCGTCAAAGATTTCCATGCTAGCTTTATTGTTGTGCTCCGAGGCTCATGTGAAGGTCTTGGTGAAATTTCTTAAAACTGCCCATGTACCACAAGAAACCTCTACCGATCAGTTCCAAGACTGCATGGCCAGTCTAACCGCTGACAATGGTTTAAGCTTTTTTGATGCTGACTTGACACCTAGAGGGAGGAAGCACAACGAGGCATTGCATGTCTCTGTCGAATGAAGGGGCACAACTTTGGCCCATGTCTTGGTTGATATTGGTTCGTATTTAAATGTGCTGCCTAAGAAGGCTCTTGATAGACTCTACTGTGAAAGTTTGACCTTAAAACCCAGTAATATAGTGGTAAGGGCCTTCGACGGTTCAAAGAGAATGGTGCATGGGGAGGTGGACATCCCCATAAAAGTTAGAACCCAAACCTTTGATTCAACTTTTTATGTGATGGACATTCGCCCTTCCTACTCCTGCTTATTGGGCCGACCATGGATTCATAATGTTGGTGTTGTTACCTCTACATTACATGAAATGCTGAAATATTCGACCGAGGGGAAAATCATTATTGTCCATGGAGAAGAGGAATATATGGTCAGTCACTTAAACTCCTTAAAATACGTGGAATTGGTTGGTGAATTCATTGAAACTCCATTTCATCATTTCGAGGAAGTCCCACAAACTGTGGCAGTAACCAAGGTTGTTTCCCAAGTCCCAAAGATTATAAGACCTCCTCTAAAGATGCCTTCTCTGAAGGATGTCATGGTCGTGATCGAAGAAGGTGGGTGTATTATTTGGGGCCAACTCCTGGATATCCCTTACAAATATGACAAATTTGGTTTGGGTTTCACTTCAGGTGCCCAGAAAGTTGTACGATGTGCTCGTGTTAGGGGACCACCCTTGAAGATCAGCAACCACGGAGTCAACGCAGTGGAGGATGATGAGGACAGCTATGACCTGGAGGAATGGATTTTCCCAACTGTCAATGGAGGACTCAGTAACTGGGAAGCTAAAGATTTTGTTCTAATTACTTTTATCCAACAGTAATTGTCTTTAATTTTTTTCGGACCTGTAATAATTAAACAATTCAGACTTTTAAAACCTTGTGTCTTACCCGAGGCACAATGGTCCATTTGTAAGGGTTGTTACCTCATTTTCATATGTCATCAATGAATCATGGACGTTTTTGCATACAAATTTGTGCTCTTTGTCTTTCTTTTTACATTTTTATTTCTTTCAAAGATAGCTATACTCTTACACACACTCACATTCAAAATGTAGATCTACATCCATTCGGGATCCCATGGGTAACGATTCTGCTACGGCTTTCTATGACTCTGAAAATATAAACTACCAAGCCAAAGAAGAAGGTGAGGAAGATTGTGAAGTTCCAGGGGAACTTTCTAGGTTATTACAACAAGAAGAGAGGACCATACAGCCCCACAAAGAACCAGTGGACACAGTTAACCTAGGTAAGGAAGAGGACAAGAAAGAAGTCAAGGTGGGTGCCAATCTGGAACCCAGTGTCAAGAAGCGTCTGATTCAGTTTCTACATGATTATGTCGAGGTATTTTCCTGGAGTGATCGGTGGAAATAGAACTGACTGTTTTGAAATGTTGGTTCGCGTTTGCGTTTCGCAAAATGTCGCGGTAAGCAAGAGTCGCCACCGTCTTTTATTTTCTCCAACAAGGAAAGGACAAAAGCACAGAAAAATTCCTTTTCGAGATGTTTCTCGGGTTCGGGAGGTAGATTATAGAAAGGGAAGGTGTTAGCACCCTTTCTATCCGTGGTTATCCACGGGCTCTTAGGTACTTGATCACTATGTTTTCAAAAGTAATGCTTTTCTTGTGTTTGTGGGTTTTGAAAAAAAAGTTTGTTTGAAAACTTTGATTTAACTCTTGTATTTGTCCTCAAGAGTGTATGAAGTGTTTATTTGAAAACTTTTGTCAGAAAAGTGTAAGTGCGAAAAGTTGTTTTTGTTTTGAAAGAGCAAGTATCTAAGAACCTCTACCTACTCAAAAGAAATTAAGTTGTGTAAATGTCCTTTAGACAGTACTATCCCACTATTGAGAAGTAGGTAGCACCGTCGTTGGAGTTATTCGGGTCAATTCGATTATAGGGACATGTGTGGTCACCAAAGCAATAGTAGGACGCCTTAGCGGTAACCCTAATGTCCTAGATCCTTTTTATCTGAGGCAACCGATTCGAGGCAATTGGATCTTTAGACAGAAGGGCGACCTCTAAAACACCCTATACTCAATGACCACGTCGAGGCAACCAAGTGAGGCGTACCCTAGGAGTGGCATGTGCGAGTGTGTCAGGTTTCAATTAAATTATCTTTGCACATGTCATGGTGAGCTACGTTTTGATTTTATTTTGAGAACAAGTCTTGTCATGCATAGCAGTTAATAGTTGTGCGGAAAGTAAATTGCGGAAAGTAAATCTACGCTATTACAAGGCGTCGGGTATTTACATCGCCAAAAACAACCCTTGAAAAATAAATGTGGGAAAAAAAATGAAAGCGATAAAAAGTCCTAATTACGCTATTACATCCTCGGAGCAATTACATAAATATGATCAAAAATAATATGCGCGAAAAGAAATTAAATCGGAGAAGTCCTTAGGGTTTTGACCCTTGTTGTGAAAGAAAGAAATTTTGGTCCTTTTTGCATTTAATTAAATCTAATTCTAATTAACTAAATAAAAGAAATATTTTTTAAGTTTTTAATGTTTTTAATGAAAATAAAATAAAATAGTCAAATATATTAATTAACCTAATTCTACATGGATTTTATTTATTGTGAAAAAAAGTTAAAGTTGACCTTACTTAACCAAATTAATCTATGTTAGAATTTATTTACAAAAATAATAAATTAATAGTGAAATTAATAAATAATAAGAATAATAATAATATTTTAATTTTCTGAATTTATTATGAAAATAATAATTATGTTAATTAAATAATAATAATAATAATAATAATAATAATAATAGTTAGTAAAACAATTAAATAGAAATTAAAATGTAAAAGAAAAAGAATAAAGAAACCAGGGGGTGTTGGGCCATTAGGAGGTGTTGATTGCAATTTATGGCCCACTAAGCTCAAGCCCTTTTGACTTTCTGACTCCTCCACGCGCATGGTTGACTGGGAATACCATGGTCCTTCATCCTATGGCCATTAGATCTGTGCCCATAGCCACTTGGCGCGTTGTTGTGTGGAGTGCAAGGTAGAATGCTTTTGGAAGCCTGCATATGATCTTGTTAAGAAAAATAATAGAAGTGTTTTGGGGGACCTAGGATTCGAACCCAGGTCCCAATGGTTACCATCCAGTGCATCAACCACTACGCCCTTTGCCTGCGTTTGTTAATATAATGACAAGTGAATATAATATATAAAAAATAACAATTATGCTGGAAACAACAAAATCACGCGCGCTATTTTAAACCACCCAATGGTAAACCACCACCTCATCATCTTCTTCGCTGATGCCTGTAAAAAAACAAATAGACAGCGGGGGTTTTTAACCCCCGCAATATATCATGAGGAAAAATAACGATTAGGCCTGTGTTCTATATAAATATTTCACGAGGATGGCTTTGTGTTCGTCTGGTCTCAACGAGTTCAACCATATGCCTTAAAGGTTCTAATTTTTCCTGGGCTGCAAAGCCCTAATTTGAGAACTCGTGAACCCTAAAATTCGTCAATGGCAATTTGTGATTCTGTGTGTTTCAATGCAATTAAACTATATCATTAGCTTTGTACAGTTCCTATTAACACAAAACAATCAACAAAATATGTCAAATGCGCATGAATAATGAGTTGCGATTCTGGAAAAAATGTGCAAACCGTTAAACTGTTCTTGATGATTCTTGTAGCTTTAGTGCTTGGTTTTGATTGCAATACGTCTCTGGGAACCCCTGCAATAGATTAGAATCAATAAAAGCCTTTGAATCGTGCTAGAATATGGAAATCAGTTTTCAAGTTTTCTTGAATTTTTTCAATATGGTTATGGCTTTCTTGCAACAGCTTTCACGTATGCATGATTAGGGTTGGCTTGTGTACTTATAGGAGAATTGAAATTAGGTCAAATCTTGCACAAAAAATCCATGGAATGATGATGGAATATTTGATTGAAAATCAAATATTTTTGAATCTTCATGATTGGAAAAACTTGCTAAATTTGGAGATTTTGGCATATTTGATTTGTGCACGAATTTTCCAGCATATCTTGACCACATTTGCTTCATAAAAAGATTGAAAAATCAAATCTTTGTATTTCCTACAATTTAAATTAATTAAATGAATTAAAATCAATTAAAAATCCAATTAATTAATAAAAATAATAAAATAAATTCAAATAAGCTTGATGGGTCGTGCATAGGCCTTGGATAAAGTTTCAAGAAGAAATTTGAGGCCCATTAGCAAAAACAAGGTGTTTTGAGCAAAGTTGACTTTTGCAAATTCACAAAAATTTCCCAACTTCTCCAATGCATATCTTGCTCAATTTTGATCATATGAACATGTTCTTGGACATTTTGGAAAGGTCTTGAAGTCCTATAACCAATTCCTTTGGTCCCATGTCATTTGGATTTACCAATCTCATGTTATGGTCTTTGACTTAAAGTGCATTTTTGTTGACTTTTGAAATTGACCTATAATGTAGAAATTGATAACTTTTTGTGAGAGCATTTATTGGACTTGGAATGTGAAGATGAGTTGTAGGAAATGTCATCCCCTTCAAAATGAGCATTGGATGGTATTTTTCTGATGAACCATGAAAACGTTATGCCCTGGTCAAGATACAGTTGACTTTTCTGCTGTCCAAAAATAGTAACTTTTTGCATCTTGATGATTTTTGAGTTATTCTTGTGGAATCATGATCAAGACTTGATCAAATGATGATTGTGTACTCAAAATAAGATGTTGACCAAAAATTCTGACTTTTGACTGTAAAATGACCATTTTGCCCCTGTAGTTGATTGTAAAGCAAATAGGGCTTTTGACTGTGCAAACTGGCATTGTAAGTCTTGAAACTTGGCATGTAGATGCTTGAGAATGCATATAGGCCCTTGAGACTTGATTGAACCACTGAGGACCCAAAATTCCTTGAGAGAACCAAAACCCTAATTTCAGCTGGCTTAGGATGTGGTCTGACTGTGCAACCCTTGAGAAATCTTGAACCATTTGAAGATGATTCTTGACAAACCTTGAAGAATATGGGAGGGAAAATTTTGGGGTACAACAGTTGCCCCTGTTTAATCTTCTTGAACCTGAGGATGTAGATTGGCTTGCGTGCCTTTCGTGATCCGAAGGTGGAAGATGATTGAACACTAGAGTGCCCAGAAATTTGCACTCGCATGGTGTAGTGTCAGCAATGTGATGTCGGGAATGGGCTTATAGATGCCATTTGGAGATATGACGGATAGAAGGATGGGCTTATAGATTCCATCTGAAGACGTGACAGAATCTTGTCGGGAATGGGCTTATAGATGCCATCTGGAGATGTAATGGATAGTTGTGGAGATGGGCTTAAAGATGCCATCTGGAGATGTTGATCGCGTAAGAGATTCCTTAGCGAGAACTTGCGTACCTGAGAAAGAAAGATAATTTCCTGGCCTGTTACAGGTGTTGATCTTCAAACTCTTCATGTATATAACTTTCCTGGCTAGATACAGGTATAGATCTACAATCAATCGCTCACAGATATTTCCTGGATAGATACAGGTGTTAATCTGGAACTTCAAAAGGTTGGTCGAGATAGCTTTCCTGGCTGGATACAGGTGTAGACCTCTGACCTGAGAATGAAAGATAATTTCCTGGCCTGTTACAGGTGTTGATCTTCAATCTCTTCATGCAGATACTTTCCTGGCTAGATACAGGTATAGATCTACAATCAGTCGCTCACAGATATGCCCTGGCTAGATACAGGTGTTAACCTGGAACTTAAAAAGGTTGGTTGAGATAGCTTTCCTGGCTGGATACAGGTGTAGACCTCTGACCTGAGAATGAAAGATGACTTCTTGGCTAGATACAGGTATTGATCTTCAATCTCTTCATGCAGATACTTTCCTGGCTAGATACAGGTATAGATGTACAATCAGTCGCTCACAGATATGCCCTGGCTAGATACAGGTGTTGACCTGGAACTTAAAAAGGTTGGTCGAGATAGCTTTCATGGCTGGATACAGGTGTAGACCTCTGACCTGAGAATGAAAGATGACTTCCTGGCTAGATACAGGTATTGATCTTCAATCTCTTCATGCATATACTTTCCTGGCTAGATACAGGTATAGATCTACAATCAGTCGCTCACAGATACTCCCTGGCTAGATACAGGTATTGATCCGGAACTTAAAAAAGGTTTGGTCAAGGAGATTTTGTCTTTGTTGATAGGTTGTCTCTATTGACTGGCTTTGCCTCAGAAAAATCTTTAGGAATCGATTTAACTGACTTTGTCTCCATTGACTGGCTTTGCCTCAGAAAAATCTTTAGGAATCGATTTAACTGACTTTGTCTCCATTGACTGGCTTCAGAAAAATCTTTAGGAATTGATCTAACTGGACCAGGGAGGATTTTTTGATAATGATGTGATGAAGGAATCTGAGACGATTGCTACTCCAAATAGATGATGAAGGAATCTGGGACGATTACTACCTCAGCAGGATGATGAAGAAATCTTGGACGATTACTACCTCAGCAGGATGATGAAGGAATCTTGGAATGTCTTCAACTGGATCGGCATCAGAAAAATCTCTAGGAATCGACTTAACTGGACCAGGCAAGGTCTTGGAATATCTTCAACTGGATCGGCATTAGGAAAATCTTTAGGAATCGATTTAACTGGACCAGAGAAGGCCTTTGACTGGATCGGCATCAGAAAAATCTTTAGGAATCGATTTAACTGGACCAGGCAAGGTCTTGGAATATCTTCAACTGGATCGGCATCAGGAAAATCTTTAGGAATCGATTTAACTGGACCAGAGAAGGCCTTTGACTGGATCGGCATCAGAAAAATCTTTAGGAATCGATTTAACTGGACCAGGCAAGGTCTTGGAATATCTTCAACTGGATCGGCATCAGGAAAATCTTTAAGAATCGATTTAACTGGACCAGAGAAGGCCTTTGACTGGATCGGCATCAGAAAAATCTTTAGGAATCGATTTAACTGGACCAGGCAAGGTCTTGGAATATCTTCAACTGGATCGGCATCAGGAAAATCTTTAGGAATCGATTTAACTAGACCAGAGAAGGTCTTTGACTGGATCGGCATCAGAAAAATCTTTAGGAATCGATTTAACTGGACCAGGCAAGGTCTTGGAATATCTTTAACTGGATCGGCATCAGAAAAATCTTTAGGAATCGACTTAACTGGACCAGAGGAAGTCTTGGAAATGGATGAGAATTTAACTGCATCTTTCCTGAAAGGTAAAGGTCAGTCATATGCAATGCATGAGATGGATCAAGCAATGATGTTCTCAACATAAATGAGATTGTGTGGTATGATGCGTATATGCATGTATCATGATGTATGAAAATGTGATGTTTTAGCTGGGGAAAATAAATCCCGGATAGCTGCTGGATCATGATGTTGAATTCTTCGTTTCCGCTGGGGATGATGAACGAAGCTGATTGCACAAATAAACCTGTAGGAGAAGATGACTCCGTTGGGGAATAAACATGGCGAGGATTACTCTGCGGGGAATTACTCTGTAGGGAAGAGATGATTCACTGAGATTTTAACGATAAATCTGCTGGGGGTTCCGTTGATAAGTTTTGTTGGGGATAGAAGATGAACTCCGCTGGGGGATAGGATGAACTTCGCTGAGGACGATCTTTCCGTTGCAATTTGCTGAGGATAACCCAGTTAGACTCTGGTGGGGGATAACCTTCTGAATATGGCTGGGGAAATGCATTTGTACTCTGTAGGGGACAAGCTTCCAGAATCTACTGGGGAGGTGATTCAACTCTCCTGGGGAAACTTTTAAGGAAATGGCTCCACTGGGGTATATGTATTCTGCCGGGGAACAATCTTATATTTCTGTCGAGGAATGTTAAGACTGTCGGGGATGCTTGCTGAGGAATATCTTTATACTCTGCTGGAGAATATTAAGATCTTCTGGGGATACCCAACTTTTCCAGGACTGATAGTAGACCAACTCTGCTCTGGGGGGAGAGTATTGCTGACTTGTTGGGGATACCGTGCCTTTTTAGGGCTGATGGGAGACTAACTCTGCTTGGGGAGAGTATTGTTGACTTGTCTTACTCTACGGGGAGTGAAGGTATCTTGGTTATGTTCTTCAGCTGAACTTACCTTAGTACCTCGGTTGACATAGCAGTTTGTACAATTCGGACAATTCTTATTGCCCCAGTTTCTGTGGGAGAAGGTACATGTGGAGGTCTTGATAAATGCCGATTTGACAAATCTTCTTCTGGTAGGCAAGTGACGAGATGTCGGGACATAGTCGTACGCTTTTGATCCCTAACTTTTGCCTGGACCGCCCTTTCGGGTTTTCAGTCCACCGGGATACCCTTTTTTGCCCAAGCTGCCTTTTCAGGTTTTCGACTTGTCGGGTGTACTGATTTTTTTCATTTTCATCCCTTATTTTTGCCCGAAACCTTTTGGTTCACCGAGAAGCCCTTATTTTTGCCTAGGCCAGTCGACCTAGCGGGTCTTTGATTATGCGTAGTATTTTTTCGACTATGTCCATGCTCTTAGAATGTAGGGAGTTGTCACTGTCAATAGTGTTGTGTTGTCATATTACCAGAAGATGTTTGATCGTACCAGATTTGTCGCTGGAATTCATGCCCAATGCCCCAAGTGACTCAAATGGAGATTTTCCCCTAACTATGTGGCATTTTGAGAGATTCCTTGAATCTTGACTGGACTGCCCCAGATGATGGACAATGATCATGCTATGCCCCTTGATTGGAAGTTTTTTTCCAATTGATGTGACCCTTTTTATTGAGAAGGTTTTCTGTCCACTAGATATTCATCGTGCGAATTTCTCTGCTGTTGAACAAATAGTCATATGCAAACAATATTATTTTAAGAATGCAAAGCTTATGTCTGTCTTGAAGTTTTTGAAAATGCAGTTTTCAATAAAACAAGTGATTTTTGTAAAATGTGATGTCAACTCAGGATTTTACAGCAAGCCCTACAGGAGTCAGGATACCTTTTGTAACAATATGCTTTCAAACTAACCCATACTTCAGCTAGGACTTTTAAGGGTTATAACGTGGCCTGGTTCACGGTTTAAGAAACAAAGGATAAAGGCTCAAATTTTATTTGTACCCACCCATTCTTCGTGATGTTCTTCAACCCTAACCTCAGTTAATCGTGCGTTAGATCTTGTTTGAATCCTTGCTCTGATATTTCGGTGATGGTTCGGATATTGACAGTTTATTTTGAATAGGCAGTCATTTCCCTTTTTTTTGTTGAGGGTTTGTAGGACCTCTTTCTTTTCGATTTTATTATCCCTGTCTTTTTGCCTGAACTGTTTCTTTTGTGATTACAGTCAGCGGGATGCCCCAGTTTTTTGTAAGTCTCCTTCATAGGTTTTGACTTTATTGGGCTTTTATTTTGAGAGATAATGACTGCCTGTCCTTACGATTATATGGAACCATCATTGTCTTTTGTTTCGGAAGGACTTCTTTGATGCCATTCATTGTGCACTTGGATCAACTGAGAGAACTACCCTGCCCCGGGTTATAATTAAGGGTTTTAATTTTTCGCAAAAAGAAAAACTCCAACTTCTTTGGCTCAAAGGGGTTGACGAGGGATTATCTTCCTTATAACTCCACTGTTTAGGATTTGAAACAATGCATGTACCTCATCAGTGGGGTCTGTTCAAAAGCATACTGTAAAGATCGTGGTATCGTTTTCATCATCCTCCCTCAAAAGGTTTAGAATTTTTTTTTTAATCGAGAGTTTGAACATCGCAAAAAAAAATGAAAGCAATTTGAATATAGTGAAATACGAATGGATTGATTCAAAACAGACATATGCAATGCATTGATAAGGTAATAAAGTTTGACATGAGTAAATGTTCGAACAATCAAAAGAAAATTACAACTTGAAAATTCAGATGAACAAAAGACATTCTCAATGATTTGGTGAAGGATCAGTGATCAAACTTGATCTCCTTGGCATCGATCAAGTCTTGGATCTTGTTCTTCAGACTCCAACAGTCGTCAGTGTCATGCCCAGGACTGTCATAATGGTATGCACACCTTTCATTGGGATGATAGGTAGGAGCGGAAGTGTTTGGATTCCGGAGAGGAGCCCTTAATGTAATCAGCCCTTCTTTCAACATTTGTTGTAGCGCTTGAGTCAGTGACATGTTGATCTTAGTGAATTGCCTCTTGGGCTTGTTTGGCTTGCTCTGATCAACCCGTTGTTCTTGGCGAGGTCGTTGTTGGACCTGTGAGGTAGCAGCGGCTTGAAGAGGTCTATTCATCAAACCAAACCTTTGACTTCTCTGGAGTTGATTAATGACTTGATCCTCAACTTTGACTGTTTGCTTCATACTGTTGTATCTGTCTTGATGAAGCTGGTTGATCATGGTTCTCAACTCTTCTTGCTCCCGAGCTAAGCCTTGGATAAGAGCCATCTTCCCCAGCATCTGGGTTCTCATTGCATCTACCTCAGCTTGCAGATGTTTCAGCCGTTCGTCCTTACTGTCTTCGGGACTTTTCTTGACCAAATTCCCCATGAGGAGTGTTCTCAACTCTTCCTGCCCCTTGGATAGGCTTAGGAAGATTTCCCTGAACTGAGTCTCTTGAGTATGAAGATCCTGATTGTCTGGTTGGAAAGCCATTGCATAAATAAACAGCGAGAACATGAGAGACCTGTATTGGGAGACCTGTTATGCAATGATATGTATGATATATGTATGCAATGTTTTCAAGGATCTCGCGGGGTAAACAAAGAAACTTGTTAGAATTTTGAATTTTGCAGCTTGATTGAAGGAACTTCATGTTGTTGAGAGTCCTTCTTCAAGAGTCAAGGCTCACCATATCGAGTGGGTCATAGCCCCTGACTCAAGTTATCGTGCTTGGATTTCTGGACAACCTTGGTTAGAGGAAAATAAATCCCCTTTTCCCCTTACTAGACATTTGAACCATCATGACCTGCATCACAAACCCTTGAGATCCTTGAAATTGTTAAGGGAATGTTATGGTATGATGTTATGATGTGTATGCTATGCGTGAAGTGATGTAAGTAAGCCATGTTATGAGTCTAGATTAAGGACTGTAAACAAAACCTACAAGGAACCCATGTTGTCAGATAACAAGAATATGCAAGTAGTTCAAGTTTGAAGGCACACAAGTCATACAAGACAACCCTTAGAGTTTAGGCCACCATGAAGTTGAGGTACTACCCTCTTGAAGTTGGTTGGCTCAAAACCTGTCCTATGAATAGTAACCGGGTTCTAAGGAGCTCAATATCATTGAATTGTTTTCTATGTTCATTGTTTTGATTTAGCCACTTAACTGGCGACCAAAATATTCCAAGAAAACAACCCTCAATGAGTGTAGTATCGAGTATCTACCAACTTCGGACTGCACCAAAGTCGGTCATCTCACTACCCCTAAAGAGGCCAGGATGGTCAAGTAAGGTTCTAAGGTCAGTTGATGCTTCACGACACCACGTGGCGGCCCCGTACTCTCCTTGACTTGACTCAAGGGTTACCGGTACTCACCAAAGTGCCACATCAACGTAGCAACTGCTTCAACCATGTCGGTATACCCCGCACAGTTCCCTCACAGTTTGTTGCTACTTCTAAAGGGTATCCCCCAGATCCGGGTTAGGATCTATGAAACTCTGATGCAAGCCCACAATATTAAAGCAAACAAGGCATACAATTGAAAACATAGAATGATCTAATCCTATGGTACACCTCACTTATTAAAGATTTCCCCAGCAGAGTCGCCAGTTCAGTGATCGGTGGAAATAGAACTGATTGTTTTGAAATGCTAGTTCGCATTTGCGTTTCGCAAAATGTCGCGGTAAGCAAGAGTCGCCACCGTCTTTTATTTTCTCCAACAAGGAAAGGACAAAAGCACAGAAAAATTCCTTTTCGAGATGTTTCTCGGGTTCGGGAGGTAGATTATAGAAAGGGAAGGTGTTAGTACCCTTTCTATCCGTGGTTATCCACGGGCTCTTAGGTACTTGATCACTATGTTTTCAAAAGTTTTGCTTTTCTTGTGTTTGTGGGTTTTGAAAAAAAAGTTTGTTTGAAAACTTCGATTTAACTCTTGTATCTGTCCTCAAGAGTGTATGAAGTGTTTATTTGAAAACTTTTGTCAGAAAAGTGTAAGTGTGAAAAGTTGTTTTTGTTTTGAAAGAGCAAGTATCTAAGAACCTCTACCTACTCAAAAGAAATTAAGTTGTGTAAATGTACTTTAGACAGTACTATCCCACTATTGAGAAGTAGGTAGCACCGTCGTTGGAGTTATTCGGGTCAATTCGATTATAGGGACATGTGTGGTCACCAAAGCAATAGTAGGACGCCTTAGCGGTAACCCTAATGTCCTAGATCCTTTTTATCCGAGGCAACTGATTCGAGGCAACTGGATCTTTAGACAGAAGGGCGACCTCTAAAACACCCTATACTCAATGACCACGTCGAGGCAACCAAGTGAGGCGTACCCTAGGAGTGGCATGTGCGAGTGTGTCAGGTTTCAATTAAATTATCTTTGCACATGTCATGGTGAGCTACGTTTTGATTTTATTTTGAGAACAAGTCTTGTCATGCATAGCAGTTAATAGTTGTGTGGAAAGTAAATCTACGCTATTACAAGGCGTCGGGTATTTACATCGCCAAAAACAACCCTTGAAAAATAAATGCGGGAAAATAAATGAAAGCGATAAAAAGTCCTAATTACGCTATTACATCCTCGGAGCAATTACATAAATATAATCAAAAATAATATGCGCGAAAAGAAATTAAATCGGAGAAGTCCTTAGGGTTTTGACCCTTGTTGTGAAAGAAAGAAATTTTGGTCCTTTTTGCATTTAATTAAATCTAATTCTAATTAACTAAATAAAAGAAATATTTTTTAAGTTTTTAATGTTTTTAATGAAAATAAAATAAAATAGTCAAATATATTAATTAACCTAATTCTACATGGATTTTATTTATTGTGAAAAAAAGTTAAAGTTGACCTTACTTAACCAAATTAATCTATGTTAGAATTTATTTACAAAAATAATAAATTAATAGTGAAATTAATAAATTATAATAATAATAAAAATATTTTAATTTTCTGAATTTATTATGAAAATAATAATTATGTTGATTAAATAATAATAATAATAATAATAATAATAGTTAGTAAAACAATTAAATAGAAATTAAAATGTAAAAGAAAAAGAATAAAGAAACCAGGGGGTGATGGGCCATTAGGAGGTGTTGATTGCAATTTATGGCCCACTAAGCTCAAGCCCTTTTGACTTTCTGACTCCTCCACGCGCATGGTTGACTGGGAATACCATGGTCCTTCATCCTATGGCCATTAGATCTGTGCCCATAGCCACTTGGCGCGTTGTTGTGTGGAGTACATGGTAGAATGCTTTTGGAAGCCTGCATATGATCTTGTTAAGAAAAATAATAGAAGTGTTTTGGGGGACCTGGGATTCGAACCCAGGTCCCAATGGTTACCAGCCAGCGCATCAACCACTACGCCATTTGCCTGCGTTTGTTAATATAATGACAAGTGATTATAATATATAAAAAATAACAATTATGCTGGAAACAACAAAATCACGCGCGCTATTTTAAACCACCCAATGGTAAACCACCACCTCATCATCTTCTTCGCTGATGCCTGTAAAAAAACAAATAGACAGCGGGGGTTTTTAACCCCCACAATATATCATGAGGAAAAATAGCGATTAGGCCTGTGTTCTATATAAATATTTCGTGAGGATGGCTTTGTGTTCGTCTGGTCTCAACGAGTTCAACCATATGCCTTAAAGGTTCTAATTTTTCCTGGGCTGCAAAGCCCTAATTTGAGAACTCATGAACCCTAAAATTCGTCAATGGCAATTTGTGATTCTGTGTGTTTCAATGCAATTAAACTATATCATTAGCTTTGTACAGTCCCTATTAACACAAAACAATCAACAAAATATGTCAAATGCGCATGAATAATGAGTTGCGATTCTGGAAAAAATGTGCAAACCGTTAAACTGTTCTTGATGATTCTTGTAGCTTTAGTGCTTGGTTTTGATTGCAATACGTCTCTGGGAACCCCTGCAATAGATTAGAATCAATAAAAGCCTTTGAATCGTGCTAGAATATGGAAATCAGTTTTCAAGTTTTCTTGAATTTTTTCAATATGGTTATGGCTTTCTTGCAGCAGCTTTCACGTATGCATGATTAGGGTTGGCTTGTGTACTTATAGGAGAATTGAAATTAGGTCAAATCTTGCACAAAAAATCCATGGAATGATGATGGAATATTTGATTGAAAATCAAATATTTTTGAATTTTCATGATTGGAAAAACTTGCTAAATTTGGAGATTTTGGCATATTTGATTTGTGCACGAATTTTCCAGCATATCTTGACCACATTTGCTTCATAAAAAGATTGAAAAATCAAATCTTTGTATTTCCTACAATTTAAATTAATTAAATGAATTAAAATCAATTAAAAATCCAATTAATTAATAAAAATAAGAAAATAAATTCAAATAAGCTTGATGGGTCGTGCATAGGCCTTGGATAAAGTTTCAAGAAGAAATTTGAGGCCCATTAGCAAAAACAAGGTGTTTTGAGCAAAGTTGACTTTTGCAAATTCACAAAAAATTTCCAACTTCTCCAATGCATATCTTGCTCAATTTTGATCATATGAACATGTTCTTTGACATTTTGGAAAGGCCTTGAAGTCCTCTAACCAATGCCTTTGGTCCCATGTCATTTGGATTTACCAATCTCATGTTATGGTCTTTGACATAAAGTGCATTTTTGTTGACTTTTGAAATTGACCTATAATGTAGAAATTGATAACTTTTTGTGAGAGCATTTCTTGGACTTGGAATGTGAAGATGAGTTGTAGGAAATGTCATCCCCTTCAAAATGAGAATTGGATGGGATTTTTCTGATGAACCATGAAAAAGTTATGCCCTGGTCAAGATACAGTTGACTTTTCTACTGTCCAAAAATAGTAACTTTTTGCATCTTGATGATTTTTGAGTTATTCTTGTGGAATCATGATCAAGACTTGATAAAATGATGATTGTGTACTCAAAATAATATGTTGACCAAAAATTCTGACTTTTGACTGCAAAATGACCATTTTGCCCCTATAGTTGATTGTAAAGCAAATAGGGCTTTTGACTGTGCAAACTGGCATTGTGAGTCTTGAAACTTGGCATGTAGATGCTTGAGAATGCATATAGGCCCTTGAGACTTGATTGAACCACTTAGGACCCCAAATTCCTTGAGAGAACCAAAACCCTAATTTCAGCTGGCTTAGGAGGTGGTCTGACTGTGCAACCCTTGAGAAATCTTGAACCATTTGAAGATGATTCTTGACAAACCTTGAAGAATATGGGAGGGAAAATTTTGGGGTACAACACCTGGTCGTACGAAAACATGCCAGGATTGGATGCTGATATCGTGGTACATCATCTACCAACAAAAGAAGACTACCCTCCGGTAAAACAGAAAGTCTATCGCATGCGATCAGACATGTCAGAGAAGATTAAGGCTGAAGTCATGAAACAATTCAACGCCGAATTCTTGGCCATCACCTCCTATCCACAATGGGTCGCCAATGTTGTTCCCGTACCTAAAAAGGATGGCAAAGTACGAATGTGCATGGACTACCGAGACTTGAATAGGGCAAGATCTAAAGATTATTTCCCACTTCCCCATATCGATATTTTGGTTGACAATACTGCACAGCATAAAGTGTTCTCATTTATGGATGGTTTCTCAGGCTACAATCAAATCAAAATGGCACCTGAGGACATAGAGAAAACAACCTTTGTCACACAGTGGGGCACTTTCTGTTACAAGTTCATGCCATTTGGGTTGAAGAATGCTGGGGAAACCTATCAACGTTCCATGGTAGCTCTATTTCACGACATGATACATCACGAAATAGAGGTCTATGTGGACGACATGATAGGCAGATCTCAAACAGAAGAGGAACATCTTGACCATTTGCAGAAACTGTTTGAGAGACTAAAGAAATACAAGCTAAGGTTGAACCCGAATACAAGAACTATTTAGGGTAAGGTCCGGTAAACTCCTAGGATTTGTCGTCAGCGGTAAAGGTATCGAAGTGGATCCTGCCAAGGTGAAAGCAATACAAGAACTGCCTGCTCCTCGTACCGAGAAGGAAGTCAGAGGGTTCTTGGGACGTTTAAACTACATTTCCAGATTCATTTCTCACCTGACAACTACTTGTGAACCAATCTTCAAATTACTGAAGAAAGATCAAGTAGTCAAATGGAATGATGAGTGCCAAACTGCCTTCGACAAGATCAAGGGGTACCTGCAAGAGCCTCCTGTTTTAATGCCACTAGTCGAGGGAAGACCCTTGATCATGTATCTAACTATTTTGGAAAATTCAATGGAGTGCGTGTTGGGGAAGCATGACGAGTCTGGCCGAAAAGAGCATGCTATTTACTACCTGAGCAAAAAGTTTACCAACTGTGAAACAAGATATTCACTGCTCGAGAAAACTTGTTGCGCTTTTACATGGGGTGCTCTCCGGCTAAGACAGTATATGTTGACCCATACTACCTTATTGATATCCAAGATGGATCCAATAAAATACATATTCAAGAAGCCTGCCCTCTCTGGGAGAATAGAAAAATGGCAGATGATCCTGACGGAATATGACACTCAGTACACTACCCAGAAAGCAATAAAGGGAAGTGTGCTAGCCGATCACCTTGCTCATCAAGCTGTGGATGACTACCAGTCCATGAAGTTCGAATTCCCAGATGAAGACATCATGATAGTAAACAACTTTGAAGAACTCAGACCATATGACGGACTTGAACAATGATCCCGATGGACCCTGGTTTTTAATGGGGCGTCCAACGCACTCGGCAATGGCATAGGTGTTGTACTCATATCCCCTAAAGGATGTCACACTCCCTTTACTACAAGACTCTACTTCAACTGTACAAATAACATGGCAGAATACGAAGCACGCATTTTTGGCCTCAAAGCTGCCATAGATTTGGGGATCAGATCCTTAAGTGTATTTGGAGATCCAACCTTAGTCATCATCCAGATCAAAGGAGAATGGGACACCAAGCACCCAAACCTCATCCCCTACAAAGAACATGTTTTGACATTAATCCCATATTTTGAGAAGATTACCTTCGAGCATTTCCCATAAGAAGAAAATCAGCTAGTAGACGCGCTAGCCACAATGTCATCCATGTTTAAACTTAAATGGGATAACGAGGCTCCCCAGATCACCATTGAACGAATGCATGAACCAGCTCATTGTCACAAGATCAATGATGAAGAAGTAGTGGACCAGCCTTGGTTCCATGAAGTCAAGAGGTATCTTGAGGCTTAAGAATATCCGGAAGGAGCTTCAGTCAATGATAAGAAGTTCCTAAGGAGATTCTCTACTAAGTTCTTCATCAGTAATGGAATCCTTTACAAACGCAACCACGACTCTATATTACTTCGTTGCATAGACAAGGTTGAGGCAGAAAAGATCATGGTTGATCTACATGATGGCACTTTTGGCACCCATTCCAGTGGGCATACGATGGCAAAGAAGATCCTACGGGCAGGTTATTATTGGTCTACCATTGAAGCAAATTTCTATCAGCACTCTCGAACCTGCCACAAGTGTCAGATCTATGCTGACAAGGTGCACGTGCCTCCAGTTCCTTTGAATGTCTTGACGACTCCTTGGCCCTTCGCTATATGGGGCATCGATATGATTGGGGAAATCAAGCCAACAGCATTTAATGGACACCTCTTCATCTTGGTGGCCATTGACTATTTCACAAAGTGGGTTGAGGCGGTTTCTTTCGCCTCTGTTACCAAGAATGTTGTTGCCTGGTTCATCAAACAGAATCTCATCTGTCGATACGGTATCCCAGAGAGGATCATCACAGACAATGGTACGAATCTCAACAATACTATGATCACCGCACTGTGCGTGCAATTCAAGATCCAGCACCACAATTCTTCCCCTTACCAGCCAAAGATGAATGGTGTTGTCGAAGACGCAAATAAGAACGTCAAAAAGATCATACCAAAAATGACAATAACCTACTAAGACTGGCATGAGATGCTACCATTCGCCCTCATGGTTACCGTACCATGGCACGTATATCAATTGGGGCAACACCTTACTCTCTAGTATACGGCATGGAAGTTGTCTTGCCTATTGAGGTCCAGATCCCCTCTCTGAGAATTATGAGGGATGCAGGGCTGAATGAAAAAGATTGGACACAAACTTGTCTTGATCAACTGAACTTGATTGATGAGAAAAGGCTTACTGTTGTCTGTAATGGTCAAATGTATCAAAAAAGGATGATCAAGGCTTTCAACAAAAAGGTCAGACGCCAAGTGTATCAAGTCAGGGATCTGGTGATCAAGCGCATCATACTGCCGCAGGGTGATCCCAGGGGCAAATGGACTCCTACATACGAAGGACTGTTTATTATCAAAAGCATATTCCCTGCTGGAGCAATGATCTTAACCATTATGGATGGCGACAACCTGTCGCCCCCTGTGAACACGGACATAGTCAAAAGATACTACACATAAGAGACCCTCTAGGTTGACACACCTAGGTAAAACAAGGGCATCCTGGCGAACCAAAAAGGTTCGAGCAAAAATTAGGGATAAAACAAAAAATTTGTACACCCGGCAAGTTGAAAACCCGAAAGGGAGACTTGGGCAAAAAAGGGTATCCCGGTGGACTGAAAACCTGAAAGGGCGGTCCAGGAAAAAGTTAGGAATTAAAGGGTATGACTATGTCCTGTTGGATCACCTTGCAGACAACCTTTGGCTTCGACTGATAAACTCAACGGGTCTAATCAATCCAATCAACTTCGGACAAGGTAGCAAGTGGACAAGACGCTCAGAGACACAAAGGCTATAGCAGAATGGGAACCCTATGGGATTATTACACATAGCTATCTTTTCTTTGTATCAAATTTTCATTTTTTACAACGACATTCTCTTACTAAGATGTTCGTCTCATTGTACAAAAAATACTTATTCAAGTTAATACAAAGACATCCCTTTGAAAGTATAAAACTATTTGTTTTTTATTTATTTCTGTGTTTTGTTTACAAAAACGTCCAATGATTTATTTTTTAACATATGCATTTGAACATAACTACTATTTACAAATGAACAAAAAAGAACAAAAAATAGAAAGACAATCTCTAATGGCTTTAAGAAATAGGATAATATCTTTAGACTATTCCATAAAATTCCCCACAGTGTGTAGCTTAATGATATCAAGCTCTCTCACACCCCCAGAGGAACAAAACTTCCAGTTATCACTCCCAGGTAGAAATTGCCCGACTTCTCAGGATTCCCCAACAGGATTTCACAAGCAATACACGGCGTTTCCCTTACAACTGAGTTTATTTCTCTAAAAAATAAAATCTCATCAACTCATCAACACTTCAAAGCATGAAGACTTACACTCCACGTCCCCAACAACAGTCAGGGATTTATTTTCCCTAATCCAACAGTATTACAACAAAATGGCTTACATACCCATACATCGCATCTATACGTCATAACATTGACAACACGAATACATACAACATAATCTCATTCATTTTTTGAGAACATAATTGTACAATGCATTTCATACATCATGACATTGCGTACAACTAATCTTTCATCTCTTCAGGAAAGATCAATCAACAGATAGCTATCATCAACGATATGCAAAAGGTCAGAGGTTGATACCTGAAAACAAGCTAGGACAATTATCTACACGACCAGCTGAACCTTCAGATACAGTTCTGATACGCTCCAGACACGGATGCCATTATGATACTCATTCAGATTCAGCTCTCAGATACAGCTCAGATACGCTCCAGATACGAATGCCATCCTGATACTCATTCAGATTCAGTTCTCAGATAAAGTTCAGAAACACCCCAGACGCAAACGCCATTCTGATACTCATTCAGTTTCATATTTCAGATACAGTTCAGATACGCTCCAGATACGGATTCCATCCTGATACTCATTTAGATTCAGCTTTCAGATACAGTTCAGATACGCTCCAGATGCGGACGCCATTCTGATACTCATTCAGATTCAGCTTTCAGATACAGTTCAGATACGCTCCAAACACGGATGCCATTCTGATACTCATTCAAATTCAACTTTTATAAGCGATTCAAATACAATCCATTCATGGATATTATTCTAGTACTCGGCCCAACACATCCACTATTTCGGTATAAATCAACCAAAGATTTATTCTGACACTTCTTATATTCCTACCAACAATCATTTTGGATGGCATCTATAAGCCCATCTCCAACGAATTTCCACCATCTCTCTAAATGGCATCTTTAATCCCATTCCCTACACCATTAATCATCACATCCTCGAGTGCAAATTTCTGGGCACTCTAGTGTCCAATCATCTTCCACCTTCAAGTCACGAATGGCAAATCCGCCAATCTAACTCTTCAGGTTTAAGAAGATTGAATAGGAGTAGCCGTTGTACCCTAAAATTTTCCCTCTCACTTATCAAATATTTTCTCACAAAGATCTCTCTTGGTTCAAGACTGCACTAGGGTTGATCAACTCAAGACACCTCCTTAAGCACTGATGACTAAAATTAGGGTTTGAGATTGCACAAGGATAATTGAACTTTCAATGCCTCATATGACTTTCATGGATCATTATGGAGCCCCAAGATTACTCATTCCAAGTTTCAAGCCTTGAATCACATTTTTGCTCAGTCAATTGAGTAGTTGACCTAAAAATCAGTTGTATTAGGGAAAAAGTCAACTATGGTCAATTTACAGTCAAACTTTATAATTTTTTATCCATATCAAAATTATAAACTCATATGTATCATTTGATCAAGTTTGGACCATAATTCCTCAATAAATTTGATCAAGTCATCAAAAGGGCAAAATGGTCAAAATTAGGGTTTTGATTGAGAAAGGGCAATTTCTGATTTTTGACCTAGCAAATGGTTAATTGGTTTGAGGCATGATCTTAAGATTTCAACTGAACCATTTTTACCTAATGGCATGACTCAAAACATTGTTCAAGATCAATTGGATTGACAGTGAATTTTCAATCAACTGATCAAAAGTCAACTGTACACTAAAAAGTTAAACTTTGACTTTTTGGTCAAAATCAAGTGTCAAAGATCACAATTCATCAAAACATGTCAAAATATGAAACTTATTCATCAAGAAATAAAAAAGTCAAGATTTCATTTTGAAAAGTCAAAGTTTTCAAACTTAGAAATTTTCTGAGTTGAAAACTTCATGTTTTTTCACAACTTTGAGCAAATTTTTCACCATGATGCAAGGTGATTCAGAAGAAACTTTCAACATGAAATTTGTAGATCTCCATGAGATATACAACATTTATTTACATAACTTATTCTAAAAATTCTTGGATCTCAAGTTATTAATTCATGAAGTCATAATCTTGAAACTAAAGACTTAGTGAAATTTTGAACAATTTTGGTCAGGATTTTGACCTAACTTCTGACCCAAGTTTCACCTAGTTCTAAGGGGAATTTTCAAAAGTGATTCAAAGAGGGGCTGTAGAGAATATTACAAGATTTCCAAAATGTCCAAGAACTCCTTGAGATCATATGTGAGCAAGGAGAATCGAAGGTCAGAAGTTGGGGTTTCAAGTTGTTTTACATGGCAAATTTTGTGATGAACAAAATTCAAATCTCAAACCTATGCTGCATAATCTTCGCTTTGCAGGCCTCAAACTTGTTAGGCACTCCATAATTAATTGCTTGCACAACTGTTAGAGGTCTCAACTCAAGCATTCAATGCAATGTCATGCTTTATATCCATTTTAGGAAGAAAGTGCACAATGCCATTTTGAAAAAGTAGCTTTATGCACAAAACTTTTTCTTGAGCCATGCAATTGTTTTCTTCTGATCATACACGTCCTATAACTCAAGAGAAGTTTGTCTCAAGCCTTACAATCACTCAGCCCATGCTTTTACTTCCTCTTGGAACCATACATTCACTTTTCTTCAAAATCAAGCAACCTAGCCATAATGCTATAACTCAGAAATCCTTTATGCAAAACCTTTCCAACCTTTTGATATACATACACAAGTTCTTGGCAAGAAAACACACGCATGCTTAAGCCCTAAAAAGACCAAGAACTCATAACTGCATCAAATACCTCCATTTTTGCATAACCTGACCAAAAGTTTGAAACTCACATCTCCCTCGTGCATTTTCAAGCCTTTTGGTTCCTAAAGTTTCTAAACATCATTTAGAACTCATCTCACACCCTATTGCAAGACTGTAACACCATTAACACCATCCTCCATTTTCAAAAGCAGAGCTTTGCACTTAGACATCTCCAGAACTCCTCAGACACTTTCAGCTCAAGCTAAGCATCATATTAGCTTCATGGGAACTTGAGGAAGCTAATACAATCATTGGAACTCACTAAAAGTTGCTCAAACTCAAAACACGATACCCCCTTGCAAGGTGAGTTTTCTGACTTTTGAACTCTTCATATAAGCATCATTAATGTTTAGTTTGTGAATGAAAAATGTAGACATCATTGTTCTGAAGCTAACCATGTCTTTAGATTTCATTTATATTGCTTAAGTAGTTAGAATTTTGAATATGAACATCCTGGAAAAATTAGGTCAGAATTTGGTACCATTCAAAATTCATGCTCATTTTTTAGAATTAGTTTAAGTTGTTTACATTTTTGGAATCGTGGTGAAAGTTTACACAACTTTCATGTTTACATTTTTGCAAATGGTTGATAAATGAACAAGTTGCAGGTGGTTCGGCCAGAGGTTGAAGATGAAGTTGTTTTCATGAAGCAGTTTCTAATATATATTTGTTGTTTTACACAAGTTAATGGATGTATCACCACCCCAGTGGTTAAAGCGCGCGCCCGTCACCATGAGGTCCTGGGTTGAAGCCCCAACGTGACCTTTTTCCATTTTTTTTAACATCTTCTGACCCCTTTTTTGCAGCGCTGGGCCTTCCCCCCTTTGGGCTTTACTTTTTTGTTGCCTCTGACCCCCCTGCCTTGTTATTCACACCCCTGGCCCATTATTTTATTTTCCATTTTTTTATTTACTTTTCCTTCAATTTATTTTTATTTAATATTTTTATTTTATTATTTTTATTACTATTATTATCATTATTATCATTTTTTCCAAAAATATTTATATTTTATTATTTATATCAATTTAGTTTATTTTTCTTTTCAAAAATAAAAGAACAAAAACCTTTTCTTTAATTAATTTCTTTTTTTACTTAGATAATTTAATTTTAATTATTGTTATATTATATTATTTATTTTTCTTGCAAATTAAAATCAATTTAGAACTTAGGATTTTTATTTAATTATTTTTATTTTACTAGTCTAATTAAATTCACAAAAAACCCTAAAAACTTGTTTTCTTTAAATTAACTTAGTTTACTATTTTAATCTTAATTTCCTTATTTTTCTTAGCTAATTATTTTATTTAATTAGGTCAAAAAACCATTTTCATAAAAAACAAACAAAAATCATGTTTCTTTACATTTAGATTCTTGCATTTTTATCTTTATTTTTGTACAGTTATTCAAAATTTAATATGGTTGTAATATTATTTAGATTTAATTTCTTGCAATATTCCCCATTTGTAATTTGTATACCCCATCCCCTAAATGATGTAATAGCGTAGTAATTTTAAATTCTGCAATTTATCGCTTTATATACAAATGCTAGTAATTAGGGTTTTGTATGGAAAGATTAAAACCAACAAATAGCAAACCCTAATCAAAGACAAATCAAGCATGAAAATCAATCCACTTTCACACAAAAACCTCTAGGGTAAATCCACTTTTTTACCTTACAAAAATAGCCATATTATGCATGTGAGGTATCTTAGCAAAAACAAGCAAAATACAAGATCATAGTCCCTCGGTGACGTTATCTATGTTGCCTTTCAAAATGATTTTAGTCCCTAAAGAAAAATGCTAAGATATCATGTAACATTGCTAATCATGGTTATACGATGACCCACGCCCGTCCCTTTTACATCCAAAGATAGGGTTACTTACCAAATCAATGGTAAGATAACAATGTCAAAGGAAAGAGGAAATGAATATGAAAGACTTTTGAGTAGGTAGATTACTCCTAGTTACTTGCTCAATTTCAAAACCAAAACATCTTTTCTATTTTCAAAAACAAACATTAACACTTTCAAAACATCTTACAAACTTGAAAACATTTTCAAAAAGATCAAACACTTTGTATACATTCTTACGAACGAGAATCATGACAAAGTTTGCCTAGACAAAGGCCTCTTTACAAAATACTTTCAAAAAACCACACAAAGCACATTTTCAAACAAAAAGCAAGTGATCTAGCAAGTAACTAAGAGCCCATGGAAAACCATGGATAAAAAGGGTGCTAATACCTTCCCTTTTTATAATCTGCCCCCCGAACTCAAGAAAACATCTCTAAAGGTCTTTCCTGTGCTTTTTCACCTTTCCTTTTGGATAAAAGAAAAGTCGGTGGCGACTCTTGCTAACCGTAACATTTGCGATCAAACACAAAACACCCAAGTTAGTTCTCCCACTGTATCACAATCACCAATGAGATGGAAGTAGAACCATATACTCTTGTCTTGGCATCCCCTTGTTATGGTCGATTGTCTCTTTGACAATGAACTTGTGGTTATGTTGGTCGAATCTTGTAACATGATGGGTGTTGGATTTGGCACTTTACGCCATCATAAGTTTCATGCAGCTTTCACTCCACAGTTGTTCCAATTGTAACATCGCGTTCCACTTTTCACTTCTTTTTGCAAACAATGAAGCCATCCTAAAATATGTTGATTTCACCAAAGTGATTACGGAGAGGTTTTGTATGCCATTGAAGACATCTTTTATTGATTTAACAATATTTTTTATCATGTGGCCCCACTCATTTTCCATTATTGTATGACCTCGTCCATTTCTCCACTGGAAGATTATCTACCCACCTACCTGCATCTAAAATTTAACAATCCCCATACTCTCTGATACACACTCTTACACTCTCTGATACAATTTCTGAAACAATTTCAATTATGGATCTCCTCGCCATGGATGATACTCATAGAGGAACAAAAGAAACCATTGTCGCAATTGTAGGTTTTAATATATTCATTTATATTTGCATTTTATATTTTTTTAATATATTCATTTATATGTGCATTTATATTTAGTCATACACACTTCATTTATATATGCATTTTAAATTTAGTATACATCGAGATTTCGATGCCGCTCACACTCCTATGTCGCTCCCGACCTATTGATCATCCCATATATAGAACGTTCCAGTTTTGGACATGTTATTAATATTTCAAATTGCTCGATTAATACGAGGTTTATACTCATATTGTTGGAAAGGTGGAGACGCGAAACACACACCTTTCATCTCCCAATTGGTGAATGTACCATCAAACTAGAGGATGTATACATGTTGATGAGTCTCCCTATTGAGGGTAAGGCGGTGAATGGGTCGGTTTAACAACCCAATGCTCTATGTGAGGAAATGTTGGAAAAATATATGGTTGATGGAACGGGTGCGAGGGGCCAAGGTATGTTACTAACTGACCTTAAATTGCATTGTAGCTCTCTTCAGTTGAATGAAAATTCATCTGAGGAAGCTAAATTAGTTATAGCTAGAAATTATATTATGATACTATTTGGAAGCCCGTTATTCCCCGAAAGTACAGGTAATAATGTCACTTTTATGTATTTAAGATTTCTTAGAAACTTTGATAAATTTAGAGGGTATAGTTGGGGTTCCACGATTTTAGCCTATCTATATAGTTTATTATGTAAAAATGAAAGAAAAAAAACACTTGAACTTTTTATGGTTGCACTTTCTTGCTCCAAGCAATGGGCTGGTGGATAATGGAATCCCTTAACCCCATCAACAACAATTCCTTCATGTTCCCCTATACAACAAAGTAAGTCTATAACACTATTTAATTTTTATCGCTTTATGATAAGTAGATGTACATAATTTATTATTTCCCTCTTTGCTTTAGGTTTTGTGTAAGGGGCGTGGATTACAGCAAGAATCTGAGACAAAATATCGCTATATATCGTAATATTTTGGATCACATTGGCCCAAAAGATGTATGTATTACCTCTAAACTTTTCTTCATTTAACTTATTTATTTTTAAAGTTATCATTATTATAATATAATTTCATCTGGAGTTTCTTTGGAGACCAAATTTGGGTATGGACCATCAACCCAACCCTGAGGATTCAGCAGTTTGGACTGTAAAAACTTCAATCATACGATTCAACATTATGGAGATGCACCACAGCGACTGTATCAAGATGCAGTTCAAAATTCATCAAGAAATGCCAGGCCCTCCGACTTGTTTATCACCTTTACATATCCTTAGGGTCGATGCCCAGTAGGGTGTTAACAATTGGAAAGAATTCTCTCCAGAATGGTGTGGGATGTGGAAAAGGCGTGAGCGACATGTGTTATGATTCTCTGTTTCCCCCGCGAACCATGATATATGACACACATATTAATATATAAATTGGTACAAATCATTTACTAAACCTAAAATGTTTGTGTCTGACCCGAGATATTTGATCGACCCACGCACATGATGGGCATCATCCTTAAATCTCCAACAACAATACCAACAATCATACACCACCCAACAACAACCCCAACAATAACCCCAACAACAAATCCAACACACATCAACCTCCCACCAAACACAATGACGATACTTATCCACAAGCACCCAACTCCATAACCAAGACCAAGACCAATACCAATACCAATACACATTTATGCCCCATTCACAATCATATTACCAAGAACAAAGACCATACATCTGACATCTGGATGTGGTCCCCTCATCATCTCACCTTAGCCCATACATGGACCTACATAAAGAATATTCCCCAACCGACCCAACATACCATCAAACATCACATCACCATAGCATCCAACAAACATATGGGTACCAAACTTCACACGATTCATTTTATTGTTACCCCTTATTCAGATGACCAGTGCTATCAACCACTTATGGAACCCAACCCCCACCAAGCCAACCAAACTTTGAGGGCATGGGTAACCAACTTTTTGAAGGCGGGTCTTCCAGATATGGTGATCTGAAGAATTTCATGGATGCTGAACACATTGACTTCACAGGGCCCTCAACCCAACCGCAATAGGAAAATCATCGAGCAACATAAAGAGTTAGGCAAGGACGTGGGTGAAGAACCACTAGTCGTTATCGACTCCCGGGAGACAACTAAATAATATGTAACTTTTATTCTTGAAATCCTGGCACTTTAAAACAAGTGTTAAAACAAATGTTTCAACACAAAATGTGATGTTAAGACAGATGTTATAACATCATCTGTTGACAGAGAAATACTTGATAAACCAGAAGATTATGCTGAAAGAAAATTGCAGAAATATAAAGAACACAATCAATTGTTAACCCAGTTTGGTGCAACATCACATACTCTGAGGGATACCAAGCCAGGAAGGAAATTCATTATGATAACATTAGTTTGAATCCTAAACAATCTCAGTTTAAAACTTCTCTCCTAATCACTACCTTGTGCACCTTCTACCTAGGAACCTCCTATATATGAGAACCCCCTCTCACTTCCAACCACTGCAGTGATATACCTATAACCACAAACCTTATGACTAGACTTAATCCATTCACAATCACAATGATGGTATAAAAGAAAATCCAATAGAATATTACACTTCCAATCAACAATACTTAGTCAAGACTCTTAACTAAGAACAATACTTAGTTTTTCTTAAAAGCTTCAACTAATAACAATACTCAACTCATTACCTAAAGGCTTCTGAGTGAGAATAATAGCTTGATAAACAAGCAACAATTAGTCAACCCAACGTATCAAAAGATACATGAGTGACATACAAAGAACACAAACACTAAAAACCTAAAACACTCCCAAAACCTTAAACCTTTATGTTGCACCAACTGTTTGTTATTGTAAATGCTTACTATTTTAGGTCTAGCAAGTTTCTTTATATAGACTCCTACATAATGGTTTTGGACTCTTCAAAAGATCCAATCTTCACGTTCCAAAACAACTGCAAAATCCTCTCATAAAAATAGGAACAAATATTTTTAAATCTTCCTAAAAAGTATCCAAGATCCTTTTTAAGAAATCTATTTAAAGTTGCACTTTGTTCCTAAATAATTTCCTTGACCTGCGTATAATGATGAGGTATATCTGAAAGGATCTCATAAAATCAAAATAAATTTGTCAAGAGATACATAACAGTAATGACAGTTGTATATAGTCCAGGATGTCCCAACATCTATCTTTGACATCTGGATGAAAACACATAATAGTTGAACTATTATGATAGTTGATGCAGATGTTACAACATCTTGCTCAACATTAGTATAGAACCATGTTTTATCAAAATTTATTCAATCATAAAACCGTGGAACTAACAATCCCCCCCCTTTGGCAAATTTTGGCTAAAACAACCAAAGCATGACAAACATGGAGATATAAAATGCAATCATAAAAATGTATCAGAGACTTCATGCAGTTACAGATCACTATCTTCAAAACTTCAGAAGATCATATGTCCTGACAAGTGGTCTGACATAACACAACAGAGCTCCTACACAACATAGGATCTAGACATATCAGGCAGGTCCAATTCTCCCCTTGTCACACATGATGAATTCTCCCCCTCAAAGGAAGAATCCAAAACCAGAAAATCCAGAACACCAAATAGAAACTACCCAATTTCACACATAAGAGGCAGCAGCAATAGAAGAAGAATAAAATAGCCTCACATTAGAATTTTCTCACATCAGGCAAGATGTCATAACATCAGACAAGACATCATGCACACGGACTTCACCAGCAGTTAGCAGCAGCAGAAGCTTCAAACCAAACCAACATGATAGACTATCATGCTCCCCCTAAATAGTTGCATCAAGCAAGCAACCATAATCACTACTCTCTCCTTAGCAGTATCACAGTCCTATTAGAATGCTAATGGACATGCAAAGACATGTTTAATAACACCAGGACACACAGGAAACACTAACACTTTACTCCCAATTTTTAGCCAAAACTTGACAAAAACTGGAGTAAATGTAAACAAATTGGAAGCATATATATATATATATATATATATATATATATATATATATATATGTGTGTGTGTGTGTGTGTGTGTGTGTGTGTGTGTGTGTGTGTGTGTGTGTGTGTGTGTGTGTGTGTGGAAGCACAACACACATGGAAGCACAAATTGGAAACAAAATAGCTAATGGAACCAAACTTCACCAAACTTTAGGTGGTCATCTACCTCTTTCCCCTGTCAAAGATCCTTCAGCGCTTCTTGGTGATGTCACCAGTCTTTTGCAGAGAGCCTTTGTCTCATCCAATAGCAACATGCTTAGGCTTCATAAGCATCATAACATAGAGGACAAATGCAGTATTAGTTGCACTCCTCCATAACTATAATTGTTATAAATCTTCAATAATACAAGTTCCAATCCCACTGCTTACAATAATAAGTTGTTCTTTATTGTCCATATGCTCCAGAGTAATAACCTTCTCTTCAACAAGATTCTTGATAAGTTGCTTATGACTATCAAGGTTCTTGTTCCAGCCATGTTGAATAAAATATCTGATATCATTCAGGTCTTCACCAAATAATGTCATAGCATCATGTTTGACATTATGATCCTTTAACATCTGGTCAATTCATACCAGTTGAGAACAATCTCTCCTTGTTCCACGATACTCAGATACAGTAGTATTTCTAGAGTCATAAATCAAATTGTTTCTTAGATGTAAATACCTACTGGCCCACTGTGACCCATTGATGCAATTCTAGATCCTTATTTCTTGAATATAAGAACACAACCCTGGTTCAATACATGAATTAGCAATGTTTTCTTCATTTGAGTGTGTTGTATTGATCTCTTTGATATGATATATCCAAAACCTAACTACAGAGTTATCTGGATCACCACTTGTGGACTCACATATAGATTCTTTTCTTGTCTCCTCAATCTGCACAAAAGATGCTCCAACATTGTCTTCAACATTTATCCTTTGTTCAGTAATTGAATCATCAACTACCATATTGATAGATTCTAAAGTCATCCCAGTTCTAGAGTTTAAAACTCTATAAGTTCTGCTCCTCGAAGAGTAACCCATAAATATCCCTTCATTCCTAACGAGATTTTCCTTACTTTTTTTATCTTTTTTCACTAAGACATAGCATTTAATTCCAAAGGTATGAAAATGCTTGATTGTAGGCTTTCTTCCAGACCATATCTCATATAGAATAGTTAAATTACCTCCTCTCAATGTGACCCTATTATGAATGTAGGAAGTAATACTCATAGCTTCAGCCCAAAACTCCAATGGTAATTGCTTGGTGGAGAGCATAACTCTAGTTGATTCCTGTATAGCCCTAGTCTTTTGATCAACAATTCCAGTTTGTAAATAAGTGGTTGAATGAGAAAATTCATGACTAATACCTTCAGAATCACAAAATTCAGATAATTTTGCATTCTCAAACTCCATGTCATGTTCACTTTTGACTTTCATAATCACGCTCCTCTTTTCTTCTTGAATACGTAGACATAGATTTTTGAATACTTCAAAAGAATATGATTTTTCTCTAAGAAAATTCATCCAATTTATCCAGAATAGTCATCTATAACAACATATACATACCATTTTCCTCCCAGACTATCTATATGCATAGGTCACATTATATCCATATGAAGAAGTTCCAACACTTTGGAAGTAGTCTGATGTTACAACATAGGGTGTGACATCATTGACTAATTTCTAATTTCACACTCACCACAGACTTTTCTTCTCCAATTTTGAGATCTGGAATTCCCTTGATAGCTCCTTCAGATAAAATCTACAGCATTCCTTTTATATTAAGATGTCTAAGTTTTTGGTGCCATAGTTTTACTTCATTCTCATTGGCTATTGAACATGTGAAGGAGTAAGCAATAATTTGAGATCACCATAAATAGAAATTATATTTAGATCTTATGACCTTCATCATAATAATATCCTTTTTATCTTTGACCAGACATTCTGATTTTGAGAAGTAGACTAGGAGACCTTGATCATACAATTGACTAATACTAAAGAGATTAGCAGTTAATCATTTCACATAAAGAACATCTTCTAAACAAGGAGAGCCATCACACATCAACTTACCAACTCCTTTGATTTCACCATTAAATCCATCACCAAATCTTACAGATCATGTGGGATGATACCTAATATTCACCAGTAACTTTTAAACTCCTGTCATATTCCTAGAGCACTCACTGTGAAAATATCAGTCTTCTCCATTTGAGTCTCTCAAGGAAGTATGAGCAATAAAGTTCATATCCTTTTTTTTAATACTTCTCTTTTTTCTCACTTTATTAGCCTTAGAATAAACTGGAGACTTTTTATCTCCATACAATTTATAACAAAAAGACTTAATGTAACACCCCAAAAATTATAATTAATTATTTGATTGGTTAGTTGTGGTTTATTGGTGAGTATATGTGAGTTATTATTGAATAATGTATGTTGTGGGGTAGTGTTAAAGTTATGTGATAATTATAAATATTTTAATTTAAGTAATTTAGTTGAGATTATTTATAACTAATAATAATTAAAATAAAGGTAGTATTAGTTTTGAGATATTGAGGGCTTGTTGATAATTTTAAGAGGTTAAGTAATGGTATAAGTGGAATGTCATAAAAACGATCTAAGGGGTAATATTGACAAAAGGAGAATTAGAGAGTTTTTTTTCATTGTTACGATCATGGAATTGGAGAAAAGCTTTGGAGAAAAGATGTGGAGAAAAGTTATGGAGAAAGGGCTAGGGCACAGAGAACCAAAGGGAATTTTTCATAGGAACGCGAAGAGAGAAGGTCATTACTAGGAATTGAGGTAAGGGGGTGATCCAAATTATTATGATTGATATGGGGTTTAGGTACATGTAGGATTATTTTGTGTTTTATGATGAAATATGAGGAGAAACCATGATGATTGTATGAACAATGATGTGGAAATACCATGATTTGATGCCCATAATATATGTGATGATGTATTATTGTTGTATAATAAATTGTCGATGGTAATGCTCTGAGGTTACAAATATTTGATGAATTGGTGTTGATGAATTGGTGTTGATGAATTGGTGAAATATGTTGTATGTATTTGGTATTGAACCTGTAAAATAGGACAAATGACTTTGGGGTGAAAATTGGGGTTTTGGAAGAGTTTCGGAACTGATTTTCGTACTTTAAAATAGCAGAAAACTGCTTCTGGATAGTGGAAATCGATTACCCCCTTTTACAAAATTGATTTCCAGTTTGAAAATTGAGAAAACTGGCTTCTGGAGTGGATGAAATTGATTTCCTGAAAACGGGTAATCGATTTCCATCTGTCCTGGCAGCATTTTTGTAAAACTTCAAAAATTCATAACTTGAGATTCGAGTGTCCATTTGACGTGTTGTTTCTGTGGAAAGCTAATATAATGTACTTTCTTGTAAAAATAATTTCAATTTTCTGGAATTAAAATTAATTGGTGTGTAATGAGGTTTTGTGGTGTCATTGTATGATGCGGTATGATGTAGGTGTTTGTTGAAAAACTTTGAAAATTCATATCTTGAGCCGTGAGTGTCCAATTAACGCACCATTTGAATCATTGGGAAGATGATTCAGTGTACTTTAACTTAAAATTATTTTTTGTACCAAAATTTCAACTATTTGACACATTGACATATGTTTGGTGTGTGCCGAGTTATGTTGTTTTGTGGAACTTGTGCAAAGACACCATACTTGTTTGCTATACAATGATGTTCTATTTTAGATGATTAATATGATGTTGATTATGTCATTATATTGTGATGATATGTTAATGATGTTGTTGTGACGTAAAAGATGTGAATTACGATGATGTTTCAGTGATATGAATATTGTAAATATTTAATACATGTTATGTGATGATTATGTGAATGGTGTTGTTGGTGATTATGTTTAATGACATGCATGATAACTATATGTATATATGCTATGCGGTGATAATTATGAGATGTTGTTGAAGATTTGATTGACTAGCCGTGGTCAAATATATAATTATGTGATGTTGTAGATGATACAATTGACTAGTCGTGATCGAATATATGATTATGTGAATGTTTATGCATTTGACTAGCCATGGTCGAATTATATTATGTTGTTGTGCGTCATGAACTCATAGAATTTTTGGACGATGGTCCGCTATTTTGGAAAGTGTTCCGCTTATGACGAGTCTCAATCCCATTATATGGATTGTGTGCATTTATGACGTTCTCTTGTTTCAAGAGGGAATCAATATTATGGTGGGGATCTTTGGACAGTGATGACCAAGTGTTCATTAATGAGTTGTTACCACATGTATTTGAGTCAGTTGTGTTGCATTAACATTCTATGTGATAATGCATGAATTGTTGATTAAGTGATTTGATGATGTTGTGAATTAAATGATGATTTGATGATGAGTGTTGATTAAATGATTCGATGGTGTTGTGAATTAAATGGTGTTTTGATGATTTTATGACGAATATGTGTGTGTGTGTGTGCGTGTGTGTGTATATATATATATATATATATATATATATATATATATATATATATATATATATATATATATATATATATATATATATATATATATATATATATATATATATATATATATATATATATATATATATATGTGTGTGTGTGTGTGTGTGTGTGTGTGTGTGTGTGTGTGTGTGGTGTGTGTGTGTGTGTGTGTGTGTTGTGTGTGTGTGTGTGTTTGTTATTATGATATGAAGGTGTGAGTATAATACTTGGTAAATAATGATATATGTATTTCATAATGATGTTGTTTTCCGTGTATCTTTTGTAATGACTTGTGATTACTCACCCTTTCTGTTTGAATATTGTCTCTATCTGGATAACGCACAGATTCTCAGGAGTAGCTCGTAGAAGCATTGAAGATAGATTTGGAGTTATTTATTTAGTTTTCTGTTGAATAGAAGGTGTTTTTCTCTGATATGTAACATCGGATTGGGAACGATTGAGTTAATGTTATGTTCCTTTTTGTTGACATACATTATGAGTTATTTTGATTGTCTAAGTGATTTTAAATTACAACTTGTGAAAGGTTATGATGATGATATTTTGAAGAATATAATGAATTTATTTTAAGACTAAGATTTTGTTGTGAAGTTTTGACTTATGTGTTGATATTTCGAAAAGGGAATAATTATGAATGATGAAAACTCGTGTTACGGATCATGATGATTTATTAAGATGTTTTATATGACGTGTGACACCCTTGTTGGTAATTTGTGTTGAATTAATATCAGAGTGTGATATTAGTGGTATTAGAGTCGGTCAGTCCGTCCGACCAGGTTGTCTAATGATCTTTGTTCCTTAGCACGTGACATGTGTGTGAAACAAGTGGATGAGAAGCTTTCGCTTCTCTGAGATGTTTCATGTGTGGAGAATTGGTGCAGCGTACTGGTGATTGCAAGAGTGTCGGTGTTATTGAGGTGATGTTGTTTCTCGATTTCGAAGGAAGTACATATTCAAGATTTGTGTCTAACGATTAGGTTGAAGTGTCCTTGAGAGGCAATGATCAGGTACTTGTGTTGTCTGCACTCTAGGATAATTGTGTCATATCCCAAATTTATCCGCTCGATTACTAACAGTCGAGTCATTTTCAAAATTGAGTTTATATTTTTTTCTAATATCTAGCTTAAATATTTTTTTAGTTTATTTAAAAACTAACTAGCTAGATTTTAAATTATTTGTGTAGGTCAAAATAGGTTCATTTTTACTAATCTAAGTTTACTCATATATAGTCTATTTTAGATTATTTATATTCTTTCTAGTCAAAATATCTTTTTTGGCCCCCGTATGTTAACGTCGAAGTTCATTTTGCTCCCTTAATTAAAAATAATAATTCATATTGGTCCATTAACTAAGTCCTTTTTTTCTAATTAGCGTCAAATTTCTGGGTTTTTCCGTCGCTAATTAGAAAAAAAAAGGACTAAAATAAAACGTTTTGAAGAGTTAATGGACTAATATAAATTGTTTTAAAGTTAAGGGACCAAAATGAACTTTGACGTTAATATACAAGACTAAAAAAGGTATTTTGCCTTCTTTCTAAAATACACCATCTTTCATATGTTTTCTAATACCATTTAATTTTTAATAGTTTTGCTCACCAAGACTTAAATCAAACTTCAATCATTTTTCAATCAACAACATTTTTTAAAAAATAGATCAATTTCATTAAATTTCTGACCTAATTTTTAGGTAAAAATAGCTCTTCAGCTTTCACAATTAAGACATCAACAATCACACAACTTTGCAATTTCATTGCATCTACAAATTTCACAATTTCTTTCACAAACACATTATCAACAATTTGTATTTATGTCAATGATTAAATATGAAGCCACTTTTTTTTAATTTGGTTGTTCTTAGAGGTCAGCACCCATTGTTTTTAGTCCTGATAAAGTTTTTTTTTGTAAAAGTATCTTTGTAATATTAAGATTCTCTTGAATAATTCCCCGGCCGCGACATAATATTCAGATTCTTTCGAATAAACTCTTGACTGCGAAATTACAGCAAATATTCTTTAAAATTAAAATTAAAAAATAATAAAATTCCACGTGAGTTTAAAAATATAATTAAAAAATAAAAATATTATCACGTAGAGTTTTATTATTTTTTAATTTTAATTTTAATTTTTTTAAATATTATTTTTTTAATATTATTTTATAAATTATATTAATAAATTATTAAAATATTTTATTTAAACCTTTGCCAGTTTTTGTTATAGCGCAACCACTCAGACAATTTTAAATTCATTTGTCAATAGATGAGTCTGGCTTATAAAGACTAATGTTTATTTACTACCAATCGATGGGGACTCCTTGACATTATAGCAACACTCTACTATCACTCACTTGCACACAAAAAAATTTTACACGAGAATCGATCTCGTAGGAAGAAAAAATAACATAAGGTGTAATTAGCTGTTCTGAACTTCTACTTTATGTAATTTAGTCTTTTGGTTAGACAATTCAAATATTCTCAAATAGTTTATGAATCTAAAACATATTGTTATATAAATATATCAATATTTATGAGTGTAAATATTAATACAGAAAATATAATTTTCACATAGAGAAAAAGAATAAAGCATGGAGAAATGGAAAAGAAAAATATAAAAGAGAGATATGATAAGAAAGAGAAAAGGATTAAAGAAATTAGAAATATGTGAACAAATAACTTACAAAGAAAGAATAAAGAGAGATAAAAAGAGAGACGAGTGGTGGAAGGGGAGATTGAAATGAGAAATTAGAAATCGAAAAATACATTTTTGATTTATATCGGAAGTGTGTTTCCTATATCAATTTTACCGTAAAATGGAACGAATCTAACAAATAAATAAATTATATGTGTGAAGGTACGCATCAGAAATATATTTCTGATTTTCAAAAGTATTTTTAGAATTTCGCTAAAAAAAATGGAGTAGAATAAAAAATCCTCAATTTTTACTACTCAAAACTCTTCATCCTTTTAACGTCACACCCATGATAACCATCATTAGTTTTTACACAATTCATTTCTGTTGAAATATTAAATTAGATTTGTTAAAATATTATATTAGATTATATTTGATTAGATTTAACATTTAAATATAATTCAAGTTGTGTAGATTCAAGCCCAAATAGGATTGTATATAAATAGTCCTAATTTGTATCATTATTTGTACAATTTCAATAATATAAATCCTTATTTCTTTTATTGTTCTCTCTCTTCACTAAAGTGTCTCACGCACTAACAAATTGGCATTCAGAGCTTTTGGTTATTGTTCTTGATCGAGTTTTCAAGAATTCCACGTCAGATATCGTGTTTCTAGGACAAGTGAATCAACCACTGCGAAGATGGCTAGTGATAAAGGCATTCTGAATTCTCTTCCAATACTTGACGGCAAGAATTGAATCAATCCTTGCTTGACTTTCATGAAACCCTAGAAGTGGTTACCGGCGACAATTGGTGGTTAGATTTAAAAACCAAGTTCCTAGTCCTTGGGCCACCATTAAAAAAATCTGCAGTCATATCTCTCTAACAGGTTTGAATACTATTATTGTCTCTTCTTATTCTTTTAATGGTTTTCGTATCCTTAAAGTGTTCAACATCAAGATTTGTCCTTCGGACGCTCCTCGTATCATAGAATTTTTTGGCACCCTCCTCCTCTTGATTCGGTAAAATGTAATTGTGATGGTGCGTTTCTTACTAATTCGCCGTCCTCGGATTGTGGTGGTATCTTTCGAGCTAACTTTAAGAATTTTCTTTTAGCGTTTGCTGTTAATGTTCCTTGGCCTTCCTCCTCTATTACAGAACTTCAGGGTGCCTTATACGTTATGGAAATTGTAATGAGTAAAGGTTGGAATAAACTGTGGATCGAGTCGGGCTCTAATCTTGTTGTTCAGGCTTTCGCAAATCTATCCCGTGTGCCTTGGCAGCTCAAGAGAAAATGGAATGCTTGCACCACCTACTATTGCAACAAATTTTTCTCATATTTTCAGGGAAAATAACACTTGTGCATACTCTTTAGCTAGTTTGGGATTAAACTTGATTACTCTAATCATTTTTTAATCTATTCCTTTAAGTTTAAGAAATAATTTTATAAGTAATCGAATTGGTTTGTCTTGCTTTACGTTCACATTCTTTTGATGGATTTAGTTTGTCTCTCCATCATTTTTGTGAGGATTCTGTCCTTCTTTCTTTCTTGTCCGTGTTTTCTTTTTAATATATGAGGGCTTATTAAAAAAAATCTAATGCACAAAAATAATAAAATAAATTATACAGTATTTATATATCTTGTAATGTCAAAGGCATAGTAGAATTTCTCTTAAATAAATTAGAAGGCAGAGTACATTAAGAAATATTTTTCATTATAGGGTAAATAGAAAAGAAAATTAAAAGGTAGGGCATGGCGATAAAAAAAGTCCCAGTTAAACTCAATAAAGAAAAACATATAATGGTAATGCAATTAAATTCTTTTAAATACAACAAATTATGGCATCACTTTGGCTTCTGGTTGCCCTCTCTGTCGTGTTAGCTCTGAATATTTTCAACACCTCATCTTCGACTGCATCTTTTCCAGACGTCTTTAGAGTTGGTTGAAGTCGAAACTGCAGCTCTCCAACAGCCCTAGCACCATTATTGGGTGGCTGGACTTTTGTTACCATAACAAGTCTCCCCAAACGGCTCTTGTTCTCAAAGCTGCTGTCGTTAATTCTCTGTATAAAATTTGGTTTTCTAGGAATCAGGCTAAGCATTTCAGTCTCACAACTTCTCATTCTAATGTCATCGTTGGATTTCTTCTCAAGTTATGGTGTCGGGCAACTCTTCGGTCAAATTTACCAACATTAATATGATGGATATCTACTTCATAAAGGCTTTCCATGTTAATATCCGCCTTTCTAGAACTCCCTCCATAAAAGAATGTATTTGGACAACGCCTTCGGTTAGTTGGATCAAATACAACTGCGGTGGCGCTTTTACTCATGATAGTTCTAATGCTGGTGGCGGTGGTATTTTTCACAACCACCGGGGTGATTTCCTTCTGGATTTGCAGAGAGCCTCCATTGTGTTTCTTCTATTCAATTCGGTGCGGTTATAAAAGTAATGGAGATTAGTATAGGTCGTGGTTGGAATAAGCTTCGGAACGAAATCGATTCTAATATGGTGGTCAAAGCTTTTAATTAATATACCTATTAAATGAATAGTATGCTGATATCAAATAAAAATATGTCGGTTTTGATCAAATCCTTTTGCATTTCAAATCCTTTTGATCTTTTCAAATCAGTCTCATGTTATGGAATTTTTTACCTCTATATCCATATTTTTCAACTAATATCTCAAAATACTCATTTTTAATACATTCACTTCCAAATAAACAAAACTAAACGGAAAAATTTGTATTCCCAATATACTTCAGAGTTATTGGTGCCCCTCTAATTCTTTTTTTACTACTAGTATAGCCCGGTTAAAAGACACTTTTCTGCAATTTATATTTATGTGTATTTTAAAGTTGGCTTCAATGTTATTTATGTTCTCTTCTTATTTTAATAGGAAATTTATATATATATATATATATATATATATATATATATATATATATATATATATATATATATATATATATATATATATATATATATATTTTAAGTTGACTCCAATGCTATTGATGTTCTCTTCTTATTTTAATAGGGGACATCAATAGCTCAATAACACATATATGTTTTAATTTTTAATTTTTATTAATGAAATATTTAAATGTTATATATTATTTTATAATATATTTTTAATAGGTGTGGTCAATTGTATTGGAGCACGTATGTTGCAAAATTTTGTTTTAGATGGTTCACTTATTGGATGGATTATGAAAAAATGTCCTCATCAATATGTCGTAGTTTATTATTCATTCTTAGATTGTTTAGGATCTAATGATGTATTATCACTAAATTACTCATTTACTCAATATATTTTTATTATTAATTTTTACTAAACTAACAAATATATGTTATGCATCAGTTTATTAAGAGATATGAGTTTATTAGGATGTTATATCTGAATATACAAGATTTTATTCAAGCGATGGAGATTATGCAGTCATTTAAATTTTAAAAACACCAATTATCAACTATGTTATTGTGGAAATGATCTATAGTTATAGAGTTATACTATTGTTTGACATGCATTCGAACATCGCAGAGATGCTTCAAAGATAAACACAAAAGTAAAGTGTCAGATCAATAGACTTTTGACAATTGAAAAGACTTCAATAAGACAGAGTATCGTCAATGGAGGACCCGCTGCAACTTTGCATTGACCAAATATGATATGTCAATCGAATGTAAACAAGATCCTTAATACATGGCATGTTATGTCAAGTTGTGAGACATTGTGCCTCAAAGTAATTAACACACTTTAGTAAAAAGAAACATGTCAAAAAAACATCCTGAATTATGTGAGACATCCTATTATTGAGATTGTAATCTCTTGTGTCAAAGCAGCATGTTGCTCGACAGAACAAGAGTGTGTCAAATTAGTTTGTCGAAGTGTGTATGTCGAAGATGTAGTATGTCGAAGTGTCAAAGCAGTTCACTTGACACAGGATTTCGACTTAGGTTAAAATAGTTATTTTGGACTTTGGCTTAGGGAGCAAGCAAGCTAAATTATAAATAGAGGGAGTAACCCCTATTTTTGTAACAACTCGGATTGAATATTCATAGAATTTGCAGTTGCAAGTGAATAAGATTTTTCCATAGTTTATGGATAGAGAGAAACTCTGCAGAAAATCATCATTTTCTCCTTATTTTGTTCAAACCCTAATTTTTTTCTTTCATTGTTATTGAGTATTGATAATAATCTTGTTCATCGAGATTGATAGAAATTATCCATAAGATTTGGTGGATTTCTAACACCTATCTCACCCTATTTGCATGGCACGAACGGTTGATTGAAGTATTTCTCGCACTTTTGGAGATTTCTTTCCTTTTTTGGATTTGATTTAATATGAATATTTCTTAACAAGATTAACTTTCATATTTTCAAGAGATTTAGATTTATTCAAGATTTGGTTCAATCACTATTTGCAATCACCATTATGAAGATTGATCATATTCATTTTTGGAGATTTAGTCATTTTCAAACCAAAAACCTTATTGGGCCTTCGAGTTCGACTTATGTTGCTATTTAATGAGTCATTTTCCTTTGTGAAGACGCATACCTTACACTAATAAGCTTAGCGTGTTTTATTATTATTGAGTCTTTTTTTTTATTTGTAATACTCTATTAATGAGTCATATTTCTACGTTAGGAGAATAAATTATTTGAGATGTTCTATTATTTCATCATTCATATACTTTTGTAATCGTCCAAACACTTGGGACAATGTTTGGGTTAAAGTGAGAGAGATCTCTGATTCAGTGGGAGCTTGGGTCGAAGTTCACAGAGAGTATTAGGAAAAGAGGCTTTGAACTGAGAGAGTTAAAATAAGACTAATTTGTACTTATGACTATTAAGAGTGGACTTCCTTTTATTTGGTTAATGCCCTCAGATGTATGTGATTTTGCACTGAACTAGTTTACCAATTTATGTGTTATTTTTATTCTGCTTTTATTCTGTCTGTTACGCTTACTAATTCTCATACACATTGTTATAACATTGTGTTTGACATATTATCATCGATATAATATAATTTCAATTGGCAATAGAGCAAGCATTTTGTTCTAGTTGGGTGAGCTCGAAGGAATTTGTTCAAAATTGACAATGTTAAAGAAGGAAGATTTATGAATTGACCATATATTATTTATTGTACGGATTATGATTATTGGAAGACTCACATGGTTGCCTTTCTCAAGTATAGGATAGTGAGAATTGGAAAGTAGTCATAAATGGAGGAATCCCTCCCAAGGTTACACCTGAAGACAACACTGAAACTTTGAAGCCCGGGAAGGATTGGTTAAGAGAAGAAGATGAAGAAGCACTTGGTAATTCTCGTTCCCTCAATTCTATTTACAATGGAGTTGACAAGAAAATCTTTAGAATCATCAATGAATTTTTCTTGCTAAAGTTCGTAGAAATTAAAAGTTCATTTCCATAGACGGCGCCATTTTTCTGCGAGGGAACCAGAATGTGAAAAGGGTTGGTGATTGGACTTCTGATGAAGAGCAATGAACTTTTTGATACAAAGGTATGGGGGTGTGCCTGCAAGGTTAGCATTTCAATGCACAAGTCAATGAGAGAATGAGAAAATATTATTAATGAGAATAAATTTTATTGATCTGGATGGTGTGTGATGATCTAGGGTTGGAACTTTCTATGCTCGAGAGGACAAAATATCATCATTTCTACCACATAGTCCTTAACAACTTTCAATCTTAGGCCTTTCTTACTAGACCTTTTGGGTGGCCCGGAGCTCGAACTAAGTCGTGAGTTTATGGTTTGACTCTTACTATCAATTTCTAATTTGTATTTTTAGTAATTTATCCAATTAAATTCAATATTTGTTATACCAATCGGGTTTTCAAGTCGAACCAATTTAATATCGGGTTAATTGCATAAACTATCCAACACCATGACCTAACCGACAATATTGATAAGTGGTTTTTCACTTTTTCTTAATGTTTTTTTTTCTATTTTAGCTATTTAAATCCCTGTTTACCACTTTTTGTGTGTGATTGTATTTTTCTCAGTTTTTAGGCTAGAAAAGAAATCTCATGCAAAAGGAAGTCGAGAGGAGCAAATAGCATCGAAGATCGAAGAAGGCGGTTTCCACCATACAAAATACAAGGGCACACTAAGGGTTGGTCGTAGCATAGGCTACGGGTCGTAGGGTCCCCATAAGCCATGGTTGCTACGGATCAGCTGCAATGCAAACTATGATCCATAGATACCCTAGGCAGTTATGATTTCCTTTTTTATGTGTTTTTTCTTGCCTTTTTTTATTCTGATTGTTTTGCTTTGTGAGGAAACGTCCATGAACATCTAAAGGCATAAATTTAACTCTTGTAATCATGAAATTCGTCTACTTATATATGGAAATAGGGAGAAACCATGCATCTCATGCCCTAGACTCTAGTTTACTTTATAAAGTTTCTTTTCTTGCAATTTTCCTTCTATCAAGTATTATACTCAAGAACTTCAACGAAGCTTTTGATTTAAGTATTTCTTGCTTTCAATTCATTACTTATCGTCAGTACTACTTTATTTTATCATGTATGCCAATGCTTTATTTGCTTTACTGGTAAACATATTTGAGTAGTCTCCTAGGGACAAAGAGTCGTGAGGATTGTCTCATGAGAGACCTCAAGTGAATCCTCTACCATTTTACTACGAGAAACAAAGTCAAAAATTATTTTAGAACTGTGAGCTTTTAAAGCATGTCATTTATGAAAGTAAAGACATTTTAGGAACCGATCATATACTGAAAGGATGTGTTTCAGTACTCGAAGACAGGATTTTAAACAATTCAGTACAGGACGACGAAAGTGTATCAAACTCAGTTGATAAAGTTTCATTTTTATAGTTGTACGAAATTAATCTCAAACAAGTAAACTAAACCTACAAAAGTTGACAAATTAATTGTCTGAGACGGGACAACACGTTGACGAAAGTAGGTGTTGTTCAATTTTCTCTATTTTTCTATCATTCGACTTGTTTCTTATAACATAACATGATGTTTGTGTGTGTTTGCTTAGACAAGAATCGTGCCCTCTAAGTCCTGCTTTTAAATTTAATCTTTAATTGTTAAGACATTGTTTGTTTCAAACGCACTCAATTTCAATTGTTTTTAGTTAAACAACAATATGGTAGAATTTAATAATCAGATATTCGAATTTTTTAGAAATGATAACTCTTTTATTACTTTGATGTTGTCGTACAGTTGCAAATTGTCAAATAAGTTCTATTTTTGATTAAATTGATTGGGCCCAATCATCCGGTCCAGTTTCTAAAATTATGGTTTTCATAAGTTATTTTGTACACATAAATATAAGTTTAAAAGTTTATAAAAAAAATATCAAAAAAAATTTGTTTTGATAGTTTCGTAGACAATGTCACAATATATATCAGCAAATAAATTTAAATATTTTCTCCATTCTTTTTTAAGTGTGATTTTAATATAAAACTCTTTAATCAAGATAATAGATTGTTAGAGTTATTTTTTCTATTATATTCTCATTTATTTTCTTTTTCTAAATAAATTTAGTCATACATACACTATCTTTTTTCAATAATTAATTGAAAAAATAATTAATTTTATAAAAAATATAAAGTGAAATTATTAAAAAAATAAGAGTATAATTAACAAATTTTATTATTAAATTATAAAAACTATGCTTAAATGGAATTTTTTTTCTCTAAAACAACACTTAAAAAATGAAGAAAATAAATCAATTTAAAGAGACATATTATGGTAGGACGATAGTTTTTACTCATACATGAATATATTTATCCATGTAAACATATGTTATAATTACAATTGTAAATAGTTTTATTTTTAAATGTTTTATAATAAACACCTTTAGTATTAAATATTTTTATATTGTAAATCAATTAGAATTATTAATTTATTAAAAGTATTTGGTAACTGAGCATTCGAGCAAGTCACGTGGTTTTTCACATATGGTACGTTAAACTTATTGTGACCTTGTCCATATACCTTTTTTTAATAAACTTCTAATAAAAATGGGAACAGTACATAACATAAGATATGCTTTGCTAGAATGCTTGTTAAAATGTAATCAAATGATTTCAGTAAACTTGGACTAAAAAGATATTTAATAATGCTGATGATTATTGCTCCTTCAAACAAAATAAAGCTGGAAAAAAAGTATTTAGTATTTTACAATCCATTTTCTCGCCCCTTATAAATCTCATATTTAAGAGATTATGTATAATTTGATTTCTCACATCATATCTTAGAGAATTTTTTATGGTATTTTAAATATGAGAAAAAAAATCTTTGAATAATTAAAAATGTTTTCGAAAGTGCATTTTCAGGATGCATTTTTTTTTTTTTTAAATCATGTTTGAAATCAGAAATACAACTACCATTTAGTACCAGATATGTATATCTGATTTCTGTACATACTACGTAGTAAAATACAATTTGATTAAATACGAAAGAATCACAAAATACGTACAAATGCTCATAAATATTATGTTCCAAAATACGATATACAAAATATTCCTCAAAGTGTTATCCAAATAATCCAAAATATGAAAACATAATAGTACTATAAACAAAATGTATCTAAAACTATCAGACTACTGAGTATGGCGGATAATGAGTTGGCATGTGATATTCACAACATTCCTCCACTGTCGTCTATAACACATAGTCTCCCCAGTCTCCACCATGATGACATCTAGAACACCTCTAACATCAGAGTCATCAGGAAACAGACCTTCATCAATACCCGTCTGCGCGATCTGCATGATACGATGGCACCTAGACAACACATCATGAGTATGATCGGTCCTAGCCTGCTCCTCTTCTAGAAGCTCCGCATGTGCTGGTCTAGGTGGATTACCTAGAGCCTTATGTACCAGACATGGATGTGACACCTTGAAGAATCATAAGACATATTCATCCTCATAGCTCTAGTCTTTTGGTGCTATGGTACTCCGGGTCTCATCCAGTACGAGATGGTTAAGATAATCATTAAATATGTCATCCATATTCCTCTATTTCACCATGAGAGGGGCACGCTCAAAGGGTGGTCTGGGAATGTGTTGCATGTATCTGAATTGTCGCATCATGCACTCATACAAATAAGCAATCGTCTTGCATGACCCGCGTGACAACCACCCAGTAAACAACATAATATCGTCAAAGGGAATCGTCTCACGGTGAGCCTCGTATGCATGGAAGCATATATCCTCATAGGTCAGGCAGTCTATATACATCCTGAATGACTTTGTCGCCTGGTTCCCTCAGAGTGGATCGAATGAAGCGGCACGTGACTGAATCTCAGTATATGTAGGCTCAAGTGACCATCCGAATATGTGAGGGAAGTGTTGTAGGATCCAGGCCTGAAATGTTACCATCATTAGTAAGTAACGACATCAAAGTAATTTACATAACAAGACAAAAATAACATAAGAATAAGAAATATTACTGTCAAAAGTGTGATGATATCGTCAAAAGTGTAACGTCTTGGGACAACTTCTGGTATAAATACACCAAACAAGCTGCACCTCGGTTCCACTCAGAGATCCGTTGAAAATCGTTAAAGAACCGCAGGTATATGATATTAGTGTAAGTGGCACTATTGTCCACAAAAATATGCGTGCCAAAAAGATACAAAAGATATGTCCTCATAGCACGTGCTTTGTGTTGGGCTACCTGCAGATGGTCACCATCAGCCTACCGTGCATGCCCTAGCTTAGCTGTGAACACCTTCTGCAAGTAACTAAATTTGACATGACACTCACGAGTTTTGTCAATCTCAACCATAACACTCTCTGGAGTAACTACTAAGTACTCCACGAATATATCCAGCGCCTCCTCTTTGGTGCACCTCTCATGATCTAAAAACCTTCCTCTAATCAGAAGGTGCAACAGACATGCGACATCGTCCAGTGTGATTGTTATGTCACCATGTGGTAGATGAAACGATGATGTCTCATGATGTCATCTCTTAACAAAAGCATTAATCATACCATTATTAACGGTAGTATATCCATATAAGACCAAATCACGCAGCCCAGTGATGTGCAACAGCTCCTGGAACCAAGGCTCGACGGATAGTTCCAGGCAACTGATCTTCCTAGCATGGTTAATTATCTTGAGTGGATTGCGGTCTTGCATGCATAGATAAATCCCCAAGAATTAAATGAACATAATACTTAACAAAAAAATAAACACAAGATATAATAATTGTTAAATTAAAGTCCATACCTCTTTGTCCCATAAGTATCTGGCAACATGATCCGGATACAACGTCAGTAATGAAAAATCAGAAGGTCCTCCTCCAAAAACCTGAGGCGCCTTTGGTGCCGCCTCTGATGCAGGTTGTGGATGGGCTTCTGATGCAGGCTGTGAATGGGCCACCGGTGCAGACTGGGTGGCCTCTGGTGTCTGTTGAGTGGGAATCGGTGTAGGCTGGATCAGAGCAGGTGTCAGCAAGGAAGAAGAAGTCTCTCTTGTCTCAAAGACCATAGGGCGTCCTTGGGAGGAAGGAGGTGGAGATGTATGGATTAAATATGGTGTAGTCTGTGGATGGAAACCGAATGTCTCTCCTGGTGCGGATACCTGCGTTGAAGACGTATGTCTGTAGGAGGATGGAGGCGAAGATGGATGGACAGGAGACTCTCACTTGTTGGTCGACATAGTGGAAGTAGAAACACCATCGACAATGGGCGCATCCAGTACAACCTGTCTAGGAGCCTGAAAAGCCTGGGTCCTTTCTCTACGCACAGAAGCATGCTGTGAAAGTCTCTCGTGTCGCAATCTGGATGGTCTCTCATCCATAATAGCTGTAGAATAAACGAAACAAGTATTAAATAATAACACTCTTGTACATAAAATAGGAGAAAACTTTATGATGCATAATCGAAAGTATACTTCTGATTTTAGTCAAGAACAAAATCGGAAATACACTTCTTGTACGATCTGCAACTTAACGGGTTTGTCAATGGCAAAACTGACCCCAATGAGGACAAAAAAAACAAGTATTGATCGTCAAAAAGACATGGCTAACACTTCCGTGTTGACTTTAAACATTGCAAAAACTTTAAAAAAACTACATTTTACTATCCTAAAACACAATTTGTATGTAAAATAAATAAATAAAAAACTCAATAATGCTCAAAAATAACTTACAATGATTGATTCTCCTTGGTTGATTACGATAATGCCTGATGATTTTCTTATGTGTTGCGATAAATTGATGAATTTTGAAACAATGAGTATTTTGGAACAATGGAGTTTTGGGAGGTTTTGTGTTTTGTTTGTGTTTGTGTTTGCAACAAATGAGGAAGGGGGAGAGGTAACGCGGGTATATATCAAAATATAAATCAAAAATACACTTACGGTTTAGAATCGATGTTGCATCCTAATTTGTATCAACGTGTAGGGTGAGATCTTACAGTGTAATTATTTAGTCCATTTAAAGTAAAATACAACATTGATTTGGAGACCATAAATATAATTTTAATTTGTATGTTTTTTTTATAATAAAATACATACCGTACATTTCCGATTCATAAGGCATATTCAAAAATTCAAACTAGTGCCTAACAAACTTAAAATGCATTAAAAAATTCTCATATCTTATCCCTACAAGCAGGGTCTGCCATTTACCTGCGCACGAACATAAGAAAAATAAAAGAACACTCTATTTCAAAATATAAGTGATAGTGAGAGTACGCTTCGCCGCATGTGAAGGAGACAGATACAATGTCATCAGGAGGATGATCGAGATATACTTTTATTTTATCTTTTTTTCCTTTATAATAATAATTATCAAACTAAATGATGATTGAGTTATCACTTATCATCACAAATCTATTTCTTTAACCAAATATAATAATTTTATCAAATTAAAGGAATAAGCATACAATTTATAATTTCAAATACATTTGTAAATAAAAAACAAAGAATTTCTTTTATTAAATCATTATCCTTTGTTTAATGTTTTTTTTAACTAAAAGTCTAAATTAATTATTAATTCCTAATTTTCTTTATTTAAGAAAATTCATTTTCTAAGTACTAATTTAATATCAATAAAAAATATTAATTTAATAATTTATTGTAAGAATATAATTTTATAACAAGACTATTAATAGATCGCTACAGAATTAATCATCAAGAGATACAATAAACATAATAATTAATATATATATATATATATATATATATATATATATATATATATATTTTGACACGTTATTTTAATTATTTAAATTATAGATTTTTTAAAATTAAATCAGAGCCTTTCGATTGATTGGGTCGGCCCTACGCCTCATGCTTGAAGGAGTATACATGTTTCAAAATTCAGGTCAGGTTTAACCTCAAATTCAAGATAGTTCTCCCCGGTTTCAAGGCATCCTATGGAACGGGACCAAATTGCATCAACAAGCTGGCGCATCAGATCGATAACTAGTACGCCTCGACACATAAACATGGTCTCAAAGACATTAACAGCTATAAATGGCTAGTGTGAGGTAATTGATTCATATTGATTGACCTCAAAAGACAAAGATGTTTATGATCCGTCAATTGGTCTTATAGAGACTAAGCCTACAAGACCATATATAAAGTAACAAACTTAGAAGAAAGGGATATTCTCTTCCAAACGACTTATACCTAAAGTGACACTGCAATGCTAACTGGCCTGACACAGAGCTATCGACTAGTGTAGTCAACGTTTTCAAGTATTAACCATAATGACAAAAAAGTTGAAAGTATTTAACATATGAGCATAACCATGCACAACTTAACAAGTAGAAGCAAGAACTTAATCCAAACAAGTTAACAAATTTCTTCCACACGCGATAAACAAGTAACCAGTCTTTAATAAACATATTCAATACAACACATTTCATGCGAAAATGTCTTTTAATAAAAGGCATTAAGCAATAAGCATTAAAAAGAACTTACACTTAACACCAACCGTCATCATAATGTCTCCCAAACTACAAAGCATAAACAGCAGATAACTAGAATCATGATCATCAAATAAATAGTATCATGATCGATTACTAAATTACAAATAGTAACTAACAAACACTACATGACTATTAAGTTCAATTCTGATGAAGATTTTGAAGAGGTAGCCTCTTGGCAAACTTATTCCTTAACACGGTCGAGCTAAAGTCTTCCTTCTTGTCAATTTTAATGTTCTCTTTCATATCACTGTCTCTTGCTGCAGGTTTTTGAGACGAATTCATTCCAATCCTCATCTTTTTATGCATCATGGATGATTCATGGAGCTTGGGAGTAAAAATGATGTTTTTCTCTCCACTTGCAATTGGTGTACCAGTTGATGATGAGTCCAATTTCTCTTGATAAGCATCTTCATCTTCAGAAGCAGTGTCTAGAAATCAAGGTTTACAAAAAATATCAATTCATTGTTACATAGAAAGACAAAGTCACTTGTTTCAGAGAAAAAACACAGGGCAGTGCAATTGCAAACACGACTGCGATTTATCACATTTGTTGAATACCATAAACAATTTAAACTCCTACCTTGAGCAAAAAGTTGTTCAAGGCCGAAATCAGGTGACTCCATTTCACTAGATTGTGCCACAGCTGGAAAAAGCTCATCTGCTTTCACTTCCTCATCTGGACTCGCACCACTAGTAACATCCACTTCACTCATTTTCCTTTTCCGGCTCACCGAACAAGCTTGATTTTCATCTTTGGATCCATCTAGACCAATATCATCATGAACATCAGAGGTGTCAAAAAACTTGCTTAGGGTAGTGCATTTGTTGAATACCATAAACACTTAAAATTTAAACTCCTACCTTGAGCAAAAAGTTGTTTAAGGCCAAAATCACGTGACTCCATTTCACTAGATTGTGCCACAGCTGGAAAAAGCTCATCTGCTTTCACTTCCTCATCTGAATTCGGACCACTAGTAACATCCACTTCACTCATTTTCCTTTTCCGGCTCGCCGAACAAGCTTGATTTTCATCTTTGGATCCATCTAGACCAATATCATCATGAACATTAAAGGTGTCAAAAAACTTGCTTAGGGTAGTGCATTTGTTGAATACGATAAACACTTAAAATTTGAACTCCTACCTTGAGCAAAAAGTTGTTTAGGGCCGAAATCACATGACTCCATTTCACTAGATTGTGCCACAGCTGGAAAAAGCTCATCTGCTTTCACTTCCTCATCTGAATTCGCACCACTAGTAACATCCACTTCACTCATTTTCCTTTTCCAGCTCGCCGAACAAGCTTGATTTTCATCTTTGGATCCATCTAGACCAATATCATCATGAACATCAAAGGTGTCAAAAAACTTGCTTAGGGTAGTGCATTTGTTGAATACCATAAACACTTAAAATTTAAACTCCTACCTTGAGCAAAAAGTTGTTTAGGGCCGAAATCACGTGACTCTATTTCACTAGATTGTGCCACAGCTGGAAAAAGCTCATCTGCTTTCACTTCCTCATCTGAATTCGCACCACTAGTAACATCCACTTCACTCATTTTCCTTTTCCAGCTCGCCGAACAAGCTTGATTTTCATCTTTGGATCCATCTAGACCAATATCATCATGAACATCAGAGGTGTCAAAAAACATGCTTAGGGTAGTGCAATTGCAAACACGACTGCGATTTATTTATCATATTTGTTGGATACCATAAACACTACAAATTTAAACTCCTACCTTGAGCAAAAAGTTGTTGAAGGCCAAAATCACATGACTCCATTTCACTAGATTGAGCCACAGCTGGAAAAAGCTCATCTGCTTTCACCTCATCTGAATTTCCACCACTAGTATCATCCAGATCACTCATTTTCCTTTTCCGGCTCGTCAAATAAGCTTGGTTTTCATCAGAGGTGTCAAAAAACTTGCTTACTCGCTGCGCTGAAATGCAAACCTCCTGATTGTTTTCTTTTTCAATCATGGCAATATCCATCTCTTCCTCCTGATTGTTTTCTTCTTCAATCATGGGAATCTCCCTCTTTTTACGCATCAAGGATGATTCATTGAACTTAGGAGTAAAAATAAGGCTTTTCTCTCCACTTGCAATTGGCGTAGCCTTTGATGGTGAATTTTGACAAGCATCTTGATCTCCAGAAGCAGTGTCTAGATATAAAGGTTTACATGAATATCAATTAATTCTTATATAGAAAGGCATTCATACAATATTTTATCAAAAAATGATCTGCAACCACAAATGAATTTAACTGCAACTAATAACCATGTTATCATTTTTACTTCAACTAATAACCATAAAAGAATATAGATCCCATATTTTCCTGACAGGTCAAATTTATATATAGAACTTTTTAAAATGTCATTGTTAGGATTGTTTTTGAAATTACACAGTTTCAGAAAGTAAACCGGACAATGCAAATGCGACCTCGCCTGCAATGTAACACATTTGTTGAGTTCATAAACACTTGAATAGAAATTGAAATGCACTCCTTACTCAATTAAACCTCTACCTTGAGCAAAAAGTTGTTGAAGGCTGAAACTGTATGAATCAATTTCGCTAGATTGTGGCATAGTTGGAACAAGCTCGACTGCTTTCCCTTCCTCCTCTGAACTTGCACCACTAGTATCATCCGTGTCACTTCTTTTTCTTTTCTGGCTCGCCGAGTAAGCTGGATTTTCATATTCATCTCCAAAAACGGTGTCTACAAATAAAGGTTTACATGAACATCAATTAACTCTTATATAGAAAAGATCATTTGTAAAATAGAAGGGGATGTAAACCATCAAATTCGAGCTGGGTGGTTGAAATGGAGAAGGGCATCAGGTGTTTTATGTGATGCAAAGGTACCGCTCAAGCTGATGGGAAAAAAGTTTTATCGAACTGCGGTAAGACCTTCCATTTTGTACGTGACAGAATGTTAGGTGAGAATAAAGTGTAGCAAAGATGAGGATGTTGCGGTGAATGTGTGGTAAGACTCAACAGAATAAAATTAGAAATAGAAATGAAAATATTAGAAAGAGTGTCAGGGTAGCGCCTATAGTAGAGAAGATGGTGAAAAATAGACTTAAGTGGTTTGGGCATGTAGAGAGAAGACATGTAGATTCTGTAGTAAAGAGAGTAGGCCAGATGGAGAGAAGACAAACAACTCGAGGAAGAGGAAGACCTAGAAAGACTACAAGAGAAGTTATTAAGAAAGTTCTCGAGATTAATGATTTGGATAGAAGCATGGTCCTTAATAAAACATTCGGTCGAAACAGATTTAACAAATTTAGAAATTTTTAAAATGTCAAAACATTGTTACTGAAAATGTTGTTTCAGAAAATAACCAGGGCAATGAAATTGTGACCACGACTATGATTTAACTCATTTCACGAATACATAAACACTTGAACAGAAACTGGAATGTTGCCTACTCAAAATTTAAACTACCTTGAGCAAAAAGTTCTTGAAGGCCAAAATCGCATGACTCCATTTCACTAGATTGCGGCACAGCTGGAACAAGCTCATCTGCTTTCACTTCCTCATCTGAATTTGCACCACTATTATCATCTTCTGCTCCTCCTCGACCTATATCCTCCAGATGGTTTTCTTCCTCCATCATGTTAGTTTGCATGCTTCCTTCCAAGTTACAAGTTTCCATAACATCGCCAAGTGTAGTTGATTCAAAATATGTTTCAGCCTCAGAGCCTTTAGTAGTTGAAGCTTCAAGGTCATTGAGGGAAAATCCAAAGCATTCCTCAGGATCAGCAACCATACAAGTCTTTTCTGATGACTTCAGCATCTCTTCTTCACATGCTTCTGCAGAAAGAGTGCAATAAAATATTATTTATGGGTTCCTACTTATATACAAAAACTATGTATACCGATATACCACCTCCGTTCCTTTTTATAAGAGACAACTCACTTTTTAGGTTCATTGAATAATCAATGTATGTAGTCTATAAACAGACCAAACAGACCAAATACATTGGTTATTCAATGAATATAAAAATTGACTTGTCTCTTATAAAAAGGAAAAGAGGTAGTATTTAAGAACCTAAACTGCATTATACCTAGAGCAGCCATTGGATAAATACTAAGATCAACTTCTTCATCGTCACTCATGACCACTCGATCAACTTGCTCCTTATCGACACCAAGCAGTTCGGTGGATGAACCAATCATTTTCTCTGGAGTAGGACTTAAACTCATCTTTGGTGCAGATTCAAACTTCACTCCACTTGTATCTGCATTTTTAGTAGCAGTAGCTGAAAAATATCAAGATTAGAGAGATTATACACTCATTCCTATAAAAATAATGGTTACAAGGTTAAGAATCTTGTTAATATATGTCTATACATGGCTAATCATCAATTATTTGGGTGGAAAAATAAATTTACCTGTTTCAAACATTTGGTGAACATCGAGATCACTAGTCTCTGCTTCCCTTAAGGGATCAGTAGGCTGAAACTGAACTGGTGACCCAGCTGATTCTGCAACACTAGTTGAAAGAACCTCATTTAGAAGATCTCCACCAGTCCCATAGGTGTTCAAATCAGTATTTATGTTCGATCCTTGAGTGCTATTTCTGCCACCTGGGTTAACAGATCCAGGAACATTTTCAAGAAGATCAAATTTATCATCCACATTCGCAACTTCATCCTCCATCAAATTTTTACCAAGTTCTTCTGAAACAGCCCGTATAAGATCCTCATTGTCGCTCATGACCATTGCACTAGGTTCTGCATGCTTAGCATCTTCATTGGGATCAATGTTCTCCTTATTGACACCAATCTCCAAGTTTTCCTCCAAACTACAAAATCCAATATCACCATTTGTTGGTGAGCCTGGATTATTGAACAGTTTGGGAGAAAACTCCATCATTTTCTCTTGGCTAGGATCAACTTGCTCCTTATTAGCACCAATCTGCACGCTCTCTTCCACATTACAAAATACAACATCTCTTGGGGTCGCTGAATTATTTAGCAGCTTGGTAGATGAACCAACTATTTCCTTTGAAGCTGGACTTGTACTCATCTTTTGTGATGATTCAAACTTTGCTCCACTTGTGTATGCACTTTTAGTAGCAGTGCCTAAAATATCAAGGTTAGAGATTATAAACTCATTGGTATTAAAAAATGTTAAAAAGATTAAGAAATATTTCTAAGATGTACACTATGACCACGAAATCATTTGGCTAAACAAAACAAATTACCTGTGACAACCATTTCGTCAGCATCAAGATCACTAGCTTATACATTAATTCCAATAAAACAACTATATCACTTGCTTATGTTGAGGTGGAAGAAATGTTCAAAAAAAAATCCTACTTATATACTAGCAGAAAGACACACGTGATCGTGCTTGTTTGTCACCAATTTTTTATTTTATTTACAATTATGACAATAATAATTTTTATATTGCCTTCAAAAATAGTTGTATTTGTAAATTATACACATCAACAATCACAAACTATCAATAACTTTCAAAAAACTTCCATTTACCTGAATCAATCATGTCATGAACATTATGATCACTAGGTGTTGCAGGCTTTACTTCCCAGGCATCTGCATTTCCAGCAGCAGTACCTAAAATATAAAGGTTTAAGATATTTAAACAAGGTTTATGAGAAAAGTCGTGGATAAATTCGATTTGTCAGAGTTCAATTGTTTAATTTCCAAATTCGATTTGTCTTCACCTGAAACTTGATATTATTTTATGGATTCTTACTTATATATAAAAAATATGAATACCGATATATTTAACCCAAACTGCATTTTACCTAGAGCATCCATTTGATAAGTACTGAGATCAAGCTCTTCATCGTCACTCATGATCACAAAACTACGTTCTGCACGCAGAACTTCATCACTAGGATCAATGTTCTCTTTATTGGCACCAACCCACAAGTTTTCATCAACATTAAGCAGCTTGGTAGATGAATTAATCATTTTCTCTGGAGTAGGACTTAAACTCGTCTTTGGTAAAGATTCAAACTTCACTCCACTTGTATCTGCATTTTTAGTAGCAGTAGCTGAAAAATATCAAGATTAGAAAGACTATGCACTCATTCCTATAAATCATTGGTTACAACTTACAAGGTTAAGAAATCTTGCTAATATATGTCTATACATGGCTAATCATCAATTATTTGGGAGGAAAAATCAATATACCTGTTTCAAACATTTTGTGAGCATCGAGATCACTAGTCTCCGCTTCCCTTAACGGATCACTAGTCTCCTCATTCTTGCTAATGACCATCGCACTAGGTTCTGCATGTATAACATCTTCATTGTGATCAATGTTCTCCTTATTGACATCAATCTCCAAGTTTTCCTCCATCAATTTGTTACCAAGTTCTTCTGAAACAGTCTGTAAAACATCCTCATTGTGGCTCATGACCAAAGCACAAGGTTCTCCCAGCATAACATCTTCATTGGGATCAATGTTCTCCTTTTTGACACCAATCTCCAAGTTTTCCTCCAAACCACAAATTCCTATATCATCCTCCATCAAATTGCTATCAAGTTCTTCTGGAACAGCCTGTATAAGATCCTCATTCTTGCTAATGACCATTGCACTAGGTTCTGCATGCATAACATCTTCATTGTGATCAATGTTCTCCTTATTGACACCAATCTCCAAGTTTTCCTCCATCAATTTGTTACCAAGTTCTTCTGAAACAGTCTGTAAAAGATCCTCATTGTGGCTCATGACCAAAGCACAAGGTTCTGCCAGCATAACATCTTCATTGGGATCGATGTTCTCCTTTTTGACACCAATCTCCAAGTTTTCCTCCAAACCACAAATTCCTATATCATCCTCCATCAAATTGCTATCAAGTTCTTCTGGAACAGCCTGTATAAGATCCTCATTCTTGCTAATGACTATCGCACTAGGTTCTGCATGCATAACATCTTCATTGGGATCAATGTTCTCCTTATTGACACCAATCTCCAAGTTTTCCTCCATCAATTTGTCACCAAGTTCTTCTGAAACAGTCTGTATAAGATCCTCATTGTGGCTCATGACCAAAGCACAAGGTTCTGCAAGCATAACACCTTCATTGGGATCGATGTTCTCCTTATTGACACCAATCTCCATGTTTTCCTTCAAACCACAAAGTCCTATATCACCATTTGTTGGTATCCCTGGATTATTAAACAGTTTTGGAGAAAACTCCGTCATTTTCTCTTGACTAGGATCAACTTGCTCCTTATTAGAACCAATTTGTATGCTTTCTTCCACATGATGAAATACAGTATCTTTTGGTGACACTGAATTATTTAGCAGCTTGGTAGATGAACCAACTATTTCCTTTGAAGCTGGACTTATACACATCTTTTGTGACAACTCAAACTTTGATCCACTTGTATATGCATTTTTAGTAGCTGTGCCTAAAATATCAAGGTTAGAGATTATAACTCATTTGTATTAAAAAATGTTAAAAGGTTAAGAAATATTTCTAACATGTACACCATGACTATAAGTTATTTGGATAAACAAAACAATTTACCTGTAACAACCATTTTATCAGCATCAAGATCACTAGTGTCGACTTTGCTTAATGGATTAGTTTTGAGAAACTGAACTGGAGTCCCATCTGAATCTCCAAAACTAGACGAATGAACCTCATCTAGAGTATTCTGAACATTTACATTGGTGTTATCTTCAGTACTTTTTGCACCCGGTGATGCATCAAGGTAGGTTGTAGCAGCTTGGGATATTGCACAATGATAATCACCTAATTTGGGAACTTGTTCAACTGATCCTTGATGGACATCAGTATCTTCATGAATATCAGTACTTTCACTCGATGTCTGAAAATCTCTCAACATAAAATAGTTACCAAACCCTTCTAAACCAAGTGGAGAAGGGGTTAGATCTGTTTCCTTATCAATTAAATCTCCTGCCCTCACATCGGTCTTCTCATTAGAATCCTTCTCAGCAACAGTATCTAGATATATAGAGTTTAAAAAATTATAAATAAACTATATTCAGATAAAAACACAAACCAAAGACAAAACTAATATAGAACTTGATATACCTGAAGCTTCCATTTGAGCATCAGTATCATTGTCAATGTCCGATTCTGTAATTTCCAAATTCGATTTGTCTTCATCAGATCGTATCGGGCATGACATGAGATTATTAAGGTCACTGGAATTGACCTCATCAGTAAGCTTCACATCTGTTGATGCATCAAGGCACATATCAACAATCACAAACTACCATTAAATTTAAAAATAAAAATAAATAAATAACTATACCTGAATCAACAATGTGACAAATATTAAAATCACTTGGTGCTGGTAACTTCATTTCACAGGCATCGGCATTTCCAGCAGCAATGCCTAAAATACATATGTTTGAGATTTTAAAAAAATATTCCAACAAAATTAAACATAACACTTTAAAATCCAAAAACTTCCATATACCTGAATCGTCCGTGTGAGGAACATTAAAATCAGATTTGACTTCACTTAATGGAGAACTGGTTAGAACTTGATCTGGTTCCTCATCAAGTAAATGTTCAGCAGCACTCACATTGGTTTTCTCATTACATTCCTTCTCAGCAACAGTATCTAGAATTACAAATTTGAAAAACTATATAAATAAACAAATACTTATAAAAACAAAAATCAAATACAAAACTAACATAGAATTTGATATAACTAAACCTTCCATTTGAACATCAGAATCACTGTCAGAGTCCAATACTATAATTTCCACATTCGAATTGTTTGCGTCAGATCGTAACCGGCGTGACCCGGGATTCTCATTTTCTTCTTCCTGTTTGCACAAGTAAAACAAACCAACAACTAAGTAAAGAAATAACTCAAGAGTAAAGACTATTTTAAGCCCCCAAATACAAGATACAGTGTAAAAAAAAATCTGCAAAAAAATACTTAGCAAAATTTTAACAACAAAGTTAGTAATTATCAAGTTTCATATATTATCAGAGCGAATAAGGTTCATTATCAAAAATAAATAAAACTGTCGAAAACTAAAACAGATCACGAAAAGTGATTAATCAAAAAAAAAAAAAAATCTTTAAACTAGTTTCTGTTCCTAACAATCAAGTCAAAAGGGGAAAACATGATTTTTCCAAACCCTAGAATTATATTTACCCTTAACAATTCTTATTTCAGCCATCAAAATTCAAAACAAGGACACCTCTGAAGGCGTGTCTGTGTATGTGTCAGACACTTGCACCGACACTTGTAATTATGTGAAACTTACGTTTAATTTACATTTAATTTATTCATTTATTCAAATTATTATCGATGTGACTGTGTTAGTGTCTGGGTTGAGTTCGGTGTGGCCGTGCTTCATAGAAAAAACAGAGAAAAAAGAGTGAAATGCGAAACCCTAACCTTGTAGATCAGAGAAAGTTTCTCTGCCATATCTTTATTCTTAAGATTAGCAGGAATACCGTGCTTCTTGCAGAGGCTTTGAAGCTTCTTCCTCTTCATGGTAAAGAAATCCATCTTTTCTTTTCGGTTTGCGTAGGAAAAAATCGCAGCAGTTTTGGGAATTTTTGAGAGCGTTTGAGAGAGGAAAGAAAGTGAAATGGAAAGGTTTGTGGAATTTGAAATTTGAAAAGATGAAGAAATGCCTAAGTTTCCCGCTGTTGTTGGAACTTATTAACTGTATTGGATTTTTTTTTCGGGTACGGTTTTATAGTCGTTATAGGGGTGTTTGTTTTGAGAGTGTTAGGAGAGGAAGAAAGTGGTGTGAGAGAGAGTTATGGGAGAAATGGGTTTCTTCTTTTGTTTGGTTAGGTAGTGAAATAGAGATGAGAAAACAAAAAAGTGGGTCTATTTATAAAGAGTTTAAAGGTATTGCACATAGATTTGTTCAAAGAAAATGGTAGTGCACATACAATCAATAAAAAAATTTATACTTGTCATATTATATTAGGATTTTAAAAATAAATGTGTGTTTTAATTGGGTATATGTTTATTATGGTTGAAAGCGTAAAAATATTTTATATTGCCTGTGTATTTTTTTTTTCATTTTTAAATCTGTAATTTGGATTTTTATTAATTTATAAATTTTGATCATGTGTTTTTAATTTGTATTGTTAGTTATTTATTTGATAAAATTACATAAGAGGTCCTTTAAATTATTTTTTATAATAGATTGGTCTCTTAAGTTTTTTTTAACAACTTAGTCCTTTAGGGTGATTTCTACCTTCTTTTTCTCACATTTTAAATATTTAGAAATGTTGATTATTGTATTTCTGATTGCATTTCATCATTTTCATACCATTCAAAACAATTACATCCACAATTATCATCTTTTCTATGTTAAAAAAGGGTAACAGTGCACATATTTAATAACTTAAATGACCATGTTGTTGCAAAAAAAAAAACTCAAAGGATCAACTTGTTACAAACAAATAATTTAAAGGACCTCCAATATATTTTTTACCTATTTATTTTTTTAATTTTAAAAACTGAACCTTACATTAAAGAAAAGATAGTATTATAATTGATTTTGGAGGATATTTTTGGTTCACGAATGACAGTGGGAATTTAGATATGATTGTAAATTTCGTTTAAAATCTTTAACATATAGTGGGTAATTGTGTCTAATGCTCCTGGTGTGTTCATGAAGTATATGAACAAGGTTTTAATTCATTCATATTTGGATAAGTTTGTTGTGGTGTTTATCGATGATATTCATATTTATTCGAAGACGATGAGGAACATGTTGAACATTTGAGGGTTTTGTTGGAGTTGTTGCAAGAGAAGCAAATTGTATGCTAAGTTATCTAAGTGTGAGTTTTGGTCAAGAGAATTGAGTTTTCTTGGCCATGTGATTTCTAGTGAAGTTATTGTTGTTGATCTGTCGAAGGTTGAGATTATATTGTAGTGGGATACTCTGAAGTCTATCATTAAGATCCAAAGGTTTCTTGGGTTAGCTGGTTATTATCGTTGGTTCATTGAAGGATTTTCCAAATTGACCCTGTCATTAACTCAGCTAACTAGGAAGGGTTGGGCTTATGTTTGGGATGTGAAATGTGAAGAGAGTTTCCAAGAGCTTAAGAAAAGGTTGATATTGACTCGAGTGTTGATTCTGCCGAGTCAAACTGAATTTTTTATCGTGTATTATGATGCTTCTAAGATGGGTCTAGGAGATGTGTTGATGCAGAATGGACAAGTTATGGCTTATGCTTCGAGACAACTTAAATTTCATGAGAAGAATTATCCTACACATGATTTAGAGTTTGATGTCGTTGTGTTCGTGCTTAAGATTTGGAGCCATTATTTGTTTGATACTAGATTTGAAGTGTTCAGTGATCATAAATGCTTGAGGTATTTGTTCGATTAGAATGAGTTGAATATGAGATAGAGGACATGGCTCTATTTGTTGAAGTATTATGATTTTGGTCTGAATTAGCAACCTAGTAAAGCCAAATGTCATAGTTGATGCATTGAGTCAGAAGGTGTTGCATATGTAGACATTGATGGCTAGAGAGTTGGAGTTTATCGAAGAATTTAGAGATTTAAGTTTGGTTTGTGAAGTCACGCCGCAGAGTGTGAAGTTGGGTATGTTGAAGCTTTCCATTGGTGTTCTTGAGGATATTAAAGAAGGTCAGAGGTATGATTTGAGACTAGATCGATTAGCCTTAGTTAATCAAGGTCAAGTAGGTGATTTCAAAATTGACGAGAGTGGTGTTATGAAATTTTGTGGTCCAGTATGTGTTCTGGATGTACCATAACTTAAGAAGAGTATTCTTGAGGAATGACACCAAAGTCGCTTGTGTAACACCACATTTTTACCCAACGAATTACATAAAATCAGAGTTATAAAAATTTCCAACAAACAAATGGAATGCTACACTTTCAACTTAAAACTACGATATTCAATCAGCTATAGTTCAAATACACAACACATGAGCTTTGGATGAACCGATAACAACCTGCTTAGTCTTTAAAAATAATAACAACTTTCATTACTACGCAGCGAATTCACAAAATTCAACTGAAAACACCATAACATCTTATCCAACTCAAAACAATTCTAAGACAACAAGTCTTTTAATGAAAACAACTTAAAAATTCAGCAACATAATGAAAATCAACAATAAGGAAAACATGCGTTCATCCCCCTGAGTGCTACGTATCAGAGAGACAACACCGACTCGAACTAACAAGGGTAACAGCTAACCTTCTTGATTACCTGCACATTACCAACAGAGGGCAACATTCAAACAGAAGGGGTGAGATATCGAACCATATAATCGAATATACAATAAATAATATATTAGTATTAGATCATACAATTCACCACTTCACAGCTTTTTATCACATTCAACATAATTAATTCATCCACACGACAACTCAGAATGCAACACGAAATGCGACTCGTCTTTATGCACATGCATGTGGTACCAATGGAGCAGAACTCCCAACTTAGAAATCTGCCAATAAATAGAGACATAAGCCTTCAACTTTATATTTGTCAATTCAGGCCAACTTGACGAGCATCAGCTCTAACATGATATGTTATGTATGCATTAACCACATGAACATAATAACAACAACAACAACAATAATTCAACATAATTCAACGTTTCCATAAGCCTGCAACTTAATATTTTGCCCATAAATAGAGGCAATGAAATCACCTGCAAATTCACATTTTTCAACAAAAATGCCACCCAAGAGATCAACCAAAATTACTACAATAAACCGCATAATTATTCGGACTATTTTTGCTGAAATCGGTTAATTAATTATCGACCAAAAATCATATTATTTCTACTTTATAAATCCTACAAAATTATTTATTAAAGATGTTAAATCATTATTATTAAATATTTTATATTGTAAACCGGAACGTAGTAGCTACGGTATACCAACATTTCTCCTAAATGCTACTTCCTTATTGCGCTACAGTAGCAAAACAATGGGTTACCAATGCTACTTCATTATATGCTACAGTAGCAAGCAAGTGCCTCCAAGTGTTACTTACACAAGTTCGTTACAGTGTTGCGAAACAAGTACCTTTAGATAATAATGTATTTCATTGCTACAGTGTTGCAACATTCATCCTTTAAACACTACTTTCCATATTCGCCACAGTATGCAATTAATCCTCCTAAATACTATTTCGCAAATATTGCTACAGCAAGCAGGGCAAGTACCTTTGATGCTACTTCAATCTTGTATCACTACAAAATTGAAGCCATTTACCATTAAATACTTCTTATGTCATCGCTACAGTATCAAAACATGTGCCTCTACATACTACTTCATTTTATCCTATGCGCTACAGTAGCAAAACATGTGTCCTAAATATGACTTCTTCCATCGCTACTATATCCAAAACGATTCCTTCTATATACTACTTTATATATATTCGATGTAGCAAGCAACTACTCCTAAGCGCTACTCACAGTATCACTTCAATATGCCAATTAATTGCTCTAAATGCTACTTCAATCTCATCGCTACTGTAGCAAAACGATTACCCTTATTTGCTACATAATTCTAGCGCTACAGCAAGCAAAACCAATGCCATTAAATATTAATTAAATTCATCGCTACAGTATTCCAAACAATTCCTTTGATTGCTACTTTATTTTCTATGCGCTACATTAGCAAAATATGGGATTTTGCAAAGAAAATACTAAAGTGCTCATATATATGTATATCTAATTACATTGGGTCCTAAATCATCTCTCAATTTCATCAATATATCAATTTCAAACACAATTAGAAATAATTTTTCATAACCCAAATTCACACACTATTAATCATACACCCTATTATAGAGTCAGAACCCCACTCTTACCTTAGATTAAGAGTATCTCTAAGAGACTTCAACCGAATTTTTAGGGAATTTGGCACTAGAAGCAATTTTTCCTCTTCTTCTTCTTCTCCCCTTACAAACCATATTTCCCTCTTTTTCTTCTCTTCCTGATAACAATACTCTCTCCTATTCTTCTATTTATATTCTAATATAATATATTATTATATTAATCCAAATAAATCCAATTGGGCCTAAATGCTACACCCCACTTTTACTACACAACACCACTAATTAAGCTCAATATCATATTAAGCTTAAAATAACACTTTAACTTAATTCCACCAAATTAAATTTGATTAATTATTATTCCAACTTAATAAAATAATTCCGACTTCGACGATAAAAATTTGAATTAATAAAAAAAAAATTCAAAAATATTTAATTAAATAAATAATTAAATACCGGGGCGTTACAACTCTCCCCCACTTAGAATATTTTTGTCCTCGAAAATAAAAGTTTACCTGGTTCAAATAACTCAGGATAGGAGTCTCGCATCTTACTCTCCAACTCCCAGGTCATGCTCTCACCAACAGCACCTAACCAAACAACTTTCACCAATGCAATCTCTTTTCCTCTTAGAATCTTCATCTCGCGATCTGCGATTCTCACAAGCATCCTCTCCATCATGAGATTATCCCGTACTTGCACATCGTCCATCTGAATCACATGAGACGGATCAGGAATATACTTCCTAAGTTGTGACACATGAAACACATCATGCAAATTCGAAAGATTAGGCAGTAAAGCCACTCTATAAGCAACATTTCCCACTATTTCTGAAATATGATACGAACCAATAAAATAAGGAGTGAGCTTCTTAGACTTCAGAGCTCGACCAACACCAGTCACAAGTGTGACTCTCAAAAACACATGATCACCAACTTTGAATTCCAAATCTTTCCTTCTCTTGTCATGGTAACTTTTCTGTCTACTTTGTGAAGCTTTCATCTTTTCTTGAATCCACTTCACCTTCTCAGTAGTCTCACGAACAAGTTCAGGTCCAAGTACTACACTTTCACCAAATCCATGCCAACATAATAGAGTTCTACATCTTCGACCATACAACGCCTCAAAAGGTGTCATCCCAATACTAGAATGGTAATTGTTATTGTAAGTGAACTCAATCAATGAAAGATAAGTATCCCATGAACCTCCCTGCTCAAGAACACATGCTCTCAACAGATCCTCCAATGACTGAATAGTCCTCTCGGTCTGACCATCCGTCTGAGGATGATACGCCGAACTCAGCCTCAACTTATATCCCAACGCCTCTTACAAACTTTTCCAGAAATCAGAAGTAAACCTCAGATCCCTGTCCGACACAATACACAAAGGAACACCATGCAACTTCACAATTACACTGGTGTAAATCTCTGCCAACTTCAAAATCAGATATGTGATGTTAATAGTTATAAAGTGTGCCGACTTCGTAAGCCTATCAACAATCACCCAAATCGAATCATATCCTCTCAAGGTACTAGGTAATCCCGTTACAAAATCCATTGAAATGTTATCCCATTTACCTTCTGGAATCTCTAACGGTTGCATCAACCCTGCAGGCTTCTGATGTTCAACTTTCGACTTTTGACAAGTCAAACATGCATACACAAACCGAGCCACATCACTCTTCATTCCAGGACACCAAAACAAATTCTTCAAATCTTGATACATCTTTGTAGCTCCTAGATGAATACTCAACTTGCTTCTATGACTCTCTTCAAGAATCACTTTCTTCATCTCTGCATCATCAGGAGTACAAATCCGATTACGAAATCCCAATATACCTTGCGCATCCAACTTAAAATCACTATTCTCATACTGATCAATCCCAACCATCGAATCTACCAACTTCACATCTAACTTATGAGCTTCCCTGATACTATCTAGAAATTCATTATTAATCTTTAACATTCCCAACATAACACTTTGCGGTGTCAATTCACAAACCAAACTCAAACCTCAGAATTGCTCAATCAACTCCAACTCTTTAACCATCATTGCCGACACGTGCAAAGTATTTTGACTTAAAGCATCGGCCATAACATTAGCTTTTCCTGGATGATAATTCAAACTGAAATCATAATCCTTCAACAATTCTAACCACCTGCGCTGCCTCATATTCAACTCTTTCTGATAAAAAAGATACATCAAACTCTTATGGTCACTAAACACCTCAAATCTAGAACCATAAAGATAATGCCTCCAGATTTTCAACACAAAGACAACTGCAACTAATTCTAAATCATGCGTAGGATAATTCTTTTCATGAGTCCTCAATTGCCTCGACGCATAAGCAACCACCTTTCTATTATGCATGAGCACACCACCTAACCCCATCAGACAAGCATCACAATACACAACAAAAGGCTCTCCTGGATTAGGCAAAGTCAAAACTGGAGCCAACATTAATCTCTTCTTCAACTTGGTAAAACTTTCTTCACATCAAATATCCCACACAAAAGCTTTACCTTTACAAGTCAACTTAGTCAATAGAAGTGCCAACTTAGAAAAACATTCGATAAACCGTCTATAGTAACCGGCTAATCCCAAGAAGCTTCTAATCTCAGTAACCGACTTCAAAGCTTCCCATTGCAACACAACATCGACTTTAGAAGGATCCACGGTAATGCCACCACCAAAAATGACATGACCAAGGAAACTAACCTCTTGTAACCAGAATTCACACTTGGACAACTTCGCATACAACTTCTTCTCCTTCAAAACTTGCAATACAACTTTGAGGTGATCTTCATGTTCTTCTTCCGATTTAGAGTAAATCAAAATGTCATAAATGAATACCACCATAAACCGATCCAAATAAGTATGAAAGATACGATTCATGTACTCCATGAATACTCCCGGCGCATTGGTCACACCGAAAGGCATCACCGAATACTCACAGTGTCCATACTGAGTTCTAAACGCGGTTTTCTAAATATCATCTTCTTTCACTCTAATCTGGTGATATCCTTACCTCAAATCAATCTTAGAAAACACACTTGCACCCACCAATTGATCCATCAAGTCATTAATTCTCGGTAGCGGGTACTTGTTCTTAATCGTCACTTTATTTAGCTGTCTATAATCAACACAAAGTCTCATACTTCCATCTTTCTTCTTTACTAACAACACAGGCGCTCCCACAGCGACACACTTGGTCTTACAAACTTTTTCTCAAGCAACTCTTCTAACTGCTTCTTCAATTCAAACAATTCAGATGCAGACATCCTGTACGGTTCCATAGAAACAGGTATGGTACCAGGTACAAGATCAATCGCAAATTCAACTTCCCTCTCTGGCGGTACACTAGGAATTTCATCTAGAAACACTTTAGGAAATTCGTGCACCACATGCAACTCATCAATTCTAACTTGGTTCTCCATTGATAACGACTCCATCAACGAGAACACATGTGCTTCATCTTGCATCCATTTCCGCAACTGTTTACCAGTCAACAAACTGACTCCTTCCTCTTCAAAAGTAGAAAACCTCACAGACTTGTCATGGAAATTGATATGAACATAGTTATACTCTAACCAGTCCATACCCAAGATCACATCCAATCCTCTTAATGGCAAACAAATCAAGTCAACAACAAATTCCTTGCCGAAGATCAACAAAGGGCAATTCAAACACACACGAGAAGTAGTCATCGATCCCTTAGCCGGAATCTTGATGACCATTTCTCCATTCATGGAAGACAACATAAGACCCAATCTTTCAACACAATCAATGGCAATAAAACAATGAGTAGCATCAATGTCAATAATAGTAATTAAAGGCGTACTATTAATGAAACATGTACTTCTGATGAGTCTGTCCTCACTAGTTGATGGATTCCCAGCCAAAGCAAACACCTTTCCACTGGTTTGCGTCTTCTTTGGTTTCCGACACTGACTACCAATGTGTCTTTCTTCACCACATTTGAAACAAATCATCTCTTTATGCTTGCATTCAGATACAACATGTCGAGTCTTACCACAACGGAGACACCTCTTCACCTTAGCAGCATACACATTACTCTTATGACCAAGTTTTCCACATTTGAAGCACACCACACTAGCAGGAGCATATCCCCCACTAGTCTTTTGACTTTGAGCAACTTCATGTTTACCTTTACCAACTGGGGCATCATAAGGCTTACCACGATTCTGTTGGTGCTTACCCCTCTTCTCATTGGTAATCTTATAGTGAGCATTATTATCCTCTTCATAAATCCTGCAACTATTAATCAATTCAGCAAAGACACGAATCTTCTGGTATCCAATTGCCTTCTTGATCTCTGGGCGCAACCCGCTCTCGAACTTGATGCACTTCGAAAACTCAACATCTGCCTCACTATATTGTGGATAAAACTTAGCCAACTCAAAACTTTGCAGCATACTTAACAACCGACATGCTCCCTTGTTTTAGCTCAAGAAATTCAATTTCCTTCTTACCACGAACGTCTTCAGGAAAATACTTCCTCATAAATTCCCTACGGAACACAGCCCAAGTGACATTCTCACCTGCAACTTCCAATCTTTGACAAGTCTCTAACCACCAGTCATCAGCCTCGTCTGCTAGCATATGAGTACCATAATGAACCTTTTGCGCTGGAGTGCAGTCCATCACACAGAAGATTCTCTCAATCTCCTTCAGCCAATCCAACGATCCATAAGGATCATACTTACCCTTGAAGGTAGGCAGATTCTCCCTTTGGAAAGTCGCCAAACTGCGAGATCCAGCATTCTCGTCAGCATTCGGTTGATTCTGTATAGCCTGAGCCATCGCCTGCAGAGCAGCAGCAAGTGCAACATCATTCCTTCCAGCTATCTCAACTTATCTCTACAACATAAACAACAATTGGAATTCAGATTAACAATACTCAATTGTTAGACAAAACTACAACTCGACGACTTGACCAGACGGACCGACCTGCTCTAATACCACTAATGTAACACCCCATTTCTACCCAACGAATTAAATAAAATCAGTTATAGAAATTTCCAACAAACAAATGGAATGTTACACTTTCAACTTAAAACTAAGACATTCAATCAACTATAGTTCATATACATAACACATGAGCTTCGGATGAACCGATAACAACATGCTTAGTCTTTAAAAATAATAACAACTTTCATTACTATGCAGCGGATTCATAAAATTCAACTGAAAACACCATAACATCTTATCCAACTCAAAATAATTCTAAGACAACAAGTCTTTTAATGAAAACAACTTAAAAATTCAGCAACATAATGAAAATCAACAATAAGGAAAACATGCTTTCATCCCCCGAGTGCTACGTATCAGAGCAACAACACCAACTCGAACTAACAAGGGTAACAGATAACCTTCTTGATTACCTGCACGTTACCAACAGAGGGCAACATTCAAACAGAAGGGGTGAGATATCGAACCATATAATCAGATATACAATAAATAATATATTAGTATTAGATCATACAATTCACCACTTCATAACTTTTTATCACATTCAACATAATTAATTCATCCACACGACAACTCAGAATGCAACACGAAATGCGACTCGTCTTTATGCACATGTATGTGGTACCAATGGAGCAGAACTCCCAACTTAGAAATCTGCCAATAAATAGAGGCATCAACAAGGCATAAGTCTTCAACTTTATGTTTTCCAATCCAGGCCAACTCGACGAGCATCAACTCCAACATGATATGCTATGTATGCATTAACGACATGAACGTAATAACAACAACAACAATAATTCAACATAATTCAACGTTGGCCATAAGCCCGCAACTTAATATTTTGCCCATAAATAGAGGCAATGAAATCACCTGCAAATTCACATTTTTCAACAAAAACTCCACCCAACAGATCAACCAAAATTACTACAATAAATCGCATAATTATTCGGACTATTTTGGCTAAAATCGGTTAATTAATTATCGACCAAAAATTCTATTATTTCTACTTTATAAATCCTACAAAATTATTTATTAAATATATTAAATCATTATTATTAAATATTTTGTATTGTAAACCGGAACGTAGTAGCTACGGTATACCAACATTTCTCCTAAATGCTACTTCCTTATTGCGCTACAGTAGCAAAACAATGTGTTACCAATGCTACTTCATTCTATGCTGCAGTAGCAAGCAAGTGCCTCCAAGTGTTACTTCCACAAGTTCGCTATAGTGTTGCGAAACAAGTACCTTTAGATAATAATTTATTTCATCCCTACAGTGTTGCAACATTCATCCTTTAAACACTATTTTCCATATTCGCTATAGTATGCAATTAATCCTCCTAAATACTATTTCGCAAATATTGCTACAGCAAGCAGGGCAAGTACCTTTGATGCTACTTCAATCTTGTATCACTATAGAATTGAAGCCACTTGCCATTAAATACTTCTTATGTCATCACTACAGTATCAAAACATGTGCCTCTACATACTACTTCATTTTATCCTATGCGCTACAGTAGCAAAACATGTGTCCTAAATATGACTTCTTCCATCGCTATTGTATGCAAAATGATTCCTTCTATATACTACTTTATATATATATTCGCTGTAGCAAGCAACTACTCCTAAGATCTACTCATAGTATCACTTTAATATGTCAATTAATTGCTCTAAGTGCTACTTCAATCTCATCGCTATTGTAACAAAACGATTACCCTTATTTTCTACTTAATTTTAGCGCTACAGCAAGCAAAACCAATTCCATTAAATGTTAATTAAATTCATCGTTACAATATTCCAAACAATGCCTTTGATTTCTACTTTGTTTTCTATGCGCTACAGTAGCAAAATATGGGATTTTGCAAAGAATATATTAAAGTGCTCATATATAGTAAATCTAATTATATTGGATCCTAAATCATCTCTCAATTTCATCAATATACCAATTTCAAACACAATTAGAAATAATTTTTCATAACCCAAATTCATATACTATTAATCATACACCATATTATAGAGTTAGAACCCTACCCTTACCTTGGATTAAGAGCAGTCATAAGAGACTTCAACCAAATTTTTGGGAAATTTGGCACTAGAAGCAATTTTTCCTCTTCTTCTTCTTCTCCCCTCACAAACCCTATTTTCCTCTTTTTCTTCTCTTCTTGATAACAAAACTCTCTCGTATTCTTATATATTTCTATTCTAATATAATATATCATTATATTAATCCAAATAAATCCAATTGGGCCTAAATGATACACCCCACTTTTACTACACAACACCACCAATTAAGCCCAATATCATATTAAACTTAATAATAAAATAACACTTTAACTTAATTCCACCAAATTAAATACGATTAATTATTATTCCAACTTAATAAAATAATTTTGACCTCGATGATAAAAATTTGAATTAATAAAAAAAAATTCAAAAATATTTAATTAAATAAATAATTAAATATCGGGGCGTTATAGCTTGAGTATTCATCTTGGTTCTACAAAGATGTATCAAGACTTGAGGAAGATGTTTTGGTGGCATGGAATGAAAAGGAGAGTCGACGAGTACATGTATGCATGTTTGACGTGTCAGAAGTCAAAAGTTAAACATCATAAGTTATTGGGTTTGATGCAACCGTTGTATAGTCCTTGGTGGAAATAGGATATCATTTTGATGGACTTTGTGTCTGGGTTGCCGATAATAGTGAAGAATTGTGATAGTATTTGGGTTATTGTGGATAGGTTGACTAACTCATATTATTTCATTCTGATTCAACTTAAATATCCATTGGAGAGGCTAGTAAAGATGTATATTGATAAGTGCAAAAGTGTAGTTATTTTGTACATAAGTTTTGTTGCACTTATCGACTTTTTGTTTGTTAATATTGTTGAATAATCCCGAATGTGATATGATGGGAGAACTGACTTGTGTTTTTGCATTTGATCGCAAATGTTGCGGTTAGCAAGAGTCGCCACCGACTTTTCTTTTATCCAAAAGGAAAGGCTGAAAAGAACAGGAAATACCTTTGAGATTATTTCTTGAGTTCGGGGGGTAGATTATGAAAAAGGAAGGTGTTAGTACCCTTTCATCCATAGTTATCTACGGGCTCTTAGTTGCTTTCTAGATCACTTGCTTTTGTTTGAAAATGTGATTTGTGTGGTTTTTGAAAGTATTTTGAAAAGGCGCCTTCGTTTAGGCAAACTTTGTAATAGTTCTCGTTCGTAAGAACGTATACAAAGTGTTGGGCTTTTGAAAATATTTCATGTTTGGAAAATGTTTTGAAAGTGTTTTTGAAAGTGTTTGGTGTTTGTTTTTAAAATAAGCAAGGATGTTTATTTTGAAAATGAGCAAGCAACTAAGAACAATCTACCTACTCAAAAGTCTTTGTTAATTTCTTCCTTTCCTTTGATATTGCTATCTTACCATTGGTTGGTAAAAAGCCTTATCTTTGGATGTAAAGGGACATGCATGGGTCATCGTATAGCCATGATATCAATGTTGTGAGATATCTTAGCATTTCTCTTTGGGGGACTAAGATAATTTTTGAAAGGCAACATTGATAGCGTCATCGAGGGACTATGATCTTGTATTTTTAATTGCTTTTTGCTAAGACCCCACATGCATAATGTTATACCCCAAAATTTTTCCTCTCATTTCTCAAAGGATCACCTTGGACCCTCAGATTTTCTTCCATCCAATTCCAAGCCTTGAATTACAAATTTTCCAAGAAAGTCGTTCACAAGGGCAAAATGGTCAATTGCATGCTGAAAAAATCAACTTTGACTTTTGGATCAAAATCAAGTTCCAAGAATCATATTTCATCAAGACATGTTGGAATGTGAGTTTTATTTCATCAAGATAATCAAAAGTCAAAAATTACTTTGGAAAAGTCAAAACTCTAAACACTTAGAATTTTTCTAAGTGTTTAAGAAATATGACAAGCTCAAAACTTATGGCTAAATTATCACCATGATGTAAGCTGATTCTGGAAGAACTTCTAACATGAGAGTTGTAGATCTCAATGAGATCTTAAACATTGCAGAACAAAACTTCTTCTAGAAATGCTGCGATTTCAAGCTACAAATCCTTGAAGTCACGTCCATGAAACTGAAGCTTTCAGCAAATTCTGGACCTTTCCAAAACAGGATTTGATTAGAACTTCTGGGCCAGTTTTCATATAGGTCCATTCAGAATTTACAAGGGCAATTTAAAGAGAATTTACAAAATGTGTTACAAACTTTTGGGAAAGTCTGTGAACTCCTACAAAACATGCTGAAGCAAAGAGATTCCAAGATCAGAAGTTGGATGTTCGTTCTAAGTTGCGCTGATGATAAACTTTTGATCTAGATTAAACTATGGCACATAATCTCATATTGCAGGATTTCTGGTTTGATAAATCTCATCATCATTTAATGATCACAACCACTTTTGAGTTTTTATTCAAAGGATTTCCCCACGTGTGACATAGAAGTACATTGTTATCCTTGAAAAAAGCAAACTTCTGTACAAGTTTATGCTGAGCCCATGCTTTGATTTTGCCTCTGAGGGTACTTTTCCTTAATTCATGCTTACAAATCTAGCTTAGGCACGACTAAAAGCTACTAACCACCATACTTTTTTATCTTGCTTCAAGAACAAGCCAACACGTTAGCATGATGGTACTTTTGACTTCTCTAAGCTGCAGAGTTTTTGCCTGTAAATTGAACTTCATTTGCAACTGTGAAGGGGGCCGGTCGGAAAACTGAAAAGAAAAAGACTTGAAGCCTTGCTAAAATTTCCAGAAATTCGAAACTGCAAACACAAATACAAAACCTGCTTGTTTTTTATTCTTGCATTCAAACTCCAATTTTCCTCAAGTGTTTCTTGACCAAACCATCCATGCAGCTTCTGATATACATTTAGAAACCATGCTAACTCCTGTTTTCAGACTGTAACACGTTCTCAAAAAGTCAGAACTTTGCTTCTTGACTGTTCCATAATTTTCCAGCCATTCATAGCCCAAGATAAAGGTTGTTCCAGCCTGCTGAGCACGTGAGGAAGCTGATCAGAACATTACAAGAAATCAGAACCAGGCTCCAGCTCATAGAAAATTTTCCAACTGCAAGGTAAGATTCTACTGACCCTCATCATATTACTTGGGCATTGTTAGATTTGTATGTTCAGAATACAATGTAGACATCCTGATTCTGATGTTGTACATATTCTGAGGTTTCAAACACTTTCTGCCTAAGTGGGAAGAATATCAGTTCAGAACTTCCTAAGGAAATTAGGATTAGCATATACATGCTTATTTCTGATTTAAAGTCTTGATATTTTTTTATGTTTCTGAAACCATGATGGAAACCTGCCATAAATACTATGTGTGCATTTTCTGTTTTGTTGAGAAATGACTAAGTTACAGATGCTTTGAATGACGTGGAGAAAGAGATGTAATTTATCATCAGAGTTTACTTTATGATACATGTTTATGCTTTTTCTTCTAATACCAGATGTACAGCCACTCCAGTGGTAGAAAGCGTGCGTATAAGACATTAGTACTAAGGGTCCTGGGTTCTAACCCCAGAAGCATCTTTTTTAGGTTTATTTATTGACATTTTTACCCATTTATTTGTCAGACGATACTCCTAGATTAGAAATTCTAGACAACCTTACCCAATAGAATTATCACCTCACTCTCTCAAATAGCCAAAACTTCTAAATTTCCAGTGATATATGAACTTCTAGGTTCCCAACTACACTACAACTTCTGAACCCCTTCAATAATCAGAACTTCTAGGTTTTCCTTTATTCCCAGCAACCTCAGAACTTGGTGTACCCAGGCCCAGAACTTATGACCCTCTATTTTCCTACTAACATTTTCACTTTTGCAGCGCATCAGAGTCAAAACTTTTGTTCCTTCTCGTTTCAGCAACGTGCTGATTCTGACTCCCTTCTCTCTTATTTATCTTATTTTAGCTTTAATAACCAAAAACACCAAAAAATTTTTTTTTTTATATTTACATACTTAATTTTAGCTCTTTTTAAACTAAAAGATCAAAAATATTTTCTTAAGCCAATTTGTTTCTTTTCTTAACAAAAACAAAACAAGTCCATTTCAATTCTTGTACATTATTTCAATATGGTTATAATAGATAATTAGGACTTTAATTTCTTGTAATCTCCATTTGTAAATTTGTACACCCCATCCCTTTAATGATGTAATAATGTAGGACTTTACTTTTCCGCATTTTTATTGCTTTCATATATTGTTAGTAATTAGGGTGTATGGTAAGACATGAAATCGACAAGTAGACAACCTAAAAATCAAAGACTAAATGCGTGCAATCAAACACACTATTCACACATGCACCCTTAGGATAATCACATTTTGTTGCCTATCAGAAAATAGTCATGTTCCTCAAACATGGGAGTTTTAGCAAAGAACCTCAATAAAAGATCGTAGTCCCTCGATGACCCTCGATGTTGCCTTCGGTAAATGATCTAGTTCCTAAATGACATTGCTAAAACGTCCCATAGGTTACCTTCTATGACTATACAAACGTCATGCGCCCGTCCCTTTACATCCAACGATGGGGCTTCTTATCAATCTATGGTAAGGTAGAAACATCTAAAGGGGGAGGAAAAGAACATTTAAAACCTTTTGAGTAGGTAGATCGCTCATAGTTGCTCGCTTACTCACAACAAAAACATTTTATACACCAACACCTCATTTGAAACATTTTCAAAAGACAAACACTTTGTATGCGTTCTTATAGAAACGAGAGCCATTACAAAGAAGACACCTTTTCAAAATCTCTTTCAAAAATAGAAACACATTCCACAAACACCTCTTTGAACTATTTTCGAAACAAACACTTTGTATGCGTTCTTATAGAAACGAGAACCATTACAAAGACATTTTAAAAATACTTTCAAAAACCACACAAAGCACCTTTTCAAACAAAAGCAAGTGATCTAGAAAGCAACTAAGAGGCCGTAGAAAACTACGGATGAAAAGGGTGCTAATACCTTCCCTTTTCATAATCTACCCCCCAAACTCAAGAAAACATCTCAAAGTTCTTTCCTGTTCTTTTCAACCTTTCCTTTTGGATAAAAGAAAAGTCGGTGATGACTCTTGCTAACCGCAACATTTGGGATCAAACGCAAAATGACCAAGTCAGTTCTCCCACCGTGTTACAGAACTGGCGACTCTACTGGGGACTAATCTTAAAAGTGGGGTTACCTTAGGGCTAGATCATATTTACTTGCTTTACTTGTTTGACTTGCATGATTTACATTATGGTTCCTTGTTTGGGCTTACTAAAGATCATACACCTGAATTATGGGCACCTTTTTAGGTAAGTAGCAATATACTGTGAGGGAACTGTGTGGGGTATACCGACACGGTTGAAACAATAGCTACGTTGATGCAATACTTTGGTGTGTATCAGTATCCCTTGAGTAATCAAGGAGAATATGGGGCCGCTGTGTGGTGTCATAAAGCGTCAACTGACCTTAGCACCTTAATTGACCAACTTGGCTTTTAGGACGTAGTGAGATAGCCGTCTTTGGTGTAAACCCAAAGTCGGTTGATACTCGATACTACACTCATTGAGGTTTGACCCTTGAGTTTTATTTGGTGGCAAGTCAATTATCTATAGGAATGAGATTTGGGGGAAGACCGGTGATATTGAGATCACTTAGAACCCGATTACTATATTTAGGACAGGTTGAGCCAACCCAACTTCAAGAGGGTATCACCTTAAAATCCATGTAAGCCTTAAACCTAAAGTCTCTGTGTGATTTTCTTGTGCTTGTTATATCTACTATATCTGAGCATAATCATGACATCATAATATAGCATGTCATACTAACCATTTCAAGGATTCTTAGGGTTTATTTTTGTCTTGTTTTGTATGACATGGTTCTCACCCGCAGATTCACTATCCAAGTCAGTCTGGTAAAAATACCTCCTCAACTTAAGGATTTGGTATCAAGGATTCCCGAAAGCTCTCCATTCACTGAAAGACATGGACGACTTCTCAGCTTGGTCACTTCAAACCATGATGAAGAAATGTTAAAAGTGCTCTTTCAATTCTTTGACCCTCTACATCACTGCTTCACTTTTCCAGATTACCAGTTAGTGCCTACTATGGAGGAGTTTTCTCTGTTGTTGGGGGTTCCTATCCTTAATGAGGTACCTTTCAATGGTATGGAAAGAGACCCTAAACCTGAAGATATTTCCAAAGCTCTATCCTTACAACGGTCTGACGTAGTAGCAAATTGGGAAACCAGGAGAGGTGTCAAGGTTTTTTTGGCTAAGTTCTTGTTCGAGAAAGCTCATCATTTTTGGGATACCTTGGACTTACAAGCTTTTGAAGAGGTGTTAGACCTTATCATCTATGGTTTGGTATTGTTTCCTAATACGGACCAACTCATAGACGTGAATACGGTTAAGATTTTCTTGTCACGTAATCTGGTACCTACTCTGCTTGGAGATATCCTACATTCGTTGCATACTCGCACTGTAAAGAGGAGAGGAACCCTTCGGTGCTGCACACTTATTTTGGCTAGGTGGTTTATTTCACACCTACCCCGATCCGTCTTGAAGAATGAACAGGGCTTGAGATGGTCTCATAGGCTAATGACTCTTACACATTCAGGCATTCATTGGTGTCCCTGATTCTCAGAGAATGTTATCATCATTGATCGATGCGGAGAATTACCTAATATCCCTCTTTTAGGCATTATGGGAGGAATCACTTACAATCCTTGTTTGACACTACGACAGTTTGGATATGCAAGAAGAGATGGTCCTCATGGTGCACTTATTCAAGGAATCATCTTCGACTACGAGAATGATGCTCAAGATTACCACAAAAGGTTCATGCGAGATTGGGGCATGGTACATAGAGTTGATAGCAAGACATTGGGGCACAAGAATTCCATCCCTCTTGAGCCTTATCTCAAATGGGTACGAGCTCGTGCTCAAAGTCTTATGATGCCTTACCCCTCTATTCTCCCAGTTATCATAGAGCATGTTATGGAAGGAGATGTCCCATACACTATCCTTCATCCTAACATGCCCACCTCTCTCAAAGACTTGCAAAGGGATTGGATACAACTTAAAGGGGAGCGAGATACTTTCGAGGCCCAATTCTACGCCAGCAAGAAGAAAGTTCTGGAACTCACCAAGCAGCTTCATGAGGAGCGGATTCTGAACGCCTACATCGCACCAAAGAGGATGCGTTCAACTTTTTTATCTTAGAGTTTTTGTATTCCTTTGTAAGCCCAAAGAGGCATGATGTAATCAAATTTTGATTTATTAATATAACATGTGTTCCTTTTTGTCTAAAGCAAATTTAAATCTCTAATTTCCTTAAAATCATTGCATATGCATCTTCGTTCATCGTCACATAAAAAGACTTCTTACAACAGGTCTCCTCATCTTTCTACTGTTTATTTCAGTAAGATGGACATGGAATAGATGGTAAAAGATCTCTGGGTGCAGAATGCTCAGTTTCAACAAATTTTCTTGACTTTGGAAAAAGGACAAGAGGAGTTGAAAACTTTGTTGATCAAAGAAAAGAAGAAGAAAGCAAAGAAATCAACCAATGTTTTGAATCTAGGAAGAAGGTTCCCAGGGCCAGCGAGACAGACCCTTGACTTTGCAACATCATTAGGTGAAAAGGATAATCAAGAAGGGAAAAGCAAGGAAGTGACTGGCCATCCAGAATCTGAAGAGGAAGAAGAATATGATTACTCTGAAGAGCAGTATCCTCCGGCTAACGACAAATACAAACATCTGGAAGAGCGTCTAAGTGCAATGGAGATTCAGAAAGTGCCCGGGATGGACTTTGAAGAGCTGGGTTTGGTGTCTGGGATTGTTTTCCACCAAAGTTCAAGGCACCAGTGTTTGCTAAGTACAACGGGGTTTCGTGTCCCAAGATGCACCTCCGATCTTATGTGATAAAGATACAGCCTCACACTGCCGACAGAGATTTGTGGGTCCACTTCTTTCAGGATAGTCTATCCGGGACTCAGCTAGATTGGTTTTATCAACTGGAGAGGGCCAATATCCATAATTGGGAAGACCTTGCCGCTGCTTTTTATAAGCAGTATCAATACAACACAGACCTTGCTCCCACTCGTACTCAACTCCAAAGTCTGACTATGGGTTCAAATAAGGGTTTCAAAGACTACGCTCAGAAATAGAGGGACTTAGCAGGAAGAGTCTAGCCTCCCTTGTCTGACAGGGAGCTAGTAGACATGTTTTTGGGTATCCTGTCTGATCCTTTCTTTAATCATCTAATTGGAATCTCCTCAGCCAGCTTCACTGTATTAATCTTGATCAGGGAAAGAGTGGAAGCTGGGATTAAGAGTAGGAAGATCCAAAAGGACGCATCCTCCAGTGCCGTGAGAAAACCATTTATTTGGAAGAAATATGTGGGTGTTGTGTATCCTCAAAGGAATTAGGACAGAACTGAACATCGTCTAACGGTAGGGGCCGTCATGATCCCTAAGCCTACACCTACTCAACAAAGGAACAACCAGTCTAGAACGGAAAGACCAGTAAGACAATTTACCCGAATAAATATGACGCTGTCTCAAGTCCTGCCACATTTGTTGAGATCTAATCTGGTAACTTTGAAGGAAGCCCCGAAGAATCCCAGCACCTCCCCCCTTATTACAACCCTAATGCTCGTTGTTCTTACCATTCAGAAAGTCCAGGCCATGATACCAACAACTGTCGGGCTTTGAAAAATAAGGTGCAAGACCTTCTCGAGGCAAAAGAAATTGAATTTGATACTCCTGAGATCCCAAATGTTATCATCGCTCCTATGCCCAAGCATGTCCATGATGTTAACGCTGTTGAAGATGATGTGTTTGTTACTATTGTTGATGAATTTGTTACTCCTCTCCTGACTGTCAAGAGGAACCTATTGAAGGCCGGTTTATTTCTGGGTTGTCGCGAAGGCTGCCACCTCTATTTATCCCTACCAACTGGTTGTCATTTATTGAAAGCGGGTGTCTAGTGCCTAATGGATGACAAAGAGATTTTTTTGAGAAGACTCCCGTTCCAACCATTTCTTACAAGGATGTTTCAATAATAACCATTTCCGCTAATCCTTCCAGGGTCTCCACCAAAAGACCCGTTAGGATTACGTCTGTTCCAAAAGTAACCCCACTGATAATTACTATTCCAGGACCAATCTCGTACTCATCAGATAAAACTGTCCCCTGGAACTATGGGGGTGACGTCTACTATCACGGTGTCAAACAGGATTGGCTGGTTAATGAAGACTCGGTTTTTGAGAAGGCTGACCCCGACATCGGCAACATTGTGGGAACCAACAAATTAACCAGGATTGGAAGAGTGTTCTCTCCTGAGATTGCTCCTCTGAAAACTGCTATCGGTCCTATGATCATCCCTGCTTTTGTTCCTACTACTATAATTCTCGTGGTTACCCCTGCTGATACCCCTATCACCGAGTCGACCGAGACTCTGGGTAAAGGCATTTTGGTTGAGCCTGTCAGGATGAAGGCGCAATCAGTATCTATCCTAGAGGCCTCCAAGAAGGAGATGGAAGAAATTTTGAAAATTATAAAGAGAAGTGACTATAACATAGTCAAACAGCTAGGGAAGACTCCGTCAAAGATTTCTATGCTAGCTTTATTCTTGTGCTCTGAGGCTCATGTGAAGGCCCTGGTGAAATTTCTCAAAACTGCCCACGTGCCACAGGAAACCTCTGCTGACCAATTCCAAGACTGTGTGGCCAGTTTGACCGCTGATAACGGTTTAGGCTTTTCTGATGCTGACCTGACATATAAAGGGAGGAAACACAACGAGGCATTTCATGTCTCTATCGAATGCAGGGGCACCACTTTGGCCCATGTCCTGGTTGATACTGGTTCATATTTGAATGTGCTACCTAAGAAGGCTCTTAATAGGCTAGACTGTAAAGGTCTGACCTTAAAACCCAATAACATAGTGGTAAGGGCCTTCGACGATTCGAAGAGAATGGTGCATGGGGAGGTGGGCATCCCCATTAAAGTTGGAACTAAAACCTTTGATTCAACTTTCTACGTGATGGACATACTCCCTTTCTATTCCTATTTATTGGGCCGACCTTGGATTCACAACGCTGGTGCCGTCACCTCTACATTACATTAGATGCTGAAATACCCAACCAAGGGAAAAATCATCATTGTCCATGGAGAAGATGAATATATGGTCAATCACTTGAACTCATTCAGATATGTAGAAATGGATGGTGAATTTATTGAAACTCCATTTCAGCATTTCGAGGAAGTCCCACAAACAGTGTCAGCAACCAAGTCTGTTTCCCAAGTCCCAAAGATTACAAGACCTTCTCTAAATATGTCTTCACTGAAAGATGCCAAGGCAGTAGTCGAAGAAGGTGGGTGTACTATTTGGGGCCAACTCCCGGATATCCCTTACAAATCTGACAAATTTGGTTTGGGTTTCACTTCAGGAGGCCAGAAAGCTGTTCGTCGTGCTCGTGTCGGAGGACCACCTTTACGGATCAGCAACCATGGAGTCAACACAGTGGAGGATAGTGATGACAGTTGTGACCTGGAAGAATGGATTTTCCCGACTATCAACGGAGGACTCAACAACTGGGAAGCTAAAGAATTTTTCCCTATTACTTTTATCCAACAGTAATTGTCTTTAAATTTTTGTTGGACTTGTAATAATTAAACAATTCAGACTTTTAAAACCTTGTGTCTTACCCGAGGCACAACGGTCCATTTGTAAGGGTGTTAATTCATTTTCATATGTCATCAATGAATCATGGACGTTTTTGTATGCAAACTTTATGCCCTTTGTCTTTCTTTTCTACATTTTTATTTCTTTTAAAGATAGTTATTCTCTTACACACACTCTGTTGTACCCCAAAATTTGCCCTCTCATTTTATCAAGATTCTCCTCACAAGACTCTTTGGACTCAAGACCAGATTAAGGTTTGCTCAGCTTAAGACCTCTCCTTGCACTGTTGACCTGAAATTAGGGTTTGAGTTTGCACATGGATTTTTGGACTTCCAATGCCTCATGTGACTTTCATACTTCATGTTGGACCTCTAAGATTGCCCATACCAAGTTTCAAGTCTTGAATCAAATTTTTGTCCAGTCAATTGGACAGTTGACCTAAAAATTAACTGTATTGGGGAAAAAGTCAATTGTGGCCAATTTAAAGTCAAACCTAATAATTTTTTATCCACATCAACATTATAGACTCATATGAACTATTTGATCAAGTTTGGACCACAACTCCTCAAGAAATTTGATCAGATCATCAAAAGGGCAAAATGGTCAAAATTAGGGTTTTAACTGTAGAAGGGCATTTTCTGATTTTTCACCTAGCCAATGGAAAATTGGGTTCAAACATAGTTTCAAGGAATCAATGGTATCATCTTAACCTAATCACAAGGTTCAAAAGATCTCAAAAGCATTGGATTGACAGATGAATTTTCCAGTCAACTGATCAAAAATCAATTGTACACTGAAAAGTCAAACTTTGACTTTTTGGTCAAAATCAAGTGCCAAGGGTCATTTTTCATCAAGATGTGTCAAAACATGAAACTTGTTCACCAAGAAACCTAATTTTGGAAATTAGGGTTTAAGATTGAAAAATTTCATAACTTAGAAATTTTCTAAGTTATGAAATTTTCTTATTTTTTCCCAACTTTTTCTCCATGATGAAATTGGATTCAAAGAAAACTTCCAACATGAAAGTTGTATTCCTCCACAAAATCTACAACTTTTCTTCACAAAGTTTTCCCAAAAGATGCTTGGATATCAAGTTAGAGTTTTGTGAATAAGGGTCCATGAAACTTTTAACTTAGTGAAATTTTGCCCTAGTTTAGGCAAATTTTTGACCTAACTTCATGGAAACGTTTCACATAGTCCTAAGTGGAATATCAAAATTCATTTCAAAGATGGATTTTAAAGCATGTTACAAGCTTTCCAAAATGTCCAAGAACTCTTCAATATCATTTGTGGTTAGGGAGAATTGAAGGAATGAAAATGGCCATTTCTCACTTTTGTCCAAGGCATTTTGCACATTGCTACAACTTGCAAATCTGTCCAAAGCATGCTTGTACTTGTTTTACAGGTCTTAAACCTTTCCACACTCCTTAATTTAATGCAAATACAATGGATATTGGTCTTATTCTAAGCTATGGAGAATTACACATTGATTTATTCCAAAAATGGCATAAAGGTTGCAATACCATTTCCATAAAGCATACTTTTTGCAATTTTGTATTTCTTGAGCCATGGATCTGATCTCTTGATACAAACAACATCTACAAACATCAGGAAAAGTTCACCAACTCTCAGCAGGCCTCAAGCTAGCTTGTACAACCTTGTCTTTTTTCAACTCACCTTTTGCTTCAAAAACAAGAAAGCTTGCAAAAGGTCCACAACTTGAAAATCTGATAAGAGCAAGTCTTGGACTCATTTAAAAAATCTTCAGCATATTGTAACAAAGCAAAAACACGATTGCCAAGCCTCTCAAACACCCAAATACACCAAGAACTCCATTTCTTCCCAAAATAGGGCATTTTCTGCAAACACCAAGCCAAAACCAAATTGCCTCGTGCGTTTTGTCTTGAATCACTTCAGACACATTCCATACAACACACCTGAACTGTCCAAGCCCTTCTCAAGCAACTGTAACTTCATTTTCACACTTCACCATTTTCACTTTGAAGCTTTGCCGGTTGAGTTCTACAAGCACATTCAGGCAAGTTCAAGGCAAGCTAAGCATTAGGAAAGGTCAAGGGAACTTCAGGCAAGCTAACACGACCTTCAGGCCTCACCCAAAACTCCTACATTGCCATATCCAAACTTGGCTGAAACAAGTAATTTCCAACTTTCTATCTCCTTATTTAGACATCATTAGGCTTAGGTTTGTGAAGCAAAAATGTAGTCCTTAATGTCCTTGAACTGTACATATGCATAGTTCTTATTTATATTAACTAAGCTAGGAGAATTTGGATGTTGAAGTTGCTGAAAAAAACTAGGTCATAAATTAGGGGCACTGAAATTCTCTCTGGTTTTTGAGAGTTAGATCAAGTTTTTTATATGGTTAAAATCGTGATTTAACAAGCTAAGTTTCATGTTGCAAGATTTCGTTTTTAAGCACGTATGTAGGAGTTACAGTTTGAAGTACAGGACGCACATTTTTTTGTTCTGAGGACAAGGACGAAGTGGAGTTGGGCTGGGCCTGGCTTGCTTGACTTTTGGCACCCCCTGCTTACTTCCTGCACCCCCTTGGCCCATTTATTATATTTTGTATTATTTTTCATTTCTTTTGTGATTTCTGACTTTATTATTTTTTCTAAATATTAAAAATCACCAAAAATATTTTCTTAATTTTTACATTTTTATTTTATTATTTTTATTATTTTTTTGGGCATAAAAATAGTTTACTAATAATATATACTTTATTTTTCTTAAATAAATTGCAAATAATATTAAAATACTTAAATATTTTATTTTATTATATTATACATATAAAATAATATTTTCTCACATATTTTGTTTTATAACATTTTTTGTATATATATTTATTTATTCTTCTTGTACATAAAAATGAATAAATAAATAATTAGAATATATATTTTCTTTTAAACAAAAAAACTAGGGTTTCCACCCTTTCCAAAAAATAATCATTTTTATTTTCTTATTTTTAGGACATAAATAAATTTATTTACATACATAAAGTAAATACAAAATCATTTTTTTGCATACCTACATTTATTTGCATATTTAAATATTTGCTTATTTATTTATTTGTACAAATAAATTCAATATGGTTGTAATAGTAAATTAGGGTTTTATTTTGTGCAAATACCCCCTATTCAAACTTGTATCCCCCTCTCCATAATATTGTTGTAATAGTCTTAGATTTACTTTTACGCATTTTATCGCTCTCATATACCATGATAGTAAGATTAGGATTTTGTATGCAAAGACCAAAAATAAAACAAATAGCATGACTAAACACAAGACAAAAATGCATGAAAAATGACAACACAATGCACACAAGCACCCATAGGGTTTCATCCACTTTGTTACCTTAAAATGGCCATGGTATGCATGCTAGGTATCTTGGCAAAACAAAATCAAAACAAAAGATCATAGTCCCTCGATGACGCTATCTTGGTTGCCTAAACAAACATGATCTAGTCCCTCAAAAACTTTCTAAAATACTTGGCAATATTGTTATCATGGTCATACGATGACCCACGCCTGTCCCATTTAAAATCCAAAGATAGGGTTGTTTACCAAATACAATGGTAAAACAACAATATCAAAGGGTTACAAATGTACAAGAAAGATCTTTGAATAGGGTAGACAACTCCTAGTTACTTGATCAATTTGCAAACATCCTTGCTATTTTTAAACTATCACAAACCATTTCAAAACAATTTCAAAACAATTTCAAAACATTTCCCAACAAACTTTCAAACATTGAAACATATTTCAAAAGACAAACACCTTTGTATACATTCAAACAAGAATCATTACAAAGGTTGCCTAAACAAAGGCCTCTTTTCAAAATACTTTCAAAACCACACACAAAAGCACCATTTCAAACAATTGAAAAGCAAAAGCAAGTGATCTAAAACAAGTAACTAAGAGCCCATGGAAAACCATGGATGAAAAGGGTGCTAGCACCTTCCCTTTTCATAATCTACCCCCCCGAACCCAAAAAACAATCTCAAAGGTCTTTCCTGTGCTTTTTTACCTTTCCTTTTGGATAAAATAAAAGTCGGTGGCGACTCTTGCTAAATCGAAACATTTGCGAACAAAAAACGCAAAACCTCAAGTCTGTTCTCCCACCACATCACAGAACTGGCGACTCTGCTGGGGAATTATATAAAAGTGGGGTTACCTTAGGGTTTTAAATCACCTTTACATGCTTATCTTGATTGACTTGTTTTCTTTACAATTTGGTTCTATTGTTTGGGTTTGAATCCTCTACCCGGATTTGGGAGACATTCATAGGTAAATAGCAATATGTTGTGGAAACTGTGCGAGGTATACCGACATGGTTAAAGCAATAGCTATATTAGTGCGACATATTTGTGGGTACCGGTAGCCTTTGAGTTAATCAAAGAGAATACGTGGCCGCTGAGTGATGTCATGAAACACTAATGGACTTTTAGAACCTTTACTTGACCCACTTGGCCTTTTAGGATGTAGTGAGATGACCAGCTTTGGTGCAATCTGAAGTTGGTAGATACTCGATACTACACTCATTGAGGGTTGTTTTCTTGGAATATTTCGGTCGCCATTAAAGTGGCTAAACTGAAACAATGAACACAGAAAATAATCCAGTGATATTGAGCTCCTTAGAACCCGGTTACTATTTCTAGGACAGGTTGAGCCAACTAAACTTCAAGAGGGTACTTACCTATGAAACCCCATGCAAGCCTGAAACTAGGAACTTGTGTGATTTGTTTGTACATATATACTTGTGCATAAAATCATGGACATCATGAAGCATCATATGCATCCACTAACCATTTCAAGGATTTGGATCTTCATATTTGTTCCTATTTTGTAGGTAATGGATTCACTTCGCAGGAAAACAATTCAAGTCAAACTTGTGAGAATTCCTCCTCAACTCAAGGAGCTAGCTTCAAGGATTCCTGAGAATTCTCCATTCACCAAGAGGCATGGTCATCTTCTCAACTTAGTCAACACCAACACTGAGGAAGACATGGTGAAAGTTCTCTTCCAGTTCTTTGACCCCCTACACCACTGCTTTACATTTCCTGACTACTAGCTTGTGCCTAATTTGGAGGAATTTTCTCAACTCTTAAGGATTCCTATTCTCCATCAACTACCTTTCAACGGTACGGAAAGAGATCCAAAGCCTAAAGATGTTGCTCAAGCCCTACACTTGCAACCATCTGGTGTCATAGGCCATTGGGAAACCAGAAGTGGTGTCAAAGGCTTCTTGTCAAAGTTTCTGTTTGAGAAGGCCTAAAGCTGCTGTAATTCATTGGACTTACAAGATTTTAAAGAGATTGTAGCTCTTCTCATCTATGGGTTGGTCTTGTTCCCAAACCCTGGCCAGCTTATAGATGTGAATGCTGTCAAAATCTTCATGGCTCGCAACCCGGTGCCTACATTGCTTGGGGATATCCTGCACTTTTTTCACACTCAAACGACGAGGAAAAGGGGTGTTCTCATGTGTTGTACTCCTCTACTGGAAAGATGGTTTATTTCTCATCTTCCCCAATCAGTTTTGAAGAATGAGCAAGGTTTGAGGTTGTTGTACCCCAAAATTTGCCCTCCCTTTTTCACAAGAAATCATAACCCCAGGGTTTTCTATGATTTTTGAGATTGGCTCAAGAGTCGGTCAAACAGACTTTTCTTTATCAGTCAACCCAGAATTAGGGTTTTCTTTGATTTTTTTGAAGGTTGGCTCAGGAATTGATCAAGCAGACTTTTCTTTGGCAACAAATCCAGAATTAGTGTTTTCACTCGCATTTCTCAGAAGGAACTGAATCCTCCGAAATTCAGTTAACTGTTACATTGTTTTCACGCTTGTTCAAGTTTACCGGTTGTTTCTCAAAACTTGATTATTTGGGATAAGAGCTGAGACTTTTGTTTGGAACATTGTTTAACTGTACAATGCGTGTGTTAATTGGAATACCACGCGTATCGTGATTGATGCAAGGTTGCGAGACTGCAAAGTTTGTTGATTATTTATTTCATCTGGATTAGAATTATTGAGACACGGTTTCAATTATTTTGATTTAAGAGTCTTAAATAATTAAATAAACATAAGGGAAAGATGGAAAAGATATTGGACAGTAGAATTTTCTTTTGATAAAGACTTTTATTTATTTCAAATATGGTTACAAATTTATTCGAATATTATAAGATTACAACTTATAATATTTAAGATAATATTTGTTTACAATAAATGAAAAAAATAAATCTAAGCCTAATCTCTTAAGATCTTTGACTTTCTACTGCTTCCTCTATTGTCCAATTGGTGTTCACCTCCAAAAAAAAAAACAGAGGAAAAGAAAATTAGCACAAGAATTTTCAAATGAAAAGAAAGAAAAAAAAGTCATCATTAAAATTGGCCGTCTGGAATCAGATTGCTTATTTTCGTCACGCTTTATTTTTCTCTCTGCAAATCACAAGAAGATTTCTCTTCTTGGTTCACAAAGAGAAAATTAAAATACAAATTGAAAAAAAATGCAAGCATGCTGAGTTACAAACTGTCTAACCAAGCAAACCAAACATGGCAGCCAAACCAAACTGAGTCACAAATTCAAAGGGACAAACAGGCGCCAAAACTGCCAAGGTACAAGTCAAACAAATGTATAATACAGCAGCAAGCAAAGTCCCATATTCAGCTACAGAACAAATTGCCCAAAACCAAGTTACAAGACAAATTGGATAAATATGGTAATGCAACATGGAAACAGAAATACAGCAGGCAAAAGCAAGACAACAAGAGGTAATTCACTTGACAAGTCAAAACTTGTCAAAAGTCTTTCATCATTTTCTAGACAACCAACTTTTCAGAATTAAAATAATAAGCAAAAATGCTTATGAGAGAGAGAGAGAGAGAGAAAGATAGGACCTGAAGTGAAAAGTTTTGCAGTTTGGCTAAGGCAGGCTGTCAAAGACAGTAAAGAAAACAAAAAAAAGATATAAAGAGAAGAGACTGTATAACAGTCCAAGGGAGAGAGAAATATAGAGCAAGCTGCAAACTACAAACTTGTTTTGCCAAACCTGCACAAGATATCAAACCACAAACCTGCTCAGACAAACCAGTCAAAAATACAAACACCAAAACCCCTGCATAAACTGCAAAATCAAACAGCTAAAACCTGTTTGCAAAAACTACAAACACACAGGCCAAACTCAACAACCTGCATCTCAAAACCAAAACAAGCCTGCAAGCTATACAAGAAACATCAAGCTTGCCAAACCTGCTAGCCCAAACCTGCCTGCTCAACAAACATAAACAGAACAAAGGCCAAATCTGCCAACCCAAACCTGCTAACTCACAGTTGCAAACCTGTCTGCAAAACTACAAACTTGTTTGTCAACAAACAAAACTACAAACTTGTTTGTCAACAAACCAAACCACATAACTAATTAAACCTGCATAAATAGCGTGTCCAACTACAAATAAAACAAGCTCAACAATTCTGAAATACCAACTGCAAATCAAATAGCAAAACTGCAACTTACTCAAACCTGTCCAAACTACAGATTCAAGCCAAGCTGATCAGAACAAACAAACAACAACACTAGTTTTCAGATTCATCATCATTAAATCATCAGGGTCAACAAGGAGAGAGGAAGAGTTTTAGAAGTAAAACAATATAGAACTTCAGAAACACGTTCATCATTAACAAACACTCAGAGGAAGGAAGAGAATCAACAAAATCAAATCAACAACAAGTTTCAGATTTTATACATCACCACTAACAAATACAAATAAATCTCAGAGTGTCATCATCATCGACATCAAATAACCAAGAAGCAAGAGGAAGAGATTCAGAAGCAAGCGTAGTTTCAGAAAATACTCATTATTAACAGGGAAGGAGAGAGGTTCAGAAGTGACAGAAAAAGCATAGTTTCAGGACCTTCATCATCAACAATATCAACGAAGCGAACAACAATAGCAAGGTCTCAGAATCAAGATTCATCATAAACCTTCAAAGAAGAAAGAAAATACAAAAATACCAGAAGCGACGTTCATCTTGTTTTCTTCCGCCTCCGGCCACCAAGAGCGCCGCCGGTCCAACCCTCCCTCCATCTTTTTCAGAAACATAACTTTAAGGTAAGTTTCGTCACCCTCTATACTGCATCATGCTCATAACAACCATAGATTAGAAGATAAATCCAAAACACAATCAAGAGAATCAAACATGTAAAACTGTAAAAAAACCTTAAAACGCGTTTGAAACAAAATTGTACCTTTCAAACCATTGCCTTGGACCGTCGTGGAGAGGAGAGGGAGAAGGTGGCGCTCTGGCAACCTAAAGGCATGGAGAGAATCAACGTTTGAGAAAGACGAAGAGAATAGAAAAGAAGAGAAGGAGGCGCTGCTGTGGCCAAAGCTTGTAAACCCTATTTCTGAGAATACAACATTAACCCTAACAAAATTGTACAACACCACTTGGGCCTGACCCGCTCCCAGATTGCCTTAAGCCCACAGTTTTTTTCAGCGCATACCCCCCTTTTATCCTGATCCTTGTTCTTCTTCATTTTCTTATTTGAGCCATAATCCTAAACCCAATTTTAAAACTAACACTTTTTAATTAATATCACTTAAACTAATTTATTTTCTTTCTTTTAGTTGATAAAAGCACCAATTTAATTTTGTTTTACTTTCTTTTAAACTAATTTTATTTTTCTTTATTAATCTTGTTTAATATAATAAAAATACAACAAAAAAAGAATAGTTAGTTTGATTTAATCAATTTTGCTTTTCTTTAACCTTTTTTTTAATTAATAAAATACAAGAATAATCTTAAGCATTAATTTAGGTAATTAATCTTTTCTTTACACAAAATTCCTAAAAATACAAAAAATAATAATAACACTTAATCTTCACTAGGTTAAATTTTGTTTGTTCATTTGTAAATAAATACATGCATCTCATATTTCTTTGATTTTCTTTATCTTATAAATTTTTATAATCTTATGTTGAATGGCGACGATTCGATTTGGTTGTAACCCATAATATTTGGGACATTATTATTCTTGAGCGACTCATCCCTATTTGTAAATGATTGTACCCCCATCCCCGGATACTCTTTTGTAATAGCTTAGAATTTAATTCTCGCACTTTATGCTTTTAAATTATGCCATGATTAGAGATTAGGGTTTGTACGTGAAAGTCTAAAATCAATCGCTAGATGACCTAATACAAGACAAATGCATGAAAATGACAAACACAATGCACACTTGCACCTCTAGGGTAACCTCTCTTGTTGCCTCGGAAAATGCAATCATGTCCCTCGAATATGAGACACTCTAGCAAATGCCCCTTTGATAAACAAAGATCGTAGTCCCTCGATGACCCTCGATGTTACCTTCAATAAAACGATCTCGTCCTTTACAAAATTCCTAGAGTGTCTCACAAGTTGCTTTCAATGATTGTATATGATGACCCGTGCCTGTCCCGTTTAAACATCCTAACACAAGGTTGTTCACCAAATACAATGGTGAAACAACACTATTAAAAGGGTTAAAAACATAAGAAAGATCTTTGAGTAAAATAGGGTAGACAACTCTTAGTTACTTGATCAAAAGCTTGCAAAGCATCCTTGCCATTTTCAAACACACTTCAAAACAATTTCAAAACAACTTTAAAAACATTGAAATATCTTTTCAAAAAGACACACACCTTTGTATATATTCAAACAAGAATCATTACAAAGGTTGCCTAGACAAGGCCTCTTTTTCAAAGCATTTTCAAAAACCACACACAAAGCACCATTTCAAACAATTGAAAAGCAAAGGCAAGTGATCTAAAACAAGTAACTAAGAGCCCATGGAAAACCATGGATGAAAAGGGTGCTAGCACCTTCCCTTTTCATAATCTACCCCCCCCCCCCCCGAACCCAAGAAAACATCTCAAAGGTCTTTCCTGTGCTTTTTTGACCTTTCCTTTGGATAAAATAAAAATTTGGTGGCGACTCTTGCTAAACCGAACAAATGCAAACACAAACGCGAAACCTCAAGTCAATTCTCCCACCGTATTACAGAACTGGCAACTCTGCTGGGGACATTTCTAAAAGTGGGGTTACCTTAGGGTTTTTAGATCACCTTTGCATGATTATCTTGTTTGCCTTGATTGCTTTACATTTGGTTTTATTGTTTGGGCTTGAAATCCTCTACCCGGATTTAGGAAACATTCATAGGTAAATAGCAATACATTGTGGAAACTGTGTGGGGTATACCGACACGGTTGAAGTAATAGCTATATTAGTGCGACATATTTGTGGGTACCGGTAGCCTTTGAGTCAATCAAAGAGAATACAGGGCCGCTGAGTGATGTCATGAAGCACTAATGAACTCTTAGAACCTTACTTGATCATCTTGGCCTTTTTTAGGGGTAGTGAGATGACCGACTTTGGTGCAGTCCGAAGTTGGTAGATACTCGATACTACACTCATTGAAGGTTGTTTTCTTGGAATATTTCGGTCGCCAGTTAAGTGGCTAAACTGAAACAATGAACAAAGAAAATAATCCAGTGATATCGAGCTCCTTAGAACCCGGTTACTATTTATAGGACAGGTTGAGCCAACTAACTTCAAGAGGGTACTTACCTATGAAACCCCATGCAAACCTGAAACTAGGATCTTGTGTGATTTTCTTGTACATATACTTGTGCATACATCATGAACATCATGAAGCATCATTTGCATCCACTAACCATTTCAAGGGTTTGGATCTTCATCTTTGTTCCTGTTTTGTAGGTCATGGAATCTCTTCGCAGGAAAACAATTCAAGTCAACCTTGTGAGAATCCCTCCTCAACTCAAGGAGCTTACTTCCAAAATTCCAGAGAATTCTCCATTCAGTGAAAGACATGGTAGACTTCTCAACTTAGTCAACTCCAACATTAAAGAAGACATGATGAAAGTCCTCTTCCAGTTCTTTGACCCCCTTCACCACTGTTTCACATTCCCTGATTACCAACTAGTACCTACTTTGGAGGAATTTTCTCAACTCCTGAGGATTCCTATTCTTCATCAACTACCCTACAACGGTATGGGAAAAGAACCAAAGCCTGAAGATGTTGCTCAAGCATTACACTTGCAACCATCTGATATCAAAGGTCATTGGGAAACCAGAAGTGGTGTCAAGGGTTTCTTGGCAAAATTCCTGTTTGAGAAGGCACAAGACTGCTGAAATTCTTTAGATCTACAAGCTTTTGAGGAAATTGTAGCACTTCTCATCTATGAGTTGGTCTTGTTCCCAAACCCTGATCAGCTTATAGATGTGAATGCTGTCAAGATTTTCATATCTCAGAATCCTGTGCCTACATTGCTTGGGGACATCCTACACTCATTTTACACAAGAACAATGAGGAAAAGAGGTGTTCTCATGTGTTGTACTCCTCTTCTTGCAAGGTGGTTTATTTCTCACCTTCCCCAGTCAGTTTTGAAGAATGAGCAGGGTTTAAGGTGGTCACAACGGTTGATGACCCTCACACATTCTGATGTTCATTGGTGTTCTCGGTCTAGAGAAAATGTCATCATCATTGATCGTTGTGGGGAATTCCCTAATGTCCCACAACTTGGCATTAGGGGAGGCATTACCTACAACCCCTGTTTAGCTCTTAGACAGTTTGGATATGCTAGAAGGGATGGCCCTCATGATATGCTAATTCTTGACCTAGTTTTTGACTTCGACAACAATGCGCAAGGACTTCAACAAAGGTTCATCAGAGCTTGGAGGATGCCCAACAAGGTGGATAGTAAGACACTGGGGCACAAGAATTCCACCCCCCTTGAGCCTTATCTCAAGTGGGTACGAACCCGCGCCCAAAATCTTATGATGCCTTACCCTCACATTCTCCTCGTGATCAAAGAGCCTATTATGGAAGGAGAGGTTCCATACACCCTCCTACACCCTGACATGCCAACGTCATTGGAGGAATTACAAAAGAGTTAGATCCAACTCAAAGAAGAACGGAACACTTTTGAAGCCAACTTCTATGCCAGTGAGAAGAAGGTTTTGGAGCTTACCCGCCGACTTCACGAAGAGGAGACTCTTAACACTTACATCACGCCAAAGAGGATGCACAACGTCTTTTTACCTTGAGAAGCTTTGTAATATTTGGCCCATGGGGCATTTATGTACTGACAAATTTCTTCTTATTAATATGACATGTGTTATTTTATCTGCAATAACTTTGAATTTCTGAATCCTTGGATGCATTACATGAATAAACATATCATTCATCATATGCATAAACAGGTCTTCACACCAGGTTTCCTTATCTTTCTACTGTTTATTTCAGCAAGATGGATATTGAGCAGACGGTCAAAGATCTGCAAGCACAAAATTCGCAATTCCAACAACTCCTCATGACCTTGGCAAAGGGTCAAGAGGATCTTAAAGCACTGTTAGAGAAGAAAGAACAGGAAAAAGGAAAAAAGAAAAAGAAAAGAATCGGGGTAGCTACGCTGGGAAGAAGATTTGAGAACGAAGCTAGGAGAGTTTTGGAGTTCCCCTCGACGTCTGACGAAGGGACCGGCAAAGGAAAAGGGGTTGCAGTAACCTCCGAGTCTGAGGTTGAAGAGGATGAAGATTACTCCAAGCAGCAGTACCCTCATGCGGACGACAGGTATAAAAATCTTGAAGAGCGGTTAGCAGCCATGGAAGTGCAAAGGGTTCCCAGACTGGATTTCGAAGAGCTGGGATTGGTTGTTGGGATCGTCATTCCTCCCAAATTCAAAGTACCCACATTCGCTAAATACGATGGTCTGTCCTATCCAAAGATGCATCTGAGATCCTACGTCAGAAAGATCCAACCTCACTCTTCTGATAAGGATCTGTGGGTCCATTTCTTTCAAGATAGTTTGTCGGGCACACAATTAGACTGGTTCTATCAGCTTGAGAGGGCTGACGTACATAACTGGGAAGACTTGGCTGCTGTTTTCTACCGACAATACCAATACAATGCAGATTTAGCGCCCACTCGTACTCAACTACAGAATATGAGTATGGTTTCTAATGAAGGATTTAAAGAGTATGCTCAAAAGTGGCAGGATTTGGCTGGAAGGGTGCAGCCACCTTTGTCTGAAAGGGAACTTGTTGATATGTTTTGGGGGACCCTGTCTGGACCATTCTTCAATCACCTAATAGGGAGCTCATATGCAGGGTTCACTAAATTAATTCTGACAGGAGAAAGGGTCGAAGTTGGTATTAAGAGTGGCAAGATTCAGAAGGATACCTCTGCTTCATCCGCTATAAAAAAGACTTTCCCAGCCAAGAAGGAGAGTTCTGCTGTTTACACCCAGAGAAATCAGGAAAGAGAGGAACGTCGACCAACAATGGGGGATGTATTAATTCAGAAGTCCGCATCAGACCGGCCTAGAAACAGTCAACCAAGGAATGATCAGCCCAGAACCTATCAGCAAAGGTTAGAAAGACCACCACGACAATATACCCCGATAAATATGACACCCGCTCAGATCCTTCCATATCTCCTGAAATTAAACCTTGCTAATTTGAGAGAGGCACCTAAGAATACAAACACCACTTCTCCATATTATCATCCCAATGCAAAATGTGCATAGCATTCAGACAGTATAGGGCATGACACCAACGACTGTTGGGCCCTCAAAAACAAAATCCAAGACTTGATCAACGCCAATGAGGTAGAACTCGATGCGCCCGAAAAGCCGAATGTGATTTCTGCCCTGATGCCCAAGCACGGTCATAATGTTCATGCCGTTATGGAAGACCTTCATGTTACCAATGTTGCTGACCTTTTGACTCCCTTATCAGTGATTAAAGTGAATTTGATGAGAGCCGGGATATTCCTAGGCTGTGGAAAAGACTGTTACTTTTGTTTAAACATACGAGCTGACTGCCCACTGTTGAAATTAGGCATCCAACACCTGATGGATACCCAAGAGATACTCTTTCAAAAGACTCCTGTTGATACCTTCATTCCTGTTACTCCTGCTACTTTTGCTACATCAACCAATGACATTGCAATAATAACCATCTCTGACAATCTTACCAAGGCTTGCAAAAGGCCTGTCAAGATTACTCCTGATCCTAAGATTGTGCCGTTAAAAATCACCATGCCGGGGCCTGTCCCGTATCAATCCAACAAGACGATACCATGGAACTACGGAGGAGAAATCTTCTATCATGGTATAAAACAGATTGAATCAGTCTAAGAGAACTCTGATGATGAAACCCCTGATATAGGGAACATTGCGGGAACAAGCAAGATAACTCGCAGCGGACAGATTTTCTCTCCGGAGATTGCTCCCCCCAGAGCAGTCTTCGGACCCTCGAAAGCTTCTGTGCCTGTTAAGCCATCTGTGCAAGGCCCGATAATTGAAGAATTGGATACTCCTGAAGTTAGACCATCTATTGATACTACTGATAAGGGTAAGGGGATACTAGAAGCGCCTGTCAGGACGAAGGCTCATACTGTGGTTATCCCCGAAACCACCCAGAAAGAAATGGAAGAAATCCTAAAGATAATAAAAAAGAGCGACTACGACGTCGTGGAACAGCTAGGGCAGACCCCTTCCAAAATCTCCATGTTGGCTCTTCTACTCTGCTCTGAGGCCCATGCTAAGGCCTTAATCAAATTCTTAAAGATGGCACATGTGCCTCAAGAAACTTCGACTGACCAGTTTCAAGAGTGCATGGCCAACCTAACTGCTGATAACGGTCTTGGTTTTTCCGATGCTGATTTGACCCCCAAGGGAAGGAAGCACAACGACGTGCTGCATGTCTCAGTAGAATGCAGAGGAACCACCCTTGCCCATGTCTTAGTTGATACTGGTTCATCCTTGAATGTGCTGCCAAAGAAAGTGTTAGACCATTTGGACTGCGAAGGATTGACCCTCAAACCCAGTAACATCGTTGTTAGGGCCTTTGATGGGTCCAAAAGAATGGTCCACAGAGAGGTTGACATTCCTATCAAAGTGGGCACATAAGTTTTCAACTCCACCTTTTATGTGATGGACATCCGTCCTTCGTATTCTTGTTTGTTGGGAAGACTGTGGATCCACTATGCTGAGGCAGTTACCTCCTCTTTACACCAAATGCTAAAGTATCTTGTTCAGGGTAAGATTATAACGGTGCACGGTGAGGAAGAGTACATGATAAGTCACCTCAACTCCTTCCGCTATGTGGAGTTGGATGGCGAATTCATAGAAACGCCTTTCCAACATTTTGAGGAAGTTTCTCCCGAAGTCGCAGTTGCAAAAACAATGGTTGATGTGCCTATCGTTTCCAAGCATGTGTCTAGGATGGCATCTCTCAAGGATGCAGAGGCTGTAATCAAAGAAGGGAGGAGTACAATGTGGGGGCAACTGCCTGATTTTCCTCACAAAATGGACAAGTTTGGGTTAGGTTTTACTGCTGTTGGCCAGAAAGCTATGCGTCGCTCCAAGGCTGGAGGACCACCCGTAAAAATCACTCACCATGGAATTAATGCTTTAGAAGATGAGGATGAAGAAGACAACTTTGAAGATTGGATCTTTCCAACCGTCGAAGGAGGATTAAGTAACTGGGAAGCAAAGGACTTTACTCCCATCACTTTCATCAACCAATAATTTATCTTTGAACAATTTCCTATTTTGGTCTGTAATAACTAAACAATTCGTACACTATTTTCACCTTATGCCTTGCCCGGGGCATGTAGGTCCATTTGTAAGGGCTTGATTTTCTTCATTATCATATGCCATGTTTTAATGAATCATTGGACGTTTTCATCTATAAACTGTTGTGTTCATTTTCTTTCCTTTTGCATCTTGTTTTGTTTAAGGATGGTTATCCCTTACACACACCCACACTCATAAAATGCAGGTACCCATCCACTCCGGATTCCATGGGTGACTATTCTGCTCTAGCCTTCGGTGACTCTGAAGATTTGGTCAATCATGCTGAGTACGAAGTTGACGAAGACTGTGAAGTGCCGGGAGAGTTAGCCACACTTTTGCAACAAGAAGAGAGGGCTATTCTACCCCATGAAGAGTCGCTAGAAACCATCAATTTGGGAACAGAGGAAGACAAGAAAGAGGTAAAGGTGGGTGCCAACCTAGAACCAGGTGTCAAAGAGCGCTTAGTGCAGTTGTTAAACGAATATGTTGAGATCTTTGCCTGGTCCTATGAAGACATGCCGGGATTAGACACAGATATCGTGGTCCACCGTCTCCCTACAAGAGAAGACTGTCCATCGATCAATCAAAAGGTCCTCCGAATGAGGCCCGACATGTTTGAGAAGATCAAAGCTGAGGTAATAAAGTAATTCAATGCTGGCTTTCTGGCTGTTACTTCCTATCCACAATGGGTTGCTAACATCGTGCCCGTGCCTAAGAAGGACGGAAAAGTTAGAATGTGTGTGGACTATAGGGACCTAAACAGGGCTAGCCCTAAAGATGATTTTCCAATACCACACATCGACATCTTGGTTGACAACACAGCTCAACACAAGGTATTTTCCTTCATGGATGGATTCTCGGGATACAACCAGATCAAAATGGCCCCCGAAGACATGGAGAAGACTACTTTTGTCACGCAGTGGGGTACCTTCTGCTACAAAGTGATGCCATTCGGACTAAAGAATGTCGGGGCAACCTATCAGCGAGCCATGGTAGCTTTGTTTCATGATATGATACATCATGAGATCGAAGTCTACGTAGACAACATGATAGCCCGTTCGCAGACAGAAGAAGAGCACCTTGACCATCTGCAAAAGCTGTTTGTCAGATTGAAGGAGTATAAGCTCAGACTGAACCCAAGCAAGTGCACTTTTGGAGTCAGGTCTGGTAAAATTTTAGGATTTATCGTCAGTAACAAAGGCATTGAAGTTGATCCTGCTAAAGTCAAAGCTATACAAGAAATGCCTGCCCCCCCCCCCCCCCCCCGCACTGAAAAGGAGGTTAGGGGTTTCTTGGGACGCTTAAATTATATTGAGAGGTTCATCTCTTACCTAACATCTACCTGTGAGCCAATCTTCAAGCTGTTAAAGAAAGATCAGGTGGTTGAATGGAACAATGATTGTCAAGTTGCTTTTGAAAAGATCAAAGAGTATTTGCTGGAACCTCCTATCTTGATGCCGCCCGTCGAAGGAAGGCCGTTAATCATGTACCTGACTGTTTTAGATAATTCAATGGGGTGCGTACTGGGCCAACATGACGAGTCTGGTCGAAAAGAGCATGCCATTTATTACCTTAGCAAAAAGTTGACTGACTGTGAGACTCGCTACTCACTGCTCGAGAAAACTTATTGCGCTTTGGTATAGGCTGCTCGCCGGCTAAGGCAGTATATGTTGACACATACCACTTTGCTAATTTCGAAAATGGATCCAATCAAGTATATCTTCGAGAAGCCTGCTTTATCTGGAAGAATCGCTAGATGGCATATGATCCTGACTGAATATGATATTCAGTACACAACCCAAAAAGCTATAAATGGGAGTGTACTAGCTGACCATCTAGCTCATCAAGCCGTCGAAGATTACCAATCTATGAGATTCGACTTCCCTGACGAGGACATTATGACATTGGACAACATTAAAGTTAACGGACCGTATGACGGACCTGAACAAGGATCCTGATGGACCCTATACTTTGATGGTGCTTTAAATGCACTTGGAAACGGTATCAGCGCGGTACTTATCTCTCCAGAAGGTTGCCATACACCCTTCACTGCTAGACTCTATTTCAGTTGCACTAACAACATGGCCGAATATGAAGCTTGTATCTTTGGTCTTAAGGCTGCAATTGACTTGGGAATCAAATCTTTGGTGGTATTTGGAGACTCAGCCTTGGTCATCAGTCAAATCAAAGGAGAGTGGGACACTAAACATCCTAACCTCATCCCATACAAAGAACAAGTCCTGACATTGTTACCTCATTTCGAGCATATTACCTTTGAGCACTTCCCGCGAGAAGAAAATCAGCTAGCGGATGCTCTAGCTACAATGTCTTCCATGTTTAAACTTAACTAGGATAATGAGGCACCTTAAATCACCATCGAACGAATGGATGAACCTACAAATTGTCACGAGATTAATACCGAAGAAGTAGTGGAATAACCCTGGTTTCACGAAATCAAAAGGTATCTTGAGACTCTAGAATACCCTGAAGGAGCTTCAGTCAATGACAAAAAATTCTTAAGGAGATTTGCTGCTAAGTTCTTCCTGAGTAATGGCATCCTATACAAACGCAACCATGATTATGTTCTGCTTCGTTGTGTGGACAAGGTTGAAGCTGAGCAGATCATGACTGAACTGCATAGTGGCACATTCGACACCCATTTGAGCGGACATACGATGGCTAAGAAGATCCTAAGGGCAGGCTACTACTGGTCTACCATGGAAGCTGATTGTCATCAATACGCCCATACTTGTCACAAATGCCAAGTTTATGCTGACAATGTGCATATCCCTCTGGTTCCTCTCAACGTCCTAACAGATTCTTGGCCATTCGCAATGTGGGGCATTGACATGATTGGAGAGATCAAGCCTACAACATCCAATGGGCATCGCTTCATCCTGGTGGCTATTAATTACTTTACCAAATGGGTCGAAGCAGCTTCCTTCGCCTCTGTTACAAAGAATGTGGTTTCCCGTTTCATCAAGAAGAACCTCATTTGCCGGTACGGTATTCCTGACCGAATCATTACGGACAACGGTACGAACCTGAACAACACTATGATCACCGCTCTGCGCGAACAGTTCAAAATTCAACATCACAATTCATCTCCCTATCAGCCAAAGATGAACGGTGCTGTCAAAGTTGCGAACAAAAATATCAAGAAAATCATTCAAAAGATGACAATCACCTACAAGGACTGGCATGAGATGTTACCGTTTGCTCTACACGGATACCGTACCACGACGCGAACATCAACTGGGGTAACACCTTTCTCTTTGGTATACGGCATATAAGCTGTTTTACCTATAGAAGTTCAGATTCCTTCCTTAAGAATCATGAAGGACGCTGGTTTGAATGAGGACGATTGGATTCAGACCCGACTTGATCAACTTAACTTGATTGACGAAAAGCGACTTACTGCTGTTTGTCATGGTCAGACGTATCAAAAATGGATGATCAAGGCTTTCAATAAGAAAGTCAAGAGACAAGTATATCAAGTTGGGGATCTTGTAATCAAGCGGATTATCTTGCCGCAAAGTGATCCCAGGGGAAAGTGGACTCCTACTTATGAAGGACCATTTGTGATCAAAAACATCTTTTTTGGCGGGGCAATGATCCTGACTACCATGGACGGTGACGACCTGCCACACCCTGCGAATGCAGACATAGTCAAAAGATAATACACATAAACGACCTGACAAGTCGAAAACCCGAAAGGGCGACTTGGGAAAAAATGGGCATCCCAGTGAATTGAAAACCCGAAAGGGCGGTTTAGGCAAAAATTAGGGATAAACGAAAAAAATCGGTATACCCGGCAAGTTGAAAACCCGAAAGGGCGACTTGGGCAAAAAAGGGTTTCCCGGTGGATCGAAAACCTGAAAAGGCGATCCAGGCAAAAGTTAGGGAATCAAAGCGTATGACTATGTCTCGTCAGATCACTTTAAGGATAATCTCTTTGCGGACAAGCTCCAAAGCTTCTGATCAATCCAATCATCTGTGGACGAAGCACGAATGGACAGGATACTCTGAGTTGTGAAGGCTATAGCAGAGTGGGAACCCCATGGAATTAATACACATAGCCATCTTTCTTTGTATAAAATTTTTCTCAGCTTTTTAACAATATTCTCTTACTAGGGTGTCTGTCTCCTTTGTACAAATACTTACACAAAGTTAATACAAAGTTACTTCAAAGTACAGAAAACTGTCTGCCTTTTCTTTCTTTTTACACTTGTGCTTTATTTGAAAACGTCCAATGATTTATTAAATGAGCATATGCATTTGAATGAAATCACCGCTTACAAATAGAACAAAATGAGAAAGAATAATTACTAATAGGATGGAAGTGTAGGAAAGTGTCTTTAGGCTATTCCAGAAGAAATCCCCTGCGAATACATCATCCGGTTCCTAAGCAGAACTAAATCTTTGAAAGGCATATCCCCAGTAGAGTTAAATTTCAAGGATCCCCATCGGAGTTGAGTGTTCAAATTGTCAGCCAACAGCATAGCAGAACTTTGAACTACAAACCATCGGTAAGAATGAAACTTTCTTCCCCAAGCAGAGTCGAACCTTCAACCTGTGAACACCAGTGAAGATCATCCAGCTTCCTCCCTTCTCCTGAAAAGTTGCTTTCAAACCAGATAACTCATCAGAAAGTTATTTTTAAACTTTTTCCCAGTGAAGTCGCCAATCAAATCAGCACGTCACTAGGACCCCCAACGGAGAGGAAACTTGGAGCTACCAATCCCCAACAGAAGCCATTCAACTTTTCCCTGATATCCTTAATAGAACGAAGTTCCTCCTTCTTGCTTCCCCGGTAAAGTGGCATACAACCTAAGCTACTGAACTTCTTCAAAACATGAATAAGCTTTTCCTAGGGTCCTGAGCTTACTCTCCAGCAGTATGGCTATTCCCCACAGAATTTCAAATCCCCTGCAGAGTTTTCAGATATTCCCCAGCGAAGTTCTCCTCAAACAGTAAAATAGGAACCCCCAGTAGATTGGCATACAACCCAAACTCCTGACTTTCCCCAGCAGTATAACTTCTCCCCGCAGAGGTTGTCAAAAAGCTTGAAGACACACATACTCTTCAACAGTGGTCCCAGGACTTCTCATTTTCAACGATCAAAGGATTTTCAATCCCCGACAGCAGTCAAGGATTTATTTTCCCCGAAAACAGTCAAAGATTTTATTATCTCCAACTATCCAGGATTTATTTTCCTCAGCAAGACGGCTAATCAGCTTACATGCGTATTCATTGCATTCACATATCATAAACATTGACATAACACATATATTGCATCATACATTTCATGCAACATAACTTTGTGTTTTAACTAATATTTTACCCTTTTCAGGATAAGATTAGCAAGCTTCGACTCAATTTCTGAAAACATTTTACGGATTCTCCAAACACGGATGTTAATCTATCGCTTGTTCAGATTCAACTTTTGAAAACAGTTTACGGATGCTTCCCAACATGGATGTTAATCTGTTGCTTATTCAACCTCAACTTCTAAAAACAATGTACGGATTCTCCAAACACGGATGTTAATCCATCGCTTGTTCAGATTCAACTTTTGAAAACAGTTTACGGATGCTTCCCAACATGGATGTTAATCTGTTTCTTATTCAACCTCAACTTTTGAAAATAGTTTACGGATGCCTCCTAACATGGATGTTAATCCATTGCTTATTCAACCTCAACTTCTGAAAACAGTTTACGGATTCTCCAAACATGGATGTCAATCTATCACTTTTTCGGATTCAACTTTTGAAAACAGTTTACGGATGCCTCCCAACATGGATGTTAATCCGTTGCTTATTCAACCTCAACTTCTGAAAACAGTTTACGGATTCTCCAAACATGGATGTCAGTCTATCGCTTGTTCAGATTCAACTTTTGAAAACAGTTTACGGATGCTTCCCAACATGGATGTTAATCCGTTGCTTATTCAACCTCAACTTCATGAAAACAATTTACGGGTGCTTCCGAACATGGATGTCAACCTATCGCTTGTTCAGATTCAGCTCGCTGAAAACAGTTTATGGAAGCTCCAAACACGGATGCTAATCTATTGCTTATTCAGACCCCCAGCTCAGAGATATTCCAAACACGGATACATTTCTGATACTCATTCTTTCACCTACAATATACAGTTCAACAAACATTCTCGGATGGCATCTTTAAGCCCATCTCCGACAAGATTCCGTCACATCTCTAAATGGCATCTTTAAGCCCATTCCCTCAACTATGCTTTGACGAGTGCAAATTTATGGGCACTCTAGTGTCCAATCATCTTTTACCTTCGAGTCACGAACGGCAAAATTGCCAATCTAACTCTTCAGGTTCAAGAAGATTGAACAGGGGCAACTGTTGTACCCCAAAATTTTCCCTCCCTTTTTCACAAGAAATCACAACCCCAGGGTTTTCTCTGATTTTTGAGATTGGCTCAAGAATCGGTCAAACAAACTTTTCTTTATCAGTCAATCCAGAATTAGAGTTTTCTCTGATTTTTTTGAAGGTTGGCTCAGGAATTGATCAAGCAGACTTTTCTTTGGCAACAAATCCAGAATTAGGGTTTTCGCTCGCATTTCTCAGAAGGAACTGAATCCTCAGAAATTCAGTTAACTGTTACATTGTTTTCACGCTTGTTCAAGTTTACCGGTTGTTTCTTAAAACCTAATTATCTGGGATAAGAGCTGAGACCTTTGTTTGGAACATTAAGGCATCTGCTTGACTAATGGAGTGAAAGGTTTACCGTTTATTGGAATGCTTTGTTTGTTTAACTGTACAATGCGTGTGTTAATTGGAATACCATGTGTATCGTGATTGATGCAAGGTTGCGAGACTGCAAAGTTTGTTGATTATTTATTTCATCTGGATTAGAATTATTGAGACACAGTTTCAATTATTTTGATTTAAGAGTCTTAAATAATTAAATAAACATAAGGGAAAGATGGAAAAGATATTGGACAGTAGAATTTTCTTTTGATAAAGACTTTTATTTATTTCAAATATGGTTACAAATTTATTCGAATATTGTAAGATTACAACTTATAATATTTAAGATAATATTTGTTTACAATAAATGAAAAAAATAAATCTAAGCCTAATCTCTTAAGATCTTTGACTTTCTACTGCTTCCTCTATTGTCCAATTGGTGTTCACCTGCAAAAAAAACAGAGGAAAAGAAAATTAGCACAAGAATTTTCAAATGAAAAAAAAAGTCATCATTAAAATTGGCCGTCTGGAATCAGATTGCTTATTTTCGTCATGCTTTATTTTTCTCTCTGCAAATCACAAGAAGATTTCTCTTCTTAGTTCACAAAGAGAAAATTAAAATACAAATTGAAAAAAAAATGCAAGCATGCTGAGTTACAAACTGTCTAACCAAGCAAACCAAACATGGCAGCCAAACCAAACTGAGTCACAAATTCAAAGGGACAAACAGGCGCCAAAACTGCCAAGGTACAAGTCAAACAAATGTATAATACAGCAGCAAGCAAAGTCCCATATTCAGCTACAGAACAAATTGCCCAAAACCAAGTTACAAGACAAATTGGATAAATATGGTAATGCAGCATGGAAACAGAAATACAGCAGGCAAAAGCAAGACAGCACGAGGTAATTCACTTGACAAGTCAAAACTTGTCAAAAGGCTTTCATCATTTTCTAGACAGCCAACTTTTCAAAATTAAAATAATAAGCAAAAATGCTTATGAGAGAGAGAGAGAGAGAGAGAGAGAGAGAGAGAGAGAGAGAGAGAGAGAGAGAGAGAGAGAGAGAGAGAGAGAGAGAGAGAAAGAGAGGGCCTGAAGTGAGAAGTTTTGCAGTTTGGCTAAGGCAGGCTGTCAAAGATAGTAAAGAAAACAAAAAAAAGATATAAAGAGAAGAGACAGTATAACAGTCCAAGGGAGAGAGAAATATAGAGCAAGCTGCAAACTACAAACTACAAACTTGTTTTGCCAAACTTGCACAAGATATCAAACCATAAACCTGCTCACACAAACCAGTCAAAATCCAAACACTAAAACCCCTGCATAAATTGCAAAATCAAACAGCTCAAACCTGTTTGCAAAAACTACAAACACACAGGCCAAACTCAACAACCTGCATCTCAAAACCAAAACAAGCCTGCAAGCTACACAAGAAACATCAAGCTTGCCAAACATGCTAGCCCAAACCTGCTTGCTCAATAAACATAAACAGAACAAAGGTCAAATCTGCCAACCCAAACCTGCTAACTCACACTTGCAAACCTGTCTGCAAAACTACAAACTTGTTTGTCAACAAACCAAACTACAAACTTGTTTGTCAACAAACCAAACCACATAACTAATCAAACCTACATAAACAACCTGTCCAACTATAAATAAAACAAGCTCAACATGTCTGAAATACCAACTGCAAATCAAATAGAAAAACTGCAACTTACTCAAACCTGTCCAAACTACAGATTCAAGCCAAGCTGATCAGAACAAACAAACAACAACACCAGTTTTCAGATTCATCATCATTAAATCATCAAGGTCAACAAGGAGAGAGGAAGAGTTTTAGAAGTAAAACAATATAGAACTTCAGAAACACGTTCATCATTAACAAACACTCAGAGGAAGGAAGAGAATCAACAAAATCAAATCAACAACAAGTTTCATAGTTTATACATCATCACTAACAAATACAAACAAATCTCAGAGTATCATCATCATCGACATCAAATAACCAAGAAGCAAGAGGAAGAGATTCAGAAGCAAGCGTAGTTTCAGAAAATACTCATCATTAACAGGGAAGGAGAGAGGTTCAGAAGTGACAGAAAAAGCATAGTTTCAGGACCTTCATCATCAATAATATCAACGAAGCGAACAACAATAACAAGGTCTCAGAATCAAGATTCATCATAAACCTTCAAAGAAGAAAGAAAATACAGAAATACCAGAAGCGACGTTCATCTCGTTTTCTTCCGCCTCCGGTCACCAAGAGCGCCGCTGGTCCAACCCTCCCTCCATCTTTTTCAGAAACAAAACGTCAAGATAAGTTTCCTCACCCCTATACTGCATCATGCTTATAACAACCATAGATTAGAAGATAAATCCAAAACACAATCAAGAGAATCAAACATGTAAAACTATAAAAAACCTTAAAACGCGTTTGAAACAAAACTGTACCTTTCAAACCATTGCCTTGGACCGTCGTGGAGAGGAGAGGGTGAAGGTGGCGCTCTGGCAACCTAAAGGCATGGAGAGAATCAACGTTTGAGAAAGACGAAGAGAACGGAGAAGAAGAGAAGGAGGCGCCGCTGTGGCCAAAGCTTGTAAACCCTATTTCTGAGAATACAACATTAACCCTAACAAAATTGTACAACACCACTTGGGCCTGACCCGCTCCCAGACTGCCTTAAGCCCACAGTTTTTTTCAGCGCATACCCCCCTTTTATCCTGATCCTTGTTCTTCTTCATTTTCTTATTTGGGCCATAATCCTAAGCCCATTTTTAAAACTAACACTTTTTAATTAATATCATTTAAACTAATTTATTTTCTTTCTTTTAGTTGATAAAAGCACCAATTAAATTTTGTTTTACCTTCTTTTAAACTAATTTTATTTTTCTTTATTAATCTTGTTTAATATAATAAAAATATTAAAAAAAAAGAATAGTTAGTTTGATTTAATCAATTTTGTTTTTCTTTAACCTTTTTTTATTAATAAAATACAAGAATAATCTTAAGCATTAATTTAGGTAATTAATCTTTTCTTTACACAAAATTCCTAAAAATACAAAAAATAATAATAACACTTAATCTTCACTAGGTTAAATTTTGTTTGTTCATTTGTAAATAAATACATGCATCTCATATTTCTTTGATTTTCTTTATCTTATAAATTGTTATAATTTTATGTTGAATGGCGACGATTCGATTTGGTTGTAACCCATAATATTTGGGACATTATTATTCTTGAGCGACTCATCCCCATTTGTAAATGATTGTACCCCCATCCCCGAATACTCTTTTGTAATAGCTTAGAATTTAATTCTCGCACTTTATGCTTTTAAATTATGCCATGATTAGAGATTAGGGTTTGTATGTGAAAGTCTAAAATCAATCGCTAGATGACCTAATACAAGACAAATGCATGAAAATGACAAACACAATGCACACTTGCACCTCTAGGGTAACCTCGCTTGTTGCCTCGGAAAATGCAATCATGTCCCTCGAATATGAGACACTCTAGCAAATGCCCCTTCGATAAACAAAGATCGTAGTCCCTCGATGACCCTCGATGTTGCCTTCGATAAAACGATCTCGTCCTTTACAAAATTTCTAGAGTGTCTCACAAGTTGCTTTCAATGATTGTATACGATGACCCGCGCATGTCCCGTTTAAACATCCTAACACAAGGTTGTTCACCAAATACAATGGTGAAACAACATTGTTAAAGGGGTTAAAAACATAAGAAAGATATTTGAGTAAAATAGGGTAGAAAACTCTTAGTTACTTGATCAAAAGCTTGCAAAACATCCTTGCCATTTTCAAACACACTTCAAAACAATTTCAAAACAACTTTCAAAACATTGAAATATCTTTTCAAAAAGACACACCTTTGTATATATTCAAACAAGAATCATTACAAAGGTTGCCTAGACAAGGCCTCTTTTTCAAAGCATTTTCAAAAACCACACACAAATCACCATTTCAAACAATTGAAAAGCAAAGGCAAGTGATCTAAAACAAGTAACTAAGAGACCATGGAAAACCATGGATGAAAAGGGTGCTAGCACCTTCCTTTTTCATAATCTACCCCTCGAACCCAAGAAAACATCTCAAAGGTCTTTCCTGTGCTTTTTTGACCTTTCCTTTGGATAAAATAAAAAGTCGGTGGCGACTCTTGCTAAACCGAACAAATGCAAACACAAACACGAAACCACAAGTCAGTTCTCCCAGCGTATCACAGAGGTGGTCACAACGGTTGATGACCCTTACACATTCAGATATTCATTGGTGTTCTCGATCAAAAGATAATGTTATCATCATTGACCGTTATGGGGAATTCCCTAATGTCCCTCTACTAGGCATTAGGGGAGGCATTACCTACAACCCTTTCTTGGCTCTGAGACAGTTTGGGTATGCCCGAAGGGATGGCCTACATGACATGCTAATTCCGGACTTGGTTTTTGACTTCGACAACGACAATCAAGGACTCTAACAAAGGTTCATCCGAGCTTGGAGAATGCCCAACAAGGTGGAAAGTAAGACCTTGGGACACAAGAATGCCATCCCTCTTGAGCCTTACCTCAAGTGGGTGCGAACCCGCGCCCAAAGTCTTATGATGCCTTACCCCTACATTCTACATGTGATTATAGAGCCTGTTATGGAAGGAGAGGTTCCATACACCCTCCTACATCTTGACATGCCAACATCACTTGAAGATTTACAAAGGAGTTGGGTACGGCTCAAGGGAGAGCGCGACACTTTGAAGCCCAATTCTATGCAAGCGAGAAGAAGGTTTTGGAACTCACTCGTCAACTTCACGAAGAGCAGACTCTCAACACCTACATTGCACCAAAGAGGATGCGCAACATCTTTTTACCTTAGAATTTTGTATTATTTTGCCCATGGGGCATTGATGTACTAACAAATTTTATCTTATTAATATGACGTGTGTTCCTTTTTTTTTGTTTAAAACAAATTTGAATTTCTGAATCCTTGAATGCATTACATGAATACATATCATTCATCATATGCATAAACATGTCTTCACACCAGGTTTCCTTATCTCTCTTCTGTTTATTTCAGCAAGATAGATATTGAGCAGACGATTAAAGACTTACAAGTGCAGAATTCACAGTTTCAACAGTTACTTCTGACCTTGGCTAAGGGGCAGGAGGAGCTCAAGACCTTACTAGAGAAGGAAAAAGAGAAAAAGAAAAAGAAGAGAGCTAGAGTGGCTACCTCGGGCAAAAGATTTAAAGGTCAAACCAGAAGGGTCTTGGATTTCCCCTCAACATCTGATGAAGGGGTAGGAAAAGGAAAAGGAGTTGCAGTGCCATCTGAGTCCGAGGAAGAAGAATAAGAAGAGGATGAAGACTATTCTGAACAACAATACCCTCATGCAGATGACAAATACAAGAACCTGGAAGAGCGTCTGGCAGCTATGGAGGTACAGAGAGTGTCTGGGCTGGACTTTGAAGATTTAGGGCTGGTTTTTGGGATTGTGATCCCTCATAAATTCAAAGTACCTCTGTTTGCTAAATACGACGGGGTTTCTTGCCCAAAGATGCACCTACAATCTTATGTCAGGAAAATCTAACCACATTCTTCTGACAAAGACCTGTGGGTCCATTTCTTCCAAGACAGTTTGTTAGGGACGCAGCTGGATTGGTTTTACCAGTTAGAGAGGTCTGATGTGCATAATTGGGAAGATTTGGAGGCCGCCTTCTACAGACAATATCAATATAATGCGGACTTAGCACCAACCCGTACTCAATTACAGAGTATGGGCATGGTCTCAAATGAGGGTTTCAAAGAGTATGCCCAGAAGTGGAGAGACTTGGCGGGACGAGTACAACCACCTTTGTCTGAGAGAGAGCTCGTAGATATGTTCTTGGGTACACTGTCAGGTCCCTTCTTCAATCACCTGATTGGAAGTTCGTCTGCAGGGTTCACCGAGTTGATTCTAACTGGTGAGAGAGTTGAAGCCGACATAAAAAGCGGGAAAATTCAAAAAGACGCATCTGCTTCCGCTGCCATCAAAAAGACTTTTCCAGCAAAGAAAGAAGTATCAGCTGTCTACTCCCAAAGAGGTCAAGGAAGAGTTGAGCGCCGACCAGCAGTGGGGGCCGTAATAATTCAGAAGTCTGCAGCTGATCAGCCCAGAAACCATCAACCAAGAACCAACCAAGCAAGGGTGGCAAGGCCTACACGACAATTCACCCGGATAAACATGACTCTTGCTCAAGTTCTTCCCCATATCTTAAAGTTAAACCTCGCCAGTCTGAAAGAGGCCCCGAAGAATCCGAATACATCTTCTCCGTTCTACCATGCGAATGCCAAGTGTGGTTATCATTCAGACAGCATGGGGCACGACACCAACAGTTGTTGGGCCCTCAAGAATAAGATTCAGGATTTAATAGATGCTAAAGAAGTTGAATTCGACGCCCCTGAAAAGACGAATGTAATCTCTACTCTGATGCCAAAGCATGGCCACAATGCCCATGCTATTGAAGAAGATCTTTTTGTTGCTACTAATGATTATTTGATGACTCCACTACCGATAATCAAGTTAAATTTACTGAAGGCTGGGATTTTCCCAGGTTATGAAGAAAATTGCTGCATTTGTTCATCCTTACCAACTGACTGTCCATTGTTGAAGTTAGGCATCCAGCGCCTAATGGATAACCAAGAAATCCTTTTTGAAAAGACTCCTGTTACACCGACTCCTGTCAATGATGTTTCTATAATAACCATATCCTCCAATCTTTCCAAGGTCTCCAAAAGACCTATTAAGATTACATCTGCTCTGAAGATTGCACCTTTGAAGATAACTATGCCCGGGCCCGTCCTGTACAAATTCGACAAATCAATACCGTGGAACTATGGGGGGAGATCTTTTACCATGGTATTAAACAAATTGAATCAACTGAAGAAAGTTCTGATGAAGAGACTTCTGACATTGGAAACATTGCTGGAACGAGAAAAATCACCCGCAGTGGACGAATTTTCTCTCCAGAGATTACCCCTCCAAAGGCAATCTTTGGACCCTCAACTGCTCTTAAGGTTACCCCTGCACCGGCAAACATATCTGTGAGAACTCCAATTATTGAAGAGGTTGTAACTCCTGTGGTTGTCCCCTCTACTGTTGCTGATGATAGAGGGAAAGGGGTCCAAGAAGAGCCCGTCAGGACGAGGGCTCAGCCGTTGATCATCCCTGAAACCTCTCAAAAAGAAATGGAAGAGATTTTGAGAATAATCAAGAAAAGCGATTATGATGTTGTGGAACAACTAGGGCAAACCCCCTCAAAGATCTCTATGTTGGCTTTGCTGCTTTGTTCAGAGGCTCACACTAAAGCTTTGATAAGATTCTTGAAGACGGCCCACGTGCCACAGGAAACCTCCACGGATCAGTTCCAGGAATGTGTAGCTAGCTTAACAGCTGGCAATGGTCTAGGATTCTCTGATGCCGATCTAACATCAAAAGGGAGAAAACATAATGACGCTTTGCATGTCTCGGTGGAATGCAGAGGGATTACTCTAGCACACGTACTGGTAGACACTGGTTCTTCGGTGAATGTCTTGCCAAAGAAGGCCTTGGATAGGTTGGATTGTGAAGGCCTAACCCTGAAACCCAGCAACATCATTGTCATAGCCTTTGATGGTTCCAAAAGGATGGTCCACGGGGAGGTGGACATCCCGATTAAAGTGGGAACTGAAACCTTCAACTCCATATTCTACGTGATGGACATTCGTCCTTCCTATTCTTGCTTGTTGGGAAGACCTTGGATTCACCATGCTGGAGCTGTCACTTCAACTCTGTATCAAATGCTCAAGTACCCTATCCAGGGGAAAATTATAACCGTTCATGGCGAAGAGGAATACATGATAAGCCATCTAAATTCTTTCTGCTATATAGAATTGGATGGCGAATTCATCAAAACCCCTTTTTAACACTTCGAAGAGGTAGCTCAGGAGATAGCAGCAACCAAAACAGTGTCTTTCGTACCCTTGATTACCAGACCTCCGCCTCGGATGTAGTCTCTCAAAGATGCAAAGGCTATGATTGAAGAAGGCGGATCCACAATCTAGGGGAAGCTTCCCGACTTTCCTTTTAAATCAGATAAATTCGGCTTGGGTTTCACTTCGGCTAGTCAGAAAGCTGTGCGTCGCTCCCGGGCTGGAGGGCCACCAGTGAAGATCACCCATCAGAGAGTCAATGCTTTGGAGGATAGTGAAGAAGAGAGCAACTTGGAAGACTGGATTTTCCCTACTGTTGACGGAGGACTGTGCAACTGGGAGGCAAAAGACTTTGTTCCCATTACTTTCATCAATCAGTAATTTATCTTTCAAACATTTCTATTGGTTTGTAATAATTCTTGAACGATTCGTACACTTTTAACCTCGTGCCTTACCCGAGGCACATAGGTCCATTTGTAAGGGTTTTGATTTTCTTCATCTTCATATGCCATTTTAATGAATCATGGACGTTTTCACATATAAACTTTTGTGTTCATTGTCTTTCTTTTTACATTTTATTTGTTTAAAGGTGGCTATCCCTTACACACACCCACACTTACAAATGCAGGTACCCTTCCATTCCGGATTCCATGGGTAACAATTCTGCTATGGCCTTCAGTGACTCTGAAGATCTGGTCTACCATGCCGAATACGAAGGTGAGGAAGATTGTGAGGTGCCGAGAGAATTGGCTAGACTGCTACAACAGGAAGAAAGGGCTATTCTACCTCATGAAGAGTTGTTAGAGACAATCAACTTGGGTACTGAGGAAGACAGAAAAGAAGTCAGAGTGGGTGCCAACCTAGAGCCAAGTGTCAAAGAGCGCCTAGTTCAGCCGTTGAATGAATATGTTGAGATCTTCGCCTGGTCATACGAAGACATGTCGGGACTCGATGCAGATATTGTGGTTCACCGTCTCCCTACAAGAGAAGACTGTCCACCAGTTAAATAGAAAGTGTGCCGCATGAGGCCCGACATGTCAGAAAAGATCAAAGCTAAAGTTATGAAGCAGTTCAATGCTGGATTTCTGGTTGTTACTTCCTATCCATAATGGGTTGCTAACATTGTGCCCGTGCCTAAGAAGGACGGCAAAGTCAGAATATGCGTGGATTACAGAGACTTAAACAGGGTCAGCCCTAAAGATGACTTTCCACTACCGCACATTGACATCTTGGTTGACAACACAACTCAACACAAGGTATTTTCTTTCATGGACAGATTCACAGGCTATAACCAGATCAAAATGGCCCATGAGGACATGGAGAAAACTACTTTTGTTACACAGTGGGGTATGTTCTACTACAAAGTGATGCCATTCGGACTGAAGAATGCCGGGGCAACCTATCAACGCGCCATGGTAGCTTTGTTTCATGATATGATACATCATAAGATAGATGTCTACGTAGATGACATGATAGCCCGATCATAAACAAAAGAAGAACACCTCGACCATCTGCAAAAGCTGTTTGTCAGGTTGAAGGAGTACAAGCTCAGACTGAACCCTAACAAGTGCACTTTCAGAGTCCAGTCCGATAAACTCTTGGGTTTCATTGTCAGCAACAAAGGCATCGAGGTTGATCCTACCAAAGTCAAAGCTATACAAGAAATGCCCGCCCCTCGCAATGAGAAGGAGGTTAAAGGTTTTTTGGGACGCCTAAACTACATTGCAAGGTTCATTTCTCACCTAACATCTACCTGTGAGCCAATCTTCAAGTTGTTGAAGAAAGATCAGGTAGTTAAATGGAATGATGACTGTCAAGTTGCTTTCGATAAAATCAAGGAGTATTTGCTAGAACCTCCTATTTGGATGCCACCCGTCGAAGGAAGGCCGCTAATCATGTATCTGAATGTCTTAGAGAATTCAATGGGGTGCGTACTTGGACAACATGACGAGTCTGGATGAAAAGAGCATGCCCTTTATTACCTTAGCAAAAAGTTTACCGACTGTGAGACCCGGTACTCACTGCTCGAGAAAACTTGTTACGCTTTGGTATAGGCTGCTCGCCGGCTAAGGTAGTATATGTTGACTCATACCACTCTGCTGATATCTAAGATGGATCTGATCAAGTACATCTTTGAGAAGCCTGCTTAACTGGAAGAATAGCTAGATGGCAAATGATCCTGACCAAATACGATATACAGTACACGAACCAAAAAGCTATAAAGGGGAGTGTGCTAGCCAATCATTTGGCCCATCGAGCTGTCGAAGATTACCAATCCATGAGGTTCGACTTCCCCGACGAGGATATCATGACATTGGACAATGTTAAAGGTTTCAGACCATATGACGAACCTGAACAAGGATCCCAATGGACCCTGTACTTTAATGGTGACTCTAATGCACTTAGCAACAATATCGGCGCGATACTCATCTCTCCAGAAGGTTGCCATACACCTTTCACAGCCAAGCTTTGCTTCATCTGCACCAACAACATGGCCGAGTATGAAGCTTGTATCTTTGGTCTCAAGGCTGCCATAGACTTGGGAATCAAATCCTTAATTGTATTTGGGGACTCAGCTTTGGTCATCATCCAGATCAAAGGAGAGTGGGATACTAAACATCCAAACCTCATCCCTTACAAAGAACATGTCCTGACATTGCTACCTCATTTCGAGCAGATTAACTTCGAGCACTTCCCGCGAGAAGAAAATCAGCTAGCAGATGCTCTAGCTACAATGTCATCCATGTTTAAACTTAACTGGGATAATGAGGCTCCCCAAATCACCATTGAGCGGATGGACGAACCTGCGCATTGTCACGAGATTAATACCGAAGAAGTAGTGGATCGACCATGGTTTCATGAAGTCAAAAGGTATCTCGAGGCATAAGAATACCCTGAAGAAGCTTTAGTCAATGACAAAAAGTTCTTAAGGAGATTCTCAGCTAAGTTCTTCATGAGCAATGGTATCCTATACAAGCGCAATCATGATTGCATTCTGCTCTGTTGCGTGGACAAGATTGAAGCTGAACAGATCATGGCTGAACTGCACAATGGTACCTTTGGCACTCACTCTAGCGGATATAAGATGGCTAAGAAGATTCTACGGGCAGGCTATTACTGGTCTACCATGGAAGCTGACTGCTATCAACATTCCAGGACTTGTCACAAATGTCAAATCTATGCGGACAAGGTACATATACCTCCAGTTCCTCTCAATGTCTTAACATCTCCTTGGCCATTCGCTATGTAGGGAATCGACATGATTGGAGAGATCAAGCCTACGACATCAAATGGACACTGCTTCATTCTGGTGGCCTTTGACTACTTCACCAAGTGGGTCGAAGCAACTTCCTTTGCATCCGTCACAAAGAATGTTGTTTCCCGCTTCATCAAGCAGAACCTCATTTGCCGGTACGGCATTCCCGAAAGGATCATTACTGACAACGGTACAAACCTTAACAACACTATGATCACCGCCTTGTGCGAACAATTCCAGATTCAACATCACAATTCATCTCCCTATCGGCCAAAGATGAACGGTGCTGTCGAAGCTGTGAACAAAAATATCAAGAAGATTATACAAAAGATGACAGTCACCTACAAGGACTGGCATGAGATGTTACCGTGTGCTCTGCACGGGTACCGTACCATGACACGCACTTCAACTGGGGCAACACCCTATTCTTTGGTATACGGCATGGAAGCTGTTTTACCTATCGAGGTTCAGATTCCCTCCTTGAGAATCATGAAAGATGCTGGTTTGAATGAAGACGATTGGATTCATACCTAGCTTGATCAACTTAACTTGATTGACGAGAAGCGACTTACTACTGTTTGTCATGGTCAGGCGTATCAAAAACGGATGATCAAGGCTTTCAACAAAAAAGTCAGACGCCAGGTATATCAAGTCGGGGATCTTGTAATCAAGTGGATCATCTTACCGCAAAGTGATCCCAGGGGCAATTGGACTCCTACCTACGAGGGACCATTTGTGATCAAGAACATCTTTTCTGGTGGGGAAATGATTTTAACCACCATGGACGGCGACGACCTACCGCACCCTGCAAATGCAGACATAGTCAAAAGATACTACGCATAAATGACCCGGCAAGTTGAAAACCCAAAAGGGCGACTTGGGCAAAAAAGGGCATCCCGGTGAATCAAAAACCCGAAAGGGCGGTTCAGGCAAAAATTAGGGATAAATAAAAAAAATCTGTACACCCGGCAAGTTGAAAACCCGAAAGGGCGACTTGGGCAAAAAAGGGTTTCCCGGTGGACTGAAAACCCGAAAGGGCAGTGTCGTACCACAAAATTTGCCCTCCCATATTCTTCAAGGTTTATCAAGAATCATCTTCAAATGGTTCAAGATTGCTCAAGGATTGCACAGTCCAAACCACCGGTACGGCATTCCCGAAAGGATCATTACTGACAACGGTACAAACCTTAACAACACTATGATCACCGCCTTGTGCGAACAATTCCAGATTCAACATCACAATTCATCTCCCTATCGGCCAAAGATGAACGGTGCTGTCGAAGCTGTGAACAAAAATATCAAGAAGATTATACAAAAGATGACAGTCACCTACAAGGACTGGCATGAGATGTTACCGTGTGCTCTGCACGGGTACCGTACCATGACACGCACTTCAACTGGGGCAACACCCTATTCTTTGGTATACGGCATGGAAGCTGTTTTACCTATCGAGGTTCAGATTCCCTCCTTGAGAATCATGAAAGATGCTGGTTTGAATGAAGACGATTGGATTCAGACCTAGCTTGATCAACTTAACTTGATTGACGAGAAGCGACTTACTACTGTTTGTCATGGTCAGGCGTATCAAAAACGGATGATCAAGGCTTTCAACAAAAAAGTCAGACGCCAGGTATATCAAGTCGGGGATCTTGTAATCAAGTGGATCATCTTACCGCAAAGTGATCCCAGGGGCAATTGGACTCCTACCTACGAGGGACCATTTGTGATCAAGAACATCTTTTCTGGTGGGGAAATGATTTTAACCACCATGGACGGCGACGACCTACCGCACCCTGCAAATGCAGACATAGTCAAAAGATACTACGCATAAATGACCCGGCAAGTTGAAAACCCAAAAGGGCGACTTGGGCAAAAAAGGGCATCCCGGTGAATCAAAAACCCGAAAGGGCGGTTCAGGCAAAAATTAGGGATAAATAAAAAAAATCTGTACACCCGGCAAGTTGAAAACCCGAAAGGGCGACTTGGGCAAAAAAGGGTTTCCCGGTGGACTGAAAACCCGAAAGGGCAGTGTCGTACCACAAAATTTGCCCTCCCATATTCTTCAAGGTTTATCAAGAATCATCTTCAAATGGTTCAAGATTGCTCAAGGATTGCACAGTCCAAACCACCTCCTAAGCCAGTCAAAATTAGGGTTTTGGTTCTTTCAAGGAATTTGGGGTTTTCAATGGCTCAATCAAGTCCCATAGGCCTATACATGTTCTCAAGCATCCACATGGCAAGTTTCAAGACTCACAGTGCCAAATTCCACAATTAAAAGCCCTATTTGATCAACAGTCAACTGTAGGGGCAAAATGGCCATTTTGCAGTCAAAAGTCAGAATTTTTGGTCAACATCTTATTTTGAGTCCACAATCATCATTTGATCAAGTCTTGATCATGATTCCACAAGAATGGCTCAAAAATCATCAAGATGCAAAAAGTTACTATTTTTGGATAGTAGAAAAGTCAATTGTATTTTGACCAGGGCATAACTTTTTCATGGTTCATCAGAAAAATCCCATCCAATTCTCATTTTGAAGGGGATGACATTTCCTACAACTCATATTCACATTCCAAGTCCAAGAAATGCTCTCATAAAAAGGTATCAATTTCTACATTATAGGTCAATTTCAAAAGTCAACAAAAATGCACTTTAAGTCAAAGACCATAACTTGAGATTGGTAAATCCAAATGACATGGGACCAAAGGCATTGGTTAGAGGACTTCAAGACCTTTCCAAAATGTCCAAGAACATGTTCATATGATCAAAATTGAGCAAGATATGCATTGGAGAAGTTGGGAAATTTTTGTGAATTTGCAAAAGTCAACTTTGCTCAAAACACTTTGTTTTTGCTAATGGGCCTCAAATTTCTTTTTGAAACTTTATCCAAGGCCTATGCACGACCCATCAAGTCTATTTGAATTTATTTTCTTATTTTTATTAATTAATTGGATTTTTAATTGATTTTAATTCATTTAATTAATTTAAATTGTAGGAAATTCAAAGATATGGTTTTTCAATCTTTTCATGAAGCAAATATGACCTAATAAAGCTGGCAAATTCATGTACCAATCAAGGAGACACGAATCTCCAGATTTAGCAAGTTTTTCCAATCAAAAAGATTCAAAAATATTTGATTTTCAATCAAATATTCAAATCATTATTCAATGGATCTTTGCTCAAGGATTTGACCTTAATTCAGTCCCTTATATATACAGAAGCCAACCCTAATGCCATGGACGTGAGTTTGCTGCAGAAAAACCATAACCACATTCAAGAAAATCCCAAGAAACTTGAAAACTGTTTTCCAGGTTCCAGGCCAATTCAAGGACTTTTGAGGATTCAAACACGTTGCTGGGAGTGTGAGGAACGTTTTGCAATCAAAACCACACACTAAGGCTCAAAGAATCACCAAGAACAGTCACACGGTTTGATGATTTTTTCCATAATCAAAACTCATATTTCATGCATAATTAACATGTTTTAATCATTGTTTTGTGTTGCTTGAATTCATATAAAGCTAATGGTACAGGTTAATTGAATTATAGAGCCCTAAATCAAAAGATACCATTGACAAATTCTAGGGTTCCTAAGCTTTGATTTTGGGGCTTTATTATCCAAGAAAAAATGGAGCCTTTAAGACCTATGGTTGAAACCGTTGCATCCAGACGAATCTAAGGAGACCATCGCAAAATATTTTTGTTGCTCATAGGCCTAATCGCTATTATTCCTCATCATGTTTTGTGGGGGTTAAAAACCCCCGCTATCTAACTGTGTTTTTTACAGGCAAACGAGAAAGATGAATACGTGGTGATGCATGATTGGACAATTCAAATGGCGCGCGTTTTCGTTTGCTTTACAACACATGCATTGATTTTGTAATATTATATTTCCTTATTATTATGTTAACAAAGCGTGCAAGTTGGTGTAGTGGAGGACGTGCTGGCATGTAACCATTAGGACCTGGGTTCGATTCCCAGGTCCCCCCAAATATTTGTTTCTATTTTTTCTAACATAATTGCATGCAGACTTCCTAGCGTGATTCACCATGTGCCTCCAAACATCAGCATGCCATGTGTCCTGAAGCAGCAATCCAATGGCCGGGAGATGAAGAACACCATGCTCCCAGTCAAAGCATGCGTGGACAATTTCCAGAAAGTCAACAAGGCTTGAGTGTTATTGGGCTGGAAAATTGCTAACAAACCTCCATATTTGGGCCATCACCCCCCCTGGTTTCTTTGATTCTTTCCTTTTTATTTTCTTTTTCTTTTAATTTCTTTTATTAACTATTATTATTATTATTTAATTAATTCACATAATTATTTTTCATAATAAATTCAGAAACCTAAAATATTATTTATTTTTATTATTTATTAATTTCACTATTAATTATTATTTTGTAAATAAATACTAACCAAATTGATTTAGTCTTTTAAATTAGGTTAACTTTAATCTTTTTCACAATAAATAAAATCAACATAGAATTAGGGTTTTTCTTTTGACAATTTAAACCTCTTTTTATTTTATTTTCATTAAAAAAAAACATAAAAAATACTTTTTTTGTAATTAATTAATTAATTAGAATTAGGTTTAAATAAATGCAAAAAAGACCAAAATTCATTCTTTTCTCAAAAAGGGTCAAAACCCTAAAACTTTTCCCGATTCAATTTTGTTTCACGCATGTTTATTCTTGATTAATTTTTGATCATATTTATGTATCTGCTCCGAGAATGTAATAGCGTAATTAGGACCCCTTTTTTATCGCTTTCTTTATTTTCCCGCAATTTATTTTCAAGGGTTATGTTTTTGGCGATGTAAATACCCGACGCCTTGTAATAGCATAGATTTACTTTCCGCAATTTACTTTCTGCAAATTATTAACTATTAATTATGCATGCAAGATTTGCCTGAAAAATAAAGCCAACTCGTAGCTCACCATAATACTTGTGCAAAGATAACATAATTGAATCCTGACACACTCGCACATGCCACTCCTAGGGTACGCCTCACTTGGTTGCCTCGACGTGGTCATTGAGTATAGGGTGTTTTAGAGGTCGCCCTCCTGTCTAAAGATCCAAGTTGCCTCGAAACGGTTGCCTCGGATAAAGAGGATCTAGGACATTAGGGTTACCGCTAAGGTGTCCTACTATTGCTTTGGTGACTACATGTCCCTATAATCGAATTGACCCGAATAACTCCAACGACGGTGCTACCTACTTCTCAATAGTGGGATAGTACTGTCTAAAGGACATTTACACAACTTAATTTCTTTTGAGTAGGTAGATTTCTCCTAGATACTTGCTCTTTCAAAAACAAAAATACTTTTCGCACTTACACTTTTCTGACAAAAGTTTTCAAACAAACACTTCATACACTCTTGAGGACTGATACAAGAGTTACCTAGAAGTTTTCAAACTAAACTTTTTCAAAACCCAGAAACACAAGAAAAGCAAACATTTTTTAAAACATAGTGAGCAAGTACCTAAGAGCCCGTGGATAACCACGGATAGAAAGGGTGCTAACACCTTCCCTTTCTATAATCTACCTCCCGAACCGAGAAACATCTCGAAAAGGAATTTTGCTGTGCTTTTGTCCTTTCCATGTTGGAGAAAATAAAAGACGATGGCGACTCTTGCTTACCGCAACATTTCGCGAACCAGCATTTCAAAACAGTCAGTTCTATTTCCACCGATCACAAAACTGGCGACTCTGCTGGGGACACTTATTAAGTGAGGTGTACCTTAGGATTAGAACACTTATGTTTTCAATTGTATGCCTTGTTTGCTTTAATATTATGGGCTTGTATTGGAGTTTCATAGATCCTAACCCGGATCTGGGGAATACCCTTTAGGTAGCAATAAATTGTGAGGGACCTGTCCGGTGTAGACCGACACGGGTGAAGCAGTAGCTATGTTGATGTGACACCTTGGTCTGTACCGATATCCCTTGTGTTGGAACGAGGAGAATATGGGTCTTCTGAGGAGTCATTAAGCACCAAACGACCTTAGAACCTTAAATTGACCCAACTTGGCCACAGAACAGTAGCAGTATGCTACACTCATTGAGGCTAAATTCTCGCGATGGTTCCGGCTGCAAGAAAAGGTTGCGAAGCTGGAGTTATGACCGATTGAGGGTAGTCAGTGATATTGAGATCCTCTAGAACCCGGTTACTATTTTCTAGGACAGGTCTTAACCAACTGAAACTGAAAGAGGGTAGTACCTAAACTTCATGCTGGCCTGAAATCTAAGGGCTCTTTTGTGTGACTTGTGTGCCTTCAAACTTGAACTACTTGCATATTCTTGTTATCTGACAACATGGGTTCCTTGCAGGTTTTGTTTACAGTCCTTAATCTGGACTTATTACAAGGCCTACTTACATCACTTCATGCATAACATGCACATCATAACATCATACCATAGCATTTCCTTAACCATTTCAAGGATCTCAAGGGCTTGTGATGCAGGTCATGATGAACCAAATGTCTAGCAAGGGGCAAAGGAGATTTATTTTCCTCTAGCCAAGGTTGTTTGGAGATCAAAAACATGATGACTTGAGCCAGGGGCTATGACCCACTCGATATGGTGAGCCTTGACTCTTGAAGAAGAACTCTCAACAACATGAAGTTCCTTCAATCAAGCTACCAAATTCAAATTCTAACAATTTTTCTTGTCTACCCCGCAAGATTCTTGAAAACATTGCATACATATATCATACATATCATTGCATTACAGGTACCCTTTTTACAGGTCACTTATCTTCTTCGCTGTTTATTTCAGCAATCATCATGACTTCTGAACCTACTAATGAACAAGCTATCAAGGCCCTCCAGGCCCAGAATTCCCAGTTCCAAGAGTTGGTTATGAGCCTAGCCCAGGGTCAACAGGAGTTGAAGACCCTGCTTTTGAAGAAGGAGAAGAAGAGGACCGTCTTGTTCAACACTAGACGCAGATCTGAGAATGCACCACAAAATGAGGTTGAGCTAACTACCCCATATGTAGGGAAAGACAGTCCACAAGAGAGAGGGGTTCCTAGTCCCGTGGTCTCCGACAACGAGACAAATTATAATGATGAACAGTACCCTCCTGCCGAGGACAGGTATAAACAATTGGAGGACCGTTTGAGTGCCATGGAGATTTAGAATGTGCCTGGGTTGGACTTTAGAGACTTAGGCTTATCCTCTGGGGTGGTGATCCCACATAAGTTCAAGGCACCTGCTTTTGCAAAGTACGACGGAGCTTCCTGTCCTAAGCTGCACCTCCGATCGTATGTAAGGAAGATCCAGCCTTATACAGCTGACAAGAATTTGTGGATCCATTTCTTCCAGGATAGTCTTTCAGGGACTCAACTCGAATGGTTCTATCAGCTGGATGGAGCTAGTATTCGTAACTGGGAGGACTTGGCTACTGCGTTCTATAAGCAGTATCAGTATAATTCCGACCTCGCTCCTACGCGTACCCAACTCCAGGGTATGTCACTAGGGACGGGTGAAGGATTTAAGGAGTACGCTCAAAAGTGGAGAGACCTTGCTGGAAGGGTGCAACCTCCTCTAACTGACCGTGAACTCGTGGATATGTTCTTGGGGACCCTATCTGGTCCGTTCTTCAACCATCTGATTGGTAACCCTTCTGTCGGGTTTACAGACCTGATCTTGACTGGTGAGAGGATCGAAGCTGGTATCAAGTCTGGGAAGATACAAAAGGGAGCCTCCTCGAGTGCTGAAAAGAAACCGTTCAAGAAGGAATCTAGTGTTGTCTATGGCTCAAGGAGACCAAACAGATCTGAACACCGCCAAGCTATCAACGCGGTGGTCATTTCAAAGCCTGCTGGTGCTCCTCAGCGTCACAACCAACAAAGGGAAGAGAGACCTAGAAGGCAATTCACTCCCCTCAGCATGACCTTGTCCCAGATATTGCCACAGTTGCTGAAGACCAATTTGGTAACTCTAAGGGAACCTCCTAAGAATCCGAACACTACACCTTCAAGGTATAACCCCAACGCTCGTTGCGCTTATCATTCTGACAGCCCGGGGCATGCTACAGATGATTGTTGGACTTTGAGGAACAAGGTTCAGGACCTAATCGATGCAAAGGAGGTCGAGTTCGAAGCGCCCGAGACTCCCAATGTGATCACTGCTCCCTTGCCAAAACATGGCTAGGATCGAGAGACTTTTGTTCATTTGAATTCTGAAGTCGTATTTTTCTTTGCTTATTCAAACAATTGTCATAGTAAACTTTTTTATTTCATTAATGCATCGCATATGTCTGTTTTGAATCAATCCATTTGTGTTCACTATATTCAAATTGCTTTCATTTTTGTTGTGATGTTCAAACTCTCGATTAAAAAATTCTAAGCCTTTTGAGGGAGGATGACGAAAACGATACCACAATCTTTACAGTATGCTTTTGAACAGACCCCACTGACGAGGTACAGGCATTGTTGCAAATCCTAAACAGTGGAGTTATAAGGAAGATAATCCCTAGTCAACCCCTTCGAGCCAAAGAAGTTGGAGTTTTTCTTTTCACAAAAATTAAAACCCTTAAATATAACCTGGGGCAGGGTAGTTTTCTCAGTTGATCCAGGTGCACAATGAATGACATCAAAGGAGTCCTTCTAAAACAAAAGACAGTGATGGTTCCCTATAATCGTAAGGACAAGCAGTCATTATCTCTCAGAAATAAAAGCCCATTAAGTCAAAACCTATGAAGGAGACTTACAAAACTGGGGCATCCCGCTGACTGTAATCACAAAAGAAACAGTTCAGGCCAAAAGACAGGGATAATAAAATAAAAAAGAAAGAGGTCCTACAAACCCTCGACAAAAATGAAATGACTGCCGGTTCAGAATAAATTGTCAATATCCGAACCATCACCGGAATATCAGAGCAAAGACTCAAACAAGATCTAATGCACGATTAGCTGAGTTCTGTGATCGGTGGAAATAGAACTGACTGTTTTGAAATGCTGGTTTGCGAAATGTCGCGGTAAGCAAGAGTCGCCACCGTCTTTTATTTTCTCCAACATGGAAAGGACAAAAGCACATCAAAATTCCTTTTCGAGATGTTTCTCGGTTCGGGAGGTAGATTATAGAAAGGGAAGGTGTTAGCACCCTTTCTATCCATGGTTATCCACGGGCTCTTAGGTACTTGCTCACTATGTTTTCAAAAATGTTTGCTTTTCTTGTGTTTGTGGGTTTTGAAAAAGTTTAGTTTGAAAACTTCTAGGTAACTCTTGTATCAGTCCTCAAGAGTGTATGAAGTGTTTGTTTGAAAACTTTTGTCAGAAAAGTGTAAGTGCGAAAAGTATTTTTGTTTTTGAAAGAGCAAGTATCTAGGAGAAATCTACCTACTCAAAAGAAATTAAGCTGTGTAAATGTCCTTTAGACAGTACTATCCCACTATTGAGAAGTAGGTAGCACCGTCGTTGGAGTTATTCGGGTCAATTCGATTATAGGGACATGTAGTCACCAAAGCAATAGTAGGACGCCTTAGCGGTAACCCTAATGTCCTAGATCCTTTTTATCCGAGGCAACCGTTTCGAGGCAACTTCGATCTTTAGACAGGAGGGCGACCTCTAAAACACCCTATACTCAATGACCACGTCGAGGCAACCAAGTGAGGCGTACCCTAGGAGTGGCATGTGCGAGTGTGTCAGGATTCAATTATGTTATCTTTGCACAAGTATTATGGTGAGCTACGAGTTGGTTTTATTTTTCAGGCAAATCTTGCATGCATAATTAATAGTTAATAATTTGCGGAAAGTAAATTGCGGAAAGTAAATCTATGCTATTACAAGGCGTCGGGTATTTACATCACCAAAAACATAACCCTTGAAAATAAATTGCGGGAAAATAAAGAAAGCGATAAAAAGGGGTCCTAATTAAGCTATTACATTCTCGGAGCAGATACATAAATATGATCAAAAATTAATCAAGAATAAACATGCGTGAAACAAAATTGAATCGGGAAAAGTTTTAGGGTTTTGACCCTTTTTGAGAAAAGAATGAATTTTGGGCTTTTTTGCATTTATTTAAACCTAATTCTAATTAATTAATTAATTACAAAAAAAGTATTTTTTATGTTTTTCTTTAATGAAAATAAAATAAAAAGAGGTTAAAATTGTCAAAAGAAAACCCTAATTCTATGTTGATTTTATTTATTGTGAAAAAGATTAAAGTTAACCTAATTTAAAAGACTAAATCAATTTGGTTAGTATTTATTTACAAAATAATAATTAATAGTGAAATTAATAAATAATAAAAATAAATAATATTTTAGGTTTCTGAATTTATTATGAAAAATAATTATGTGAATTAATTAAATAATAATAATAATAGTTAATAAAAGAAATTAAAAGAAAAAGAAAATAAAAAGGAAAGAATCAAAGAAACCAGGGGGGTGATGGCCCAAATATGGAGGTTTGTTAGCAATTTTCCAGCCCAATAACACTCAAGCCTTGTTGACTTTCTGGAAATTGTCCACGCATGCTTTGACTGGGAGCATGGTGTTCTTCATCTCCCGGCCATTGGATTGCTGCTTCAGGACACATGGCATGCTGATGTTTGGAGGCACATGGTGAATCACGCTAGGAAGTCTGCATGCAATTATGTTAGAAAAAATAGAAACAAATATTTGGGGGGACCTGGGAATCGAACCCAGGTCCCAATGGTTACATGCCAGCACGTCCTCCACTACACCAACTTGCACGCTTTATTAACATAATAATAAGGAAATATAATATTACAAAATCAATGCATGTGCTGTAAAGCAAACAAAAACGCGCGCCATTTGAATTGTCCAATCATGCATCACCACGTATTCATCTTTCTCGTTTGCCTGTAAAAAACACAGTTAGATAGCGGGGGTTTTTAACCCCCACAAAACATGATGAGGAAGCGATTAGGCCTATGAGCAACAAAAATATTTCGCGATGGTCTCCTTAGATTCGTCTGGATGCAATGGTTTCAACCATGGGTCTTAAAGGCTCCAATTTTTCTTGGATAATAAAGCCCCAAAATCAAAGCTTAGGAACCCTAGAATTTGTCAATGGTATCTTTTGATTTAGGGCTCTATAATTCAATTAACCTGTACCATTAGCTTTATATGAATTCAAGCAACACAAAACAATGATTAAAACATGTTAATTATGCATGAAATATGAGTTTTGATTATGGAAAAAATCATCAAACCGTGTGACTGTTCTTGGTGATTCTTTGAGCCTTAGTGTGTGGTTTTGATTGCAAAACGTTCCTCACACTCCCAGCAACGTGTTTGAATCCTCAAAAGTCCTTGAATTGGCCTGGAACCTGGAAAACAGTTTTCAAGTTTCTTGGGATTTTCTTGAATGTGGTTATGGTTTTTCTGCAACAAACTCACGTCCATGGCATTAGGGTTGGCTTCTGTATATATAAGGGACTGAATTCAGGTCAAATCCTTGAGCAAAGATCCATTGAATAATGATTTGAATATTTGATTGAAAATCAAATATTTTTGAATCTTTTTGATTGGAAAAACTTGCTAAATCTGGAGATTCTTGTCTCCTTGATTGGTACACGAATTTGCCAGCTTTATTAGGTCATATTTGCTTCATGAAAAGATTGAAAAACCATATCTTTGAATTTCCTACAATTTAAATTAATTAAATGAATTAAAATCAATTAAAAATCCAATTAATTAATAAAAATAAGAAAATAAATTCAAATAGTCTTTATGGGTCGTGCATAGGCCTTGGATAAAGTTTCAAGAAGAAACTTGAGGCCCATTAGCAAAAACAAAGTGTTTTGAGCAAAGTTGACTTTTGCAAATTCACAAAAATTTCTCAACTTCTCCAATGCATATCTTGCTCAATTTTAATCATATGAACATGTTCTTGGACATTTTGGAAAGGTCTTGAAGTCCTCTAACCAATGCCTTTGGTCCCATGTCATTTGGATTTAACAATCTCAAGTTATGGTCTTTGACTTAAAGTGCATTTTTGTTGACTTTTGAAATTGACCTATAATGTAGAAATTGATAACTTTTTATGAGAGCATTTCTTGGACTTGTAATGTGAATATGAGTTGTAGGAAATGTCATCCCCTTCAAAATGAGCATTGGATGGGATTTTTCTGATGAACCATGAAAAAGTTATGCCCTGGTCAAAATACAGTTGACTTTTCTGCTGTCCAAAAATAGTAACTTTTTGCATCTTGATGATTTTTGAGCCATTCTTGTGGAATCATGATAAAGACTTGATCAAATGATGATTGTGGACTCAAAATAAGATGTTTACCAAAAATTCTGACTTTTGACTGCAAAATGACCATTTTGCCCCTGCAGTTGACTGTTGATCAAATAGGGCTTTTGACTGTGGAATTTGGCACTGTGAGTCTTGAAACTTGCCATGTGGATGCTTGAGAACATGTATAGGCCTATGGGACTTGATTGAGCCATTGAAAACTCCAAATTCCTTGAAAGAACCAAAACCCTAATTTTGACTGGCTTAGGAGGTGGTTTGGACTGTGCAATCCTTGAGCAATCTTGAACCATTTGAAGACGATTCTTGATAAACCTTGAAGAATATGGGAGGGAAAATTTTGGGGTACAACAGGCGGTCCAGGCAAAAGTTAGGGAATTAAAGCGTATGACTATGTCTCGTCGGGTCACTTTAAGGATAATCTCTTCACAGACAAGCTCCGGGCTTCTGATCAATCCAATCATCTTTGAACGAAGCAATGAATGGACAAGATATTCAGAGTTACGAAGGCTATTGCAGAATGGGAACCCCATGGAATTTTCACACATAGCCATCTTTCTTTGTATAAATTTTTCTCATTTTTATGACAACATTCTCTTACTAGGATGTCTGTCTCCTTTGTACAAAATACTTACACAGAGTTAATACAAAGATACTTGAAAGTGCAGAAAACTATTTGCCTTTTCTTCTTTTTACACTTGTGTTTTATTTGAAAACGTCCAATGATTTATTAAATGAGCATATGCATTTGAATATAATCATTGTTTACAGATAAATGAAATGAGAAAGAATAATTACTGACAGGTTGAAAAGTATAGGAAAACGTCTTCAGGCTATTCCAGGAGAAATCCCCTGCAGTACATCATCTAGTTCCCCAGCGGAGCTAAAACCTTAAAATACATATCCCCAACGGAGTTGCAATTTCACACATTTAAGTCCCATCAGAATTAAGTCATCAACAACTCTCAATTCCCCACCAGAGTTAAAACTTCAAACTCCCAATCCTCAGCGGAGCTAAAACTTTGAACTACAGACCCTTAGCAAAGAGGAAACCTTCTTCCCCAGTCAAGTCAAAACTATCAATCCCCAGCGGAAACCATTCAACTTTCCCCAATTTCCCCTACAAGTTTGTCTTAAAGTCTGAGAATCAACCAGATAACAGTTAACTTTTGTCTTATCCCCAAGCTAGGATAATTCCCCAATAGATTGACATACAACCCAAACTCCTGAACTTCTTCCAAACAGGAATAAACTACTCCCCCAGAGTTTTCACTTACTCTCTAGCAGTAAGCCTTCTCCCCTACAGAGTTTTTACTCCCCAACAAAATGAAGATTCTCATTCTTAACTCCCCAGCATGAAGTCCCCAAGGATTCAAATTCCCCTAGCAGTTTGAAGATTCCCCAGTGAAGTTGCCAGAGTCTTCGTTACTCCCCAGCATGAATTTGTCAGAATTTTTAATCCCCTGCAGATCGAAGATTCTCACTCACCACTCCTCAACAGATTGAAAATTCTCATTCTTAGTTCCCTACAAAAGCCATTAGAGTCTTCCTTATTCTCCAGTAGATCGAGGTTTTCCTTTGTTTGATCCCCGATAGAGATCACCAGATTTTTCCCTACTCCCTAGCCGAGTAAGGATTTCCTTTATTTAACCCCCGGTAGAAGTCTGTAAAGTTCTCTGGATTCCCCAAGCAGGTTTTTCAAGCAGCACTTGGAATTATTTTCACAACAGAATGATTATCATATTCCAACTCCAAAGACTTGAAGGATCTCTACATCCCACAGAAGTTGTCAAGTATTTTTAATCTCCAGCATCGGTCAAGGATTTATTTTCCCCGGCAGCAGTCGAAGATTTTGTCATCCCCAACAGTCACCAAGGATTTCTCATCTTCAGCAATCAAAGATTTTGAATCTCCAGTATCGGTCCAGGATTTATTTTCCCCGGCAGCAGTCAAAGATTTTATTATCTCCAACTATCAAGGATTTATTTTCCTCAGCAATACGGCGAATCAGCTTACATGCGCATACATTATATTCATATATCATACACATTGATAAAACACATTTTATTGCATCATACATTTCATGCAACATAACTTTGTGTTTCAGCTAACATTTTACCCTTTTCAGGATAAGATTAAACAACTATCTTTAACAAATATTCAAAGATTTCAGATACAATACGGATACACTCCAGACACGAAAGTCATTCTATTACTCATTCAGATCTCTTATTCATATACAATACGAATACACTCCAGACACAGAAGTTATTCTGTTACTTATTCAGAATTCAAAGTCAAGACACAGTACGGATACACTCCAGACACGGAAGTCATTCTGTTACTCAGTCAGACCTCAACCTCATGATACAGTTCAGATACGCACCAGACACGGATGCCATTCTGTCACTCATTCAGACTTCAACAATCAGATACAAATTAGATACGCTCTAGACACGGAAGCCATTCTATTTCTCATTCAGATTCAACTATCAATTTCAAGTTCAGATACACTCCACACACGGAAGTCATTCTGCTACTTATTCATGATACAATCCAGATACGCTCCAAACACGGAAGCCATTTTGTCACTCATTCTGACTTTCCCCAGCTCAGATACATTCCAAGACATGGAAGTCATTCTGTTGCCTATTCAAGATACAGTTTAGATACGCCTCAGACACGGTTGCCATTCTGTCACTTATTCTGACTTTTTCCCAGCCCAGAGATGCTCCAGACACGGATGCCATTCTGTCGCTTATTCAGATTTCAGATTCAGATACAATACAGATACACTTCAGACACGTAAGTCATTCTGTTATTCATTCAAGAATCAAATACAGTTACAACTCGGATACGCTCCAGACACGGACGCCATTCCATTGCTCATACAGATTCAGTCTCTAGATATAACTCAGATACGTTCCAGATACGGATACCATTCTGATGTTCATTCTTCTGATTTACAACAAACATCCTTGGATGGTGTGATACGGTGGGAGAACTGACTAGTGTTTTGCGTTCGTATTCGCACTTGTGCGGTTAAGCAAGAGTCGCCACCGACTTTTTATTTTATCCTAAAGGAAAGGTTAAAAAAAGCACAGCAAAAACCTTTTGAGATATTTCGTGGGTTCGGGGGGTAGATTATGAAAAGGGAAGGTATTAGCACCCTTTTCATCCATGGTTATCCATGGGCTCTTAGTTACTTGGTTTTTTAGATCACTTGCCTTGTTTTTCGATTGCTTTGAAAATGGTGTGTGTGTGGGTGCTTTTTGAAAATGTTTTGGAAAAAGATGCCTTGTCTTAGGCAACTAATGTATTTGACTCGTGATTGAGTGTTTTACAAAAGTGTGAATCTTTTCGAAAAGATGTTTTCAAATGTTTTTGAAAGTTTGTTTTGAAAGTGTTGTGGATTGTGGTTTTTGAAAAGAAGGCAAGTGTTTTTGCAAATTGATCTCAAGTAACTAAGAGTTTTGTCTACCCTATTGTACTCAAAGGTTTTTGTTACGTTTTAACCCCTTTTTAACAATTTTGCTCTACCATTGAAATTGGTAGACAATCTTGCGTTTTAGGAAGTTTGTTCGGGACGGGCGCGGGTCATCGTATGGACCATGAATACAATGATGCCAAGTGTCTTTGGCAATTTGCTTTGAAGGGACTATGATCATTCCGTTTTAGGCAACTCTTTGAGACTTATGATCATTTGATTTTGTTTTGCCAAAGATACTCGACGTGCAGGCATGGCCCATTTTGGAAGGCAACATGTGGGATTACCCTAGGGGGTGCAAGTGTGATTGTGTATTGATTATATGTATTTGTCTTGTATTAGGTTATCTAGCGTTTGATTTTATGTACATACAAACCCTAGGTCTAACCATGGTATAATTGGAAAACTGTAAATTGCGGAAATGTAAAATCTACGCTATTACAAAGTAGTGTCCGGGAGTGGGGGTATAAATGTACAAAGGGGATGAGACTTATAGTATCCAATAAATTACAACCAAATCGAATTCGCTATCAAATGTAAATATTGAATATTCAAATGTAAGATAAACAAATGTGTGTAGGGCAATGTGAATGTATTTGCATTGTGTAAGTGTAAGTGTAAGTGTAAGTGTGAGATGTATATGAATATGTGTAATTATTTACAAGTGCGATATGTGAAGTTGAAGCGTATTAGGGTTTTTGACCTAAATATGTATTTTAATGAATCTTTGATTTGCATAATGTACAATAAGAAAAAATGTTTTAATTAAAAGTTCTTGTTTCTAATTAAATCATGTATAAAATGTGTAAGGGTTTATTATATACAAAAAGTATTTAAATGTCAAGAATTGAGTTTTGTATAAAAAGGAGTGTATTTTTTATATTGTTATGTACAAAAATATTTCAAGAAATCAAATTATACGAAAAAGTTTATTTACTTATTACGTACAAATATGTATGTTAATTAAAAAGTTTTCAATTTAATTATGTATGAAAAAGTATTTTATTATCTTATATACAAATATATATACTTAAGAAAAAGATATTTTAACTATATGATAAAAAATGTATTTTAATGTGTATTTAGAAATTTAATTATGCAACTATATACAAAATATATCTTTAGTTAAAAGAAAAAAAAAGTCATTTTAATTTTAAGTATATGATATAAAAGTGTTTATTATTTATATGATTTTGTGACAAAAAGAGTTTGTAAAGAAAATTGGTTAGTATTAATGAAAATGTTTGGTTATATAAAAAAAGGGTAGTGATAATAAAAATGAGATTAAGGCTCTTTTTTTGAATCCAATGGGCTTAGGGCAAAACGGAATGGGCAAGGCCCGTTTGGGGGCCAGAACGAATTTAGGGTTAGGGAATTGGTGTGTTCAGTTGAGACAAAGGACTTTAGGGTTTGTAGCGCGCCGTTCGTATGTTCGTCTTCTCCGTTCTTCTTCATCTCCCTGAATGCTGAATGTAATGCCTATTCCAAATGCCGAGCCACCCCAACGCCACCTCCGGTTCCGCTCATCTCCGTGGTTAGACCAAACCCAGACGGAAAGGGTAACGATCTCGTCTTTTTCACGCATTAGGGTTTTTACTAAGTTTCTTGTTTTTTGCTTAGCTTGACTTCTGATACCACATGCTTATTACTGTTTGTTATTCGAGATTTAAAGAAGAGGAACGAAAAGCTACCTTAACCTTTTTAGGGACGGAGAAAAGGGAACCGGAACTGGGAGGCGTTGAGGAGGAGGCCCGGTGGCGAAGCTGGAAGCTAGCTTGGGAAAGTTTGGTACTTTGTCCTTTCTTCTTTAGGGGTTTTGATGATGAGGTTCTGAAAAGACCTCTTGAAACAATTCACTCCTTTATCTTTTCTTTCCTACTGTGTACACGTTGCCTTTGAGCTTTTATATGCTTTTGAATATGCTTCCTTGCCTATGATGAAGCTTGCTTCTGAGGCTCTTGAACTGCCTTTTGAGATTTCTACTGTTGAAACGATTTTTTGACTAACTTTCTTCTTCTCTACTGCTCATGTTGCCTTGATCTGTTGCTTTGAATACTTTGTTTTCCTCTGAGCCCCTGATGCCTTGAGTTGTTGTTCTGAACTTGTCTTGAGTGGGATGCCTTTGGAATGTTTATTATTGCCCAGTGATGTTTGTACTGAGGGCCTAGGTTGCCTTGAGTTGTTGTTCTGAAACCATTAGCCTTTTACCTGTGCTGGATTCTGTTTGACAGCATGGTTGAGGGGTTATGTTGGTTCAGTTTCAGTTTATGTGTTTATGGTTTGTGAGGTTATGTGAGGTTTGAGGTTTTTGACAGCAGCAGGTATGTGTTTGGTTGGCTTTGTGACAAGTTCATGTGGTTAGGCTTCTGGTTTGGACTTGCTTCAGAGCTTCAGGTTCTGGACAATAGGTTTGAATTTTTAACAGGTTTGGCATATCAGGTTTGAAGTTTTTACAGTATAGTCTCTTTGCATATGCTGTATGTTTTGTATATTTGTGTGTTTGTAGGTTTGGGTGTTTGAACAGGGTGCTGGTTTATCAGTTTTATGTGGTTAGGCAGCTTGTTATGTTGAGGTGTTTCAGGCTCTGAGTGCAGTAGGCTTGAAGTTTGAGTTTTTTGTGTTTGATAAATTGTGAGGCTTGATGCAGGTTCTGATTAGGCTTGGCTTTTGGTTGCTCTTGTATGTTTGATGCAGGGTTGTGTGTTTAGCATGAAGGTTATGCCTTGACAGTTTGTATATTTCTCTTCTCTCCTCTGCTGAACTGAGTTCTCTTTCCTTTGTGTTATATCTTTTTGTTATACTCTACTGTCTAAAACCTCAGCCTAAAGCCTGCCTATGCTTACTTTATCTCTCTTCACTTTTTCTCCATAGTACAGTAAAGAATTTTATATGATTATTACTGTGCTTTGTTCTGAAGGGGCCCTGGGAAATGATGACTTAGATTTTAGCTTGCATAACACCCTACTTGACTGCATCTTTATCCAGCTTTGACAGTTTGTGGCGTTTTTTCTTTTCCTTGATATCTTGGGATATTGTGATATCTTCCATATCTTTTTTTGACAGCTTGGGATTTGACTTTGTATTTTGACAGTAAATTGCTCTTTTGCTTTTGATAGAATTGGATTTTCAGTTTTGACTTGGATTTGAACTATGCAGTTTGAACTTTGGATTTTATGCCTTTGACATTTGCATTTATGAATAAAAATCTTCCCTCTTTGTGAACCGGGAGAAATCCCGTGATTTGCAGAGAGGGTCAACTGATCCCAGTCAGTGGCCCCTAATGATGAGCAAATTTTATCTGTCTCTTTTATTCAACTGCTTTCTGACTTTTCTTCTTTTTCTTTTTGCAGACGAATAACGGAGCACCGGAACGAAGTGAAGAATGAAGAATATTAGAAATAGGATAGCTTTTTTTAATATTTAAATTAATGTAAATTATTGTTTGTAATTTAAATTATAAACAACAATTTGTACAAATAATTCAAATATCAATAAAATCTAAATTATCCAATTAATTCTAATTTTCTTTTTTTTATTGTTTATTTATTTATTTAAAATTCTCTGAATTAAAACAATTGAAAAATAAATTTCAATCATTCAATTTTAGAATAATAAATAACTTAAATAAAAACAATATTGATCAATTAAACCTGTCCCTTTCAATATCCAAAGCAAAGCAGCAGTCAACCAAAATAAACTGATCAAGCGCATTCCTTCTTCGCTGATTTGCCATAAACACTGTGAATCCAATACTGCATACTGTACTTGACTGGCTCAAAGAAAGCAACATGAATTCAAACCACTGTCTCTTTCATTGATTAAATCAAAATAATGCGAATTTAACCCCAATTTCGGAATAAACGGCAAAGTGCTGTGGAACTTAAATCTTTCTGAAAATATGCCCACAAAACCTTAATTCCTGATTAAATGTCAAATAACGCCCGCCTGATCAAAATTGAACCAAAAAATCACCAAAACCCTAAACCAACTATGAAGCAATCCAGAGCTCTGAAAATCAGTAAAAATCCTAATTTTGCTTGACTGTCAAGAAAAGTCCGTTTGTCCGATTCTTGAGTCAGTTTAAAAAATCAGGAAATGTCTGAAGCTGAGATTTCTTGGGGAAAAATGCGAGGGCAAATTTTGGGGTACAACAGTTGCCCCTGTTCAATCTTCTTGGACCTGAAGAGTTAGATTGGCAAGTTTGCCTTTCGCGACTTGAAGGTAAAATAAGATTGGACACTAAAGTGCCCAGAAAATTTGCACTCGGCGGTGTGATGGTAGATGTGAATGGGCTTAAAGATGCCATTTGGTGATGGGCTTAAAGATGCCACCTGGTGCGAGAGAATTTTGTCGGGGGATGGGCTTAGAGATGCCATCTGAGAATGGGCTTACAGATGCCATTCGGCGACTGCTGGTAGGAGGATGGGCTTATAGATGCCATCTGGAAATGTTGAAGTGTATGTCAATGGTGAGCGGACAAGTATCAGAAGGGCATCCATGTTTTGGAACATCTCTGAATTAGGGGTCTGAACAAGCAACAGATTGACGTCCATGTCTGGAGAATCTGTAAACTATCTGAGATTGAATAAGCAATAGAGCAGTATCCGTTGTTTGGGAAGCGTCCGTAAACTATTTTCAACAATTGTGAAGAGTCTGAATCAGTTGGTAGATTGACATCCGTTGTAGGGAAGAATCCGTAAACTGTCCTTAAAAGTTGAGAAGAGTCTGAATCAGTTGGTAGATTGGCATCAGTTGTAGGGAAGAATCCGTAAACTGTCCTTAAAAGTTGAGAAGAGTCTGAATCAGTTGGTAGATTGGCATCCGTTGTAGGGAAGAATCCGTAAACTGTTTCAGAAGTTGAGAAGTTGAAGAGGAACCGGTGTAGGGTTCCTTGATGATGCGTCTGAATGAATCTGGAATAAGTATCAGAATGTCGCCGTGTCCGGGTCACATCTGAACTATTTCTGGATGAATCTTGGGAGATGATCTTTGTCTGTCGACTGATCTTACCTGAAAAAGAAAAGGGTTAGTTGTATGCAATGTTATGATGCATGATGCAACGTACGTGACATCAATATTTATGACATGAATGTGATGAATGCGCATGTAAGCTGATGAGCTAGTCTTGATGAATCCGAGATGGCTGAAGATAAACGCATCTTGATTGCTGCCGGGGAAAATAAATCCTTGGCTGTCGCTGGGGAAGAGAATTCCTGATGACCTCTACTGGGGAGTTCCAAACTAGTAGACTCATGCTGGGGAGGTCAGATTGAGAATCTTCGGCTTGATGGGAAGCAACTCTGGTGACTTCACTGGGGAACTCAAGATTTGTCCCCCCAAAACTCTGTGGGGGGAAGGTTCAATGGTCTGGCTCTGCTGGGGATGGTAATTGAAGTTTTAGCTTCGCTGGGGATAATGAAGCTTAAACTCTGAGGGGAATTGAATTCCGGAGGATCCCCTGGCTGGGGGTTTTGATGAACTCCGTTGGGGATAGGGAGAATTTTGGCGAGCGCGATCTTCCGTGGTGGTTAGCTTGAGAAGAATCTGAATAAGCGATAGGTTAACCTCCGTTTACTTGGAGAACCCGTGAACTATTTTCAGAAATCTTGAAGTTGAATCAGCAATAGAGCCGCATCCGTTGTTGGGAAGCGTCCGTAAACTAATTTCAGAGGTTGAGAAGAGTCTGAACAAGTCGGTAGATTGACTTCCGTTGTTGGGAAGAATCCATAAACTTGTTTCAGAAGTCTTGAAGAGGAACCGGTGTAGGGCTCCCTGATGATGAGCTTGTGTAAAACTGCATCGGTTTTGAACACTTTTGACATTCGAATGCCCCAAGTGGTGATGTAGATAAATCCTGGCTTATTACAGGTGTTGGTCTACCATCGGTCGTTCACAGATGTTTCCTGGGTTGTTACAGGTGTTGATCTGGAATTCTTCAGACATGCCCTGGCTGGATACAGGAATCGAATCTGAAAAGGTGATAGTTGATAGATATGCCCTGGCTGGATACAGGAATCGAATCTTCAAACTCTTCAGACGTGCCCTGGCTAGATACAGGAATCGAGTCTGGAAATGTGGTCAACAGATATGCCCTGGCTGGATACAGGAGTCGAATCTGGAAATGTTGTCAACAGATATGCCCTGGCTGGATACAGGAATCGAATCTGGAAATGTGATAGTTGATAGATATGCCCTGGCTGGATACAGGAATCGAATCTTCGAACTCTTCAGATGTGCCCTGGCTAGATACAGGAATCGAGTCTGGAAATGTGGTCAACAGATATGCCCTGGCTGGATACAGGAGTCGAATCTGGAGATGTTGTAGTTGTTTCGTTGAACACTTTTGACATTCGAATGCCCCAAGTGGTGATGAAGGAGTCTTGAATCAGATTACTCTGCATATTGAGAGATTTCTTGAAATCTTGACTGGACTGCCCCAGGTTAATTGAAATGTGACATGTCATGCCCCTTGTTGATAAGGGATTTGATGGAAGAGTTATCCTCTTGAAGTGATTTTGACTTACTGAGAGAGTTTTCGTTCCTCCGAACATTCGCTGTATGAACTTCTTCGCTGTCAAACAAAAAGGTCAAATGCAGACAGTGATATTCGGATAATGCAAAGTTTATGTTTGTCTCGAAGTTTTTTTTTTGTTTGAAAAAATGCGTTTTTTAGCAGAAAACTTTTCATAAGACAAGTTAACACAAGATTTAGAGCAAAGCCCTACAGGAGTCAGGATACCTTTTGTAACAGTATGCTTCCGAACTAACCCATGCTTCAATTAGGACTTTTGAAGGGTTGTAAGGTGGCCTGGTTCGCGGTTTAAGAAACAAAGGATAAAGGCTCAAAGTATTTTTGTACCCACCCGCTCTTCGTGATGTTCTTCAACCTAAACTCAGTTAATTGTGCGTCACACTCTGTTTTGAGTTTGGAACGACTTTCGGGCGATGATTCACCAGTTGAATTTGGGGAGACAATCATCATCTCCTTTTCTTTTTCATGTTGTTGAGAATTTTGTAATGACCTCACTATTTTGATTTTGATTTGTTATCCCTAACTTTTGCCTGACTGTTACCGTTTTCGGGATTACTGTCAGCGGGATGCCCCAGCTTTCTTAAGCCTCCTTTATAGGTTTTGGCTCAGTGGGCTTTTCTCTTTTGAGAGATTGACTGTCTATGTGATAGGGAACCACCCTTGTCTTTTGATTCCAAAGGAATGCTTTCTTTCTTGACGTCGTTCGTTGTATTAAGAACGGAGAGTTTGCGACTTCAATGCGCATTTTCTTTTGAATTAACTGAGAGACTACCCTGCCCCAGGTTTATATCAAAGGTTTTGATTGTTTAGAACAGAAAACTCAACAGAAAACTCCTACTTCTTTGGCTCGAAGGGGTTGACTAGGGATTAACTTCCTTATAACTCCAGTGTTTGGGAATTGAAAGAAATGCCTGTACATCATCAGCACGGTCTGTTCAAAAGCATACTGTATGAGATTATGGTATTGTTTCGTCATCCTCCCTCTAAAGGCTCGCAGCTTTTTATCAAGAGTCAAATATCATAAAGAAAAGCATAAGAGTAGTGAAACGAATGGATGAATTCAAGACAAACATATGCAATGCATTAATGAAAACAGAGTTTAACATCAACAGATAATTGTTTGACAGCAAAAGAAATTACAACTTTGAAAATTCAGAAAGAAGCAAAAGTCTTTCAGTTTGAGCTTCGTCACTTCAAGCGGAGAACCCTTTAACGGAAGATTTTCATCTCGCCGTCTGGCATGAATTCCAGCACCCCAATGTCAATCAGATCTTGAATCCTGTTCTTCAAGGCCCAACAGTCGTTGGTACTGTGTCCCGGGCTGCAGGAGTGGTAAACACAGAATGCGTCGGGATTAAAGTGAGGAGAGGAGATATTGAGCTTCTGAGGAGGGTCCTTTACAGTAAGCAAATTGACCTCCAACAGGCGCTTCAGTATGAAAAATGATGGTATTTCAGTCTCCGTAAACTGTCTTCCCGACTTTTCTTGCTTACGCCGATTGCCCCGTTGACGCTGGCGAGGTTGTGGATGGGTTTGTGACCCTGAAGCTAGCAAAGGAGCTTTCCCCTTGTCTTCTTGAGTGGATGGAGGCTGAGCGGTGACTTGCTCCTCAACCTCAGTTGTTTGCCCCAGTTGGTTGTTTGGAAGCAGTTGGCGGACAAGAACTCTGAGTTCCTCTTGTCTTTGAGATAGGTCTTGGATGAGAGCCATCTGGCCCACCAACTGTCCCATCATTTGAGTCCTCAGTGTTGTCAGATCAAACTGCAGCTCCGCAATCTGATCACTCCTGGCATTGTTGTAACTCCCCAAGCCTTTGGTGAGGAGAGCTTTCATCTCTTCTTGCCCTAGAGACAAGTTCAGGAACATCTCCTGCAGCTGAGCAGTCTGGTCTTGGATGTCTTTGACAGACCTTTCTAGAGCCATCTCTTGCTGAAATAAACAGCAGGAGAGTAAGGAAACTTGAAAAGAGAAAGATTGTCAAAATGAAATGCATGATATGTGGATGCATGCTTTCAAGGATCTCTTGGGGTAAACACAAGAAAACGTTAGAGGTTTAACTTCGCTCTTGGATTGGAGATCTCTGCATCGGTGGATGTCTTTCCATGAGAATCAAGCTCACCATGTCGAGTGGGTCATAGCCACTGATTCAAGTTGTTATACTTGAACTTTGACTGGAGAGCTTTGTGTCGGTGGATGTCTTTCCACTAGAATCAAGCTCACCATGTCAAGTGGGTCATAGCCACTGATTCAAGTTGTTGCACTTGATCTTTTGATTGGATTGGTTAGAGGAGAGACCTCTTGCCCCTTGATAGATGTCTGGTTCAACGTAATCCTGCATCAACAGAACCCTCGAGATCCTTGAAATGGTTATTGAAAATGCTAAAATGCTATGGTATGATGTTATGATGTTATGTGCATGTATGCACAAGCAAGTAAGTGTATATACAGGCAAACATATTCACACAAAGCACACAAGGCCTTAGGTTTAGGCTTGCACGAGGTTCAGGTACTACCCTCTTTCAGTTTGTTGGTTAAAACCTGTCCTATCAAAAGTAACCGGGTTCTAAAGGTCCCAATATCACTGGATTGCTTTCATTGTTCATCGTTTCGATTTAGCCACTGAACTGGCGACCGAAATATTCCAAGAAAGCAACCCTCAATTGAGTGTAGTATCGAGTATCAACCAACCTCGGACTGCACCAAAGTCAGTTATCTCACTACCCTAAAAAGGCTAAGATGGTCAATTAAGGTTCTAAGGTCAGTTGATGCTTCGTGACACCACGCGGCGGCCCCGTACTCTCCTTGACTGAACTCAAAGGTTACCGGTACACACCAAAGTGCCACATCAACGTAGCAGACTGCTTCAACCATGTCGGTATACCCCGCACAATTCCCTCACAACCTTGTTGCTACCTAAAAGGGTATTCTCCAGATCCGGGTTAGGATCTATGAAACTCCGATACAAAGCCCACAAATGTAAAAGCAAACAAAGCAATCAATTGAAAGTAAAGGTGATCTAAACCCTAAGGTAACCCCACTTTTAGAATTCTCCCCAGCAGAGTCGCCAGTTCTGTGATACGGTGGGAGAACTGACTAGTGTTTTGCGTTCGTATTCGCACTTGTGCGGTTAAGCAAGAGTCGCCACCGACTTTTTATTTTATCCTAAAGGAAAGGTTAAAAAAAGCACAGCAAAAACCTTTTGAGATATTTCGTGGGTTCGGGGGGTAGATTATGAAAAGGGAAGGTATTAGCACCCTTTTCATCCATGGTTATCCATGGGCTCTTAGTTACTTGGTTTTTTAGATCACTTGCCTTGTTTTTCGATTGCTTTGAAAATGGTGTGTGTGTGGGTGCTTTTTGAAAATGTTTTGGAAAAAGATGCCTTGTCTTAGGCAACTAATGTATTTGACTCGTGATTGAGTGTTTTACAAAAGTGTGAATCTTTTCGAAAAGATGTTTTCAAATGTTTTTGAAAGTTTGTTTTGAAAGTGTTGTGGATTGTGGTTTTTGAAAAGAAGGCAAGTGTTTTTGCAAATTGATCTCAAGTAACTAAGAGTTTTGTCTACCCTATTGTACTCAAAGGTTTTTGTTACGTTTTAACCCCTTTTTAACAATTTTGCTCTACCATTGAAATTGGTAGACAATCTTGCGTTTTAGGAAGTTTGTTCGGGACGGGCGCGGGTCATCGTATGGACCATGAATACAATGATGCCAAGTGTCTTTGGCAATTTGCTTTGAAGGGACTATGATCATTCCGTTTTAGGCAACTCTTTGAGACTTATGATCATTTGATTTTGTTTTGCCAAAGATACTCGACGTGCAAGCATGGCCCATTTTGGAAGGCAACATGTGGGATTACCCTAGGGGGTGCAAGTGTGATTGTGTATTGATTATATGTATTTGTCTTGTATTAGGTTATCTAGCGTTTGATTTTATGTACATACAAACCCTAGGTCTAACCATGGTATAATTGGAAAACTGTAAATTGCGGAAATGTAAAATCTACGCTATTACAAAGTAGTGTCCGGGAGTGGGGGTATAAATGTACAAAGGGGATGAGACTTATAGTATCCAATAAATTACAACCAAATCGAATTCGATATCAAATGTAAATATCGAATATTCAAATGTAAGATAAACAAATGTGTGTAGGGCAATGTGAATGTATTTGCATTGTGTAAGTGTAAGTGTAAGTGTAAGTGTGAGATGTATATGGATATGTGTAATTATTTACAAGTGCGATATGTGAAGTTGAAGCGTATTAGGGTTTTTGACCTAAATATGTATTTTAATGAATCTTTGATTTGCATAATGTACAATAAGAAAAAATGTTTTAATTAAAAGTTCTTGTTTCTAATTAAATTATGTATAAAATGTGTAAGGGTTTATTATATACAAAAAGTATTTAAATGTCAAGAATTGAGTTTTGTATAAAAAGGAGTGTATTTTTTATATTGTTATGTACAAAAATATTTCAAGAAATCAAATTATACGAAAAAGTTTATTTACTTATTACGTACAAATATGTATGTTAATTAAAAAGTTTTCAATTTAATTATGTATGAAAAAGTATTTTATTATCTTATATACAAATATATATACTTAAGAAAAAGATATTTTAACTATATGATAAAAAATGTATTTTAATGTGTATTTAGAAATTTAATTATGCAACTATATACAAAATATATCTTTAGTTAAAAGAAAAAAAAAGTCATTTTAATTTTAAGTATATGATATAAAAGTGTTTATTATTTATATGATTTTGTGACAAAAAGAGTTTGTAAAGAAAATTGGTTAGTATTAATGAAAATGTTTGGTTATATAAAAAAAGGTTAGTGATAATAAAAATGCGATTAAGGCTCTTTTTTTGAATCCAATGGGCTTAGGGCAAAACGGAATGGGCAAGGCCCGTTTGGGGGCCAGAACGAATTTAGGGTTAGGGAATTGGTGTGTTCAGTTGAGACAAAGGACTTTAGGGTTTGTAGCGCGCCGTTCGTATGTTCGTCTTCTCCGTTCTTCTTCATCTCCCTGAATGCTGAATGTAATGCCTATTCCAAATGCCGAGCCACCCCAACGCCACCTCCGGTTCCGCTCATCTCCGTGGTTAGACCAAACCCAGACGGAAAGGGTAACGATCTCGTCTTTTTCACGCATTAGGGTTTTTACTAAGTTTCTTGTTTTTTGCTTAGCTTGACTTCTGATACCACATGCTTATTACTGTTTGTTATTCGAGATTTAAAGAAGAGGAACGAAAAGCTACCTTAACCTTTTTGGGGACGGAGAAAAGGGAACCGGAACTGGGAGGCGTTGAGGAGGAGGCCCGATGGCGAAGCTGGAAGCTAGCTTGGGAAAGTTTGGTACTTTGTCCTTTCTTCTTTAGGGGTTTTGATGATGAGGTTCTGAAAAGCCCTCTTGAAACAATTCACTCCTTTATCTTTTCTTTCCTACTGTGTACACGTTGCCTTTGAGCTTTTATATGCTTTTGAATATGCTTCCTTGCCTATGATGAAGCTTGCTTCTGAGGCTCTTGAACTGCCTTTTGAGATTGCTACTGTTGAAACGATTTTTTGACTAGCTTTCTTCTTCTCTACTGCTCATGTTGCCTTGATCTGTTGCTTTGAATATTTTGTTTTCCTCTGAGCCCCTGATGCCTTGAGTTGTTGTTCTGAACTTGTCTTGAGTGGGATGCCTTTGGAATGTTTATTATTGCCCAGTGATGTTTGTACTGAGGGCCTAGGTTGCCTTGAGTTGTTGTTCTGAAACCATTAGCCTTTTACCTGTGCTGGATTCTGTTTGACAGCATGGTTGAGGGGTTATGTTGGTTCAGTTTCAGTTTATGTGTTTATGGTTTGTGAGGTTATGTGAGGTTTGAGGTTTTTGACAGCAGCAGGTATGTGTTTGGTTGGCTTTGTGACAAGTTCATGTGGTTAGGCTTCTGGTTTGGACTTGCTTCAGAGCTTCAGGTTCTGGACAGTAGGTTTGAATTTTTAACAGGTTTGGCATATCAGGTTTGAAGTTTTTACAGTATAGTCTCTTTGCATATGCTGTATGTTTTGTATATTTGTGTGTTTGTAGGTTTGGGTGTTTGAACAGGGTGCTGGTTTATCAGTTTTATGTGGTTAGGCAGCTTGTTATGTTGAGGTGTTTCAGGCTCTGAGTGCAGTAGGCTTGAAGTTTGAGTTTTTTGTGTTTGATAAATTGTGAGGCTTGATGCAGGTTCTGATTAGGCTTGGCTTTTGGTTGCTCTTGTATGTTTGATGCAGGGTTGTGTGTTTAGCATGAAGGTTATGCCTTGACAGTTTGTATATTTCTCTTCTCTCCTCTGCTGAACTGAGTTCTCTTTCCTTTGTGTTATATCTTTTTGTTATACTCTACTGTCTAAAACCTCAGCCTAAAGCCTGCCTATGCTTACTTTATCTCTCTTCACTTTTTCTCCATAGTACAGTAAAGAATTTTATATGATTATTACTGTGCTTTGTTCTGAAGGGGCCCTGGGAAATGATGACTTAGATTTTAGCTTGCATAACACCCTACTTGACTGCATCTTTATCCAGCTTTGACAGTTTGTGGCGTTTTTTCTTTTCCTTGATATCTTGGGATATTGTGATATCTTCCATATCTTTTTTTGACAGCTTGGGATTTGACTTTGTATTTTGACAGTAAATTGCTCTTTTGCTTTTGATAGAATTGGATTTTCAGTTTTGACTTGGATTTGAACTATGCAGTTTGAACTTTGGATTTTATGCCTTTGACATTTGCATTTATGAATAAAAATCTTCCCTCTTTGTGAACCGGGAGAAATCCCGTGATTTACAGAGAGGGTCAACTGATCCCAGTCAGTGGCCCCTAATGATGAGCAAATTTTATCTGTCTCTTTTATTCAACTGCTTTCTGACTTTTCTTCTTTTTCTTTTTGCAGACGAATAACGGAGCACCGGAACGAAGTGAAGAATGAAGAATATTAGAAATAGGATAGCTTTTTTTAATATTTAAATTAATGTAAATTATTGTTTGTAATTTAAATTATAAACAACAATTTGTACAAATAATTCAAATATCAATAAAATCTAAATTATCCAATTAATTCTAATTTTCTTTTTTTTATTGTTTATTTATTTATTTAAAATTCTCTGAATTAAAACAATTGAAAAATAAATTTCAATCATTCAATTTTAGAATAATAAATAACTTAAATAAAAACAATATTGATCAATTAAACCTGTCCCTTTCAATATCCAAAGCAAAGCAGCAGTCAACCAAAATAAACTGATCAAGCGCATTCCTTCTTCGCTGATTTGCCATAAACACTGTGAATCCAATACTGCATACTGTACTTGACTGGCTCAAAGAAAGCAACATGAATTCAAACCACTGTCTCTTTCATTGATTAAATCAAAATAATGCGAATTTAACCCCAATTTCGGAATAAACGGCAAAGTGCTGTGGAACTTAAATCTTTCTGAGAATATGCCCACAAAACCTTAATTCCTGATTAAATGTCAAATAACGCCCGCCTGATCAAAATTGAACCAAAAAATCACCAAAACCCTAAACCAACTGTGAAGCAATCCAGAGCTCTGAAAATCAGTAAAAATCCTAATTTTGCTTGACTGTCAAGAAAAGTCCGTTTGTCCGATTCTTGAGTCAGTTTAAAAAATCAGGAAATGTCTGAAGCTGAGATTTCTTGGGGAAAAATGCGAGGGCAAATTTTGGGGTACAACAGATGGAATCTTTAAGCCCATCTCCAACAATATTATATCACATCTCCAAATGGCATCTTTAAGCCCATTTCCTCAAACTACATTTTGACGAGTGCAAATTTACGGGCACTCTAGTGTCCAATCATCTTTTACCTTCGAGTCACGAACGACAAAATTCTCCAATCTAACTCTTCAGGTTCAAGAAGATTGAACAGGGGAAGCTGTTGTACCCAAAAATTTGCCCTCTCATTTTATCAAGATTCTCCTCACAAGACTCTTTGGACTCAAGACCAGATTAGGGTTTGCTCAACTCAAGACCTCTCCTTGCACTGTTGACCTGAAATTAGGGTTTGAGTTTGCACGGGGATTTTTGGACTTCCAATGCCTCATGTGACTTTAATACTTCATGTTGGACCTCTAAGATTTCCCATACTAAGTTTCAAGTCTTGAATCAAATTTTTGCCCAGTCAATTGGACAGTTGACCTAAAAATCAACTGTATTGGGGAAAAAGTCAACTGTGGCCAATTTACAGTCAAACCTCATAATTTTTTATCCACATCAACATTATAGACTCATATGAACCATTTGATCAAGTTTGGACCACAACTCCTCAAGAAATTTGATCAGATCATTAAAAGGGCAAAATGGTCAAAATTAGGGTTTTGACTGTAGGAGGGCAATTTCTGATTTTTCACCTAGCCAATGGCAAATTGGGTTCAAACATAGTTTCAAGGACTCAATGGTATCATCTCGACCTAATCACAAGGTTCAAAAGATCTCAAAATCATTGGATTGACAGATGAATTTTCCAGTCAACTGATCAAAAATCAACTGTACACTGAAAAGTCAAACTTTGACTTTTTGGTCAAAATCAAGTGCAAAGGGTCATTTTTCATCAAGATGTGTCAAAACATGAAACTTGTTCACCAAGAAACCTAATTTTGGAAATTAGGGTTTAAGATTGAAAAATTTCATAACTTTGAAATTTTCTAAGTTATGAAATTTTCTTATTTTTTCCCAACTTTTCCCAACTTTTTCTCCATGATGCAATTGGATTCAAAGAAAACTTCCAACATGAAAGTTGTAGTCCTCCACAAAATCTAAAACTTTTAATCACAAAGTTTTCCAAAAATATGCTTGGATCTCAAGTTATGATTTTGTGAATAAGGGTCCATGAAACTTTTAACTTAGTGAAATTTTGCCCTAGTTTAGGCAGATTTTTGACCTAACTTCATGGCAACTTTTCACATAGTTCCAAGTTGAATATAAAAATTCATTTCAAAGATGTATTGTAGATCATGTTACAAGATTTCCAAAATGTCCAAGAACTCTCCAAGATCATTTGTGGTTAGGGAGAATCGAAGGAATGAAAATGGCCATTTCTCACTTTTGTCCAAGGCATTTTGCACATTGCTACAACTTGCAAATCTGTTCAAAGCATGCTTATACTTGTTTTACAGGTGTTAAACCTTTCCACAGTCCTTAATTTAATCCAAATACAATGGATATTGGTCTTATTCTGAGCTATAGAGCATTACACATTGATTTATTCCAAAAATGGCATAAAGGTTGCAATACCATTTCCATAAAGCATACTTTTTGCAATTTTGTATTTCTTGAGCCATGGACCTGATCTCTTGATACAAAAAACATCTACAAACATCAGGAAAAGCTCACCAACTCTCAGCAGGCCTCAAGCTAGCTTGTACAACCTTGGCTTTTTTCAACTCACCTTTTGCTTCAAAAACAAGAAAGCTTGCAAAAGGTCCACAACTTGAAAATCTGATAAGAGCAAGTCTTGGACTCATTTAAAAAATCTTCAGCATATTGTAACAAAGCAAAAACACGATTGCCAAGCCTCTCAAACACCCAAATACACCAAGAACTCCATTTCTTCCCAAAATAGGGCATTTTCTGCAAACACCAAGCCAAAACCAAATTGCCTCGTGCGTTTTATCTTGAATCACTTCAGACACATTCCATACAACACACCTGAACTGTCCAAGCCCTTCTCAAGCAACTGTAACTTCATTTTCACACTTCACCATTTTCACTTTGAAGCTTTGCAGGTTGAGTTCTACAAGCACATTCAGGCAAGTTCAAGGCAAGCTAAGCATTAGGAAAGGTCAAGGGAACTTCAGGCAAGCTAACACGACCTTCAGGCCTCACCCAAAACTCCTACATTGCCATATCCAAACTTGGCTGAAACAGGTAATTTCCAACTTTCTATCTCCTTATTTAGACATCATTAGGCTTAGGTTTGTGAAGGAAAAATGTAGTCCTTAATGTCCTTGAACTGCACATATGCATAGTTCTTATTTATATTAACTAAGCTAGGAGAATTTGGATGTTGAAGTTGTTGAAAAAAACTAGGTCATAAATTAGGGGCACTGAAATTCTCTCTGGTCTTTGAGAGTTAGATCAAGTTTTTTATATGGTTAAAATCGTGATTTAATAAGCTACAAGTTTCATGTTGCAAGATTTCATTTTTAAGCACGTATGCAGGAGTTACAGTTTGAAGTACAGGACACACATTTTTTTGTTCTGAGGACAGGGACGAAGTGGAGTTGGGCTGGGCCTGGCTTGCTTGACTTTTGGCACCCCTGCTTACTTCCTGCACCCCCTTGGCCCATTTATTATATTTTGTATTATTTTTCATTTCTTTTGTGATTTCTGACTTTATTATTTTTTCTAAATATTAGAAATCACCAAAAATATTTTCTTAATTTTTACATTTTTATTTTATTATTTTTATTATTTTTTTGGGAATAAAAATAGTTTACTAATAATATATACTTTATTTTTCTTAAATAAATTGCAAATAATATTAAAATACTTACATATTTTATTTTATTATATTATACATATAAAATAATATTTTCTCACATATTTTGTTTTATAACATTTTTTGTATATATATTTATTTATTTTTCTTGTACATAAAAATGAATAAATAAATAATTAGAATATATATTTTCTTTTAAACAAAAAAACTAGGGTTTCCACCCTTTTCAAAAAATAATCTTTTTTATTTTCTTATTTTTAGGACATAAATAAATTTATTTTACATACATAAAGTAAATACAAAAACATTTTTTTGCATACCTACATTTATTTGCATATTTAAATATTTGCTTATTTATTTATTTGTACAAATAAATTCAATATGGTTGTAATAGTAAATTAGGGTTTTATTTTGTGCAAATACCCCCTATTCAAACTTGTATCCCCTCCCCATAATATTGTTGTAATTGTCTTAGATTTACTTTTACCCATTTTATCGCTTTCATATACCATGATAGTAAGATTAGGGTTTTGTATGCAAAGACCAAAAATCAAACAAATAGCATGACTAAACACAAGACAAAAATGCATGAAAAATGACAACACAATGCACACAAGCACCCCTAGGGTTTCATCCACTTTGTTGCCTTAAAATGGACATGGTATGCATGCTAGGTATCTTGGCAAAACAAAATCAAAACAAAAGATCATAGTCCCTCGATGACGCTATCTTGGTTGCCTAAAAAAACATGATCTAGTCCCTCAAAAACTTGCTAAAATACTTGGCAATATTGTTATCATGGTCATACGATGACCCACGCCTGTCCCGTTTAACATCTAAAGATAGGGTTGTTTACCAAATACAATGGTAAAACAACAATATGAAAGGGTTAAAAATGTACAAGAAAGATCTTTGAATAAGGTAGACAACTCCTAGTTACTTGATCAATTTGCAAACATCCTTGCTATTTTCAAACTATCACAAACCATTTCAAAACAATTTCAAAACAATTTCAAAACATTTCCCAACAAACTTTCAAACATTGAAACATTTTTCAAAAGACAAACACCTTTGTATACATTCAAACAAGAATCATTACAAAGGTTGCCTAAACAAAGGCCTCTTTTCAAAATAATTTCAAAACCACACACAAAAGCACCATTTCAAACAATTGAAAAGCAAAAGCAAGTGATCTAAAACAAGTAACTAAGAGCCCATGGAAAACCGTGGATGAAAAGGGTGCTAGCACCTTCCCTTTTCATAATCTACCCCCCGAACCCAAAAAACAATCTCAAAGGTCTTTCTTGTGCTTTTTTACCTTTTCTTTTGGATAAAATAAAAGTCGGTGGTGACTATTGCTAAACTGAAACATTTGTGAACAAAAAACGTAAAACCTCAAGTCAGTTCTCCCACCACATCACACACTCACATATCAAAATGCAGATCTACATCCACTCAGGATCCCATGGGTAACGATTCTTCTATGGTCTATTGTGACTTTGAAAATCTAATCTACCAAGCCGAAGACGAAGGTGTGGAAGATTGTGAAGTGCCAGGGGAACTAGCCAGGTTACTACAACAGGAAGAAAGGACCATATAGCCCCACGAAGAACCAGTGGACACAATTAACTTAGGTATCGAAGAGGACAAGAAAGAAGTCAAGGTAGGAGCCAATTTGGAATCTAATGTCAAGAAGCGCTTAATTCAGTTACTACATGACTATGTTGAGGTCTTTGCCTGGTCATACGAAGACGTTCCAGGACTTGACGCTGATATCGTGGTCCATCGTCTACCGACAAAAGAAGATTGCCCTCCGGTAAAATAGAAAGTCCGTCGCATGCGACCAGACATGTCAGAGAAGATCAAGACTGAAGTCAGGAAACAATTCAACACCGGGTTCTTAGTCGTCACCTCCTATCCACAATGGCTCTCCTATGTTGTTCCAGTGCCTAAAAAGTCAGTAAAGTACGCATGTGCGTGGACTACAGATATTTGAATAGGGAAAGCCATAAGGATGACTTCCCGCTTCCCCACATCGATATTCTGGTTGACAACACCATACAACATAAAGTATTTTCCTTCATGGATGGTTTCTCAGGCTATAATCAAATCAAAATGGCACCTGAGGACATGGAGAAAACGACCTTCGTCACACAGGGGGCACATTCTGTTATAAGGTTATGCCATTCGGGCTGAAGAACATTGGGGCAACCTATCAGCGTGCCATGGTAGCTCTATTTCACGACATGATCCATCACGAAATAGAGGTCTATATGGACGACATGATAGCCAGATCTCAAACTGAAGAGGAACATCTTGACCATTTGCAGAAACTATTTGAAAGACTGAAGAAATACAAGCTAAGGTTGAATCCGAATAAATGCACATTTGGGGTGAGGTCCGGTAAACTCATATGCTTCATCGTCAGCGATAAAGGTATCGAAGTGGACCCTGCCAAGGTAAAAGCAATACAAGAAATGCCTGCTCCTTGCACCGAGAAGGAAGTCAGAGGATTCTTAGGATGACTAAATTACATCGCCCAATTCATTTCTCACCTAACCGCTACTTGTGAACCAATCTTCAAATTACTGAAGAAAGATAAAGTAGTCAAATGGAATGATGAATGCCAAGCTGCCTTCGACAAGATCAAAGAGTACCTACAAGAGCCTCCTCTTTTGATGCCGCTAGTCGAGGGAAGACCTTTGATCATGTATCTAACTGTCTTGGAAAATTCAATGGGGTGTGTGCTGGGGCAGCATGACGAGTCTGGCCGAAAAGAGCATGCTATATACTACCTGAGCAAAAAGTTTACCGACTGTGAAACAAGATATTCACTGCTCGAGAAAACTTGTTGCGCTCTGGCATGGGCTGCTCGCCGGCTGAGACAGTATATGTTGACCCATACTACCTTATTGATATCCAAGATGGATCCAATTAAATACATATTCGAGAAGCCTGACCTCTCTAGGAGAATAGCAAGATGGCAGATGATCCTGACTGAATACGACATTAAGTACACTACCCAAAAAGAAATAAAGGGCAGTGTACTAGCCGATCACCTTGCTCATCGAGCTATGGATGACTACAGTCCATGAAATTCGAGTTCCCAGATGAAGACATCATGGTGGTAAACAATTGTGAAGAACTCAGACCATATGACGGACCTGAACAAGGATCCCGATGGACCTTGGTTTTTGGCGGAGCCTCCAATGCACTTGACAATGGCATAAGTGCTGTAATCATATCCCCTAAAGGATGTTGTGATACGGTGGGAGAACTGACTAGTGTTTTGCATTCGTATTCGCACTTGTGCGGTTTAGCAAGAGTCGCCACCGACTTTTTATTTTATCCTAAAGGAAAGGTTAAAAAGCACAGCAAAAACCTTTTTGAGATATTTCGTGGGTTCGGGGGGTAGATTATGAAAAGGGAAGGTATTAGCACCCTTTTCATCCATGGTTATCCATGGGCTCTTAGTTACTTGGCTTTTTAGATCACTTGCCTTGTTTTTCGATTGCTTTGAAAAGAGTGCGTGTGTGGGTGCTTTTTGAAAATGTTTTGGAAAAAGATGCCTTGTCTTAGGCCAACCTTGTAATAATTCTTTACTCGAATGTTTTACAAAAGGTGCATATCTTTTCGAAAAGATGTTTCAAAGGTTTGAAAAGTTGATTTTTGAAAGTGTTGTGGATTGTGGTTTTTGAAAAGAAGGCAAGTGTTTTTGCAAGTTTGATCTCAAGTAACTAAGAGTTTTGTCTACCCTATTGTACTCAAAGGTTTTTTGTCATGTTTTGACCCTTTTTAACAATTTTGTTCCATCATTGAAGTTGATGGACAATCTTGCGTTTAGGAAGTTTATTCGGGACGGGCGCGGGTCATTGTATGGACCATGAATGCAATGATGCCAAGTGTCTTTGGCAATTTGTTTTGAGGGGACTTGATCATTTTTGATAGGCGACTTTCGAAAGCGTCATCGAGGGACTTATGATCATTTGAATTCGCTTTGCCAAAGACATTCGACGTGCAAGCATGGCCCATTTGGAAGGCAACATGTGGGATTACCCTAGGGGGTGCAAGTGTGATTGTGTATTGATTACATGTATTTGTCTTGTATTAGATTATCTAGCGTTTGATTTTATGTACATACAAACCCTAGGTCTAACCATGGTATAATTGGAAAATTGTAAATTGCGGAATGTAAATCTACGCTATTACACAATAATATCCAGGGTGGGGGTATAAATGTACAAGGGGATGAGACTTATAGTACTTACAACCAAATCGAATGTCGCAATCAAAATATAAATGTCAAATGTATAAATGCAAGATAAAATGTGTGTAGGGCAATATATTGTATAAGTGCAAATGTATGTGTAAGTGTAAATATGTACAAACATGAATCATGAAATTGAGTCGTATTAGGGTTTTGTCTTAGATATACGTTTTTAAATGAATTTTGATTTTTTTTTGTATGCTTATGTATAAATGAAGGGTTTTGATTAAGTGTTAAGTTTTAATTGGAGAGTATTTTAGTCAAAATGTTTGGGATTTTAAATATTAGAAGAAAAATGTATTTAAATGGTTATGTACAAAAATGTATATTAACTAAAAAAAGTTTAATTTTAATTATGTATAGAATTGTATAATATGTACAAAAAATGTTCAAGTTTTAAATTAAGAATGTCTCTTTTATTTGCTTATATACAACAAAGTATTTAAATTAAAAGAATTGAATTTTGTATTAGAAAAGTGTATTTAAATTATTATGTACAAATGTATTTTGATTAAAAGAGTAAAAAGAAGTATTTTCAATTATATGATAAAAATGATATGTACAAGTGTACACTTTAATTAAAAAAGTTTTCAATTTTGGTTTTATGATAAAAAGGTATTTTTATTATTTGTATGATTTTGTAATGAAAAAAGGTTTATATAATATAAAGAGATTAGAGTTTTAATAAAGGGTTTTGGAAATTCTAAATGGGCTTAGAGTAAAACGGAATGGGCAAGGCCCGTTTGGGGGTTGGAACGAATTTAGGGTTGTGAATTGGTTTGTTCAGTTTGGGAAGTTTAGGGTTTGAGCGCGCCGTTTGTACTTGTCTTCGCCTATCTTCTCCGATCGCCTTGAACTCTGAAATGCAGTCCTCCGCCCTAGAGCCACCGTGCCATCTCCTCTACCATCCTCCATGAGCCACTCACGTCAGGTACAGAAACTCGCTTTCGTTCCCGTTCTGACTTTCTTTTCGTCTTGCATGTCGTGGTTGTACATTTGTTTGACTTTTGTTTACGGGCTTACACGAGGTTTTTTCTGAAGAAAAAAGTGAAAGAGGTTTTACCTTTACAAAGGAAGAGGAAGGAGGCAGTTGGAGGCTCGATGGCGGAGGGTCGGTGACGAATGCGTGATGAGGGCTTTCTTGATGTCCCTGGTACTTTCGTTCTTTTGCCTTCTGCTTAGGTTTTGATGATGAGTTGTACTGCCTGAAAAACCTTTCTTGAAATTCACTTTTTTTTATCTTCTTCTTCCACAATGCGTTGCCTTGGGTTGTTGCCTGTGTATTTTAGAACATTGCTGCCTTGATACCTTTGTTTCTAAATGATTTTGGAACAGTTATTGCCTTGGTATTGCCTCGAATGTTGGATAGGTTCTGAGACTTCGCCCAATGATGTTAAACTGAGGGCTAGGGGGTTTTGTTTATCTCAGGTTTGAACTTGACTATGTGGTTGGGCAGGGTTGATGAAGTTCAGTGTTTGGTTATGTGGATATTGGCTAGATAATGGTTTGAGGCTTTTTGTTTGGATCCCAGTTTTCTTGTGTGTTTATGACAGGGTATTGGTTTAGCATAAGATGGTGAGGTTTGATTTTTTTGAGAATGTGTTATGTGGTTTGAAAGTTGAGGCTATTTGTTTTTAGTTTTTTGTTCTGAGACTGATGCAGGTTTTTGTGAGTATACAGATTGAGACAGGGTAATGGCTTTTGACAACAGTAATGGGGGTGTTTTTGAGGGGAATGCAGGTTTATGTGTTATTGTTGTGTTGAGGCTATTGCTGGTTCATTGGTGGTGAGGATATTGGTTTTTTTTGGTTGTTGATGATTCTGGTTAGGCAGCATGTAGAGTTTTTGTGGTATTGTTTTGGATATGGTTATGACTTGGATTATCAGGTTTTCGTCCTTGGCATAAAGGTTTGGTTATGGTTTTTATGGTTCTGGACAGTAGTGAGCTCCTCTTTTTCTTAGGCAGGTTGTGGTTTGTTTGTATATTTTTGAACTGTCCTGAACTGCTATCTTTCTTTTTCTATCCTATTCTGCTATGCTGCTGAACTGGTTTTCTGCTTTTATGCAGAGTTGTGCTTAGTTTGTATACTTTCCCTTCTCTCTCACCTGCTGCTACCTCTGAACTGAGTTTGTCTCTTTTATCTTGTATATCTTTCCTTTGACTTGCCTACTACCTGCTGTGCTGCTATTGAACTGTGCCTACGTTGAATTGCTATGCCTGCTGAACTGCTATGCCTGCTGAACCCGGTCTTGGCTTTTGTGTATTTTGTTTTCTTCTCACTCTTCTAATGTCTGCTGTGAACTGAATATTTTCCCTTTTCTCTTACTCTGAACTGCCTTTCCTGAACTGTCTTGGCCTGCTGCCTTATCTCTCTTTTTATCTCTCTTAAAGTACAGATTAAGAATTTTATATGATATTACTGTACTGTTCTGAAGGGGCTGACTAAGGAAATGATGAAAAAGATAGCTTATTATTTGCATAATACACTATTGCATCTCCTTTTGACAGTTTGGATAAATCTTGCATTTTGATATCTTTTCCTCAAACCTTCTTTGACAGCTTTATGCTTTCATTGATTTTCTTTGGTATCTTGGCATTTCAGTTCAGTTTTGAATGGGAATTTTAGATTTGAACTAAATGGTTTGAAATTGTAAATTGAGATTCTTATGTAGCTTAAAATTTGTAACCTATGCATTTTTGACATTTGCATTTCATGAGATAAAATAATCTTCCCTCTCTGTGAACCGGGAGAAATCCCGTGATTTGCAGAGAGGGCAACTGATCCCAGTCAGTGGCCCCTAATGATGAGCAATTTAACTGTCTTTTCCAATTAACTGCTTTTGACTTTTCTTGTTTCTCTTTCTTTTTGCAGATGAAAAATGGAATGCCAGAGCAGAGTGAGGAATGAAGAGTATTTAGAAAATAGGATACTTTTTCATTTTATTGTAATATTTAAATTAAATGTAAATTATTGTTTGTAACAACAATTTGTAAATAATTTAAATATCAATAAAAATTCAAATTATCTAATTAAATCTAATTTCTTTATTGTTTATTTATTTATTTAAAATTCTTAGAATTAACAATTGAAAAATAAATTCAATCATTTAATTTCAGAATAATGAATAACTTAAATAAAACAACATTGACCAATTAAGTCTGTCTAATCCAAAATCCAAAGCAAAGCAACAATTAACCCATATAGACTGATCAAACACATGAACACTGTGAATTCCAAAACTGCATCTTGCATCTGACTGGCCCAATCAAAATGTACTGAATTCAAACCACTGTCTCTTTTGTTGATTAAATCAAGACAACGCGACTTTTAATCCGAATCTTGAAATAAACCGCAAAGTGTTGTGGAATTCAAATTCTTCTGAGAATATGCTCATAAAACTTAATCCCTGATTGAATGCCAAATCACTCTTGCTTGACCAACAATCAATCAAACCCTAGGCCCACTGTATAAAACAAATCAGGGTTCTGAAACTCAGTAAAAACCCTAATTTTGCTTGACTGTCAAGAAAAGTTTGTTTGCCCGATTCTTGAGCCAGTTTGAGAAGTTAGGAAATGCTTGAAGCTGAGATTCCTTGTGGAAAAGCGCGAGGGCAAATTTTGGGGTACAACAGTTGCCCCTGTTCAATCTTCTTGGACCTGAAGAGTTAGATTGGCAAGTTTGCCTTTCGCGACTTGAAGGTAAAAGGAGATTGAACACTAATGTGCCCAGAAAATTTGCGCTCGTCAATGTGACGGTGGAGGTGAATGGGCTTAAAGATGCCATTTGGTGATGGGCTTAAAGATGCCATCTGGTGCGAGAGAATTTTGTCGGGGGATGGGCTTAGAGATGCCATCTGAGAATGGGCTTACAGATGCCATTCGGCGACTGCTGGTAGGAGGATGGGCTTACAGATGCCATATGGTGATGTTGAACTGTACGTCAATGGTGAGTGGACAAGTATCAGAAGGGCATCCCTGTTTTGGAATATCTCTGAACTGGGGTCTGAACAAGCAACAGATTGATGTCCGTGTCTGGAGAATCTGTAAACTACTTTCAGGAGTTGGGACTGAACAAGCAATGGAGCAGCATCTGTTGTTGGGAAGCGTCCGTAACCTATTTTCGAAAATTGAGAAGAGTCTGAATCAGTTGGTGGGTTGACATCCGTTGTAGGGAAGAATCCGTAAACTGTCTTCAAAAGATTGAGAAGAGTCTGAACAAATCGGTAGATTGACATCCGTTGCAGGGAAGAATCCGTAAACTTGTTTCAGAAGTTGAGAAATTGAAGGGGAAACGGTGTAAGGTTTCTGTTGATGCGTCTGAATGAATCTGGAATAAGTATCAGAATGTTGCCGTGTCCGGGTCACATCTGAACTACTTCTGGATGAATCTCGGGAGATGATCTGTGTCTGTCGACTGATCTTCCCTGAAAAGGCAAAGGGTTAGTTGTATGCAATGTTATGATGCATGATGCAATGCATGTGACATTAATGTTTATGAATGAATGTACTGAGTGCGCATGTAGGTTGATGAGCTAATCTTGCCAAGGATACATGATTCCGAGATGGCTGAAGATAAAAGCGTCTTGACTGCTGCCGGGGAAAATAAATCCTTGGCTGTCGCTGGGGAAGAGAATTCCTGATGACCTCTACTGGGGAACTCCAACTAGTAGACTCATGCCGGGGAGACCAGATTGAGAATCCTTGGTTTGATGGGAGGTAACCCTGGAGACTTTACTGGGGAACGCAAGATATGCCTCCTTAAAACTCTGTGGGGAGAAGGTTTGAAAATCTGACTTCGCTGGGGATTGAAGGAAACTCGCTGGGGATAGGAAGAATCTTGGCGAGCACGATCTTCCGTGGTTGTTGGCTTGAGAAGAATCTGAACAAGCGATAGGTTAACATCCGTTTACTTGGAGAACCTGTGAACTATTTTCAGAAATCTTGAAGTTGAATCAGCAATAGAACAACATCCGTTGTTGGGAGGCTTCTGAATTCGAAGGTGCATGTGAACAAGCTGATAGATTAACATCCGTTGTTGGGATGAATCCATGACCCGTTTTCAGAGGTCTTGATAAGAAACTGAACAAGTCGGTAGATTGGCGTCCGTTGTTGGGAAGAATCCGTAAACTGTTTCAGAAGTCTTGAAGAGGAATCAGCAATAGAACAACATCCGTTGTTGGGAAGCGTCCGTAAACTGAATTCGAAGGTTGCATCTGAACAAGTTGATAGATTAACATCCGTTGTTGGGATGAATCCATGAACTGTTTTCAGAAGTCTTGATAAGAAACTGAACAAGTCGGTAGATTGGCGTCCGTTGTTGGGAAGAATCCGTAAACTGTTTCAGAAGTCTTGAAGAGGAATCAGCAATAGAACAACATCCGTTGTTGGGAAGCGTCCGTAAACTGAATTCGAAGGTTGCATCTGAACAAGTTGATAGATTAACATCCGTTGTTGGGATGAATCCATGAACTGTTTTCAGAAGTTTTGATAAGAAACTGAACAAGTCGGTAGATTGGCGTCCGTTGTTGGGAAGAATCCGTAAACTGTTTCAGAAGTCTTGAAGAGGAATCAGCAATAGAACAACATCCGTTGTTGGGAAGCGTCCGTAAACTGAATTCGAAGGTTGCATCTGAACAAGTTGATAGATTAACATCCGTTGTTGGGATGAATCCATGAACTGTTTTCAGAAGTTTTGATAAGAAACTGAACAAGTCGGTAGATTGGCGTCCGTTGTTGGGAAGAATCCGTAAACTGTTTCAGAAGTCTTGAAGAGGAATCAGCAATAGAACAACATCCGTTGTTGGGAAGCGTCCGTAAACTGAATTCGAAGGTTGCATCTGAACAAGTTGATAGATTAACATCCGTTGTTGGGATGAATCCATGAACTGTTTTCAGAAGTCTTGATAAGAAACTGAACAAGTCGGTAGATTGGCGTCCGTTGTTGGGAAGAATCCGTAAACTGTTTCAGAAGTCTTGAAGAGGAATCAGCAATAGAACAACATCCGTTGTTGGGAAGCGTCCGTAAACTGAATTCGAAGGTTGCATCTGAACAAGTTGATAGATTAACATCCGTTGTTGGGATGAATCCATGAACTGTTTTCAGAAGTTTTGATAAGAAACTGAACAAGTCGGTAGATTGGCGTCCGTTGTTGGGAAGAATCCGTAAACTGTTTCAGAAGTCTTGCAGGGGAACCGGTGTAGGGTTTCCTGATGATGAGCTTGTGTAAAACTGCATCGGGTTTTGAACACTTTTGACATTCGAATGCCCCAAGTGATGATGTAGATAAATCCTGGTTTATTACAGGTGTTGGTCTACAATCGGTCGTTCACAGATGTTTCCTGGGTTATTGCAGGTGTTGATCTAGAATTCTTCAGACATGCCCTGGCTGGATACAGGAGTCGAATCTGGAAAGGTGATAGTTGATAGATATGCCCTGGCTGGATACAGGAATCGAAGCTTCAAACTCTTCAGACATGCCCTGGCTAGATACAGGAGTCGAGTCTGGCAATGGTCAATAGATATGCCCTGGCTGGATACAGGAATCGAGTCTGGAAATGTGGTCAACAGATATGCCCTGGCTGGATACAGGAGTCGAATCTGGAATTATAATAGTTGATAGATATGCCCTGGCTGGATACAGGAATCGAATCTTCAAACTCTTCAGACGTGCCCTGGCTAGATACAGGAATCGAGTCTGGAAATGTTGTAGTTGATTTGTTGAACACTTTTGACATTCGAATGCCCCAAGTGGTGATGAAGGAATCTTGAATCAGATTACTCTGCATATTGAGAGATTTCTTGAAATCTTGACTGGACTGCCCCAGGTTAACCGAACTTTGAAAGATCTGCTGGATCTTGACTGGACTGCCCCAGGTTAATTGAACTTTGAAAGATCTGTTGGATCTTGACTGGACTGCCCCAGGTTAATTGAACTTTGAAAGATCTGTTGGATCTTGACTGGACTGCCCCAGGTTAATTGAATTGCGATATGTCGTGCCCCTTGTTGATAGGAGATTTGATGGAAGTTTTATCCTCTTGAGGTGATTTCGACTTACTGAGAGAGTTTTCGTTCCTCCGAACATCCGCTGTATGAATTTCTTCGCTGTCAAACAAAAGGGTCAAATGCAGACAGTGATATTCGAATAATGCAAAGTTATGTTTGTCTTTGAATATTTTGAAAAATGCGTTTTTAGCAGAAAACTTTTCACAAGACAAGTTAACACAAGATTTAGAGCAAAGCCCTACAGGAGTCAGGATACCTTTTGTAACAGTATGCTTTCGAACTAACCCATGCTTCAATTAGGACTTTTGAAGGGTTGCAACGTGGCCTGGTTCGCGGTTTAAGAAACAAAGGATAAAGGCTCAAAGTATATTTGTACCCACCCGCTCTTCGTGATGTTCTTCAATCTAAACTCAGTTAATTGTGCGTCGCACTCTGTTTTGAGTTTGGAACGACTTTTGGGTGATGGTTTACCAGTTTGAATTTGGGAGACAGTCATCATCTCCTCTTCTTTTCCAACATTTTTCATGTTGTTGAGGATTCTGTAGTGACCTCACTATTTTGATTTTGATTCGTTATCCCTAACTTTTGCCTGACTGTTACCGTTTTCGGGATTACTGTCAGCGGGATGCCCCAGCTTTCTTAAGCCTCCTTCATAGGTTCTGGCTGGGTGGGCTTTTGTCTTTTGAGAGATTGACTGTCTATGTGATAAGGAACCGCCCTTGTCTTTTGATTCCGCAGGAATGCTTTCTTTTTCGACGTCGTTCGTTGTATTACGAACTGAGAGTTTGCGACTTCAATGCGCGTTCTCTCTTGAATTAACTGAGATACTACCCTGCCCCAGGTTTATATCAAAGGTTTTGATTGTTTAGAACAGGAAATTCCTACTTCTTTGGCTCGAAGGGGTTGACTAGGGATTAACTTCCTTATAACTCCAGTGTTTGGGAATTGAAAGAAATGCCTGTACATCATCAGCAAGGTCTGTTCAAAAGCATACTGTTATAAGATCATGGTATTGTTTCGTCATCCTCCCTCTAAAGGCTTGCAGCTTTTTATCAAGAGTCAAATATCATAAAGAAAAGCATAAGAATAGTGAAGCGAATGGATGAATTCAAGACAAACATATGCAATGCATTAATGAAAACAGAGTTTAACATCAACAAATAATTGTTTGACAGCAAAAGAAATTACAACTTTGAAAATTCAAAAAGAAACAAAAGTCTTTCAGCTTCAAGCTTCGTCACTTCAAGCGGAGAACCCTTTAACGGAAGATCTTCATCTCGCCGTCTGGCATGAACCTCAGCACTCCAATGTCAATCAGATCTTGAATCTTGTTCTTCAAGGCCCAACAGCTATCAGTGTCATGTCCTGGACTATAGGAATGGTAAACACAAAATGCATCGGGATGATAGTCAGGAGCGGAGGTATTAGGGTTCCGGATAGGATCCCTCAAAGTAGTTAGATTAACCTCCAACAAGCGCTCCAGAATTAGAGATGACGGTATGTCAGTCTCTGTGAACTGCCTTCCCGACGTTTCTTGTCTACGCCGATTGCCCCGCTGACGCCGGCGAGGTTGTTGATGGGTTTGTGACCCTGAAGCTAGCAAAGGAGCCTTCCCCTTGTCTTCTTGAGTGGGTGGAGGCTGAGCGGTGACTTGCTCTTCGACCTCAGATGTTTGCCCCAGTTGGTTGTTTGGGAGCAGTTGGCGGACAAGAACTCTGAGTTCCTCTTGTCTTTGAGATAGGTCTTGGATGAGAGCCATCTGGCCCACCAACTGTCCCATCATTTGAGTCCTCAGTGTTGTCAAATCAAACTGCAGCTCCGCAATCTGATCACTCCTGGCATTGTTGGAACTCCCCAAGCCTTTGGTGAGGAGAGCTTTCATCTCTTCTTGCCCCAGAGACAAGTTCAGGAACATCTCCTGCAGCTGAGCAGTCTGTTCTTGGATGTCTTTGACAGACCGTTCTAGAGCCATCTCTTGCTGAAATAAACAGCAGGAGAGTAAGGAAACCTGAAAAAGGAAAGATTGTCAAAATGAAATGCATGACATGTGGATGCATGCTTTCAAGGATCTCTTGGGGTAAACACAAGAAAATGTTAGAGGTTGAACTTTGCTCTTGGATTGGAGAGTCCGCATCGGTGGACGTCCTTCCACGAGAATCAAGCTCACCATGTCGAGTGGGTCATAGCCACTGATTCAAGTTGTTGTTCTCGACCTTGGTTTGGAGAGCTTTGTGTTGGTGGATGTCTTTCCACGAGAATCAAGCTCACCATGTCGAGTGGGTCATAGCCCCTGATTCAAGTTGTTGTACTTGAACTTTGACTGGATTGGTTGGAGGAGAGACCTCTTTCCCCTTGATAGATGTCTGGTTCAACGTAACCCTGCATCGACAGAACCCTCGAGATCCTTGAACTGGTTATTTGAAAATGCTAGAATGCTATTGTGATGTTATGATGTTATGTATGCACAGGCAAGTAAGTGTATATATAGGCAAACAATATTCACACAAAGCACACAAAGCCTTAGGTTTAGGCTTGCATGAGGTTCAAGTACTACCCTCTTTCAGTTTGTTGGTTAAAACCTGTCCTATCAAAAGTAACCGGGTTCTAGAGGTCCCAATATCACTGGATTGCTTTCATTGTTCACCGTTTCGATTTAGCCACTGAACTGGCGACCGAAATATTCCAGGAAAACAACCCTCAATTGAGTGTAGTATCGAGTATCAACCGACTTCGGAGTACACCAAAGTAGTCATCTCACTACCCTGAAAAGGCCAAGATGGTTAATTAAGGTTCTAAAGTCAGTTGATGCTTCGCGACACCACGCGGCGGCCCCGTACTCTCCTTGACTGAACTCAAGGGTTACCGGTACACACCAAAGTGCCACATCAACATAGCAGACTGCTTCAACCATGTCGGTATACCCCGCACAGTTCCCTCACAGCCTTGTTGCTACCTAAAAGGGTTTCCCCAGATCCGGGTTAGGATCTATAAAACTCCGATACAAAGCCCACAAATGTAAAGCAAACAAAGCAATCAATTGAAAGTAAAGGTGATCTAAACCCTAAGGTAACCCCACTAAAACTTTATCCCCAGCAGAGTCGCCAGTTCTGTGATACGGTGGGAGAACTGACTAGTGTTTTGCATTCGTATTCGCACTTGTGCGGTTTAGCAAGAGTCGCCACCGACTTTTTATTTTATCCTAAAGGAAAGGTTAAAAAGCACAGCAAAAACCTTTTTGAGATATTTCGTGGGTTCGGGGGGTAGATTATGAAAAGGGAAGGTATTAGCACCCTTTTCATCCATGGTTATCCATGGGCTCTTAGTTACTTGGCTTTTTAGATCACTTGCCTTGTTTTTCGATTGCTTTGAAAAGAGTGCGTGTGTGGGTGCTTTTTGAAAATGTTTTGGAAAAAGATGCCTTGTCTTAGGCCAACCTTGTAATAATTCTTTACTCGAATGTTTTACAAAAGGTGCATATCTTTTCGAAAAGATGTTTCAAAGGTTTGAAAAGTTGATTTTTGAAAGTGTTGTGGATTGTGGTTTTTGAAAAGAAGGCAAGTGTTTTTGCAAGTTTGATCTCAAGTAACTAAGAGTTTTGTCTACCCTATTGTACTCAAAGGTTTTTTGTCATGTTTTGACCCTTTTTAACAATTTTGTTCCATCATTGAAGTTGATGGACAATCTTGCGTTTAGGAAGTTTATTCGGGACGGGCGCGGGTCATTGTATGGACCATGAATGCAATGATGCCAAGTGTCTTTGGCAATTTGTTTTGAGGGGACTTGATCATTTTTGATAGGCGACTTTCGAAAGCGTCATCGAGGGACTTATGATCATTTGAATTCGCTTTGCCAAAGACATTCGACGTGCAAGCATGGCCCATTTGGAAGGCAACATGTGGGATTACCCTAGGGGGTGCAAGTGTGATTGTGTATTGATTACATGTATTTGTCTTGTATTAGATTATCTAGCGTTTGATTTTATGTACATACAAACCCTAGGTCTAACCATGGTATAATTGGAAAATTGTAAATTGCGGAATGTAAATCTACGCTATTACACAATAATATCCAGGGTGGGGGTATAAATGTACAAGGGGATGAGACTTATAGTACTTACAACCAAATCGAATGTCGCAATCAAAATATAAATGTCAAATGTATAAATGCAAGATAAAATGTGTGTAGGGCAATATATTGTATAAGTGCAAATGTATGTGTAAGTGTAAATATGTACAAACATGAATCATGAAATTGAGTCGTATTAGGGTTTTGTCTTAGATATACGTTTTTAAATGAATTTTGATTTTTTTTTGTATGCTTATGTATAAATGAAGGGTTTTGATTAAGTGTTAAGTTTTAATTGGAGAGTATTTTAGTCAAAATGTTTGGGATTTTAAATATTAGAAGAAAAATGTATTTAAATGGTTATGTACAAAAATGTATATTAACTAAAAAAAGTTTAATTTTAATTATGTATAGAATTGTATAATATGTACAAAAAATGTTCAAGTTTTAAATTAAGAATGTCTCTTTTATTTGCTTATATACAACAAAGTATTTAAATTAAAAGAATTGAATTTTGTATTAGAAAAGTGTATTTAAATTATTATGTACAAATGTATTTTGATTAAAAGAGTAAAAAGAAGTATTTTCAATTATATGATAAAAATGATATGTACAAGTGTACACTTTAATTAAAAAAGTTTTCAATTTTGGTTTTATGATAAAAAGGTATTTTTATTATTTGTATGATTTTGTAATGAAAAAAGGTTTATATAATATAAAGAGATTAGAGTTTTAATAAAGGGTTTTGGAAATTCTAAATGGGCTTAGAGTAAAACGGAATGGGCAAGGCCCGTTTGGGGGTTGGAACGAATTTAGGGTTGTGAATTGGTTTGTTCAGTTTGGGAAGTTTAGGGTTTGAGCGCGCCGTTTGTACTTGTCTTCGCCTATCTTCTCCGATCGCCTTGAACTCTGAAATGCAGTCCTCCGCCCTAGAGCCACCGTGCCATCTCCTCTACCATCCTCCATGAGCCACTCACGTCAGGTACAGTTCTGTGATACGGTGGGAGAACTGACTAGTGTTTTGCATTCGTATTCGCACTTGTGCGGTTTAGCAAGAGTCGCCACCGACTTTTTATTTTATCCTAAAGGAAAGGTTAAAAAGCACAGCAAAAACCTTTTTGAGATATTTCGTGGGTTCGGGGGGTAGATTATGAAAAGGGAAGGTATTAGCACCCTTTTCATCCATGGTTATCCATGGGCTCTTAGTTACTTGGCTTTTTAGATCACTTGCCTTGTTTTTCGATTGCTTTGAAAAGAGTGCGTGTGTGGGTGCTTTTTGAAAATGTTTTGGAAAAAGATGCCTTGTCTTAGGCCAACCTTGTAATAATTCTTTACTCGAATGTTTTACAAAAGGTGCATATCTTTTCGAAAAGATGTTTCAAAGGTTTGAAAAGTTGATTTTTGAAAGTGTTGTGGATTGTGGTTTTTGAAAAGAAGGCAAGTGTTTTTGCAAGTTTGATCTCAAGTAACTAAGAGTTTTGTCTACCCTATTGTACTCAAAGGTTTTTTGTCATGTTTTGACCCTTTTTAACAATTTTGTTCCATCATTGAAGTTGATGGACAATCTTGCGTTTAGGAAGTTTATTCGGGACGGGCGCGGGTCATTGTATGGACCATGAATGCAATGATGCCAAGTGTCTTTGGCAATTTGTTTTGAGGGGACTTGATCATTTTTGATAGGCGACTTTCGAAAGCGTCATCGAGGGACTTATGATCATTTGAATTCGCTTTGCCAAAGACATTCGACGTGCAAGCATGGCCCATTTGGAAGGCAACATGTGGGATTACCCTAGGGGGTGCAAGTGTGATTGTGTATTGATTACATGTATTTGTCTTGTATTAGATTATCTAGCGTTTGATTTTATGTACATACAAACCCTAGGTCTAACCATGGTATAATTGGAAAATTGTAAATTGCGGAATGTAAATCTACGCTATTACACAATAATATCCAGGGTGGGGGTATAAATGTACAAGGGGATGAGACTTATAGTACTTACAACCAAATCGAATGTCGCAATCAAAATATAAATGTCAAATGTATAAATGCAAGATAAAATGTGTGTAGGGCAATATATTGTATAAGTGCAAATGTATGTGTAAGTGTAAATATGTACAAACATGAATCATGAAATTGAGTCGTATTAGGGTTTTGTCTTAGATATACGTTTTTAAATGAATTTTGATTTTTTTTTGTATGCTTATGTATAAATGAAGGGTTTTGATTAAGTGTTAAGTTTTAATTGGAGAGTATTTTAGTCAAAATGTTTGGGATTTTAAATATTAGAAGAAAAATGTATTTAAATGGTTATGTACAAAAATGTATATTAACTAAAAAAAGTTTAATTTTAATTATGTATAGAATTGTATAATATGTACAAAAAATGTTCAAGTTTTAAATTAAGAATGTCTCTTTTATTTGCTTATATACAACAAAGTATTTAAATTAAAAGAATTGAATTTTGTATTAGAAAAGTGTATTTAAATTATTATGTACAAATGTATTTTGATTAAAAGAGTAAAAAGAAGTATTTTCAATTATATGATAAAAATGATATGTACAAGTGTACACTTTAATTAAAAAAGTTTTCAATTTTGGTTTTATGATAAAAAGGTATTTTTATTATTTGTATGATTTTGTAATGAAAAAAGGTTTATATAATATAAAGAGATTAGAGTTTTAATAAAGGGTTTTGGAAATTCTAAATGGGCTTAGAGTAAAACGGAATGGGCAAGGCCCGTTTGGGGGTTGGAACGAATTTAGGGTTGTGAATTGGTTTGTTCAGTTTGGGAAGTTTAGGGTTTGAGCGCGCCGTTTGTACTTGTCTTCGCCTATCTTCTCCGATCGCCTTGAACTCTGAAATGCAGTCCTCCGCCCTAGAGCCACCGTGCCATCTCCTCTACCATCCTCCATGAGCCACTCACGTCAGGTACAGAAACTCGCTTTCGTTCCCGTTCTGACTTTCTTTTCGTCTTGCATGTCGTGGTTGTACATTTGTTTGACTTTTGTTTACGGGCTTACACGAGGTTTTTTCTGAAGAAAAAAGTGAAAGAGGTTTTACCTTTACAAAGGAAGAGGAAGGAGGCAGTTGGAGGCTCGATGGCGGAGGGTCGGTGACGAATGCGTGATGAGGGCTTTCTTGATGTCCCTGGTACTTTCGTTCTTTTGCCTTCTGCTTAGGTTTTGATGATGAGTTGTACTGCCTGAAAAACCTTTCTTGAAATTCACTTTTTTTTATCTTCTTCTTCCACAATGCGTTGCCTTGGGTTGTTGCCTGTGTATTTTAGAACATTGCTGCCTTGATACCTTTGTTTCTAAATGATTTTGGAACAGTTATTGCCTTGGTATTGCCTCGAATGTTGGATAGGTTCTGAGACTTCGCCCAATGATGTTAAACTGAGGGCTAGGGGGTTTTGTTTATCTCAGGTTTGAACTTGACTATGTGGTTGGGCAGGGTTGATGAAGTTCAGTGTTTGGTTATGTGGATATTGGCTAGATAATGGTTTGAGGCTTTTTGTTTGGATCCCAGTTTTCTTGTGTGTTTATGACAGGGTATTGGTTTAGCATAAGATGGTGAGGTTTGATTTTTTTGAGAATGTGTTATGTGGTTTGAAAGTTGAGGCTATTTGTTTTTAGTTTTTTGTTCTGAGACTGATGCAGGTTTTTGTGAGTATACAGATTGAGACAGGGTAATGGCTTTTGACAACAGTAATGGGGGTGTTTTTGAGGGGAATGCAGGTTTATGTGTTATTGTTGTGTTGAGGCTATTGCTGGTTCATTGGTGGTGAGGATATTGGTTTTTTTTGGTTGTTGATGATTCTGGTTAGGCAGCATGTAGAGTTTTTGTGGTATTGTTTTGGATATGGTTATGACTTGGATTATCAGGTTTTCGTCCTTGGCATAAAGGTTTGGTTATGGTTTTTATGGTTCTGGACAGTAGTGAGCTCCTCTTTTTCTTAGGCAGGTTGTGGTTTGTTTGTATATTTTTGAACTGTCCTGAACTGCTATCTTTCTTTTTCTATCCTATTCTGCTATGCTGCTGAACTGGTTTTCTGCTTTTATGCAGAGTTGTGCTTAGTTTGTATACTTTCCCTTCTCTCTCACCTGCTGCTACCTCTGAACTGAGTTTGTCTCTTTTATCTTGTATATCTTTCCTTTGACTTGCCTACTACCTGCTGTGCTGCTATTGAACTGTGCCTACGTTGAATTGCTATGCCTGCTGAACTGCTATGCCTGCTGAACCCGGTCTTGGCTTTTGTGTATTTTGTTTTCTTCTCACTCTTCTAATGTCTGCTGTGAACTGAATATTTTCCCTTTTCTCTTACTCTGAACTGCCTTTCCTGAACTGTCTTGGCCTGCTGCCTTATCTCTCTTTTTATCTCTCTTAAAGTACAGATTAAGAATTTTATATGATATTACTGTACTGTTCTGAAGGGGCTGACTAAGGAAATGATGAAAAAGATAGCTTATTATTTGCATAATACACTATTGCATCTCCTTTTGACAGTTTGGATAAATCTTGCATTTTGATATCTTTTCCTCAAACCTTCTTTGACAGCTTTATGCTTTCATTGATTTTCTTTGGTATCTTGGCATTTCAGTTCAGTTTTGAATGGGAATTTTAGATTTGAACTAAATGGTTTGAAATTGTAAATTGAGATTCTTATGTAGCTTAAAATTTGTAACCTATGCATTTTTGACATTTGCATTTCATGAGATAAAATAATCTTCCCTCTCTGTGAACCGGGAGAAATCCCGTGATTTGCAGAGAGGGCAACTGATCCCAGTCAGTGGCCCCTAATGATGAGCAATTTAACTGTCTTTTCCAATTAACTGCTTTTGACTTTTCTTGTTTCTCTTTCTTTTTGCAGATGAAAAATGGAATGCCAGAGCAGAGTGAGGAATGAAGAGTATTTAGAAAATAGGATACTTTTTCATTTTATTGTAATATTTAAATTAAATGTAAATTATTGTTTGTAACAACAATTTGTAAATAATTTAAATATCAATAAAAATTCAAATTATCTAATTAAATCTAATTTCTTTATTGTTTATTTATTTATTTAAAATTCTTAGAATTAACAATTGAAAAATAAATTCAATCATTTAATTTCAGAATAATGAATAACTTAAATAAAACAACATTGACCAATTAAGTCTGTCTAATCCAAAATCCAAAGCAAAGCAACAATTAACCCATATAGACTGATCAAACACATGAACACTGTGAATTCCAAAACTGCATCTTGCATCTGACTGGCCCAATCAAAATGTACTGAATTCAAACCACTGTCTCTTTTGTTGATTAAATCAAGACAACGCGACTTTTAATCCGAATCTTGAAATAAACCGCAAAGTGTTGTGGAATTCAAATTCTTCTGAGAATATGCTCATAAAACTTAATCCCTGATTGAATGCCAAATCACTCTTGCTTGACCAACAATCAATCAAACCCTAGGCCCACTGTATAAAACAAATCAGGGTTCTGAAACTCAGTAAAAACCCTAATTTTGCTTGACTGTCAAGAAAAGTTTGTTTGCCCGATTCTTGAGCCAGTTTGAGAAGTTAGGAAATGCTTGAAGCTGAGATTCCTTGTGGAAAAGCGCGAGGGCAAATTTTGGGGTACAACAGATGTCATACTCCCTTCACTACAAGACTTTGTTTCAACTGTACCAATAATATGGCAAAATATGAAGCGTGTATTTTGGGTCTCAAAGCTGCCATAGATTTGGGAATCAAGTCTTTAAGTGTATTTGGAGATTCAGCCTTAGGCATCAGTCAGATCAAAGGAGAATGGGACACGAAGCACCCTAATCTCATCCCCTATAAAGAACATGTGTTGACATTAATCCCATATTTTGAGGAAATTACCTTCGAGCATTTTCCACGAGAGGAAAATCAACTAGCAGACGCGTTGGCCACTATGTCATCCATGTCTAAACTCAAGTGGGGTAACGAGGATCCCCAAATCACCATTTAACGGATGGATGAACTAGCTTACTGTCACGAGATCAATACTGAAGAGATAGTGGATAAGCCTTGGTTCCATAAAGTCAAGAGGTATCTCTAAGCCCAAGAGTATCCGGAGGAAGCTTTAGTCAATGATAAGAAATTCTTGAGAAGCTCCTCTGCTAAGTTCTTCATCAGTAATGGCATTCTCTACAAGCGCAACCATGACTCTGTTTTGCTTCGTTGTGTAGACAATGTTGAGGCAAACAAGATCACGGCTGATCTACATGAAGGCACTTTTGTAACCCATTCTAGTGGGCATACGATGGCGAAAAAGATCCTACGGGCAAGGTACTACTGGTCTACCATGGAAGCAGATTGCCATCAACATTCACGAACTTGTCACAAGTGTCAGATCTATGCTGACAAAGTACATGTGCCTCTAGTTCCTCTAAACGTCCTGACTGCTCCCTGGACATTCACAATGTGGGGCATTGATATGATTAGAAAAGTCAAACCTACAACTTCTAATGGACATCGCTTCATTTTGGTGGCCATCGACTACTTCATAAAGTGGGTTGAGGCAGCTTCTTTCGCTTCCGTTACCAAGAATGTTGTGGCCTGATTCATCAAACAGAATCTCATCTATTGGTACGGTATCCCGGAGAGAATCATCACAGACAATTGTACGAATATCAACAACACTATGATCACTGCACTATGCGTGCAATTTAAGATCCAGCACCATAATTCCTCTCCTTACCGGCCAAAGATGAATGGTGTTGTCGAAGTCGCAAATAAAAACATCAAGAAGATCATACAAAAAATGATAGTGGCCTATAAGGACTGGCATGAGATGTTACCATTTGCTCTCTATGGTTACCGTACCATGGCGCGCACGTCAACATGGGCAACTCCTTTCTCCTTGGTATACGACATGGAAGCCGTTCTACCAATTGAAGTCCAAATACCTTCTCTGAGAATCATAAATGATACATAGATGAATGAAGATGAATGGATCCAAACTCAGCTTGACCAGTTGAATTTAATTGATGAGAAAAGGCTTACGGATGTCCGTCATGGTCAGATGTACCAAAAATGTATGATCAAAGCTTTTAACAAAAAGGTCAGACGTCAGGTATATCAGGTTGGTGATTTGGTAATCAAGCGTATCATATTGCCACAAGGTGATCCAATGGGAAAATGGACTCCTACATACGAAGGACCATTTGTGATCAAAAGCATATTCTTTGGTGGAGCAATGATCTTAACCACTATGGATGGTGACGACCTTCGCACCCTATAAACGCGGACATAGTCAAAAGATACTACACATAAATAAAGACCCGCTAGGTCGACTGGCCTAGGAAAAAATTAGGGCATCTTGCCGAACCACAAAGGTTCGGGAAAAAAAAAGGGATAAAATACAAAAACAAATTGTACACCCGACAAGCTGAAAACCCGAAAGGGCGGCTTGGGCAAAAAAGGGTATCCCGGTGGACTGAAAACCCGAAAGGGCGGTCCAGGAAAAAGTTAGGGAGTTAAAGCGTATGACTATGTCCCGTTGGAACACCTTACAGACAACCTTTAGCATTGACTGACAAACTCAACAATTCTGATCAATCCAATCAGCTCCGGACAGGGCAACAAGTGGATGAGACCCTCAGAGACACGAAAGCTATAGCAGAATTGGAACCCCATGGGATTATTTCACATAGCTATCCTTCTTTGTATCAATTTTCATTTTTTACGACGACATTCTCTTACTAGGATGTTCGTCTCATTGTACAAAAATACTTATTCAAGTTAATACAAAGATATCCCTTTGAAAGTGCAAAACTATCTGTTTTTCTTTTATTTCCGTGTTTTGTTTGCTAAAACTTCCAATTATTATTTTTTAACATATGCGTTTGAACGTGACTACTATTTACCAATGGACAAAAAAGAAGAACAGAAAATAGAAAGACAATCACTAATGGCTTTATGAAATAGGATAATATCTTTATACTATTCCATAAAATCCCCCGCAGGTATCGTTTCCAACAAGAACGAAAATCAGGATATCCCGCTGAGGGATCGCCATCATATCTCCAGTACGCATCCTAATGGTATCAAGTGCTCTCACACCCCTGGTGAAACAAAAATTCTATAACAGAGTTTATCAGGATTCCCAGGATGCGTACAAAAATTCTATAACAAAAATTCTCAGGATTCCCCAACAGGATTTCACAAGGTCCATAAGAAATGCACGACGTTTCCCTTCCACAACGGAGTTTATCTCTTTAATACATTGGAAACTCATCAACGCTTCAACTTCAAAATATGAAGACTTACACTCCTCATTCTCAGCGGTACTCAGGGATTTATTTTCCCCGACTCTGGCAACACTGCGGCATAACAATTAACGTGTCCATACATTACATCCATACGTCATAGCATTGACAGCACAAATGCATACAACGGTCTCATTTATTTTGAGAAACGACATTATACCATACATTTCATACATCATGATATCACGTGCAACTAACCTTTCATCTTTTCAGGAAAGATCAATCAACAGAAAATTATCATCAAATTTTCAACAAGTCAATTACAGATCAATTCCCAAGAAAGGACTGGTCAACCATCTACATAAATAATATTTCTTTCAGGCCCCTGCTGGTTCGGTTTAAATCTCTCAACGGTTTATTCTGATTCTTTCTCGCAAATGTTTTCTCTGGTTCATATAAATCTATCAAATGATTTATTCTGATTCTTCTCTAGATCCATGCCGGTTCAGTTTAAATCTCTCAATGGTTTATTCTGATTCTTTCCCGCAGATGTTTTCTCTGGTTCAAATAAATCTCTCGATGATTTGTTCTGATTCTTCTCCAGATCCTTGCCGGTTCAGTTTAAATCTCTCAACGGTTTATTCTGATTCTTTCTCGCAGATGTTTTCTCTGGTTCAGATAAATCTCTCAACGATTTATTCTGATTCTTCTCCAAATCCCTGTTGGTTCAGATAAATCTCTCAACAATTTATTCTGATTCTTTCCTAGTAGGCACTTTCTCTGGTTCAGATAAATCGCTCAAAGATCTACTTTGATTCTCTCCAGTTAAAGAATATTCAAGACTTATTTTGGTTCAGTTTAAACCTCTCAACAGTTTATCCCGATACTTTCCAAATGAACATTTCTGGTTCAGATAAATCGCTCCAAGATTTATTCTGATTCTTCCTAGTCAAACAACATACAAGACTTCTGCTAGTTTCAGATGAATCACTCTAAAGATTTATGCTGATTCTTTTCCATTTGAAATCAAGTTCAGACTTAGTCCATTTTCTGTCAACAATCACCTTTGGATGGCATCTACAAGCCCATCTCCGGAAAATCTCCCCAATTCTTCCAAACAACATTTCTAAGCCCATTCCCTACATAATTAACCACCACATCATCAAGTGCAAATTTCTGGGCACTGTAGTGTTCAATCATCTTCCACCTTCAAGTCACGAATGGTAGATTCTCCAATCTAACTCTTCGAGCGTAAGAAGATTGAACAGGGGCAGTTGTTGTACCCCAAAATTTTCCCTCTCATTTCTCAAAGGATCATCTTGGACCCTCAAGTTTGCTTCCTGATGACACACAAATATGTGATATTTCTGGCTTGATATACACAAAATATTTCTCATACTATAGTTTAAATTAAATTATTTTATAGGTATTATGCAGGTATTTTTCTATTTTCGCAGATATGCATTAAGCTGAACACCTTGGAAGAAATGAAGAAAAAAGAGGTGCAAAACTAGCAAAAAGGCCAAAGGAGAAGAAATGAGCTCAAGCCCATTAAGCATGTGAGCACTGGCCCACCATGAAGAAGACCTTGACGATCGTCAAGGAGTCATGCCGAATGTCACACATTGATAATGACCAAGTGACTATCATCACTTGGACGTGACGAACGTCACAAGGCCACTTTCCCCACTTTCTTCGCATCCAACAGACAGAAACGTATTCAAAACTAATCCAACGATTACCTATATTATCTGACCCACTCAGTCAAAGCACCAGGGAACGTAACAAATTAATGGCCCTATTATTTCTCAAAGGAAGAAAAATTGTTCCTACATTCTCGAGAACAATTGATCACACAAGACTTATAAATAGAGCCTTGGACCATACGAGAAAGAGTTCTTCTTTTTGGGCAGAAACTTTGGAGATTTTATATTTACTTTTACCAAATATTCTTTAAGCATTATTTTATTTCCAGCAATTTCTATATTCCTTCCAGCATTATTTTCTTTGTACGGTTACATCTATTCTCTGATCGAAGCAAAGCCTACAATTTGTACAGGAGTGCTTCTATCTTCAGAATTATTACCAGGTTTATGTTTACGGATTCTTATTGCTTTTAATCAATATAATTATGTTTATTTTCGTTTATCTCTTAAATTATTCTGTGATTTGGTCTGATATTATGTTAGGCTAGAATTCCTATACCGGTATGTAAAGTCACTCAACCAAGGGAACGAGTAACTTAGTTGGGATTATTTTTACTACAAAACTTTCTTTTCTGGCCTAAGTTACTATTTTTAATCATTAAATTGTTTTGTTACAGAAGTAAAAAACAGATAGAGGTTAGGGTCAACAAAGCGGAAGTTTGAGATCTTTTAACTGGACAGTAGTAATTAGGCATTGGCTTAAAATACAGCGGAAGCACTTTAAAGTTAATTAAGATTTTATTTAGTTTTCAAAAAGTGTTTTTAACTCCTGCGGGATGGCGGAAGCATACGTTAGGACTTAACTGCATAGCCTAGATCAACAAAACAACAGTGTGAGATGAGGGTTTTTAAACTAAATAAGTTTTACTGGAAGCTGTTTTGAAAATATAAAGACACCCAACAGGTTGCTAGTTCCCGAGGTTCGACTATTGCATACTGGTAATTACGCTCATTGATTATTAAAAATCCAACTTAATTTAGTATTTAGTTTTCCCTACAACCTAATGAAATATTCATTAGCTTTAGATTTGTGAAGTAACAATAGAAGACGGTAGATTGATTCATCAGTCTCTGTGGTTCGATATCTTTTAAAGCTACACGATAAGACTGCGCACTTGCAGTCCGAATCATTGGATACATAAGTATAATCCTGATCAAGTTTTTGGCGCCATTGCTGGGGAACTGATTTAAGTCGATATCGCTACTCTTTTGTTACGCAGTAGAGACTAGAGCAAAAACCCCTCTCTTTCTTCTCTATCTCTTTTCTTTTCTTTTCTTATTTGTATGCCAAACACTCGTTCACAAGGTGAGCCGTTATACATACAAATCAATGATATCAAGCGTTATCTCAGACTTAGACGCCGCATTCAAGAGTATCATATCTTGCATAACACTCAACCTCGTCAATCACTCGAATCTCCTATTTTTTGACCAACCAAAGAAATGGCTGCCAATCCTGCTCCGCGCCCACTCAAATCCTACGCCATTCCCTCACAAGATGAACCACACAATAGCATTGCTGCTCCTCCAATCGAGGCTAACAACTTTGAACTGAAACCTTTTTTGTTATCTGCCGTACAACAGAACCAGTTCTCTGGTGGGTCAATGGAAGACCCAAATCTTCATCTATCAATATTTCTACAGTATGCAGATACAATTAAGAACAATGGGGTTAGTCAAGAGGCAATAAGACTTCGTCTCTTCCCTTTTTCTCTAAGAGACAGAGCCAAAGCTTGGCTCTAATCTCTACCCGCAAACTCAGTCACTACATGGGACGAGCTAAAGAAAGTCTTTCTTGCAAGGTATTTCCCGCCAAGCAAAACAGCTATGCTAAGATCTCAAATAAGCGATTTTAGACAAAAGGAGATCGAATCCCTTTTCGATGCTTGGGAATGATACAAGGATCTAATGAGACTATGCCCACATCATGGCTTGGAAGAATGGTTGATTATCCATACCTTTTATAATGGTCTCCTTTACAATACAAGATTAACGATAGACGCTGTTGCAGGTGGTGCACTTATGGATAAATCCTACACCGCTGCCTATGCTCTAATAGAAAGTATGGCCCAAAACCACTATCAGTGGGGAAGTGAAAGAGGACATGCAGACAAAGGTACTGCAGAGAAAGCACCGACAAAAGGAGGCATGTATGAGATAAGCGATCTAGACAGTTTCCATGCTAAGGTAGATGCCCTCACCCTAAAGATAGATAATTTGACCGCAATACCTCCAGCCACCGTGGCTGCTATAACTCCCAATTGCGAAATATGCGGAGTACCTGGACATCTAGTTACCGAATGTAAGATCTTGGCAGGAACTCCAACTGACCAAGTGAGTTATGCTCAAGGAAACCCCTACTCAAACACATATAAATCTGGATGGAAAAATCACCCAAATCTCTCATATAAAAACCCCAATGCGTTGTATGCTCCAAACCAAGCACCTGCCGTGCCACCTGGATATCAGAAACCTCTTGCAAATGCTCCTAGTGCACCTAGAAAATCAAACTTAGAATTGATGATGGAGAACTTCATAGCTACCCAAGCGCAAACAAACAAAGACGTCCAAAATCAAAACATACACACTAACGAGCAGATAAAACAATTAGCAAACAAAATAGATGCTTTGGCCACCCACAATAAAATGTTATAAACCCAAATCTCTCAAGTGACTCAACAACAAGCACCTACAGCTGCACCGGATGGTACATTTCCTGGTCAACCACAACCTAACCCGAAGGGGCATGCTCATGCCATCATATTAAGAAGTGGAACCGAGTTAGATGGACCGCCTGACCCAAGAATGTCAAATCAAAGTATGTATCAAAGGTCTGAAACACCAACTGAGAAGGAGAATCAACCAGAGAAACCAGAGGAAGACGAAGAAGAGAAAGGAGGAGAGGACAAAGAAAAAGAAAAACCTTATGTGCCTCCGCCGCCTTATAAACCCCAGATCCTATTTCCTGGTAGATTAGCCAAACCTAAGAATGTAGGGCAATTTAAAAAATTCGTAGAACTTCTGAAACAACTTAATATAACAATCCCTTTCACAGAAGCCATAACTCAAATGCCCTCCTATGCCAAATTCCTAAAGGAAATCTTATCCAACAAGAAAAAGCTAGAAGATAACAAAACAATCACGCTTACAACAGAATGTAGCGTAATTATCCAAAACAAGATGCCTCCTAAGCTGAGAGACCCTGGAAGCTTCTCTATACCATGCCATATAGGTAAGTTTGTCATAGACAAAGCCCTATGTGATTTAGGAGCTAGTATTAGCGTTATGCCTTTATCCATATGCAACAAACTTGAAATGGGTGAACTAAGACCAACAAAGATGTCCGTTCAATTGGCGGATCGCTCTGTCAAATACCCAGTAGGAATCTTAGAAAACGTTTCTGTACGGATAGGTCAATTCTACATCCCTACAGATTTCATAATCATGGACATTAGAGAAGACGAAAGCACACCTATCATCTTAGGAAGACCATTCTTAGCCACCACTGGAGCTATCATAGATGTAAAAAAGGGCAAACTAACCTTTGAAGTAGGTGAAGAGAAAGTCGAATTTATTCTGACCCAATTCTTATAAGTGCCTGCCATAGATGACACATGTTATCTGGTAGACATCATGGACGAATGCGTAAGAGAAATTGAATGGGAACCAATACCTTGTTCTGAAACCATGAAGATTCCCACACCTCTTATATTCGAAGATAACAAATGGTGTCCTGAATACCGAGACGACAATCTGAGTGAATGCTTAGCTCTGACACCCGACCACATGCCTTGTCCAAGAAAACCAGCATTGGATCTTAAGCCATTACCTAAGACCCTCAGATATGAATTCCTTGACACCGAGTTAAAACGACCTGTAATTGTCAACGCGAACTTAGGACAACAAGAAACAAACAAATTATTACAAGTCTTAAGAAAATATCCATCCGCCTTGGGATACAACATTACAGATCTCAAAGGAATAAGTCCTTCCATTTGCATGCATCGTATTATGCTGGAAAATGACTGCAAATCTTCTAGAGAACACCAACGAAGAATTAACCCAATATGGAGCATCGTAGTTAAAGATGAAGTAAAAAAACTTCTGAACGCAGGAATCATATACCCAATCTCTGATAGTCAATGGGTAAGCCCAGTTCACTGTGTACCAAAGAAAGGTGGTATAACAGTAACAACAAACAAAGCAGGCGAAGCTGTAGCGGAACGAACTATAAGCGGAGCTAGAATGTGTATTGACTATAGGAAGCTAAACAAGGCCACTCGCAAGGACCATTTCCCTCTACCGTTCATTGATCAAATGCTTGAAAGATTAGCTAAGCACTCTCATTACTGTTATCTAGACGGTTACTCGGGATTCTTTTAAATTCCTATTCACCCCGATGACCAAAAGAAAACAACATTCACATGTCCTTATGGAACTTTCGCCTACCGACGAATGCCGTTTGGATTATGCAATGCTCCCGCCACATTTCAGAGGTGCATGATGGAAATCTTTGCTGATTTAATAGACAACATCATGGAGGTCTTTATGGACGACTTCTCTGTATGTGGAGAGAGTTTTGAAGATTGTCTGATAAATTTAGAGAAAGTTTTGGAGAGATGCGTAAAAGTTAACCTCATTCTGAATTGGGAAAAGTGCCACTTTATGGTCAAACAAGGAATCGTACTAGGACACGTTGTGTCTGAAAAGGGGATTGAAGTCGATAAAGCTAAGATCGAAGTCATAGAAAACTTGCAACCCCCTAAAACAGTAAGAGAAATACGCAGTTTCTTAGGACACGCCGATTTCTACCGACGATTCATAAAATATTTCTCGCAAATATCAAAACCTTTAACCACCCTCCTTATGAAAGACGTTGAATTCGATTTCAATGACAAATGCCTAAAAGCATTTAACCAATTAAAAACAACTCTTGTATCCGCACCAATCATGCAACCACCTGGTTGGAGACTTCTATTTGAAATCATGTGCGACACAAGTGATTACGCCGTAGGTGCAATCCTGGGACAACGAAGAGATAAGAAGCTTCATGTGATATATTATGCTAGTAGAACCTTGGACCCTGCACAGATGAATTACGCAACAACGGAAAAAGAACTTTTAGATGTAGTCTTTGCACTAGACAAATTTCGCTCCTACCTAGTAGGCGCAAAAATAATCATCTATACAGACCACGCAGCTATTAGATATCTCTTAACCAAGCAAGATTCAAAGCCGAGACTTTTGAGATGGATTCTGCTTCTACAAGAGTTTGATTTAGAAATTAAAGACAAGAAATGTACTGAGAACGTAGTAGCCAGCCATTTATCCCGAATGGAAAGGCCGACATCCAAAGAGGTACCCATTAACGATGACTTCCCGTATGAATGTCTGTTAGCTCAGATGGACTTAGGAGATGCCAGCGAAGAACCACCTGAACTGAATCCAAATCAACTGCTTTTAGGACTTGACACACAAGCTGTTAGCCGTGATTCACAAGAAATCCAAGACGAAATAAATAATGATATAAACGAAACCGTGGTCTCTGTCCGAACTAATCAAACCTTACCATGGTATGCGGACATAGCTAATTACTTAGCGGCCAAAATCCTACCCCCTGTTATGACTTATGAACAAAAGAAAAAATTCTTTCACGATTTGAAACATTACTTTTGGGATGAACCTTTACTATTCAAGAGAAGTGCCGATGGTATTTTCCGATGATGCATCCCGGAAAACGAAATTGAAAGCATTATTTCTCATTGTCATGATGCCCCTTACGGAGGACATGCAAACACATCAAAGACATGTTCCAAAATATTGCAGTCTGATTTCTATTGGCCAAATTTATGGAAAGATGTGCACATATCCATCCTTAACTGTGACTGATGCCAACGCACTGGAAACATATCCAGACGCGACGAGATGCCTCAGACTGGCATTCTATAAGTCGAAGTCTTTGATGTATGAGGAATAGACTTCATGGGACCATTCCCGTCCTCATCCGGTAACAAATATATACTCGTGGCTGTAGATTACGTTTCGAAATGGATCGAAGCAATAACTTCTCCAACAAACGATACTAGAGTCGTGATTAAACTCTTCAAGAACATTATATTCCCAAGGTTTGGTGTACCCAAGCAAGTCATAAGCGACGGTGGCTCCCACTTCATATCAAGAATCTTCGATAAACTCCTAACCAAATATGGGGTGAAACACCACGTAGCAACACCATACCACCCCCAGACAAGCGGACAGGTGGAAGTCTCAAATCAAGAAATAAAACAAATATTGGAAAAAACTGTTGCCACGTCAAGAAAGGACCGGTCGACTAAGTTACCTAAAGCATTATGGGCCTACAGGACGGCGTTCAAGACGCCAATAGGTACAACACCCTTTAAACTCATCTATGGTAAGTCATGCCACCTGCCAGTGGAAATTGAACACAAAGATTACTGGGCAATAAAAACTCTAAACCTAAGCTACACTGCGGCATGTGAGAAAAGGATCCTCAACATAAATGAATTAGAAGAACTACGATTAGACGCATATGAAAATGCGAGGATCTACAAGGAAAGGACGAAAAAATGGCACGACAAACGAATCTCAAGGAAGGAATTCAATGAAGGAGATGTAGTTCTCCTATTCAACTCTCGTCTAAAACTTTTTCCTGGGAAACTCCGTTCACGATGGTCTGGACCATTCGAAGTGACCAAAGTTTTCCCCAGTGGTTCCATAGAGATTAAAGGAAAATCCACAAACCCGTTCTTAGTAAATGGCCAATGTCTAAAACATTATTACAACATTGAAAATAAGGACTGCACCGCGAGCTTAACATTATTAGAGCTACCACCCGAATTAGGAAACTAATTCACGTCTAAAAACACTGTCAAGCTAACGGCATTAAACAAGCGCTGTGTGGGAGGCAACCCACAAGTTTTTCATTTACTTTCTTTCTAATCTCTTTATATTTTTATTTTTATTTTGCATTTTGATTTTTACTTTCCGATTTTTCCTTTTCTTTCTTTCTCCCATTGCATATTTTATTTATTTGCATTTTTCTTTTACAAATTCTAGTACCGACTCACAGGAACTTACAAGATAAACTCATTTATGGATACTATCATCTTCGCCACGAAGGCCCAACAGCGGTGGTATGAGATTCTGGCTCAGCGCCAGATGAGCATGACTACTTATGTGCATGATCCCATGTTGACAGTTTTAGGCATCAAGGAGAGTGTATATTTTTTGTTCAACCAGATAGGATGGGAAGGGTTCCTTGCCCATAAACACCTTACACATCAACGCCTCACCTTAGAGTTCTTGAGCTCACTCATTTATAAACCCACCCAAGGCCTAGGGCGTAGTAAGGGACAAATGTCCTTTAGATTATTTGGTTTCACCCACCAATTTACAGTTCGTAGTCTAGCTGAGCTGCTAGGATTTCCTAGTTCTATAGATGCCCACATGGAAACCCAGGAGGATGACTACCTTAATTTTGAAATTAACCACTTTTAGAGGGACATAGCGGGCCAATACCCTGAGGACCCTGACCACCAAGATGCGATTGAGATCCATAACCCTGCAATTAGGTATTTCAATCACATATTAGCTTTCACCCTTTTTGGAAAACCTATAAATAAACTCTCAGTTTCTAGGGATGAGTTATTCATTATTTACTGTGCTTTTCAGTCCAGACCAGTCATTGGTGCATCATTTATGATCGCCAACATGTTAGCTATAGCTCAGTGTACCCATGGCCCCATATGTGTCTGCGGGCTAGTCACTATGATAGCCAAGGTCTTATCCCTATGGTCATCTTTGTCACGCCTTACACCGTATGCCAGATACTATACCATGGATATCCATTTCTGTTTTAACATATCTTTAATTGGTAACCTCAACCCACCTCACTTTCAGCTTCTAGTCCGAAATGACCCTGTCTATTACTTCCTCTTGCCTAGCCCTGAGAACACAAGTGTCTATACTAAGAAAAACTGGCTATATAACCTAGAAAAGACAGATGAACATGACCCTGAGAGGGAGGAGAGCGACCCGTCCACACCTACCGGTTACCATGACTATACACCATCATAATACCCTACACTTCCCCTTGTTACCGAAGCTGTTGACGTCCCTATGGTTGATCATGCACATGCTATCACGACACTGCAGGTAGATGTTACTACACTCCGAGGAGAGCTCGCCACCGTTAAAGATAATGTCAGAACACTACAGCGTGACTTATTTCATTTCATGGATGTCGTTACGGAGCAGTTTGATCATATTTATCAGCATCTGCACGCTACTGCCCCACCTCCAGGAGGTCCTAGTGCTCGATAGTTTTGTTTTTGTGCCGCCCCATTAAGGACACTGTTTGTTCTCAGTATGAGGGGGGGGGGGGGGGTTCATTATTATTTTTAATACTCATTATTGCTTTATACTCATATCTTTCGAATACTTTGTTACTTTCGGTTCTAAAATATCGATTATCTATTTATCTATTCATTTCATATCTATCTTTTTATTTCAAAGCATTTATTTATTTTCATTCACAGTATTTATTTATTTTCATTTCATACTATCCCATTTCAATTATTATTATTATTTATTTCACAGTATTTGTTTCTTATTTATTTATTTACCATATCATTCTTCCAATTCTACTATGTGCCACTGAATATCCCTTGCAAAAATACTACTCAAATTATATGAATTAATTAATTAATGGAACCATGCTTCACTGCACGCGGTCAAACAAAGACATGCACGCATCACTACACCCTGACGGACGTCATGAAGCATGTGACGAACGTCAGAGATTGTCCCTTTGACTCTGACGAACGTCAGAGAGCGCGTGACGAGCGACAAAGCTTGTCTCCCACGTTTTCTTTTCCCGTGACCGTTGAACCACATTGAAACTTGCACGAAATTTTGTTTTAAAACCCCCACTACCCCATTTACTCCATTCATCCTTAACTTCCATAACCTCTCATATTCAAAATTCTCCCATAAACCTCATTAAATTTCCTACTTAATAAAACCATCTATATAAACCTCTCTTTCATCCCCAGTTTCATCACTACCACCCACCTTCCATCTCTTTATCACAAATACATTTTTTCTATCAAGTTCAAAATCATGGCCGCCCAAAGGAATCCACAAAACCAACCCGAACCCGACATGCGACATCTTGTGCTCCAACAAGGAGAAGTAGGTGAACTTCAAAAGGAAAGGTACATAAAATTCCATCGTCGAGGGCTAACATCCACGAGGTTCGTCGACAACAACTTCTTACAAGAATTGGGGTTGCAAAACCATATGCAAGGCTTGCTGAACAAAGCTGGCCTGAGCTTTATTAGCACGATGAACACACCAACTTACAGAGCTCTAACATTGGAATTCTTAAGTTCCTACACCTATCACACTCGCGATGATGCCGACGCACACCTAACAGGAGCCGCTCAATTTCAGATGTTCAACCGAGAGTACACACTTAGCCATGAAAATTTGAGCGACATATTTCATTTTCCCCGTGGGAATAATGTGCAATATCGCATTCCCCCGGAATTGGATTGGAATGGAAGTGCATACGCACTATGGGAGAGAATAATCGGCGAACCAAATGTCAATCCCGAAGCATGCTACGCCTCTCACATCCACAACCCGAACATTCGCTTCTTACACCGTGTTATGGCAAACACAATATTTGGAAGGGCAAACAACAACAAAGTCAACACTAAAGAGTTGTATGCTCTTCACTGTACCTTTTCACAAAACCTCAGTCTCAATCCCGTTACTTTAATGATGGCCCACATTCAAAACCTCGTTACAAGAGACGGGACTACGCCTTTTTATATCGGAGGCATTGTCACCACAATCGCAGTTCACCTGAACTGGGGGGAAAGGATTCAACTCCTACCTCCGTTGCCAGCAGTTTATATGGATATTGATAACTGTAGAGCTGGCTGCCTGATCAAAGTACGAGAAGCTGGAGGGTACTATCTAATGGTTAAGAATGCAAAAGTTTGTAGCGTGATCATGCCGAATCACAATCGTACTAATTTGGGTAATCCAGATAACTGGCTTTACAACCTGAACGCCCCAGAACCCGGAGAAAATGAGCAAGGAAATCAAGGTGAGGCCAACAACGCTGCCGCTGAAGAAATCGAAGAAGAATTAGAGCAGCAAGAGCCCCAACCACAACAAGCCAACAATCCCGCCACCATCGACGCAATCTATGCCACAATAATGCAGCAAAACCAACTGTCCACTCAATGCTACTAGAGCCTCGAGACGCGCCAAATTGAGATGATGACTCTCATGCAACAAATGCAGAGAGACCAAAACGACTACACTCGCAGGCATGATCAAAGTATGCTGGAATTCACCACAGGAATGACGGAAGATATGTGAGCCTTAACACTTCGTGTTGACGACTTGTATAACATCATATCTCAGAGAGATGGAGGCGAATCTTCCAGACACGATGGGCAAGCACGTCGAAGAGCGAGGACACGTGGCCGATTCTGAAGACAAGAGGAGGAAGAATGATTATCCAGTTTCCATTTCCCCTTTCCATCTTCTGTCAATACATTGAGGACAATGTATGATTCAAGTATGGGGGAGGAAGTATTTCCCTTTTCCTAGTAATTTTTTTTTCTTTGTAAATTCCCTTCCGTTATCTTTATTTAAATAATTATTTTTATCAAGTTATCTATTAAAGCAATTTGTGTTGTTCTTTTAGACTCCCCTTTCTTTTTGAGCCCTATAAATGTTTTTTGACTCACTCGACAAGTACATAGACTGCAAGATCTTTAATTGTCAGGAATTGTGGAAAGATTAAGCGAAATTTCTATCGTCTAGACATTCTACAACCCTAGAGTACGATAGATCAGTTCAAGTACATGTTATTCCAACACCCTGAGTTTAGTCTTTGTAGTAACCCTGAGTAGTTTATATTAGCAGTCAGCACTGTCTTAAACACAAACTACACAGGAAGTCAATGAATATAAGTGGATGATATAATATTTCAGCAAAATGTTGCAAGGAAACACATCAATTAAATTGGATGATCCTTACCCGATCACCTAATCCAAAGGATGTAAACCTTATAAAGTAACATGAAAAAATCATTTGGTAGATGGTTCAGGAGCATCTGGTACTGAACTCGTTAGGGCAGATTATGGTCTGATCCCCCGCATCCAACCATTGAATCGAAAAAGGTTGCCACATTACTGTGCCAGAAACCTCTAAAGTTTAAAAGAATCATAACCACTAACCGACTGTTCTGCTATGTGCGTGTAAAGATAAAGGGCTTAATGTGATTACGCTAGAATGAAAAGGGAAAAACAAGACAAATACTCGAGGTAGGGTATGATAGGACCTGTAGCTAGTTTACGTAAAATGGGACTGTCTAGTGTCATTGACGTGGTAATGGAGCATGAATCGAGCCATCGATTTTCTGACAAAAACACAACGCAGCTATATATTAGTTGATCCGAGTCATAACCGTGCATCTGACCATGTTTAGAAAAACATCGTGCTTAACATTTGCTTGGGGACAAGCAAAGTTTAAGTATGGGGGAGTTTGATGACACACAAATATGTGATATTTCTGGCTTGATATACACAAAATATTTCTCATACTTTAGTTTAAATTAAATTATTTTATAGGTATTATGCAGGTATTTTTCTATTTTCGCAGATATGCATTAAGTTGAACACTTTGGAAGAAATGAAGAAAAACGAGGTGCAAAACTAGCAAAAAGGCCAAAGGAGAAGAAATGAGCTCAAGCCCATTAAGCATGTGAGCACGTGGCCCACCATGAAGAAGACCTTGACGATCGTCAAGGAGTCATACCGAACGTCACGCATTGAGAATGACCAAGTGACTATCGTCACTTGGACGTGACGAACGTCACAAGGCCACTTTCCCAACTTTCTTCGCATCCAACAGACAGAAACACATTCAAAGCTAATCCAACGATTACCTATATTATCTGACCCACTCAGTCAAAGCACCAGGGAACGTAACAAATTAATGGCCCTATTATTTCTCAAAGGAAGAAAAATTGTTCCTACATTCTCGAGAATAACTGATCACACAAGACTTATAAATAGAGCCTTGGACCATACGAGAAAGAGTTCTTCTTTTTGGGCAGAAACTTTGGAGATTTTATATTTACTTTTACCAAATATTCTTTAAGCATTATTTTATTTCCAGCAATTTCCATATTCCTTCCAACATTATTTTCTTTGTACGGTTACATCTATTCTCCGATTGAAGCAAAGCCTACAATTTTTGCAGGAGTGCTTCTATCTTCAGAATTATTACCAGGTTTATGTTTACGAATTCTTATTGCTTTTAATCAATATAATTATGTTTATTTTCGTTTGTCTCTTAAATTATTCTGTGATTTGGTTTGATATTATGTTAGGCTAGAATTCCTATACCGGTATGTAAAGTCACTCAACCAAGGGAACGAGTAACTTAGTTGGGATTATTTTTACTACAAAACTTTCTTTTCTGGCCTAAGTTACTATTTTTAATCATTAAATTGTTTTGTTATGGAAGTAAAAAACAAATAGAGGTTAGGGTCAACAAAGCGGAAGTTTGAGATCTTTTAACTGGACAGTAGTAATTAGGCATTGGCTTAAAATACAGCGGAAGCACTTTAAAGTTAATTAAGATTTTATTTAGTTTTCAAAAAGTGTTTTTAACTCCTGCAGGATGGCGGAAGCGTACGTTAGGACTTAACTGCCTAGCCTAGATCAACAAAACGACAGTGCGAGACGAGGGTTTTTAAACTAAATAAGTTTTACTGAAAGTTGTTTTGAAAATATAAAGACACCCAACATGTCGCTAGTTCCCGAGGTTCGACTATTGCATACTGGTAATTATGCTCATTGATTATTAAAAATCCAACTTAATTTAGTATTTAGTTTTCCCTACAACCCAATCAAATATTCATTAGCTTTGGATTTGCGAAGTAATAATAGAAGATGGTAGATCGATTCATCAGTCTCTGTGGTTCAATATCTTTTAAAACTACACGATAAGACTATGCACTTGCAGTCCGAATCATTGGATACATAAGTATAATCCCGATCACTTCCATCCAATTCCAAGCCTTGAATTACAAATTTTCCAAGAAAGTCGTTCACAGGGGAAAAATGGTCAATTGCATGCTGAAAAAATCAAACTTTGACTTTTAGATCAAAATCAAGTTCCAAGAATAATATTTCATCAAGACATGTTGGAATATGAGTTTTATTTCATCAAGATAATCAAAAGTCAAAATTCTAAACACTTTGAATTTTTCTAAGTGTTTAAGAAATATGACAAGCTCAGAAATTCTGGCCAGATTATCACCATGATGCATGCTGATTCTGGAAGAACTTCTAACACAAGAGTTGTAGATCTCAATGAGATCTCAAATATTGCATAACAAAACTTCTCCTAGAAATTCTGGGATTTCAAGCTACAAATCCTTGAAGACACGTCCATGAAACTGAAGCTTTCAGCAAATTCTGGACCTTTCCAAAATAGGATTTAATTAGAACTTCTGGGCCAGTTTTCATATAGGTCTAGTTAGAATTCGCAAGGGCAATTCAAAGAGAATTTACAAAGCGTGTTACAAACTTTTGGGAAAGTTTGAGAACTCCTACAGAACATGCTTGTTGTACCCCAAAATTTGCCCTCCCATATTCTTCAAGATTTGTCAAGAGCAAGCTTCAAAATTTCCTAAGGGTTGCACAGTCCAATTACCTCCTAATATTCAAAAATTAGGGTTTTGGTGCTGGCAAAGAAATTGAAGTTTCCAAGGGTCCAAACAAGTCCCATATGCCTACATACATTGACAAACATTCATATGCCAAGTCTCAAGACTCACAGCATCAAACTGCACAGTCAAAAACCCTAAATGCTTCACAGTCAACTGCAGGGGCAAAATGGTCATTTGACAGTCAAAAGTCAAAATTTTTGGTCAACATATTATTTTGAAGCCACAAACATCATTTGATCAATTCTTGATCATGATTCTCAAGGCATGGCTCAAAAAGTCTCAAGATGCAAAACTTTCTATTTTTGGACAGCTGAAAAAGTCAACTGCAAATTGACCAGGGCATAACTTCCACATGGTTTATCAGAAAAATTCCATCCAAAGCTCATTTTGAAGAGAATGACATTTCCTACAACTCATCCTCACACTTCAAGTCCAAGAAATGCTCTCACAAAAAGTTATCAATTTCAACATTATAGGTCATTTTCAAAAGTCAACAAAAAGGCACTTTAAGTCAAAGACCATAACTTGAGATTGGTAAATCAAAATGACATGGGAACAAAGGCATTGGTTAGAGGACTTCAAGACCTTTCCAAAATGTCCAAGAACATGATCAAAGCTTAAACATTGAGCAAGATATGCCTTGTGGAAGTTGGGAAATTTTTGGGAATTTTGAAAAGTCAACTTTGCTTCAAATGCCTCAAAATTGCTAATGGGCCTCAATTTCTTCCATGAATCATTACCCAAAAGCTATGCACGACCCATTAAGCTAAAAGGGATTTATATTCTTATTTTTAATTTATTAATTGAATTTTTAATCCTATTAATTCATTTAATTAAAATTAAATATGAGAAAAATACTAAACAATAGTTTTGAATCTTTTTGTGCAGCATATTCTTCCATTATGAGCTCAATATTTCGTGTGCCTTCTCAAGAGACCAAATCTTCCAAAATAGGCAAGTTTCCATGGCAAAAAAGGATTGGAAAAGATTTGACAAAATCAAATATTCAAAGCATTGATTCAAAGACTTTGGGCTTGGTTTTTCTAACCTAATTCCATCTACATACATATGCAAACATAACCCTAATGCCTTAGACACACAAGCTGCGCTCAGAACACAAGAACAAACTTGCACTTTTTCACAAAAAATTTGAAAACTGAAAACCTAGCTAGAGCTCGTTTCAAGGCTGCAAAAGCATTCCAAAAGCTTGCCAAGGCATCCAGGAAACGATTACAATCAAAGCCAAGTCTCCATACATCCAGAAGTGGTAGAATGACATCGCCCTGTTCATGAAATTTTTCACATTCGTATTTGAATTTACATGCATTTTCCATACGTTTTAATGTTTGATTTATACTAACATGAACATTCTGAAGCTATTGGTGCCCTCTAATTGAATTAATATTGCCTGTGTCAAAAGTTGCCATGAAAATTCTCTAGGGTTTCAGAAGCTCTAAAAGAGGGGTTCTTTCATCTGGAAAAATTGGCCATTCAAACCTATGCCAATGGAATCAGGACCTCCAAACGAAGCAAAGCCACCCCTCGCGCCATTTTTATAATTGCTTATAAGCTAATATCTATTTTTCCCGTTCATGTTTAGTGGGGGTTTAAAACCCCCGCTATCTATTTTTATTTTTCAGGCAAACGAAGAAGAAGGAAGGAGACGCTGAGTTGTTGAACTGTGGTTGGTCAGTTTGAATGGTTGGCGCGTTTTTCAATTGTCCAGCGTAACACTCATTATTCACATATAATAATCACGTTCTATTATAATATCAAAGTAACGCGTTGGTTCAGTTGGTTGGTGCGCTGGCTTGCAGGTATTGGGACCTGGGTTCGATTCCCAGGTCCCCTTGTATATTTCATGATTTTTTCTATAACATGCTTCTGTGTAGCGCCTATCCCAGGGTTCATCATGCGCCCTCACCTTCCTGCTTGCCACGCGCCCAGGAGATCAATCCAATGGCCTGAACCTGGACTCCATCATGCACGCTAGTCAACCATGCCATACGCAATTCCAGAAAGTCAAGGCAGGCCCTGCATTCTTGGGCCAAAAATCATTCCAATACACCTCCTAAATTGGGTCAGACCCCCCATTGTTTGTATTTCTTTTTCTCTCCTTTTCTTTTCTTTTAATTGTTTTTATTGTTTCTTTTAATTCACAAAAATTAATTTTCATAATACAAAAAAAAATCAGAAATCATAAAAATAAAATATGTTTATTTAATATTTAATACATTAAATATTTAGTAAAATTAGGTTTTATTTTGATCTTTTCTTAAATAACTAAAATATATAGAAATTAGGTTTTTAGCATTTTTATTCTTTTCTTAACAAATAATTTCCTCTTCTTATTATTATTATCAACTATTAATTATTTTGTAAATAAACATGTCATTAATTAATTAGGGTAAATTAGGTTAAAACTTAAATATTTTTCTTAAAAAATTAAAAACAACTTAGAACTAGGGTTTTATTTAACTTCTAATTTTAATTCTTTTTTTCTTTTATTTCATAAATAGCAAAAAACATAAAAAAATAACTTCTTTTCTTTATTAAATAATTAATTAATTTTTAATTTCATTTAGTTCCTTTAAAGGGTCCAACGCCCTCGCACATTCGATTCTAATTTATTTTCGCGCGTTTGTTCTTATTTTTCGTTTTAAATCTTATGTAATTGCCCCAAAGCCTTGTAATAGTAATTAGGAAATTTATTTATTTTCCGCATTTTATTAAAAAAACGGGTCTTTGTTAATTTGGCGATGTATAGACCCGCGCCTTGTAATAGCGTAGGACTTTATTTTCCGTACTTTAATTTCCGCACCCCTTAACTGCTAAATTTTGCATGAAAGAATGAATGGCCAAATAAAATTAAAGCGTAGATCACCATAATGCATGACAAGATAAAACATAACTGAAAACAATACACAAATTCACACACCACTCTTAGGGTACACCTCACTGTTGCCTTGCCCTCGAAACGTGGTCGTCAAGTATAGGACGTTTTAGTAAGTCCTTATGTCCATGAACATGGCATAAGGGTAGCTTCTAAGGTGTCCTACTGTTGTTCTGGTGACCACACTGTCCCTACAAACAAATTGACCCGAACACCTCCAACGGTGGTGCTACCTACCTCTCAATGGTGGGATGGCACTACCTTAAGGATATTTACACAGCCTAATTCCTTAGGGTAGGTAGATGACTCATAGATACTTGCTCTATTTCAAAAAAAAAAAACAGATCAAAAACTCTTTTCACACGGACACTTTCTAAAAGCTTTCAAAACAATTTTTCAAACATTCTTGAGGACTGATACAAGAGTCGATCTGAAACTTTCAAAGAAACTTTTTCAAAACCCACTCACAATTGAAAAGCAAACACTTTTGAAAACACAATGAGCAAGTATCTAAGAGCCCATGGATAACCATGGATAGAAAGGGTGCTAACACCTTCCCTTTCTATAAATCTACCTCCCGAACCGAGAAACTATCTCATAAGGAATTTTGCTATGCTTTTGTCCTGTCCATGTTGGAGAAAATAAAAGACGGTGGCGACTCTTGCTTACCACGACATTTCGCGAACCAGCGTTAAACAGTCAGTTCCAGATCCACCGATCACAGAACTGGCGACTCTGCTGGGGATAATACTTAAAGTGAGGTGTACCTTAGGATAGTTCATAACTGTGTTTTCAATTGTTGTGCTTTGTTTGCTTTATTATTATGGGTTGCATCGGAGTTACATAGATCCTTAACCCGGATCTGGGGATACCCTGTTAGGTAGCATAAGCTGTGAGGGACCTGTCCGGCGTAGACCGACATGGGTGAATGATAACACAATTTTATATAGTATATTTGATTTAATTTTCATAAATAATGTTAGTATTTTTATTTAATTATTTCATTTTATTTCCATATTACGCCGGTATTTTTATTGTTTCAGGTATTTTATTTTAATTAGACAAATTGAGCAAAGTGAAGAAATTAAGAGAGTTATTGGACTAAATATGCAAGAAATGAAGAAAAGGGGTGTGCAAAGCAAAAATGATGGATCAAAAGTTTTATTATCTCCAAACTGGGCCCAAACGAAATCAGGCCCACGCAAGCAAGAGAGCCCTAAAGGCACGTGCAAGAGTGAGACGCACGTCTCAACTCCTCTCCTACAATTGATGCGCCCGCCTCGGACCCTCCCCTTAGTGGGAGGCGTCCGTCTCAACTGCCACGTAGGCCCTAGGATGATACATGAGGCGCCCGTCTCAACATGGTCAAGGGGATGAGTAAATCTCGGGACGACCACCTCCACTCAAAGCAGTTAGAACGAGAAATTTGGGGAAAAGTGGTACGAAAATATCTCAAAACGTGGTTACATTTGACCACTATAAAAGGACATCAGGAAATCAAAATCGGGGGCCGTTTTTTAGCATTATTTTCCAGTTTCAGAATTTACCTTCCCGCATTATTATTTTCCATTGTAATTCAGTTTCCAGCAGTTATTTTCCAGCCAGTTCCTTTTCAAATACTTAAATTTTATTTCTGTTGAAGAACCGGGATTTTGTACGAATTGATTCAAGCTTCAAGAATTATTTCCAGCATTTATTTAATTCAGGTTTCTTATTTACATCGCTTTAATTTATTTAATTAATTATTTGCATGAGAGATATTTATTTAGCCATGAATTTATTTACGAATGTTAATTCCTTTAATGTATTCATGTCTGCTTTTATGAGTATGTCTGGCTAAATTATTTAAATATCGGTATGTAACGAGTTAATTTGAATGGATCTGAAACAAACAAGCTTGATTATATTTTATAAAATAAACACTTTTTCTGATTTAGTTATCTAATTTATTTTGTTAAAAAAGGTTTAGAAACCAACAGAGCGAAAGTTTGAGGCTAATAAACTGACTAAGATTAGAAACCAATAGAGCGACAGTTTGAGGTTTAAAATCAGATAGTAGATACTAGGTATTGTTTTTAAAGACTACGACAGCGTTTTAAAACCAATTAAACTTTATTTATTTTCAAAAAGTAATTTTAAAATCAATGGGATAGCGAAAGCATACATCAGAGTTTAAAATTATAATTTACTTCAATAGAGCAAAAGTTTGAGAATAGATTTTTGAATAAATACTTTTTGCTGAAAAAGATATTATTATCATTTTTTTTGAAAATAAGCCAGTGGAAAGCCGGATTCTTTAATGTTAACGAAGTACATACCGATATTCGCATTATTATTATTTCAATTAGAATTAAGTTTTATTACCCAAAAATTCCCCTAATTAATTATTCGATAGCTATAGCTTTACACAGTAGTTTAGGTTACGTTAGTTCAATTTATAGTCCCTTAGGTTCGATATCTTTTAAAACTACGCGATAGGGCTGTATACTTGCAGTCTCCCGATTAATTTAGACGATAAAGTCGCGATCAAGTTTTTGGCGCCGTTGCCGGGGACTATTTAAGTTGATATCGTAATTTTATTACGAAGTATAGACTATAGCAACTATTTCTTTTCCCTCTGTGTATGCCAAATACTCGCTCTCAAGGCGCACCTTTGCATATACCTATATACGATATCGAGCGTTACCTTAGATTAAGAAGACGAATTCAAGAGTATTTAGAACGCAACAACCTTCCTTCGACCAAACTTCCTGACGTTGAAGAACTCAAGAAGATGGCTGATCTACCTGCTCCTGCTCCTCGTCCTCTTAAGGACTACGCTGTTCCTTCTCAAGCAGAGCCTCATAATAGTATTGCTGCTCCTGCTATCGCTAGAAATGATTTCGAGCTAAAACCTTCGCTTCTTTCCGCCGTTCAGCAGAACCAGTTTTCTGGAGCTCCTACTGACGACCCGAATCTTCATCTGTCAGTGTTTGTGCAGTACAGACACTGTGAAAGCGAATGGTGTTAACCCCGAGGCGATACGATTGCGCCTATTTCCTTTTTTCTCTCAGAGACAGAGCTCGCGCATGGCTCTAATCTCTTCCTTCCAACTCAATCACCACATGGGATGAGTTGAAGAAAGTCTTCTTGGCTAGATATTTTCCTCCAAGCAAAACTGCTATGCTCAGAGCCAATATCAATGGTTTCAGACAAAAAGACAATGAATCACTCTTTGAAGCTTGGGAACGTTATAAAGACATGCTTAGACTTTGTCCTCATCATGGTTTAGAAGAATGGCTGATCATTCACACGTTCTACAATGGTCTCTTGTATAATACGAGATTGACTATAGACGCCGCAGCTGGTGGCGCACTGATGAATAAACCATATACTGAAGCAAGACAACTTATCGAAAGCATGGCTCAAAACCATTACCAATAGGGTACGGAGAGAGTTAGCGTAGAGAAATCTCAAACGAAAGGTGCCATGGTTGAAGTGAATAGTCTGGATCAAGTCAACGCTAAAGTGGAAGCTCTCACTCAAAAGCTCGAGAATCTTACCACCGCTCCCGCAGCTACTGTTGCTGCAATTGCTCAAACTTGCGACTTATGTGGTATTCAATCACATCTTGCTCCAGAATGCCCACTTTTAACAGGAGTTCCAGTTGAACAAGCGAATTACGTACAGGGTAATCCTTACAGCAACACATATAACCCTGGCTGGAAGAATCATCCTAACTTTTCATACAAGAGTAACAACGCGTTATACGCACCTGGACAAGCTCCTGCTACACCACCTGGTTGTCCTAAGGCTATTCCAAATCATCCTAATAATGGTCCTAACACGTCTAATGCCCCTAGGAAGTCTAATTTGGAAGTCATGATAGAGCATTTCATCGCTACTCAATCCCAAACCAATAATACTCAATCCCAGACTAATAAGGATGTTCAAAATCAGAATATACACATTAATGAGCAGATTAAGCAATTATCTAACAAGCTTGATGCTTTAGCTACACATAATAAAATGTTAGAAACACAAATCTCTCAGGTAGCTCAACAACAAGCGGCTTCTGCTGCTCCTGTTGGCTCATTTCCTGGACAGCCTCAACCTAATCCCAAAGGACATGCAAATGCTGTTATCTTAAGAAGCGGAACAGAGTATGATGGACCTGTAGATCCTAGAAACAATAGCCCAGCTATGCAACAAAATTCTGTTAAACAATCTGAAACTAAAGATAAGGAAGAAAAGGAAAATCAGAGAGATAATAATGAAGATACCACGCAAAAAGATGAAACTTATGTACCCCCACCACCTTATAAGCCTCATATCCCATACCCTCAAAGGTTAGCTAAAACTAAGAATGTGGGTCAATTCAAGAAATTCGTGGATCTTCTGAAACAACTTAATGTTACAATTCCTTTTACCGAAGCTATAACTCAAATGCCCTCCTACGCTAAATTCCTTAAAGAGATTCTATCCAATAAGAAAAAGCTAGAGGATAATGAAACTGTCATGCTTACTGCTGAATGTAGTGCAATTATTCAAGACACAATGCCTCCTAAACTCAAAGACCCTGGAAGTTTCTCTATTCCATGTGTAATTGGCAAATTTGTCATAGATAAAGCTTTATGTGATCTTGGAGCCAGTATAAGTGTGATGCCGTTATCTATATGCAAGAAACTTGAAATGGGAGAACTCAGACCAACCAAAATGTCCGTTCAATTAGCAGATAGGTCAATTAAATATCCTGCAGGAGTTCTCGAGAATGTTCCTGTATGCATTGGCCAATTCTATATACCAACCGATTTCATTATTATGGACATAAGGGAGGACGAAGTTACCCCAATCATTCTTGGAAGGCCTTTCTTAGCTACAGCCGGTGCAATTATAGATGTAAAAAGAGGAAAACTTACTTTTGGAGTAGGTGAAGAGAAAATCGAATTTATCCTCTCTCAATTCCTGAAAGCACCTGCAATTGAAGATACTTGTTACTTCATGGATATCATCGATGAATGTAGAAAAGAAGCTGAGCTTGAAAATGAAGACAATCTCAATGAAAATCTGAGTAGTAATCTAAGTGAATGCTTAGCTATAGCACCAGATCCTACACAATGTTTAAGGAAACCACCCCTAGAACTCAAAACACTTCCTAAAAATCTAAGGTATGAATTCTTAGATTCCGAACTCGAACGACCAGTGATAGTCAACGCAGAACTTGGCGAAACCGAAACTGAAAAACTTTTACAAATTCTGAGAAAATATCCAACAGCCTTAGGATATAATATCACTGATCTTAAAGGAATAAATCCCTCTATCTGTATGCATCGCATTATGCTAGAAGAAGATTGTAAAACTTCAAGAGAACACCAGAGGAGACTAAACCTGATTATGAGCGAGGTTGTGAAAAAGGAAGTTATGAAGTTGTTAGAAGCAGGAATCATATATCCTATATCTGATAGCAAATGGGTTAGCCCTGTGCATGTTGTACCTAAGAAAGGAGGTGTCACAGTAGTCGAAAATGAGAAAGGAGAAATCATAACTAAAAGAGTCGAATCTGGATGGAGAATGTGCATCGATTATCGAAAACTTAACAAAGCCACCAGAAAAGATCATTTCCCTTTACCATTTATTGATCAAATGTTGGAACGTTTAGCTAGACACTCTCATTTCTGTTTCTTGGACGGTTATTCAGGTTTCTTTCAGATACCTATTCATCCTAATGACCAAGAGAAAACAACTTTCACATGCCCTTTTGGAACCTTTGCTTATAGAAGAATGCCATTTGGTTTATGCAATGCTCCTGCAACTTTTCAAAGATGTATGATGGCAATATTTGCTGATTTTATGGACAATATTATGGAAGTCTTCATGGACGATTTTTCCGTTTGTGGACAAAGCTTTGAAGAATGTTTAGAAAATTTAGAAAGGGTATTAGAACGTTGTGTGAAGGTTAATCTAGTGCTTAATTGGGAGAAATGCCATTTTATGGTACAAGAAGGAATTGTTTTAGGACACATTATATCCAAAAGAGGAATTGAAGTCGATTCTGCTAAAATCGAAGTTATTGAGAACCTTCAACCTCCAAAAACTGTTAGAGAAATCCGAAGCTTTTTGGGACACGCCGGTTTTTTATCGACGATTCATTAAAGATTTCTCTAAGATAACAAAACCCCTAACTGAGCTATTAATGAAATATGCTGAATTTATCTTCGACGAAAAATGTTTAGAAGCATTTCAAACACTTAAGAAAGCATTAATTTCTGCGCCTATCATGCAAACTCCAGATTGGAATGAACCTTTTGAAATAATGTGTGACGCAAGTGACTATGCCGTAGGAGCTGTTTTAGGACAGCGAAAGGATAAAAGACTCCACGTCATATATTATGCAAGCAGAACCCTGGACGAAGCGCAGATGAATTATGCTACAACCGAGAAAGAATTCTTAGCAGTGATCTTCGCATTAGACAAGTTTCGTTCCTACTTAGTAGGATCCAAAATAATCATATACACTGATCATGCTGCTATTAGATATCTCCTAACCAAAAAGGACGCTAAACCTAGACTCCTGAGATGGATATTGCTACTGCAAGAGTTCGATTTAGAAATCAAAGATAAGAAAGGAACCGAAAACGTGGTAGCAGATCATCTCTCTAGACTAGAAAATCTTAAACATGAACAAGTGCCGATCAATGATGAATTCCAGTATGATAAACTGATTGCCCACTTGGAAGACACAGAACCAGATAAACTCATGGAAACCACCTTAGCCGTCTCCTCGGTGCCTTGGTATGTCGATTTCGTAAATTACCTCGCTGCAGGCGTTTTACCACCTGAACTTACCTACCAACAGAAGAAGAAATTCTTCCATGATCTTAAACAGTATTATTGGGATGAACCTTTACTTTTCAAGAGAGGTCCCGATGGAATTTTCTGCCGATGTGTGCCAGAAGAAGAGATTGAAAACATTATAAAACACTGTCATTCTGCACCTTACGGAGGACATGCGAGTACATCCAAAACTTGTGCAAAGATCTTACAATCCGGTCTCTATTGGCCTAATTTATGGAAAGACGTACATGCCACCATCTTAAAATGCGACAGGTGTCAACGCACCGGTAATATATCTAGACGTGACGAAATGCCACAAAAAGGCATTTTAGAAGTCGAAATCTTTGATGTGTGGGGGATAGACTTTATGGGACCCTTTCCATCTTCATCCGGTAACAAGTATATACTCGTGGCTGTGGATTATGTCTCAAAATGGATCGAAGCTATAGCTTCTCCAACAAATGACACCTGAGTGGTACTTAAGCTATTCAAGAACATAATCTTTCCTAGGTTCGGTGTACCCAGACTCGTTATAAGTGATGGTGGATCTCATTTCATTTCCACAATCTTTGAAAAATTATTAGGAAAATATGGAGTTCGACATCGCATAGCTACACCTTACCATCCTCAAACTAGCGGACAAGTTGAAGTTTCAAATCGCGAGATAAAACAAATCCTTGAAAAAACGGTCGCTACGTCCAGAAAGGACTGGTCCTTTAAACTTCACGAAGCTTTATGGGCTTATAGAACTGCCTATAAAACTCCCATCGGTACTACTCCTTTCAAGCTTATTTATGGTAAGTCATGCCATCTCCCAGTTGAGTTAGAACACAAGGCCTATTGGGCCATTAAGAATCTGAACTTAAGTTACACTGCCGCTGGAGAGAAGCGTATCCTGGATATTAATGAATTGGAAGAACTTAGACAGGATGCGTACGAAAATGCTAGGATTTACAAAGAGCGCACAAAGAAATGGCACGATAAGCATATATCTAGGAAGAATTTTAACATAGGTGACTTGGTATTACTATTTAACTCACGATTAAAATTATTTCCTGGAAAATTACGATCTAGGTGGTCCGGACCTTTTGAAATTACTCGAGTTTATCCAAGTGGTGCAATAGAGATTAAGGGACCTTCGATTGAACCGTTTATAGTAAACGGGTAGCGTTTAAAACATTACCATCTAACTGAACTCGAGGGAAATTCTCAAACGATAAATCTAGACGAGCCACACGCTCGATTAGAAGCCTAGTCTTTAGTTTTATTTGTCGAGCTTACGACATAAAACAAAGCGCTTTGTGGGAGACAACCCACCGTTTTTTATATTTCCTTCTTCTTATTTTTCATTTCTTCTTTAGTCTATTTTTAACAAAAACAAAAACAAAAACATATCTATTTCTTTTCTTTACCTATTCATTATATTTCTCCTCTTTGTCTTATTTCTTTCTATTCTATGTTTTTTTTCTTCTTATCGGCATTTGGCCAATGCTGATCTTCTTTATTTTCTTCTCTTCAGGATACTTCTTGCTACTTATTTCTCTTCCCACTATGTCTCGAGTTGACGATATGCCAGTTAGTTTCAGAGGAAGAAATCAGTGCACCAAATATGGAGTTTTATCCGAGCGTGAGATGTTACCTACTATCTACCTTCATCACCGTGCTATGACTGCTCTTAGTATTCGTGATAGTGTGCTTTTTCTGCTGAATCAGATTGGGTGGGATAGTTCACGCCTGATGACTTGCTATGCCACTTATCGGAACCTCACTTTGGAGTTCCTCAGCTCTTTGACATACTTTCCTACTCACGGGTTAGCTTTACGCCGTGGACTTATTATCTTCAGACTTTTTGGCATCACTTTCAAGTTTAACCATAAGGAATTGGGTGAGCTTCTTAGTTTTCCTAATGGCATAGGAGTTTATCATGAAACTCAGGAGGAGTATCTTGGATTTAGAGAGCTTGATTATTTTTGGGGATCTATTTCTGGAATCCTTAACCCTGAGCCCGAGGACTTTGTATCAGAGAATATCCATAATCCGGCCTTCAGGTATTTCCATAAGATTCTGGCCCACACCATTTTTGGAAAACCCCAGAATGTCACCACTGTTTCTAAGGATGAGCTTTTTATCATGTTTTGTGCTTCGCAAAACCGTCCGGTTAATGCGATCACTTATCTGATCCGTACCTTTGTGGATCTCATTGATACTGATCATGCACCCATTCGGATGGGAGGTCTCGTCACTATGATTGCAAATGTTGTTGGACTTCGACAACCCTTTAAGCATCTGAATGCTTTTACTGGTGTTACTTGAATGACCATCGAGTTCTGTTTCAACACTGGTATAATTGGTGATCTTGGCCCGACTCAGTTTACCTTGTTGATTAATGGTCAAGTTATGCAGCTGTTTACCTTGCCTAACCCTGCTACGAGTGTGCATAACAAAGCCAACTGGCTTTTTGGTCTTGATCAGCAGCCTTCTCCGCCCAGCACTCCTGAGACTCCGCAAGATTATGAGGTTTTGGAAGATTCTGAGGAAGATCCCACTGCTCCTCCAGGTTATTATGATATGGGCCCTCCTCAGCACGATTCTACCGCTCACTCTGTTGCTCCTGACACCGTTATGCATGAGGCTCCTACCATTGATTATGCGACTGCCATCCACGCTCTCCAGGTGGAACATCAGGCTTTGAGGGACGATTTGACTAGTTTGCGAGCCGATTTCTTTGGTTTTATGGATACAGTTTCTGTGCAATTTCAAGAAGTTTTCGCTTACTTTCATTCTTCCTCCGCTCCTAAGGCAGGACCATCTAGTGGCTAGAGCTTTTAAGTAGTTCATTTTATTTAGTTTAGATTTTATTAGAAATTGCAATATTTTGGTTATGTTCTTTTTATTATTATGTTTTACTTTCCAAATACTTGATTCTTAAATTGTAAGCAACTTTGATCCTCATTCTAAAAGCAATTCATGTTATTTTCTTATAATTATAATGTTGCAGCTTAATATATTATATCATATAAAAATATTATCTTATAAGAATATTAGTATTATTGCATTCTTATTTGTTGCTACAATTTTTAAATATATTCCTTTTTCTGGCTCCCGCGTCTTGTTATTCACACGCTGGCTTGTTCCCAATAAAGTGAGACGCACGCCTCAGCCCAACACGCTGACTGGAGACGCACGTCTCCAACTGTTCCCACGCCATGAAGCTTTGAGACGCACGCCTCACGCGTGGTCTCCTGTGTCAGACGGTCGCCTCAGCATGTGTTTCGTGCAGAGTAAAAGTTGGTCTTCCCTTGCATTTACTTGTCTTGTCCATTTCGTTTTCCAATTCAGCCCCAATTAATTCAAATTCAACACTCTTTATTTTCATTCAAATTATATTCTTTCCACTTCCCACCATTAATCCCCATTCATATTTTCCCACCCATTTTCCAACACCCACTTATTATAATTTATCACTCTTAACTCTCACTCCACTATAAATACCCTTCATCCTTCTTTCTCATTTCACAACATTTCTAACCATCTCTACCATTTCCTCTCCTACACCCATATTTTCTACCTTTTCCCTTCTTCAACCCATATCCATCTATGGCTCCACGAAACAACCAAAGACAAGTTAAGCCCGACCGACCACCACCCGACCTATCCAATATCATTTTCCGCGATAACGACGACGGCCAACAACAACAAAAGTATAAAAAATTCTATACCCGTTCCGTCGTTCCTACAAAATACGTAAGTTCGGAGTGTTTGGAAACCTTAGGAATGACCGATAGCATCGTATTCATGCTCAATAACACCGGTTTAACCAGTCTCTGCACAAACTCATGTCCAACCTATGAACCACTCGTGCTTGAATTTCTTAGTTCCTTCTCTTACACAACACCTGTCGACGATCCCTACACAACCGGAACCGCCAACTTCCGCATGTTTAACCAAGAGTACTCTCTTGATCAAGAAAGAGTCGCTGAACTCTTATCTTTCACTCGCGGCGAGCATGTTCATTACAAGCCTTTCGACGATGACCACGATCTTTCTTGGGATCAAGTCGGCTTCTCCTTATGGAATGATCTAACCGGTCAAACCACGGAAAGTTGGCACGACCTCTATGCTTCTCAAATACATAACCCTGCATTAAGGTACTTTCACCGCGTTCTTGCTAACACCATCTTTGGTCGGACCAATAATCACAAGGTCAACCAAAATGAGCTGTTCATCATTTTCTGTGCCCTTAATGGTCAGGCTGTCAACGTCGCTCCTTTCATGCTCAGTCACATCCACACATGCGTGAACGCAACAGGTACTAATCCCTTTGTTTTTGGAGGCATCATCACATCTTTAGCATATGCTTTAGGCCTTTCCGCTGAGCTATTTTCTTTGTTACAATATATGATGCCAGCCACTCTTCTTGATGTCATCTATTGCCGAGATTCCCATGTAATCTCTCCAAGACATGATGGCCGGTTTACATTAGTGATAAATCATCGTCAAATTCTTGATTTTGTGTTACCTTGTCCGAATCGTATCGACGTCCGAGTCCGCGCCAATTGGCGTTATGCTCTTGATGCACCTGCCGCCCAACAACCAAATAATCCCGCTGCAAATTTCGCAGCTATGCAGGCTCATATGCTTCGTCAAGATCAGTTGTTCCATGCCATGCAACAAAACCAAGCTGAGACTTTACGTCTCGTACAAGAAGTACAACGTGACCAACAAGAGATGCGACGCGAACAACAAGAATATGCCTTTCGCCATGATCGTAACCTCGAATCTTTGCAAGCTCGCATAGCAGACGCACTTCATCTTAATGATTCTGATTCTGACGTACGACGAAGACCTCGTACTAGAGGACGAAGAACAAGAGATCATGATTCTCAACGCAACGAGTGATCGCCTTTCTCTTTTCATCTGATTCTCCTTTGTTTTTATCGCATTGAGGACATTGCTCCTTTTTAGTATAGGGGATTCAGATCATTTCCTTGTTCACTTCTATTTCCTTTGCTCTCTTTGTAGTATTTTTCCTTTTATTTCTTTTCTTGTATTGCAAAATTTCAATTCAATAAAATACTTATTTATGCAAATTTTAATCTCTTATGCAAAAATTTGTGCTTACTCGAATTCCCCCTATTTCTTGAGCCATAACGAATAAAATAAAACAATTTTAACACGCATTTATAAACATTATTCAACTAGTATTAAGGTTGCCTATTATAAATAAGAATTCGAGCAACTTAGCAAAATTGCTATCGTCTTAACACTTCAAAACCCCCGATGTGTTGGATCGATTTAAGTACTTATTATACCAAAACCTTTAAAACTTAGTTTTAGATTAGCCCCGAGTAGTTTATTAAGCAGTCGGCACCGCCATAAACACAAACTACGTGGAGAGCTGATGAATATAAGTGATTGATCAAATATTCTTAAGAAATCGCTTTTATCTGAAGATGCACTTATTAAGTTAGATGGTCCTTACCAGATCACTTAATCCAACAGTTGCAGAAACTATAAATTTAAATGCAAAATAATCCATTATAAATTGGTTCAGTGGTCCCTGGTGCTGAACTTGGTAGGGCGAATTACGGTTCGATCCCCCGCAATTTTTAATTGGAAAAAGGGAGTACCATATGATTAAATTACCAGAACTCCTAGCTGGCTTTCTAAGATCAAATTCACTAACCAGTTACTCCACTATGTGCGTGTAAGGTAAAGGGCTTAATGTGATTGCACTAGAATGAAAACGGGTGAAATAAAACGTAGTATTAGGTTAAGCTATAATGACATGACTTAAATTGGTCTGCTTAAATGGGGTTGTCCAGTGTTCCTACGGTAACTTTGGTGTTTAAGTTCGACTTAAATTCTCTAACGAAAAATTCAACTTGCAACCTGGTACGAAGTGATGTATGTTCTTATATCTGTGTTTAACTGTGCGTCAGTGATTTTCATTTTTACTTTTGCTTGAGGACAAGCAACGGTTCAAGTATAGGGGAGTTTGATAACACAATTTTATATAGTATATTTGATTTAATTTTCATAAATAATGTTAGTATTTTTATTTAATTATTTCATTTTATTTCCATATTACGCCGGTATTTTTATTGTTTCAGGTATTTTATTTTAATTAGACAAATTGAGCAAAGTGAAGAAATTAAGAGAGTTATTGGACTAAATATGCAAGAAATGAAGAAAAGGGGTGTGCAAAGCAAAAATGATGGATCAAAAGTTTTATTATCTCCAAACTGGGCCCAAACGAAATCAGGCCCACGCAAGCAAGAGAGCCCTAAAGGCACGTGCAAGAGTGAGACGCACGTTGTTGCACCCCAAAATTTGCCCTCCCATATTCTCCAAGAAATTGCCAAGCCAAGTCACAAAATTCCCCAAGGGTTGCACTGTGCAAAGGTCTCCTATACAGTCAAAACTAGGGTTTGGGTTCTGATCAAGAAAATGAAGTTTTCAAAGGCCCAATCAAGTCTCATATGCCTAAAAATATGGTCAAGCATCCTCATATCAAGTTTCAAGGCATTCAGCTCAAAATTGCACAGTCAAAACCCTAGATTGCACTACAGTCAACTGTAGGGGCAAAATGGTCATTTGACAGTCAAAAGTTCAAATTTTTGGTCAACATATCATTTTTAAGCCACAAACATCATTTGATCAATGCTTGATCATGATTCTCAAAATTTGGCTCAGAAATCATCAAAGATGCAAAAGTTACTATATTTGGACAGTTGAAAAAGTCAACTGAAATTGACCAGGGCATAACTTTCACATGGATTATCATAAAAATTACATCCAAAGCTCATTTTGAAGAGAAAGACATTTCCTACAACTCATCTTCATACTTCAAGTCCAAGAAATGCTCTCACAAAAAGTTATCAATTTCAACATTATAGGTCATTTTCAAAAGTCAACAAAAAGGGACTTTAAGTCAAAGACCATAACTTGAGATTGGTAAATCAAAATGACATGGGACCAAAGGCATTGGTTAAAGGACTCAAAGACCTTTCCAAAATGTCCAAGAACATGAGAAAAGCTTAAACATTGAGCAAGTTATGCCTTGTGGAAGTTGGGAAATTTTTGGATATTTTGAAAAGTCAACTTTGATTCAAATGGTCTAAAAATGCTAATGGGCCCATTTTTCTTCCATGATTCATCATTCCAAGCATGTACACGACCATTTGGCCCAAAGGGAAGTATTTTCTCATTTTTTATTTATTTATTTGGATTTTTATTTATATTAATTCAATTAAATCAATTAAATATATGAAAAATGTTTAAATTAACCAAACCAATCTTTTTATACATGTTTTAAGGTCAATATTTCGTGCACATGCTAACTAGGAAAGATTTGGGGTGATTGGATGCAAATTGATACAAGAACACATGAAAAAGATCCAAAAAGATCCTTAGAAAATCAATTATCAAAAATCATTATGGCAAGAGATTTGATTGAATTTTGTTAACCTAATAGCTTCAGTACAAATGCTAGATGAGAACCCTAATCACAATGGACTGAAAGCTGCGCTAAAGAACACTTTGCAAACTTGAAATTTTTTCCATAAAACTCAATTCTGAAATCAACTTTGGAGGTCGATTCAAAGCATAATATTGGTTTCAATAGCTTCCTTGAAGGTCCCTGATCAGATTCCAATCACAAACTTCCACTCAAACGCCAAGAATTGGTATTTTGAACTTAAACTGTACAGCAAAAATTCCATAATCGTACATCCCATTCTATGCATTGTTTGTGAAATTTAATGGTTGATTTGTGTTCACTATGAAGTTTTGAAGCTAATCCATACCTTTAATTGCGTTTTTCTGTGTTGTATGAGATTATGCCATAACTGTTTTTCTAGGGTTTACAAAGCTCAAATTTAGGGCTTTTGCAAAGAGGAAAAATTAAGCCTCAAAACCATGACCATTAGACTCAGCGCTTGAAGACGAAGAGGATGGAACCCTCGCGCTCAATTTATGAGCGTTGAGGGGCTAATCGCTATTTTCTTAAAACGTCCCTAAAACCACGCTATGAAAACCGTTGCCTTCGTGTTTTGTTTTACAGGGATGGTGAGGAAGAAGAAGCCATGTCACACGATGGTTGGTGCGTTTGAAAATTCGCGCGCTGACTCCCACTAACCTTGTTTTTTCTTTTATATTATTTGATTGTTATTATATATTAACAACGCGCAATTGGCTCAGTTGGCACGCATCAAGGCTTGCAATACACCTGACCTGGGTTCGAGTCCCAGGTCTCATGCTCGAATTCCTTAGGGTAGGTAGGTTCTCGTAGATACTTGCTCTCTTCAAAAACAAACAAAAATCTTTTCACACCGACACTTTTCAAAAGCTTTCCAAGCAATTTTTCAAACACTCTGACACAAGAGTCGATCTAAAACTTTCAAAGAAACTTTTTTAAACCCACATTGAAAAGCAAACAAACTAATTTTGAAAACACAATGAGCAAGTATCTAAGAGCCCATGGATAACCATGGATAGAAAGGGTGCTAACACCTTCCCTTTCTATAATCTACCTCCCGAACCGAGAGCAATCTCTTTAAGGAATTTTTCTGTGCTTTTGTCCTTTCCATTTGGAGAAAATAAAAGACGGTGGCGACTCTTGCTTCCGCGACATTTCGCGAACCAGCGTTAAACAGTCAGTTCCAGATCCACCGATCACAGAACTGGCGACTCTGCTGGGGATACCTTTATAAAGTGAGGTGTACCTTAGGGCTAGGTCATAACTATGTTTTCAATTGTCTTCTTTGCTTGCTTTACTATTGTGGGACTGTCTTGGGAGTTCTATAGATCCTAACCCGGATCTGGGGAAAACCTTCTTAGAAAGTAGCAACAAGGCTGTGAGGGAACTGTGCGGGGTATACCGACATGGTTGAAACAGTCTGCTACGTTGATGTGGCACTTTGGTGTGTACCGGTAACCCTTGAGTTCAGTCGAGGAGAGTACGGGGCCTCCGCGTGGTGTCGTGAAGTATCAACTGACCTTAGGAACCTTAATTGAACCATCTTGGCCTCTTTAGGGTAGTGAGATAACTGACTTTGGTGCAGTTCGAGGTTGGTTGATACTCGATACTACACTCAATTGAGGGTTGTTTTCTTGGAATATTTCGGTCGCCAGTTCAATGGCTAAATCGAGACGATGAACAATGAAAGCAATCCAATGATATTGGGACCCTTAGAACCCGGTTACTTCTGATAGGACAGGTTGAGCCCACCAACTTCAAGAGGGTAATACCTAGACCCAATGCTGGCCTAAACTCTAAGGGCTGTGGTGTGACTTGTGTGCTTTCATACTTGACTACTTGCATGCTTTATCTGACACATGAACTATTTGCAGGTTTTATTTTAGTCCTTAATTGGGACCCATGACAGGGCTTACTAAGCTTCTTGCAGTTTTTTGTCATAGTCCTTAATTAGGACTCATAACAAAGTTTACCAAGTTTCTCGCAGGTTTTGTTTATAGTCCTCAATTGGGACTCATAACAGGGTATTAAATTTCTTGCAGGGTTGTTTATAGTCCTTAATTGGGACTCATAACAGGGTTACTCACATTACCCCATGCATAGCATGACATCATACCATTGCATACATCCTAACCCATTTCAAGGATCTCAAGGGCTTGTGATGCAGGTCATGATAAATCAAACATCTAGCAAGGGGAAAAGAGGATTTATTTTCCTCTAGCTAAGGTTGTCAGGGGCTATGACCCACTGGATATGGTGAGCCTTTGACCCTTGAAGAAGGGCTCTCTACAACAGGAAGTTCCTTCAATCAAGTTGCCAGTTTCCAACTCTAACAAGTTTCTCTGTTTACCCTGCGAGGTCCTTGAAATCATTGCATGCATGCCATACATCTCATTGCATTGCAGGTGTCCCCTTTGACAGGTTGCTTACCCTTCTTCGCTGTTTATTTCAGCCGATCGTCATGAATCCTGAATCATCAGCTGAGCAGTCCATCAAGGCCCTCCAGGCTCAGAACGCCCAGTTCCAAGGGTTGATCATGAACTTGACCCAGGGGCAACAAGATCTGAAGGCTCTGCTCTTGAAGAAAGAAAAGAAGAAGAGGAGGACTGTTTTGTTCAGCCCTAGACGCAGATCTGGGAATGCACCGCAGATTGAAACTGAGAGGACAACTCCATCTGTGAGGGAAGGTAGTCATCAGGGGGAAAGGGTTCCCAGTCCAGTGGTCTCCGACCACGAGACATATTTCAACGACGAACAATACCCTCCTGCCGAAGACAAGTACAAACAACTGGAGGATAGGCTGAATGCTATGGAGATCCAACAGGTACCTGGGCTGGATTTTGGAGATCTGGGTTTGTCAACTGGTGTGATTATTCCTCGGAAGTTCAAAGCACCATCCTTTACCAAGTATGACGGGGCGTCTTGTCCCAAGTTACATCTCAGGTCCTATGTTCGGAAGATTCAACCATATACGGTGGACAAGAATTTGTGGATCCACTTCTTTCAGGAGAGTCTTTCAGGGACTCATCTCGAATGGTTCTATCAGCTAGATGGGACCAAGGTTCGTAACTGGGAGGAGTTGGCTACTGCTTTCTACAAGCAGTATCAATATAATGCCGACCTTGCTCCTACGCGTACCCAACTCCAGGGAATGTCGTTAGGATCAAGTGAAGGTTTTAAAGAATATGCGCAGAAATGGAGGGATCTCGCTGGAAGGGTACAACCCCCTCTGACTGATCGGGAACTTGTCGATATGTTCTTGGGGACCCTGTCTGGTCCGTTCTACAACCACCTAATTGGGAATTCGTCTGCTGGATTCACAGATCTTATCTTGACTGGAGAGCAAATAGAAGCTGGTATCCGGTCTGGGAAAATTCAAGAGGCTGCACCTTCTGATAAAAAACCTCATCATGGAAAGAAAGAATCCAATGCTGTGCACGGTAAAAAGAGCCGTCATGAGGTAGGGGCAATCCAGATCTCCAATCCTGGACCTGCTCAACAAGGACAGGGGCAGCAGCGCAAGGAGAAACGACAGTATACCAAACTCAACATGTCGCTGGATCAAGCACTACAACAAATGTTGAAGGCATGGATGATCACCTTAAGGGCTCCCCTTCGGAATCCAAACACTTCGGCTCCTAACTATCATCCCAACGATAGGTGCGCATATCATTCTGATAGCCCGGGGCATACTACGGACAATTGCTGGCCTCTCAAGAACAAAATTCAAGACATGATCGACGCCGGGGAGATTCAGTTTGAAGTGCCTGAGACTCCGAACATAATCACTGCTCCGTTACCCAATCATTGAAGACCTTTTGTTTATTTGAATTTCTGAGTTGTGTTTTTCTTTGCTTATATAAACAATTAATGTCATAGCAAACTCTTTTATTCTATTAATGCATCGCATATGCCTGTTTTGGGAATTAATACAATTGTTTTCATTATATTCGAAATTCTTTTCATATTTTTTCTGATGATCAACTCTTGGTTAATAATTCTGAGCCTCTTGAGGGAGGATGACGAAAACGATACCACGATACACAGTATGCTTTTGAACAGACCTTGCTGATGAGGTACAGGCATTGTTTCAGTTCCTAAACACTGGAGTTATAAGGATGATAATCCCTCGTCTACCCCTCTGAGCCAAAGAAGTAGAAGTTTTTCTTTTCGAAATTTAAAACCCTTAATCATAACCTGGGGCAGGGTAGTCTCTCAGTTGATCCAAGTGCATAATGAATGACACCAAAGAGGTCCTTACAAAACAAAGAAAGACAATGATGATTCCGAACAATCACAAGGATAGGCAGTCATTATAAAAAAGAAAGGAGCCCAAAAAGTCAAAACCTATAAAGGGGACTTACAAAACTGGGGCATCCCGCTGACTGTAATTCCAAAAAAGGAAACAGCTCAGGCAAAAAACAGGGATAACAAAATCAAAAAGAAAGAGGTCTTATAAACCCTCAACAAAAAGGAAATGACTGCCTATTCAAAATAAATCATCAACATCCGAATCATCACCGGAAAATCAGAGCAAAGACTCAAACAAGGTCTAACGTATGATCAACTGAGTTTAGGTTTGGAGAACATCACGAAGAGCGGGTGGGTACAAATAATTTGAGCCTTTATCCTTTGTTTCTTAAACCGTGAACCAGGCCACGTTATAACCCTCAAAAGTCCTAGCTGAAGCATGGGTTAATTCGAAAGCATACTGTTACGAAAGGTATCCTGACTCCTGAAGGCCTACGGTAAATACGGAGTTGACATCACGTTTTACAAACATTCACTTGTTTTATGAAAAAGAATGCATTTTCAAAATCTCTAAGACAGACATAAGCTTTGCATTTTAACATGACTTTGTTTGCATATGACTATTTGTTTGAACAGCAGGGAAATCCGCACGACGAATGCCTAATGAACAGAAGTACCTCCAATCAAGGGGCAGACATGACCATGGTCCACCATCTGGGGCAATCCAATCAAGATTCGGAGAATCTCTCAAAAGGCCACATAGTCTGGGGCAAATCTCCGCCTGAGTCACTTGGGGCATTTCAACAACGAATCTGGCCTGATCAAACACCTTCTGGTGGCATGGCAAAACACTTCTTCTAACAGGGGCAACTCCCTACATTCTGAGAACGTGGACATAGTCGAAAAAATACTACGCAAAATCAAGGACCCGCTAGGTTGACGTACCTAGGCAAAAATAAGGGCTTCCCGGCGAACCAAAAGGGTTCGGGCAAAATGAGAGATGAAATGAAAAAATCTGTACACCCGGCAAGTCGAAAACCTGAAAAGGCGGCTTGGGCAAAAATAGGTATCCCGGTGGACTGAAAACCCGAAAGGGCGGTCTAGGCAAAAGTTAGGGATCAAAAGCGTACGACTATGTCCCGTCTTCTTGTCACCTGCCTACTAGAAGAAGGTTTGTCCATCAACAACTATCAAGCACCTCCACAGGTATCTTCCGCTCCCACATCAGAAACAGGGGCAATAATGGGTGGTCTAAGCAATCTGATTGCTCTGTCCTCTAAGGTGTCAAGATAGGGTCCGTTGAAGAACATAACCAATACAGTTCAATACTTCCCCAGGAGAGTCTAATCTAGTTCCCCAGGAAAGTTGGAATCATCTCCCCAAGCAATAAGCTTATCCCCAGCAGTAAGCTTATCCCCAGTAGATTCTGGAGGCTTATCCTCGCAGAGCACGAACGCGTCTCTCGGCTTTATTCAAAGAAGTTATTTCCCTACTGGGATATAACTGGGTTATCCTCAGCCAAAAGCCACGGAAAGAGCGTCGTCGACGAAGTCTTCTTACCCCAGCGAAGTCCATCAATACTTCCAACAACAAGGATATCCTCAGCAAACTATCAACAATTCAACAAAGTATCTCTCTTCCCACAGAGTATTGCTTCTCAGCATGGTCGCTAGAGTATCTTTTCTCCCCGCAGAATCCGTCATTTGCCAAGTTTATTCCCCAACGGAGTTATCTTCTCCTACCGGTATACTTGCAACTATCATTCCCCAACGGAGGCAAAATCTATTCTTCAACATCAGCCCAGGAGTGACCTCCCGGCACCCGTCAAGGATTTATTTTCCTAAGACGGAAACATATGTTCATAAACATCACATCTTCATACATTATAGCATGCATACGCATCATACTACACGAATCTCATTAATTTTGAGGACATACAGTTCATGCATCATGATCTTGCATTCAACTAATGCTTTACCTTTTCAGGAAAAGATCAATACCAAAATGATTACTATCAACTATCGCAATTCCTTCTAGATATAGTTTCGGATGTAAACCAGATATGGCGACGTTCTGATACTTCTTCCAGATTTCCTTCTAGATATAGTTTCAGATATGACCCAGAGATGGTGACGTTCTGATACTGCTTCCAGATTTCCTTCTAGATATAGTTTCAGATATGATCCAGAGATGGTGACGTTCTGATACTGCTTCCAGATTTCCTTCTAGATATAGTTTCAGATATGATCCAGAGATGGTGACGTTCTGATACTGCTTCCAGATATCCTTCTAGATATAGTTTCGGATATGACCCAGAGATGGTGATGTTCTGATACTGCTTCCAGATATCCTTCTAGATATAGTTTCAGATGTAAACCAGATATGGCGATGTTCTGATGCTGCTTCCAGATTTCCTTCTAGATATAGTTTCAGATATGACCCAGATATGGTGACGTTCTGATACTGCTTCCAGATTTCCTTCTAGATATAGTTTCAGATATGACCCAGATATGGTGACGTTCTGATGCTGCTTCCAGATCTCCTTCCAGATATAGTCCAGATGTAAACCAGATATGGCAACGTTCTGACACTTATTCCAGTTGAAGATATTTCAAGACCTCCTCTAGTCCAGCTAAATAGACTCCCAACAGATTTTTCTGATAAAGACTCAGTAGAAGTTTTTCAGATGTTTCCCTCTCCGACGGTGAGTGTGAGGTGATAATCTCCTATGGTCCCCTCTCCGACAAGTGCGTGAGGTGGTAATTCCTTTTTCAAGATGTTTCCCTCTCCGACGGTGAGTGTGAGGTGATAGTCTCTTATGGTCCCCTCTCCAACGGCGAGTGAGGTGGTAATTCCTTTTTCAAGATGTTTCCCTCTCCGACGGTGAGTGTGAGGTGATAGTCTCCTATGGTTCCCTCTCCGACGGTGAGTGAGGTGACAATTCCTTTTCCTATGATTCCCTCTCCGACGGCGAGTGAGGTGATCCCCTTTCAAATTATAATTGCATATGGTTCTCTTCCCGATACTGCGAAGATGGTATTTCTCACCGAGATTTTCTCAACGAGCGTTGTTGAGGTTAAAGTCGCCCAAGGTTCTCTTATCATTCATGCTAAGGCAGTAACCATACCTGGTTCATTCATCATCTTTTGAAGCTCCAGACTCAGCCCCTGTAACCAGTCAGGACATATCTATACCAAGCATCTAAAATCAGCTCCTGCAACGTGTCAGGTACTCATTTTTTCTTTTGCATGTATGCAGGTTCTCGCCAAGGAATCTCTTACGCAATCAACATCCAGATGGCATCTATAAGCCCATCATCCTATCCAGCAACCTCCCAATGGCATCTATAAGCCCATTCCACTATCACTGTTACTATGTGAGCGCAAATTTCTGGGTACTCTAGTGTCCAATCATCTTCTACCCTCGGATTACGAAAGGCACGTCCGCCAATCTGCATCCTCAGGTCTAAGAAGATTGAACAGGGGAAACTGTTGCACCCCAAAATTTGCCCTCCCATATTCTCCAAGAAATTGCCAAGCCAAGTCACAAAATTCCCCAAGGGTTGCACAGTGCAAAGGTCTCCTATACAGTCAAAACTAGGGTTTGGGTTCTGATCAAGAAAATGAAGTTTTCAAAGGCCCAATCAAGTCTCATATGCCTACAAATATGGTCAAGCATCCTCATATCAAGTTTCAAGGCATTCAGCTCAAAATTGCACAGTCAAAACCCTAGATTGCACTACAGTCAACTGTAGGGGCAAAATGGTCATTTGACAGTCAAAAGTTCAAATTTTTGGTCAACATATCATTTTGAATCCACAAACATCATTTGATCAATGCTTGATCATGATTCTCAAAATTTGGCTCAGAAATCATCAAAGATGCAAAAGTTACTATATTTGGACAGTTGAAAAAGTCAACTGAAATTGACCAGGGCATAACTTTCACATGGATTATCAGAAAAATTCCATCCAAAGCTCATTTTGAAGAGAAAGACATTTCCTACAACTCATCTTCATACTTAAAGTCCAAGAAATGCTCTCACAAAAAGTTATCAATTTCAACATTATAGGTCATTTTCAAAAGTCAACAAAAAGGGACTTTAAGTCAAAGACCATAACTTGAGATTGGTAAATCAAAATGACATGGGACCAAAGGCATTGGTTAAAGGACTCAAAGACCTTTCCAAAATGTCCAAGAACATGAGAAAAGCTTAAAAATTGAGCAAGTTATGCCTTGTGGAAGTTGGGAAATTTTTGGATATTTTGAAAAGTCAACTTTGATTCAAATGGTCTAAAAATGCTAATGGGCCCATTTTTCTTCCATGATTCATCATTCCAAGCATGTACACGACCATTTGGCCCAAAGGGAAGTATTTTCTCATTTTTTATTTATTTATTTGGATTTTTATTTATATTAATTCAATTAAATCAATTAAATATATGAAAAATGTTTAAATTAACCAAACCAATCTTTTTATACATGTTTTAAGGTCAATATTTCGTGCACATGCTAACTAGGAAAGATTTGGGGTGATTGGATGCAAATTGATACAAGAACACATGAAAAAGATCCAAAAAGATCCTTAGAAAATCAATTATCAAAAATCATTATGGCAAGAGATTTGATTGAATTTTGTTAACCTAATAGCTTCAGTACAAATGCTAGATGAGAACCCTAATCACAATGGACTGAAAGCTGCGCTAAAGAACACTTTGCAAACTTGAAATTTTTTCCATAAAACTCAATTCTGAAATCAACTTTGGAGGTCGATTCAAAGCATAATATTGGTTTCAATAGCTTCCTTGAAGGTCCCTGATCAGATTCCAATCACAAACTTCCACTCAAACGCCAAGAATTAGTATTTTGAACTTAAACTGTACAGCAAAAATTCCATAATCGTACATCCCATTCTATGCATTGTTTGTGAAATTTAATGGTTGATTTGTGTTCACTATGAAGTTTTGAAGCTAATCCATACCTTTAATTGCGTTTTTCTGTGTTGTATGAGATTATGCCATAACTGTTTTTCTAGGGTTTACAAAGCTCAAATTTAGGGCTTTTGCAAAGAGGAAAAATTAAGCCTCAAAACCATGACCATTAGACTCAGCGCTTGAAGACGAAGAGGATGGAACCCTCGCGCTCAATTTATGAGCGTTGAGGGGCTAATCGCTATTTTCTTAAAACGTCCCTAAAACCACGCTATGAAAACCGTTGCCTTCGTGTTTTGTTTTACAGGGATGGTGAGGAAGAAGAAGCCGTGTCACACGATGGTTGGTGCGTTTGAAAATTCGCGCGCTGACTCCCACTAACCTTGTTTTTTCTTTTATATTATTTGATTGTTATTATATATTAACAACGCGCAATTGGCTCAGTTGGCACGCATCAAGGCTTGCAATACACCTGACCTGGGTTCGAGTCCCAGGTCTCATGCTTTCTCAATAATGTTTTTTCTCTGATATTCAGGTGAAGCGCTTACGTTACGTTCCATGATACACCTCCAAGATCCAGCTGGCCACGCGTCCAGTATGTCAATCCAACGGCTGAGATCTGAAGCACACAATAAACCCTAGTCAACGTTGCCACACGTGACATGCCAAAGTCAGAAGGGCCATGCTTTACTGGGCTAGATTGCTGGGCTCAGACCTCCAAATTGGGACTTCCACCCCCCTGGTTTGCAATTTCCTTTTTTTATTTATTTTGTTTTCAATTCTTATTTTATTTATTTTATTGTTTTAATTTAATAAATTATTTTTACCATATATATAAAATGCCTAAAAAATCAAAAAAAAGATAAAAACATGATAAATAATTTTTATTTTAATATGTTCATGTAAATAAATTAATTTAGATTAGAGTTTTAATTTTAATTCTTTTAATAACAAAAATACAAAAATATAGAATTAGGTTTAATTTTTATCCCTTTAATTTGTTTCCTTTTTTACCATAATATTTATTTATTTATTTTTATAATTAAATTGTACATAAAAACTTAGGTTTAATTTAGGTTAAATTTTGATACTTTCATAATAAATTTAAAAGCTATTAGAATTAGGGTTTGCCTTTTAGTTTAATTTTAATTAACTCCTTTTTCATCAAAAATCTTAAAAAACACAAAAATACCAAAATACATTTTCTTTTAATTTTAATTTTAATTCCTTATTAATTTTAATATTTTGCCAAAGGGTCCAACGCCCATATTTTTAATTGTTTAATTTCGCGTATTTATTTTATTGCTTAAATAATTATGTATCTCTCCCAAAGCGTTGTAACTTAAACTTCTCGCACTTTTCAATTTCGTTATTTACTTTGCTTTATTTATTTTTTGTCAAATCGGGTCCGGTTTAATTTTGGCGATGTGGACCCGCGCCATTTGTAATAGCTTTAGATTTACTTTTTCTCGCAACTTTTAACTGTTAAACAAAGCATGCAAGAATGAATGGACTTAAATAAAATCAAGCGTAGAACACTGATAAACATGACAAGACAAATACAAATGAAAACGACACACGAATCGCACACACCACCCCTAGGGTACGCCTCACTGTTGCCTTGCCTCGAAAGGTGATCGTCGAGTAGAGGATGTCTTAGTAAGTCCTCATGATCCGGGAACCTGGCATGAGGGTAGCTTCTAAGGTGTCTTCCCATTGCTCTGGTGATCACCATGTCCCTACACACTCGAATTGACCCGAACACCTCCAACGGTGGTGCTACCTACCTCTCAATGGTGGGATGGCACTACTTTAAAGGACATTTACACAGACGAATTCCTTAGGGTAGGTAGGTTCTCGTAGATACTTGCTCTCTTCAAAAACAAACAAAAATCTTTTCACACCGACACTTTTCAAAAGCTTTCCAAGCAATTTTTCAAACACTCTGACACAAGAGTCGATCTGAAACTTTCAAAGAAACTTTTTTAAACCCACATTGAAAAGCAAACAAACCAATTTTGAAAACACAATGAGCAAGTATCTAAGAGCCCATGGATAACCATGGATAGAAAGGGTGCTAACACCTTCCCTTTCTATAATCTACCTCCCGAACCGAGAGCAATCTCTTTAAGGAATTTTTCTGTGCTTTTGTCCTTTCCATTTGGAGAAAATAAAAGACGGTGGCGACTCTTGCTTCCGCGACATTTCGCGAACCAGCGTTAAACAGTCAGTTCCAGATCCACCGATCACACACGTCTCAACTCCTCTCCTACAATTGAGGCGCCCGCCTCGGACCCTCCCCTTAGTGGGAGGCGTTCGTCTCAACTGCCACGTAGGCCCTAGGATGATACATGAGGCGCCCGTCTCAACATGGTCAAGGGGATGAGTAAATCTCGGGACGACCACCTCCACTCAAAGCAGTTAGAACGAGAAATTTGGGGAAAAGTGGTACGAAAATATCTCAAAACGTGGTTACATTTGACCACTATAAAAGGACATCAGGAAATCAAAATCGGGGGCCGTTTTTTAGCATTATTTTCCAATTTCAGAATTTACCTTCCCGCATTATTATTTTCCATTGTAATTCAGTTTCCAGCAGTTATTTTCCAGCCAGTTCCTTTTCAAATACTTAAATTTTATTTCTGTTGAAGAACCGGAATTTTGTACGAATTGATTCAAGCTTCAAGAATTATTTCCAGCATTTATTTAATTCAGGTTTCTTATTTACATCGCTTTAATTTATTTAATTAATTATTTGCATGAGAGATATTTATTTAGCCATGAATTTATTTACGAATGTTAATTCCTTTAATGTATTCATGTCTGCTTTTATGAGTATGTCTGGCTAAATTATTTAAATATCGGTATGTAACGAGTTAATTTGAATGGATCTGAAACAAACAGGCTTGATTATATTTTATAAAATAAACACTTTTTCTGATTTAGTTATCTTATTTATTTTGTTAAAAAAGGTTTAGAAACCAACAGAGCGAAAGTTTGAGGCTAATAAACTGACTAAGATTAGAAACCAATAGAGCGACAGTTTGAGGTTTAAAATCAGATAGTAGATACTAGGTATTGTTTTTAAAGACTGCGACAGCGTTTTAAAACCAATTAAACTTTATTTATTTTCAAAAAGTAATTTTAAAATCAATGGGATAGCGAAAGCATACATCAGAGTTTAAAATTATAATTTACTTCAATAGAGCGAAAGTTTGAGAATAGATTTTTGAATAAATACTTTTTGCTGAAAAAGATATTATTATCATTTTTTTTGAAAATAAGCCAGTGGAAAGCCGAATTCTTTAATGTTAACGAAGTACATACCGATATTCGCATTATTATTATTTCAATTAGAATTAAGTTTTATTACCCAAAAATTCCCCTAATTAATTATTCGATAGCTATAGCTTTACACAGTAGTTTAGGTTACGTTAGTTCGATTTATAGTTCCTTAGGTTCGATATCTTTTAAAACTACGCGATAGGGCTGTATACTTGCAGTCTCCCGATTAATTTAGACGATAAAGTCGCGATCAGTGAAGCAGTGGCTACGTTGGTGTGGCACCTTGGTCTGTACCGATATCCCTTTTGTTGCAACGAGGAGAATATGGGTCTTCTGAGGAGTCATTAAGCACCAACCTACCTTAGAACCTTAAATGACCCAACTTGGCCAATAGAACAGTAGTAGTATGCTACGCCCATTGAGGCTAAACTCTCGTGATGGTTCTGGCTGCAAGAAAAGATTGCGATGCTGGAGTTATGACCGATTGAGGGTAGTCAGTGATATTGGGATCCTCTAGAACCCGGTTACTTCTGATAGGACAGGTCTGAACCAACAAACTGAAAGAGGGTAATACCTAGACCCCATGCCGGCCTAAACTCTAAGGGCTTGTCTTGTGTGACTTGTGTGCCTTATCATGTTTGCCTTTGTGAATATTTGTGGTGTGCTTTATCATAACATCATGCCATCATAACATTGCATGCATCCTGCATAAGGACTGACCATTTCAAAGACAAGAGGGTTTCACCTTTGCTCTGTTTTGTAGGACATCATGATGCCTATGCGAAGGAATACTATCTGGTTCAACTTTGCTCACCCACCTGAGTTACTTGAAGAGTTGGTTAACAGAATTCCAAATACTACTTCCTTCAGCCAGAGGCATGGTTCTCTTATCAGTTTAGTCACGACAAAGTGGGACCAACAGCTGATGAGTGTCCTGACCCAGTTCTATGACCCTCTGTACCAGTGCTTCACCTTTCAAGACTTCCAGCTGGTCCCTACCCTGGAAGAGTTCTCTGATTTGCTTGGTATCCCTATCTTGGATCAGACTCCCTACACTGGGTGGGAAAAGACTCTTAGGCTTGAGGAGGTTGCTGAGCTCTTCCCTTGACCCACCAAGAAGTAATGGACAACTGGGAAACTAGAAGCGGAGTTAAGGGATTTTTGGCTAAGTTTCTGATTGGTAAAGCTAACAGTTTCTGGAATGACCTGGACTTTAGGGCGTATGAAGACATTCTGGATCTCTTAATCTATGGTCTAGTCTTGTTTCCTAATCCTGACAACTTCATTAATGTCACTACCATAAGGATCTTCATGTCTCGGAACCCTGTGCCCACTCTCTTGGGTGACATCCTACAACAACTTTATGCTCGTACTGCCCGAAGACGAGGAACCCTGTGGTGTTGCATCCCTTTGTTGGTGAGGTGGTTTATTTCGCACCTCCCTAAGTTCGTGTTGAAGAACCAAGAAGGAAGAGGTTGGGCTCATAGGTTAATGTCTCTCACTGATAAGGACATCATTTGGACTTTCAGGGGTTTGGATGAGGTAGCTATTATTGATCGTTGTGGAGAATACCCTAATGTTCCTCTGATTGGCACCCAAGGAGGGATCTCTTATAATCCATGTCTAGCTCTCCGCCAGTTTGGAAGATCCAGAAGAGCAGGGCCTCATGAGATGTTGGTGCCTCACATCAGTTTTGAGTTTCAGAAAGATAGTGACGAGCTACGTCGTAGGTTCATCAAAGCTTGGGACAGAATTCATAAAGCTGACCCACAAGAGTTGGGACCAAAGACTTCTCTACCTATGGAAGCCTACTCCAAATGGGTCTGCATCCGTGCTCAGAAGTTAGGTATACCATATGAAGCTGTCAGACCCATCATTCTTGAGTATCCTGATAAAGATGGGGTTCCCCCAACTGTTCTCCCTCCTCAGATACCTACTGATTATGAGACATTAAAGAGGTCTTGGGCGCAACTGCGAGAAGAACAGGATTCTTATCGGGAAAAGTTCAACGAGCAAGAATTAAAGATCCAGAAGCTGACAAAGCAGTTGGAGAATGAGCGAGCTTTGAACGACTACATCCGTACTGAGAAGAGGAGACCCTGGGATCAATGAGGAGCTTTGGATGTTCTTTTACAATTTTTATTTCCCTTTTCAGTATTTCCATTTTTTATGTAACTCCTAAGGGCAATCTTTTGAACAATTTAAATCTCAAAGTTGAATCTAATGAAGTGTGTTCCTTTTTGTTTACAAAGTTGATTCCCGATTGTCTTTGAAAACATAAATCATATGCATTCCATTCATCATGTGCATATCAGGTACTCTTCTTTTCAGGTTGCTTACCGTTCTTCGCTGTTTATTTCAGCATCATGAACCCTGAATCATCTACCGAGCATTCTATCAAGGCCCTTCAGGCCCAGAACGCACAATTTCAAGAGCTGATCATGGGTTTGGCCCAAGGACAGGCTGAACTGAAGGCCCTGCTGGTTCAGAAGAAGAAGAAGAGAACTGTTCTGTTCAACACGGGCCGAAGGTTTGGTAACACACTGCAGAATGAGGAAGCTGGTTCTTCTGTAGGCAAAGACAGTCCCCAAGGGGGAAGGGCTCCAAGTCCGGTGGTCTCTGACAACGAGACTGATTTTAATGAGGAACAGTATCCTCCGACTGAAGACAGATACAAGCAGTTGGAAGACCGTCTGAATGCCATGGAAATTCAACAAGTGCCTGGTTTGGATTTCGGAGACTGGGGTTTATCTTCTGGTGTGGTCATCCCGCACAAGTTTAAAGCACCATCTTTCGTAAAGTATGACGGGGCGTCCTTCCCTAAGCTGCACCTCAGATCTTATGTGCGGAAGATTCAGCCGTATACGTTGGACAAGAACTTGTGGATCCACTTCTTCCAGGAGAGTCTTTCAGGGACTCATCTCGAATGGTTCTATCAGCTGGATGGAACCAAGGTTCGTAATGCCGACCTCGCTCCTACCCGTACCCAACTCCAAGGTATGTCGTTAGGATCGGGAGAAGGTTTTAAAGAATATGCGTAGAAGTGGAGGGACCTGGCTGGCAGGGTGCAGCCACCATTAACCGACCGTGAGCTGGTAGATATGTTCTTGGGGACCCTATCTGGGCCGTTCTTTAATCATCTTATCGGTAATTCATCTGCAGGATTCACAGACCTTATTCTGACTGGGGAAAGGATAGAGGCTGGCATGAAGTCAGGTAAGATTCAGAAAGGTGCATCTTCAAGTGTTGAGAAGAAACCTTTTAAGAAGGAGGCCAGTGCTGTGTATGGGCCTAGGAGGCAAGACAAACCAGAGCGCCGCCAAACTGTCAACGCGGTGATGATTGCTAAACCTGATGCCGCTCCTCGGCAACTCAACCAACCTAGGGGTGAGAGACCCAAAAGAGAATTCACTCGGCTGAGTATGACCTTGTCACAAATCTTGCCGCAGTTGCTAGCAACCAACTTGATGACTGCCAGAGAGGCTCCGAAGGTTGTGAACACTACCTCTCCCAAGTATAATCCAAATGCCCGCTGTGCTTATCACTCCGATAGCCCGGGGAACTCTACTGATGACTGCTGGGCTCTGAGGAATAAGGTGCAAGACCTTCTTGATGCGAAGGAGATACAATTTGAGGCGCCTGAGAGGCCAAATGTGGTGACTGCTCCTATGCCTCAGCATGGAGTAAATGCCGTTGATGAAGACTTGTATGCCGTTTCTGTGAATGATGTAGCTACTCCTCTGTTGACTGTTAAGAGGAACCTGTTGCTAGCCGGTTTATTTCCGGGTTGTAGTGAGGGTTGCCTTTTGTGTGCTGTTTCCCTTACTGGTTGTCCGTTGCTGAAGTTAGGCATCCAAAGCCTGATGGACAACAAAGAGATTCTGTTCAAGAAGACCGTTGTTCCTTGTGTTCCCGCTGAAGAAGTATCTGTCATTACAATTTTCAACAATCCAATCAAGGCTCCCCCGAGGAAGCTAGTCAAAATCATGACCGTTGCACCCATTATTATTACTGTTCCGGGGCCTCTCCCCTATGAATCTAACAAGGCTGTCCCATGGCACTATAGGGAAGATGTGTATGTACTTGGAATAAAGCAAGAGTTCAACACCGGTACCAGTATCAGCAGTATCACCGATCCAGCCAAAGTTACCCGCAGTGGCAGGCTCTTCTCGCCTGACATTGCGCCACCTGTTATCCGAAGACCTCTCATTATAACACCTGCAAGTGCGCCTGTTTCCACTTCTGATCAAGTTGCTTCCCCTGCTGCCGAGTCATCTAATGCTCGGGGCAAAGGGATTGATGATGAGCCTGCCCGGATGGAGGCACCAAAGTCTGTGAATGTTGAAGCCTCCCAGCAAGGGATGGAGGAAATTCTTAAGATAATCAAGAAAAGCGACTTCAACGTCGTTGAGCAGCTGGGGCACACCCCCTCCAAGATATCTATGCTCTCATTGCTGCTGTGCTCAGAGGCCCATGCTAAGGCCTTAATTTCATTTCTGAAGACGGCCCACGTGCCACAAGAGACCTCTGCAGATCAATTCACTGACTGTGTGGCTAATCTGACCGCCGACAATGGTTTGGGTTTCTCGGATGCTGATCTTACCGCCAAGGGAAAGAACCACAATGATGCCCTGCATGTCTCCATAGAATGCAGGGGCACTACTCTTGCTCACGTGTTGGTGGATACCGGTTCTTCCCTGAATGTGTTGCCCAAGAAGGCCTTAGACTGGTTGGATTGTGAGGGCCTGGAGTTGAAACCTAGCAACATCATTGTTAGAGCCTTCGACGGTTCTAAGAGGATGGTGCATGGTGAGGTAGACATCCCGATTCGTGTGGGTTCTCAAGTATTTGACTCAACGTTCTATGTGATGGATATTCGTCCATCTTATTCCTGCTTGCTGGGTCGACCTTGGATTCACAAAGCTGGGGCAGTGACTTCCACTCTACACCAGAAGCTCAAATACCCTGTCAGAGGGAAGATTGTCACTGTGCAGGGTGAAGAAGAATACATGGTTAGTCATCTGAATTCCTTCCGGTATATTGAGATGGACGGGGAGTTTATTGAAACCCCCTTTCAACATTTTGAAGAGGTACCTCCAACATTGGCAGCAGCAGAAACAATGGTTGAAGAAGACTTTCCTTTGAAGATGGCCTCCTTAAAGGACGCCCGGAATGTAATTGAGAAAGGTGAATGTGCTAACTGGGGCAGGCTCCCTGATTTTACACCAAAGACTGACAAGTTTGGGCTGGGTTTTACTGCAGAGGCTCAGAGGGCTGTGCGCAAAGCTAGGACCAGAAGACCTCCTGTGCTCATCACCAATCCAGGAGTGAATTCTGTTGGGGATGAAGACGGAGTGGAAGAATCAGAGTTCGATAGCTGGATCTACCCGACGACTGACGGTGGATTGAACAATTGGACCGCAAAAGATCATACACCTGTTACTTTTGTTACGCAGTAATGAATTCCTTTGTTTTTGTTATTTGTAATAAACAATAAACTGAAACTTTATGGCCCGATGTCTTACCCGGGGCACCGTGGCTTCATTTGTGAGGGCTTATAACTGTCATTTCCATATATCATGAATAAAGACCTTGGACGTTTTTTCGCATCTCAAATCTTGTGCTCCTTTCCTTTCTTTCTTTCTTTATATATTGCAAAACAGCTATATTTACACACACTCACCCATACAGGTTTCAATCCACTCTGGATCTCACTGGTAACGACTCTGCTACTGCCAGTTATGACTTCGAAAATCCGATCAACTTAGCCGAAGACGAAGGTGAAGATGATTGTGAAGTGCCTGGCGAGCTTGCAAGACTGTTACTCCAGGAAGAGAGGGAAATTCAACCACATGAAGAGCCAGTGGAAACGATAAATCTGGGTACCGAGACGGACATAAAGGAGGTTAAGATTGGTGCCAATCTGGAGCTCAGCGTAAAACAACGGTTGACTCAGATGTTACATGATTATGTGGAGATCTTTGCCTGGTCCTACGAAGATATGCCTGGGTTGGATACCGAAATTGTGGTCCATCATTTGCCTACCAAGGAAGACTGCCCTCCGGTTAAGCAAAAGGTCTGCCGTATGCGTCCAGAGATGTCCGAAAAGATCAAAGTTGAGGTTATGAAGCAATTTGATGCCGATTTTATTGCAGTGACTTCTTACCCTCAGTGGGTTGCCAATGTGGTGCCGGTACCAAAGAAGGATGGTAAGGTCAAAATGTGTGTTGATTACAGGGATCTGAACAGGGCCAGCCCCAAGGATGACTTCCCCTACCTCACATTGACGTTCTGGTTGATAATACTGCTCAGCACAAGGTGTTCTCCTTCATGGATGGTTTTTCAGGGTACAATCAGATCAAGATGGCTCCGGAAGATATGGAAAAGACTACCTTTGTTACTCAGTGGGGCACCTTCTGCTATAAGGTCATGCCTTTCGGACTGAAAAATGCTGGGGCAACCTACCAACGTGCCATGGTTGCTTTATTTCATGACATGATTCATCATGAGATTGAAGTGTATGTCGACGATATGATTGCAAGGTCCCAAACTGAGGAGGAACACCTGGATCATCTGCAGAAATTGTTTGACCGTCTGAAACTGTACAAGCTGAGGTTGAACCCGAACAAGTGCACCTTCGGGGTAAGATCTGGAAAATTGCTAGGCTTCGTTGTAAGTGACAAGGGTATTCAAGTAGACCCTGCCAAAGTTAAAGCCATTCAAGAGATGCCAGTTCCTAAGACAGAAAAAGAAGTCAGAGGCTTCCTAGGACGACTGAATTACATTGCTCGATTCATCTCACACCTAACTGCTACTTGTGAACCAATCTTCAAGCTGCTGAAGAAAGATCAGGTAGTACGTTGGAATGATGAATGTCAGGCCGCTTTTGACAGAATCAAAGAGTATCTCCAAGAACCACCCATCCTTGTGCCACCGGTTGAAGGGAGACCTCTGATATTATACCTGACAGTACTTGACAACTCAATGGGGTGTGTGCTGGGGAAGCATGACGAGTCTGGCTGAAAAGAGCATGCCACTTATTACCTTAGCAAAAAGTTTACCGACTGTGAGACCCGATACTCACTGCTCGAGAAAACTTGCTGCGCTTTGGTATGGGCTGCTCGCCGGCTGAGACAGTATATGCTGACTCACACTACCTTGTTGATTTTAAAGATGGATCCAATAAAATACATATTCGAAAAGCCTGCTCTGTCTGGGAGAATAGCAAGATGGCAAATGATCTTGACAGAATACGACATCCAGTATACGACTCAGAAAGCTATCAAAGGAAGTGTATTGGCAGACCACTTGGCACATCAGGCAGTAGATGACTACCAATCAATGAACTTCGAGTTTCCAGACGAGAGCATCATGATAGTGACTGATTGTGAAGTACCTGGACCGAATGAAGAACCTGAGGAAGGATCCCGATGGTCTATGCACTTTGATGGAGCCTCCAACGCTTTGGGTAACAGTATCGGCGCTGTGATCATATCCCCTCAAGGCACTCATACTCGACTCACTGCCCGACTATGTTTCAACTGCACTAACAACATGGCAGAGTATGAGGCATGCATCATGGGTCTTCAAGTTGCGATTGACTTAAGGATCAAGTTTCTGAGTGTCTTTGGAGATTCCGCTCTAGTGATCAATCAGATCAAAGGCGAGTGGGATACGAAACATCCGAATCTTATTCCTTACAGAGAATGTGTGTTGACATTGATCCCCCGTTTCACAGAGACAACTTTTGAACACTTTCCGAGAGAGGAGAATCAGTTGGCGGACGCGTTAGCTACGATGTCTTCCATGTTCAAAGTCAAATGGGACAATGAGGCTCCCCGGGTCATTATCTGGAAACTGGACGAACCGACATACTGTTGTGATCTTGAGGCTGAGGTAGTGACTGAAAAACCTTGGTACCATGAGGTGAAGAGATACTTGGAAGCTCAAGAATACCCTGAAGGTGCATCTATCAACGACAAGAAGTTTCTAAGAAGGTTCGCAGCAAAGTTCTTCCTCAGCAACGACATTCTGTACAAGCGAAACCATGATTCGACCTTACTGCGTTGTGTGGATAAGACTGAAGCGGAATGGATCATGGTGGAGCTGCTTGAAGGTACCTTCGGAACACACTCCAGTGGACACACCATGGCAAAGAAGATCCTCCGGGCAGGATATTTCTGGTCCACAATGGAAGCTGATTGTTACCAAGATTCTCGGACATGTCATAAGTGCCAGATTTATGCTGATACGGTGCACGTTCCTCCAGTTCCTCTGAATGTCTTGACAACACCTTGGCCTTTTTCAATGTGGGGCATTGACATGATCGGCGAGATTAAACCTACAGCATCTAACGGGCATCGCTTCATCCTGGTAGCGATTGATTACTTTACAAAGTGGGTTGAAGCAGCTTCTTACGCCACTGTAACCAAGAATGTTGTGGCACGGTTCATTCGGCATAATCTGATCTGTCGATACGGCGTCCCAGAAAGGATTATTACGGACAACGGTACCAATCTCAATAACAAGATGATCACTGAGCTCTGCGAGCAGTTCAAGATACAGCACCACAACTCTTCTCCTTACCGGCCGAAGATGAATGGGGCTGTAGAGGCAGCTAATAAGAATATCAAAAAGATTGTGCAGAAGATGACAGTGACTTATAAAGATTGGCACAAGATGTTACCGTTCGCTCTTCACGGGTACCGTACCTCAGCAAGGACGTCAACTGGGGCAACTCCTTTTTCCTTGGTCTACGGTATGGAGGCAGTCTTACCAATCGAAGTGCAGATACCCTCTCTCCGGATAATGAAGGATGCAGATCTGAGCGAAGATGATTGGATCCAGACACGACTTGATCAGCTAAATCTAATCGACGAAAAGAGACTGACTGCTATATGTCATGGTCAAACGTATCAAAAGCGAATGATCAGGGCATTTAACAAAAAGGTCAGACCACAAGAGTATCAAGTTGGGGATCTGGTAATCAAACGCATCATCCTTCCTCAAAGTGATCCAAGGGGCAAATGGACTCCTACGTACGAAGGGCCATTTGTGGTTAAACATGTGTTCTCAGGAGGAGCCATGATCCTAACCACCATGGATGGTGACGACCTTCCTCACCCCGCCAATGCAGACATAGTAAAAAGATACTACGCATGACAAAAGACCCGCTAGGTTGACATACTTAGGCAAAAATTAGGGCTTCCCGGCGAACCAAAAGGGTTCGGGCAAAATGAGGGATGAAATGGAAAAAATCTGTACACCCGGCAAGTCAAAAACCTGAAAAGGAGGCTTGGGCAAAAATGGGTATCCCGGTGGACTGAAAACCCGAAAGGGCGGTCCAGGCAAAAGTTAGGGATAAAGCGTAATACTATGTCTCATTGGATCACTTCGCATCCAGAATCCGGTAACAACTATCAAGTTCAAACGGCATCGATCGATCAACTTCATCGTCAACTGAGCAGCAAAGTGATGAGATGCTCGAAGATATAAAGGCGATAGCAGAGTTGGAACCCAGTGGGATCATTATTTTCACATAGCTGTTTTGTTTTCCCTTTGTACAAATTTGTATAAACTCTTTTGTTCGGCGGCGTTCTCTTAATAGGACGTCAGCCTCTTGTACATAAACGCCTATCTACAGGCAAATTCAAAAAATCAATATAAATTCATTTTTTAGCTAAAATTGCCAATTGTTTTTCTTTTTTCTGTTTTGTTTTGCGAAGAACGTCCAAGGTTCAAATTGTGATATATGCATTTGACACTAATTGCTAACTCATAAATATTTGCATACGAAACAAAGGATTAATTACAGGTAACATTAGAAACAGGGGCAATAATGAGTGGTCTAAGCGATCTAATTGCTCTGTCCACCAAGGTACCAAGGCAGGTTCAGCGGAAGAACATAACCAATATATCTTAATTCCCCAGAGAGTGAGCCAGCAAGTCAATGCACTCTCCCCAAGCAGAGTTATCCCGTCAGCCTTAAGGAAGTTGGGTATCCTCCAGCAGATCTCAACATTCCCCAGCGCAATATACAGACATTCTTAACAAGCATCCCCGGCAGTCTTGATCTAAGATTGTTCCCCGGCGGTATACCAGACATTCAGTGGAGTCACTTCCCCAATACATCTAAAAAATTTCCCCAGGAGAGTCCGGTCTAAAGATTTCCCTAGGAAAGCTGAATCATCTCCCCAGCAGGTCTTATCCCCAGTAGATTCTGGAAGCTTCCCCCCTGCAGAGCATGAACGCGTCTCCCGCTCTTTATTTAAAGGTTATTTCCCCACCAGGATATAACTGGGTTATCCTCAGCCAAAAGCCACCGAAAGATCGTCCTCGGCGAAGTCTTCTTTTCCCCAGCGGAGTCTATTAAAACTTCCAACATAACAATGGTATCGCCAGCGAAGTTATCATCATCCCAGCAAAGTACCTCTCTTCCCATAGAGTATTGTTCCCCAGTAAGATCGCTAGAGTAATCTTCTCCCCGTAGAGTAATCCATTCGCCAAGTTTATTCCCCCAACGGAGTCATCTTCTCCTACCGGTATTCTTGCAACCATCATCCCCAGCGGAAACAACAAAGCACTATTCTTCAATATCATCCCAGGATGTGACTTCCCGGCACCCGTCAAGGATTTACTTTCCTAGACAAAACATACATTCATAAACATTACATTTTCATACATTATAGCATGCACATACGCATCATGAACATGCAATCTCACTAATTACATCTCGCATGTCATACATCATGACATTGCACGCAACTAACGTTTTGTATTTTCAGGACAAAGGTTAATACCAAGATGGTTACTGTTGTACCCCAAAATTTGCCCTCCCATATTCTTCAAGATTTGCAAAGAGCATGCTTCAAAATCTCCCAAGGGTTGCACAGTTCAATTGCCTCCTAACAGTCAAAAATTAGGGTTTTGGTTCTGGCAAAGAAATTGAAGTTTTCAAGGGTCCAATCAAGTCCCACATGCCTATAAACATTGTCAAGCATCCTCATGCCAAGTTTCAAGACTCACAGCTCAAAATTGCACAGCCAAAAAAACCTAATTGCTCAACAGTCAACTGCAGGGGCAAAATGGTCATTTGACAGTCAAAAGTCCAAATTTTTGGTCAACATCTTATTTTGAAGCCACAAACATCATTTGATCAATTCTTGATCATGATTCTCAAGGCATGGCTCAAAAAGTCTCAAGATGCAAAAGTTTCCATATTTGGACAGTTGAAAAAGTCAACTGTAACTTGACCAAGGCATAACTTCCACATGGTTTATCAGAAAAATTCCATCCAAAGCTCATTTTGAAGAGAAAGACATTTCCTACAACTCCTCTTCGCACTTCAAGTCCAAGAAATGCTCTCACAAAAAGTTATCAATCTCAACATTATAGGTCATTTTCAAAAGTCAACAAAAAGGCACTTTAAGTCAAAGACCATAACTTGAGATTGGTAAATCAAAATGACATGGGACCAAAGGCATTGGTTAGAGGACTTCAAGAACTTTCCAAAATGTCCAAGAACATGATCAAAGCTTAAAAATTGAGCAAGATATGCCTTGTGGAAGTTGGGAAATTTTTGAGAATTTTGAAAAGTCAACTTTGCTTCAAATGCCTCAAAATTACTAATGGGCCACATTTTCTTCCAAGAATCATCATCCAAAGGCTATGCACGACCATTTGACCCAAAGGGGATTTATTTCATCATTTTTTATTATTTATTTGAATTTTTATCACTATTAATTCATTTAATTAAATAAAATATGACAAAAATACTTAAGCATGCATTTTAAATCTTTTTATGCAGCTAATAGGTCTATCATAACTCCAAGATTTCGTGCACACTCAATTTGGAAAGATTTGGCCATGATTGATATCAAAAGGGCATGGAAAAGATTGAAAAAGATCCATGGAAATCAAATCTCAAAAGCATGGAATGCAAAGGTTTTTGGTTGAAATTTCTACCCTAATTCATTCCTCACATAAGTATAAACCTAAACCTAATGCTCAGAAGCCAAAAAGCTGCGCCTCAAACCATAGACAAACTTTGCATTTTTTGTGAAAAACTTCAAAACTGAAAACACAGTTCCAGCGCAATTCAAAGAAAAATAATCATTCCAATAGCTTGCCAAGGCATCAAAGAGACTTTCTGAATCAAAACCACAGCTTCTAAACTCAGGAATTGGTATACAGAAGTCAAACTTTCTCAAACTTTTTGCATATTCGTGTCTCATGATTCATGTCGTATTTTTGATTTCTAATACTGGATTCATACTAATTTGATCATTATAAAGCTAACAGTGTTATTCAATTGAGTTTTTAATGCTTGTGCATGAATCTACCATGGAAGCTTTCTAGGTTTTCAAAGATGTGAAATTGGGGACTTTTGCATATGGTAAAATCAGACCACGAGACTAGGACCATTGAATTCGTAGCCTTCCAACGAATCTAAAGCACCCATCGTGCTCAATTTATCATTGGCCAATTTCTAATCGCTATTTTCATGTTCTTCATTTAGTGGGGGTTTAAAACCCCCGCTATCCATCTGTTTTTTTTTTCCAAGCCAAAGCAAACGAACAAAGAAGAAGATGAGTTGTTAGTTGATGGTTGGCTGATTCAAACATTGGCGCCTTTTTTTATTATTCCACTAACGCGTGTTTTTTCTCTTTTATTGATCATCGCTCATTAAATAAACAAAGTGACACACTTGGCCTGTTGGTAGCTGCATTGTCACACAAGCATTGGGACCTGGGTTCGATTCCCAGGTCCCCTCCCTTCCTCAATATTGTTTTGTTTAACGTATTTCCATACAACGTTCCCTTCAGAAGTCCACCATGCACCCTACGCTCAAGCTGGCCACGCGTCCCACAACATCAATCCAATGGCCATGATCTGGAGTCCATCATACACATCAGTCAACACGCCCATATGCAAGCCAGAAAAGTCAAAAGGGCCTCCTTCAAATGGGCCAAATTACTGCGCATACACCTCCTACTGGGCCAGAAAACCCCCTATGGTTTGCATTTTTTTTCTTTTTTTTAATTCCTTTTTTTTCTTTTGATTAATTATTTTATTTAATTCCATAAAAATAATTTTATAACACAAAAAATAACAAAAAATCAGAAAAGACAAAAAAATCAAAATATATTTTATTATTTAATTCACTAATGTTTTATTTTATAAATAAATGTAATAATTAATTTAGTTCTAATTTTAGGTTTAATTGTAATATTTTTTGAATAAACTAAAAAATGTAGGAATTAGGGTTTTAATGCTTTTATTCCTTTTTCTTTTCTTTTACCATATTTAATTATTAATTATTTTGTAAATAAATTTATCATTAAATAATTAGGTTAAAACTAGGTCAAACTTAAACATTTTTTTAATAAATTAAAAATAGTTTAGAATTAGGGTTTTATGTAACTTTTCAATTCCATTAATTTTCTTGATTTCATAAAGTACAAAATATCAAAAAATAAGTCTTTTTCCTTTATTTAATTTAATTAATTTCATAATTTCAATTTAACTTCTTTAAAAGGGTCCAACGCCCTCGCTTTCGATTATAATTTCGTTTCGCGCGCTTATTTTTGTTTCCTTTTTATAAATTTCATGTAATTGCCCCAAAGCCTTGTAATACATTAATTAGGACATTTATCTTTCCGCATTTTATTTTATTCAAATCAGATCTTGGATTAATTTGGCGATGTAGACCCGCGCCTTTGTAATAGCGTAGGAATTTTACCTTCTCGCATCTTTTAACTGTTAATAACTTGCATGAAAGAATGAATGCCAAAAATAAAAACAAAGCGTAGATCACCAATGCATGAACAAGACAAACATAATTGAAAACGACACACAATTCACACACCACCCCTAGGGTACGTCTCACTGTTGCCTTGCCCCTCGAAAAGTGGTCGTCGAGTAGAGGACGTTTTAGTAAGTCCTCATGTCCATGAACATGGCATGAGGGTAGCTTCTAAGGTGTCTTCCTATTGCTCTGCTGATCACCATGTCCCGAACCCTCGAATTGACCCGAACACCTCCAACGGTGGTGCTACCTACCTCTCAATGGTGGGATGGCACTACTTTAAGGACATTTACACAGACGAATTCCTTAGGGTAGGTAGACGACTCATAGATACTTGCTCTAATTTCAAAACAAATCAAAAACTTCTTTTTGCACCGACACTTTCAAAAAGCTTTCAAAAGCAATTTTTCAAACACTCTCGAGGACTGATACAAGAGTCGAACTGAAATCTTCAAAGAAACTTTTTCAAACCCACTCAACTTGAAAAGCAAACAACCAATTTTGAAAACACAAATGAGCAAGTATCTAAGAGGCCATGGATAACCATGGGTAGAAAGGGTGCTAACACCTTCCCTTTCTATAAATCTACCTCCCGAACTGAGAGCAATCTCTATAAGGAATTTTTCTGTGCTTTTGTCCTTTCCGTTTGGAGAAAATAAAAGACGGTGGCGACTCTTGCTTCCGCGACATTTCGCGAACCAGCGTTAAACAGTCAGTTCCAGATCCACCGATCATAGTTACCATCAACAGTCGCAACTAAAGATCCGATTCCTGTATCTTGCCAGGGTGTATCTGTTGACGACTGGTTCCAGACCCGATTCCTGTATCTTGCCAGGGTGCGTCTGAAGAGTCTGAGGATCCGATTCCTGTATCTTGCTAGGGTGTATCCGTTGACGACTAACAGTACCAGACCCGATTCCTGTATCTTGCCAGGGTGCGTCTGAAGAGTTTGAGGATCCGATGCCTGTATCTTGCCAGGGTGTATCCGTTGAAGACTAACAGTACCAGATCCGATTCCTGTATCTTGCCAGGGTGCGTCTGAAGAGTTTGAGGATCCGATTCCTGTATCTTGCCAGGGTGTATCCGTTGAAGACTAACAGTACCAGACCCGATTCTTGTATCTTGCCAGGGTGCGTCTGAAGAGTTTGAGGATCCGATGCCTGTATCTTGCCAGGGTGTATCCGTTGACGACTAACAGTACCAGACCCAATTCCTGTATCTTGCCAGGGTGCGTCTGAAGAGTTCGAGGATCCGATTCCTGTATCTTGCTAGGGTGTATCTGTTGACGACTAACAGTACCAGACCCGATTCCTGTATCTTGCCAGGGTGCGTCTGAAGAGTTTGAGGATCTGATGCCTGTATCTTGCCAGGGTGTATCCGTTGAAGACTAACAGTACCAAATCCGATTTCTGTATCTTGCCAGGGTGCGTCTGAAGAGTTTGAGGATCCGATGCCTGTATCTTTCCAGGGTGTATCCATTGAAGACTAACATTACCAGACCCGATTCCTGTATCTTGCCAGGGTGCGTCTGAAAGGTTCTCTCATCGTCCCGTTGAGGTAGTAATCGCCCAAAGGTTCTCTCATCGTCCCGTTGAGGTCGTAATCATCCAAGGTTCTCTCATCGTCCCGTTGAGGTAGTAACCATCCCGGATTCATTCATCACATCATTATCAACAAAAACCTTTTGAAGCTCCAGACTCGATTCCTGTATCTCTCCAGGGCACGTCTGGAGAGTTTAAAGATTCGATTCCTGTAACCAGCCAGGGCGCGTCTATATAAAGAATTTTAAGACCAACTCCTGTAACAGGCCATGTAATTATCTTTCTTTTTCAGGTACGCAAGTTCTCGCTAAGGAATCTCTTACGCGATCGACACCTAGATGGCATCTATAAGCCCATTATCCTACCCATCAGTCTCCAAATGGCATCTGTAAGCCCATTCCTCGCATCACACTGCTGACACTCTACTATGTGAGTGCAAATTTCTGGGCACTCTAGTGTTCAATCATCTTCCACCTTCAGATTACGAAAGGCACGCCAGCCAATCTACACCATCAGGTTTAAGAAGATTGAACAGGGGCAACTGTTGTACCCCAAAATTTGCCCTCCCATATTCTTCAAGATTTGTCAAGAGCAAGCTTCAAAATTTCCTAAGGGTTGCACAGTCCAATTACCTCCTAATAGTCAAAAATTAGGGTTTTGGTGCTGGCAAAGAAATTGAAGTTTCCAAGGGTCCAAACAAGTCCCACATGCCTACATACATTGGCAAACATTCATATGCCAAGTCTCAAGACTCACAGCATCAAACTGCACAGTCAAAAACCCTAAATGCTTCATAGTCAACTGCAGGGGCAAAATGGTCATTTGAAAGTCAAAAGTCAAAATTTTTGGTCAACATATTATTTTGAAGCCACAAACATCATTTGATCAATTCTTGATCATGATTCTCAAGGCATGGCTCAAAAAGTCTCAAGATGCAAAAGTTTCTATTTTTGGACAGCTGAAAAAGTTAACTGCAAATTGACCAGGGCATAACTTCCACATGGTTTATCAGAAAAATTCTATCCAAAGCTCATTTTGAAGAGAATGACATTTCCTGCAACTCATCTTCACACTTCAAGTCCAAGAAATGCTCTCACAAAAAGTTATCAATTTCAACATTATAGGTCATTTTCAAAAGTCAACAAAAAGGCACTTTAAGTCAAAGACCATAACTTGAGATTGGTAAATCAAAATGACATGGGACCAAAGGAATTGGTTAGAGGACTTCAAGACCTTTCCAAAATGTCCAAGAACATGATCAAAGCTTAAATATTGAGCAAGATATACCTTGTGGAAGTTGGGAAATTTTTGGGAATTTTGAAAAGTCAACTTTGCTTCAAATGCCTCAAAATTGCTAATGGGCCTCAATTTCTTCCATGAATCATTACCCAAAAGCTATGCACGCCCCATTAAGCTAAAAGGGAGTTATTTTCTTATTTTTAATTTATTAATTGAATTTTTAATCCTATTAATTCATTTAATTAAAATTAAATATGAGAAAAATACTAAACAATAGTTTTGAATCTTTTTGTGCATCATATTCTTCCATTATGAGCTCAATATTTCGTGTGCCTTCTCAAGAGACCAAATCTTCCAAAATAGGCAAGTTTCCATGGCAAAAAAGGATTGGAAAAGATTTGACAAAATCAAATATTCAAAGCATTGATTCAAAGACTTTGGGCTTGGTTTTTCTAACCTAATTCCATCTACATACATATGCAAACATAACCCTAATGCCTTAGACACACAAGCTGCGCTCAGAACACAAGAACAAACTTGCACTTTTTCACAAAAAATTTGAAAACTGAAAACCTAGCTAGAGCTCGTTTCAAGGCTGCAAAAGCATTCCAAAAGCTTGCCAAGGCATCCAGGAAACGATTACAATCAAAGCCAAGTCTCCATACATCCAGAAGTGGTAGAATGACATCGCCCTGTTCATGAAATTTTTCACATTCGTATTTGAATTTACATGCATTTTCCATACGTTTTAATGTTTGATTTATACTAACATGAACATTCTGAAGCTATTGGTGCCCTCTAATTGAATTAATATTGCCTGTGTCAAAAGTTGCCATGAAAATTCTCTAGGGTTTCAGAAGCTCCAAAAGAGGGGTTCTTTCATCTGGAAAAATTGTCCATTCAAACCTATGCCAATGGAATCAGGACCTCCAAACGAAGCAAAGCCACCCCTCGCGCCATTTTTATAATTGCTTATAAGCTAATCGCTATTTTTCCCGTTCATGTTTAGTGGGGGTTTAAAACCCCCGCTATCTATTTTTATTTTTCAGGCAAACGAAGAAGAAGGAAGGAGACGATGAGTTGTTGAACTGTGGTTGGTCAGTTTGAATGGTTGGCGCGTTTTTCAATTGTCCAGCGTAACACTCATTGTTCACATATAATAATCATGTTCTATTATAATATCAAAGTAACGTGTTGGTTCAGTTGGTTGGTACGCTGGCTTGCAGGTATTGGGACCTGGGTTCGATTCCCAGGTCCCCTTGTATATTTCATGATTTTTTCTATAACATGCTTCTGTGTAGCGCCTATCCCAGGGTTCATCATGCGCCCTCACCTGCCTGCTTGCCACGCGCCCAGGAGATCAATCCAATGGCCTGAACCTGGACTCCATCATGCACGCTAGTCAACCATGCCATACGCAATTCCAGAAAGTCAAGGCAGGCCCTGCATTCTTGGGCCAAAAATCATTCCAATACACCTCCTAAATTGGGTCAGACCCCCCATTGTTTGTATTTCTTTTTCTCTCCTATTCTTTTCTTTTAATTGTTTTTATTGTTTCTTTTAATTCACAAAAATTAATTTTCATAATACAAAAAAAATCAGAAATCATAAAAATAAAATATGTTTATTTAATATTTAATACATTAAATATTTAGTAAAATTAGGTTTTATTTTGATCTTTTCTTAAATAACTAAAATATATAGAATTTAGGTTTTTAGCATTTTTATTCTTTTCTTAACAAATAATTTCCTCTTCTTATTATTATTATCAACTATTAATTATTTTGTAAATAAACATGTCATTAATTAATTAGGGTAAATTAGGTTAAAACTTAAATATTTTTCTTAAAAAATTAAAAACAACTTAGAACTAGGGTTTTATTTAACTTCTAATTTTAATTCTTTTTTTTCCTTTTATTTCATAAATAGCAAAAAACATAAAAAAATAACTTCTTTTCTTTATTAAATAATTAATTAATTTTTAATTTCATTTAGTTCCTTTAAAGGGTCCAACGCCCTCGCACATTCGATTCTAATTTATTTTCGCGCGTTTGTTCTTATTTTTCGTTTTAAATCTTATGTAATTGCCCCAAAGCCTTGTAATAGTAATTAGGAAATTTATTTATTTTCCGCATTTTATTAAAAAAACGGGTCTTTGTTAATTTGGCGATGTATAGACCCGCGCCTTGTAATAGCGTAGGACTTTATTTTCCGTACTTTAATTTCCGCACCCCTTAACTGCTAAATTTTGCATGAAAGAATGAATGGCCAAATAAAATCAAAGCGTAGATCACCATAATGCATGACAAGATAAAACATAACTGAAAACAATACACAAATTCACACACCACTCTTAGGGTACGCCTCACTGTTGCCTTGCCCTCGAAACGTGGTCGTCGAGTATAAGACGTTTTAGTAAGTCCTTATGTCCATGAACATGGCATAAGGGTAGCTTCTAAGGTGTCCTACTGTTGCTCTGGTGACCACACTGTCCCTACAAACGAATTGACCCGAACACCTCCAACGGTAGTGCTACCTACCTCTCAATGGTGGGATGGCACTACCTTAAGGACATTTACACAGCCTAATTCCTTAGGGTAGGTAGATGACTCATAGATACTTGCTCTATTTAAAAAAAAACAGATCAAAAACTCTTTTCACACGGACACTTTCTAAAAGCTTTCAAAATAATTTTTCAAACAATCTTGAGGACTGATACAAGAGTCGATCTGAAACTTTCAAAGAAACTTTTTCAAAACCCACTCACAATTGAAAAGCAAACACTTTTGAAAACACAATGAGCAAGTATCTAAGAGCCCATGGATAACCATGGATAGAAAGGGTGCTAACACCTTCCCTTTCTATAAATCTACCTCCCGAACCGAGAAACTATCTCATAAGGAATTTTGCTGTGATTTTGTCCTGTCCATGTTGGAGAAAATAAAAGACGGTGGCGACTCTTACTTACCGCGACATTTCGCGAACCAGCGTTAAACAGTCAGTTCCAGATCCACCGATCACAATGCTGAAGAAAAGAGATTCCAAGATCAGAAGTTGGATATTCGTTCGAAGTTGTGTTGATGATCAACTTCTGATCTAGATTAAACTTGACACATAATCTCATATTGAAGGATTTATGGTTTGATAAATCTCATCATCATATAATGCTCACAACCACTTTTGAGTTTTTATCCAAAGGATTTCCCCACGTGTGACATAGAAGTACATTGTTGTCCTTGAAAAAAGCAAACTTTTATACAAGTTTATACTGGGCCCATGCTTTGCTTTTGCCTCTGAGGATACTTTTCCTTAACTCATGCTTACAAATCCAGCTTAGGCACGGCTAAAAGCAACTAACGACCATACTTTTTTATCTTGCTTCAAGAACAAGCCAGCACACTAGCATGATGTTGGTACTTTTTACTTCTCCAAGATGCAAAGTTCTTACCTATAAACTGAACTTCATTTGCAACTGTGAAGGGGGCGGTCGAAAAATTGAAAATAAAAAACCTTGAAACCTTGCTAAAATTTCCAGAAATCTGAAAGTGCAAACACAAATACAAAACCTGCTAGTTTTTTATTCTTGCATTCAAACTCCAATTTTCCTCAAGTGTTTCTTGACCAAACCATCCATACAACTTCTGATATATATATATTTAGAAACCATCCTAACTCCTGTCTTCAGACCATAACACGTTCTCAAAAAGTCAGAACTTTGCTTCTTGATTGTTCCAGAATTTTCCAGCCATTCATAGCCCAAGATAAAGGTTGTTCCAGCCTGCTGAGCACGCGAGGAAGCTGATCAGAACATTACAAGAAGTCAGAACCAGGATCCAGCTCATAAAACATTTTCCAGCTTCAAGGTAAGCTTCCGTTGACCCTCATCATATTACTTGGGCATTATTAGATTTGCATGTTCAAAATACAATGTAGACATCCTGATTCTGATGCTGTACATATTCTGAGGTTTCATACACTTTCTGCCTAAGTGGGGAGAATATCAATTGAGAACTTCCTAAGGAAATTAGGATTAGCATATACATGCTTGTTTCTGATTTAAAGTCTTGATATTTTTTTATGTTTCTGAAACCATGATGGAAGCCTGCCATAAATGCTATGTGTTCATTTTCTGTTTTGTTGAGAAATGACTAAGCTGCAAATGCTTTGAATGGAGTGGAGAAAGAGATGGAATTTATCATCAGAGTTTACTTTATGATACATGTTTATGCTTTTGCTTCTAATATCGGATGTACAGCCACCCCAGTGGTAGAAAGCGTGCGTATAAGATATTAGTACTAAGGGTCCTGGGTTCTAACCCCAGAAGCATCTTTTTTAGGTTTATTTATTGATATTTTTACCCATTTATCTTTCAGACGATACTCCTAGATCAGAACTTCTAGATAATCTTACCCAACAACATTATCACCACACTCTCTCAAATAGCCAAAAATTCTGACTTTCCAGTGATACATGAACTTCTAGGTTCCCAACTACACTACAGCTTCTAAACCCCTTCAACAATCAGAACTTCTAGGTTTTCCTTTATTCCCAGCAACCTCAGAACTTGGTGTACCCAGGCCCATAACTTCTGACCCTCTACTTTCCTACTAACATTTTCTCTTTTACAGCGTATCAGAGTCAGAACTTCTGTTCCTTCTCGTTTCAGCAACGTGCTAATTCTGACTCCCTTCTCTCTTATTTATCTTATTTTAGCTTTAATAACCAAAAAAATATTTTTTATATTTACATACTTTATTTTATCTCTTTTTAAACTAAAAGATCAAAAATATTTTCTTAAGCCAATTTGTTTCTTTTCTTAACAAAAACAAAACAAGTCCATTTCAATTCTTGTACATTATTTCAATATGGTTGTAATAGATAATTATGACTTTAATTTCTTGCAATCCCCATTTGTAAATTTGTACACCCCATCCCCTTAATGATGTAATAGTGTAGGACTTTAATTTTCCGTATTTTTATTGCTTTCGTATGGCAAGACATGAAATCAACAAGTAGACAACCTAAAAATCAAAGACTAAATGCATGCAATCAAACACACTATTCACACATGAACCCTTAGGGTAATCCCATTTTGTTGCATATCGGAAAATAGTCATGTTCCTCAAACATGGGCGTTTTAGCAAAGACCTCGATGAAAGATCGTAGTCCCTCGATGACCCTCGATGTTGCCTTCGGTAAACGATCTAGTCCCTCAATGACATTGCTAAAACGTCCTATAGGTTCCCTTTTATGACTATACAAACGTCCCACGCCTGTCCCTTTACATCCAACAACGGGGCTTCTTATCAATCAATGGTAAGGTAGCAATATCTAAAGGGGGAGGAAAAGAACATTTAAAACCTTTTGAGTAGGTAGATCGCTCCTAGTTGCTCGCTTGCTCACAACAAAAACATTTTATACAACAACACCTCATTTGAAACATTTTTAAAAGACAAATATTTTGTATGCTTCTTATAGAAACGAGAGCCATTACAAAGAAGACACCTTTTCAAAATATCTTTCAAAAACAGAAACACATTCCACAAACACCTCTTTTGAACTATTTTCGAAACAAACACTTTGTATGCGTTCTTATAGAAACGAGAACCATTACAAATACATTTTCAAAATACTTTCAAAAACCACACAAAGCACCTTTTCAAACAAAATCAAGTGATCTAGCAAGCAACTAAGAGCCCGTAGATAACTACGGATGAAAAGGGTGCTAATACCTTCCCTTTTCATAATCTACCCCCAGAACTCAAGAAAATACCTCAAAGGTCTTTCCTGTTCTTTTCAACCTTTCCTTTTGGATAAAAGAAAAGTCGGTGGCGACTCTTGCTAACCGCAACATTTACGATCAAACGCAAAACGACCAAGTCAGTTCTCCCACCGCATTACACATAACATGGCCATTTTTGTAAGGCAACAAAGTGGAATTATCCTAAGGGTGTAAGTGTACAAGTGTGTTTGATTTACATACATTATTTATCTTGAATTAGGGTTTGCTATTTGTTGTTTTTAATCTTTCCATACAAACCCTAATTACTAGCATTTATATAAAGCGATAAATTGAGGAAAGTAAAATTACTAAGCTATTACATCATTAGGGGAGGGGGTATACAAATTTACAAATGGGGATTTGCAAGAAAATTAAATCTAATTAACTATTACAACCATATTGAATAATGTACAAGAATTAAAAATAAGATAATGTACAAGAAGATAAATAGAAAAGAAATGATTTTTTTGTTTGATTTTTGTTAAGGGTTTAATCTTGACCTAATTAAATAAAATGATTAATTAAAAATAAACAAAATTAAATTTAAACTAATTAAATAAGAAAATAAGTTAAAAACATTTTTAGGGTTTTTTATATGGAAGGTTTTAAGTTAATAATGTGAAAATTAATTAATTAAAAATCTAAATTAATTTTAAATAAAAAAGAAAAAAGTAATAATTAAACCTAAATATAAATATTAATTACTTAAGAAAAAATAAATTAATTTGTTAAGAAAATGTTTTTAGTCTTTTTGTTTTATAAAGAAAAATAAAATATAAATGAGCATTTTTTAAATATGTAAATAAATAAATAAAATATTTTTGGATTTTTTATTAATAAAAATAATAATAATGATAATAATAAAAAATAATAAAGAAAATATAATATAAAGAAAATAAATAAAATGAAAAATAAAAAAAGGTTTGGGTCAGGTGTGTGAAGCAGGCATGGGGGGTTAGGAGTCAACAAAAAATGAAAGGCCCAAACTGAAGGCCCAAGCGCTACTGGCTGGAACAAAAAGAGAGAAATTGTGAAAAATAGAACAAAAGGTAGCACTGGGTGTTGAACCAATGACCTCCCACATACACGCGCGCTACTTTTGCCACCGGGGTGGCTGTACATCCGTTAACTTTTATCAAACCATAAATATATATTACAAATCAAGTCCATGGCCTGAACTTCGTCTTCAACCTCACGCCCAGCCAAACAACTTGTATCTTGCTCATTTCTCAATGAAAATTAAAATTGCAAACATGAAAGTTGTTCCATTTTTTCTCACGAATCCAACCATGTAAATAACTAAAGCTATAAATCAAAGATGAATGAGAATTTCATTGGCCCTAATTTGAACCCTAAATTTTCCAGAAAATTTCAACCTTAAAATTATCTAAGCTCAAGCCATATAAATGAAATCTATGGAGATGTACAGCTTCAGGGCAATGATGTCTACATTTTATCTTCACAAATGCAAGCCTAACAATGCCTAAATGAGAAGATAGAAGTTCATAAAATATACCTCAAAACTGGAAATCGTGAAATGAGTTTGATCTGCTTTCAAGGAGTTGTGATGATCATGATAGCTTCCTCAAGTTCCCAGGAAGCTAATGCAATGATTAGCTTGAGCAATGGATGGCTGGAATGGCTTGGAGAAGTCAATATGCAAACTCTGTTTTTTGGTTATGGAAGTTGATGTAAATGGTGTTATAGTTCTGGAATAAGGATGGGGATGGACTATATTTGATGTGTAGGAGCTTTAGGAAGTGAAAAGCCAAGAAACGCACGAGGGAAATATGAGTTGCAAGTTCAAAGTTAGAAACTGTGCAATAATGGAGTTTTTGGACAATTTCTGGTTTGATGGAGTTTGGGAGAATTTCAGGGTGCTTGAGCTCCTGTATTAGCTCATAAATACTGCCTCTATTTATAAGAAACAAGTTTGGAGGCTTATCTTTGATCAGAATTCAAAATCACATGTTTAAGCTCAACATGTGATTCTTGAGAAATCCAAGTTTCAATGCCTTGTGTACTTGCTAATGTAGAGTGGTTATGCTTTAAACAAACTTGCTTCTGACTTTGTAGATGGAGTGTGATCAGAGGAAACAAGTTAGAGGCTCAAGAATTAACTTTGTGCATAAATCTTGCTTTTCAAGAATGACATTCTTCACTTTCTTCCCAAAATGTCAATTTAAATTGGATAAAGTTTAAACCACTTAGATTATAGCTCAAAAGTTTGTGTAATCCATTAATGATGGATAGATACACAAGTTATAGGGCCTACAGAGCAAGATTATGCAGCCTAACATTGAAATTGAATTATGTGTTCATCAAGAAATGACTTGTAATTCAATAATGAAACCCTAACCTCTTGCCTTCAATTCTCCTTGCTCAAATATGATCTCAATGATTTCTTTGACATTTTGGAAAGATTGTAACATCCTCTACAACCTCTATGTTGAAAATTTTTGAAAATTAATCTTGGAACTATGTGAAAAATTTCCATGAAGTTAGGTTAAAATCCTGCCTAAATTAGGACAAAATTTCTCTAAGTTTTTCAAGTTTCATGAACATGTATTCTTAAAATCATAACTTGAAATCCATGCATTTCTAGAAAAAGTTGTGTTCTACAATGTTTTAGATATAATTTATAGCTATAATTTTCATGTTGGAAGTTTCCTTTGAATCATCTTGCACCATGATGAAAATTTGGCTCAAAGTTATGAAAAAAATGTGAATTTTCAACACTTAGAAAAATTCTAAGTCTTGGAAATTTTGACTTTTCAAAATGAAATCTTGACTTTTTGATTTCTTGATGAACAAGTTTCATATTTTGACATGTCTTGATGAATTGTGATCTTTGATACTTGATTTTGACCAAAAAGTCAAAGTTTGACTTTTCAGTGTACAATTGGCTTTTCATCAGTTAACTTAAATTCATCTGTAAACCAATTGGTCTTGAGGAATGTTTTGAGCCATGCCATTAGGTCAAAATTAATTATTTGAATCCTTGAGATCATAACTTAAACCAATCAATCATTTTCTAGGTCAAAAATCAGAAATTGCACCTTCTCAGTCAAAACCCTAATTTTAACCATTTTGCCCTTTTGATGATCTGATCAAATTTCTTGTGCAATTGTGGTCCAAACTTGATCAAATGACATATTTGAGTTCATGATGTTGATATGGATAAAAAATTATGAAGTTTGACTGTAAATTGACCACAATTGATTTTTCCCCAATACAACTGATTTTAGATCAACTGATCAATTGACTGAGCAAAAATGTGATCTAAGACTTGAAACTTGACATGAGAAATCTTGAGGGTCCAAAATTATCCATGAAAGTCATATGGGGCATTAAAATTCCATTTTCCTTGTGCAAACTCAAACCCTAATTTTCAGTTATCAGTGCTTGAGGAGGTGTCTTGAGCTGATCAGACCTTGTGCAGTCTTGAATCAAGGGAGATCTTGTGAGAGATTACTTGAGAAATGAGAGGGAAAATTTTTGGGTACAACACTTACTTTGTGTAAATACTTTTGTACCCCAAAATTTTCTCTCTCATTTATCAAATATTTTCTCACAAGATCTCTTTGGATTCAAGACTACAAAGGATTGATCAGCTCAAGACACCTCCTTAAGCACTGATGATTGAAATTAGGGTTTGAGATTGCACAAGGATAATTAAACTTTCAATTCCTCCTATGAATTTCATGGACCCTTATAGACCCCCAATATTACTCATGTCAAGTTTCAAGCCTTGGATCACATTTTTGCTTAGTCAATTGAACATTTGACCTAAAAATCAGCTATATTGGGGAAAAAAGTCAACTGTGGCCAATTTACAGTCAAACTTCATAATTTTTTATCCATATCAACATTATGAACTCATATGTATCATTTGATCAAGTTTGGATCACAATTCCTCAAGAAATTTGATCAGATCATCAAAAGGGCAAAATGGTCAAAATTAGGGTTTTGATTGAGAAAGGGAAATTTTTGATTTTTGACCTAGCAAATGGTTAATTGGTTTGAGGAATTATCTCAAGAGTTCAATTGAATCATTTTTACCTAATGGCATGACTCAAAACATTGCTCAAGATCAATTGGATTGATAGTTGATTTTCAGTCAACTTATCAAAAGTCAACTGTACACTAAAAAGTCAAACTTTGACTTTTTGGTCAAAATCAAGTGTCAAAGATCATAATTCATCAAAACATGTCAAAATATGAAACTTTTTCATCAAGAAATAAAAAATTCAAGATTTCATTTTGAAAAGTCAAAGTTTTCAAACTTAGAAATTTTTCTAAGTGTTGAACACTTCATGTTTTTTCACAACTTTGAGCCAATTTTTCACCATGATGCAAGATGATTAAAAAGAAACTTTCAACATGAAAGTGATAGATATCCATGAGATATATAACATTTATTTACACAACTTCTCCTAGAAATTCCTGGATCTCAAGTTATTAATCCATGAAGTCATGGTCATGAAACTAAACACTTAGTGAAATTTTGCCCTAGTTTAGGCAGGATTTTGACCTAACTTCATGACATTTTTTCATATAGTTCCAAGGGGAATTTTCAAAATTGATTCAAATATGGGTTGTAGATCACATTGCAAGCTTTCCAAAATGTCCAAGTACTCCTTAAGATCATTCTTTAGCAAGGAGAATTGAAAATAGGAAGTTAGGGTTTCAAATTGGAATTATAGGTCATTTTGTGATGAACAAAATTCAAATCTCAAACCTATGCTGCATAATCTTTGCTTTGCAGGCCTCAAAGGCACTCCATAATTAAATGATTTCACAATTGTTATAGGCTTCAACTCAAGCATTCAATGCAATGCCCATGCTTTATGTCCATTTTAGGAAGAAAGTGCACAATGCCATTTTGAAAAAGTAGCTTTATACACAAAACTTGTTCTTGAGCCTTGCAATTGTTTTCTTCTGATCATACACGACCTGTAACTCAAAAGAAGTTTGTCTCAAGCCTCACAATCACTCAACCCATGCTTGTACTTCATCTTGGAACCATAATCCCACTTTTCTTCAAAATCAAGTAACGTAGCAATCAACCTAGATCTTGTACTTCTGACCCTCTCAGGCACTCAAAGCCTTCTCCATACTTACGCACAAGTGATTTGCATCAAAAAACACATATACACAAGCCCAAAAAAACTCACAAGAACTCAGAGCTGTAACACTTGCTTCCATTCTTGCATAACCTGACCAAAAACTTGAAACTCACATTTCCCTCGTGTGTTTTCAAGCCTTTTGGTTCTTAAAGCTTCTAAACATCATTTAGAACTCATCCCACACCCTGTTACAAGACTGTAAGACCATTAACACCATCTTCCATTTTCAAAAATAAAGCTTTGCACTTGGACTTCTCCAGCACGATTCAGCCATCTCCAGTATAAAATAAACATTGCATTAGCTTCCTGGGACCTCAGTAGAGCTATTCTGATCATCACAACACCTTGAAGAGTGCTCAAACTCAGGATACGATTTCCAGTTTTGAGGTAAGTTTCCTTAACTTGGAACTCTTCATACAAGAATCATTAATGGTTTATTTGTGAATAAGAAATGTAGATATCATTGTCCTGAAGCTAACCACGTCCTTAGGTTTCATTATTATTGCTTATTTTGAATCTGAACATCCTGGAAAAGTTAGGTCAGAATTTGGTACCATTCAAAATTCATGCTCATCTTTGATTTATAGTTTTAATAGTTTATATTTCTGGAATCATTGTGAAATTTGGAACAAGTTTGATGTTCACATTTTTGCAAATGGATGAGAAATGAGCAAGTTACAGGTGGTCTGGATGGAGGTTGAAGATGAAGTGTGTTCATGGCTTGTTTTACATTATATATTTATCATTTCAGTTATATTAACAGATGTATAGCCACCCCAGTGGTAAGGCAACACGCTGGTAACCAAGAGGTCATGGGTTCGAACCTCAGCGCACTGTCTTTTGCTTTTTTCTCTCATTTTCTAACATTTTTTTATCATTCCAGCGCGCACGGGCCTTCCCCTCCCGGGCTTCACAATTTTTGCTCAACCTAACCCCCCTGTTTGCTCATACCATACAACCCATATCCCTTTTTTATTTTTCTAATTTCTAAACAAAAACATCATTTTGGGCTAGATTCAGAAAATTGTTTTTGCTAATAAACCTCCAAATTTATTTTTAACCTCCCATACTTTAATTTTATATTATTATTTTATTTCATATTTTATTATTATTATTATTAATATTATTATTATTATTATTATTATTATTATTATTATTATTATTATTATTATTTTCATTAATAAAAAGTCCAAAAATATTTATATTTATGTAGTTTATTTTTCTTCACAAAAACAAAAGAACAAAAACATTTTTCTTTAATAAATTAATTTCTTTTTGTTTAAATACTTAAATAATAAAATTTTAATTTATTATATTATTTTGTAAATTAAAATCAATTTAGAATTTAGGTTTTTTTTTATTATTTAATTATTTTTATTAAACTCACAAAAACCCTAAGAACTTGTTTTTTCTTTAATAAATTCATTTCTTTTATTTAAACTTAATCTTAATTTTTTCTTCTTTTTAGTTAATTATTTTTATTTTAGTTAATTAAGTCAAAAACCCTTTTCATAAAAAACAAACAAACAAGAATCACATCTCTTTTTACATTTACATTCTATCATTTTTACTTATTTAATTTTGTACATTTATTCAAAATTCAATATGGTTGTAATAATTATTTAGATTTAATTTCTTGCAATTCCCCATTTGTAATTTGTACACCCCCTTCCCTAAATGATGTAATAGCGTAGTAATTTCAATTTCCGCAATTTAAACGCTTTAACAAATGCTAGTAATTAGGGTTTTTGTATGGCAACAATAAAACTAACAAGTAGGAAACCCTAATCAAAGACAAATCAAGCATGAAAATCAATACACTTGCACATATACACCCTTAGGGTAAACCCACTTTGTTGTATTACAAAAATGGCCATATTATGCATGTGAGGTATCTTAGCATAAACAAACAAAAAAAAGATCATAGTCCCTCGATGACGCTATCCATGTTGCCTTTCAAAATGATCTTAGTCCCTTAAAGAAAATACTAGGATATCTTACAACATTGCTAGTCATGGTTATACGATGACCCATGCCCGTCCCTTTTACATCCAAAGATAGGGTTACTTACCAAATCAATGGTAAGATAACAATGTCAAAGGAAAGAGGAAATGAATATGAAAGACTTTTGAGTAGGTAGAATGTTCCTAGTTACTTGCTCAATTTCAAAATCAAAACATCCTTGCTATTTTCAAAACAAACACCAACACTTTCAAAAACATCTTTCAAAAATTGAAAACATTTTCAAAAGGTTAAACACTTTGTATACATTCTTATGAACGAGAATCATTACGAAGTTTTCCTAAACAATGGTATCTTTACAAAGTACTTTCAAAAACCACACAAAAGCATATTTTCAAACAAAAGCAAGTGATCTAGCAAGTAACTAAGAGCCCATGGAAAACCATGGATGAAAAGGGTGCTAATACCTTCCCTTTTCATAATCTTCCCCCGAACTCAAGAAAACATCTCAAAGGTCTTTCATGTTCTTTTCGGCCTTTCCTTTTGGATAAAAGAAAAGTCGGTGGCGACTCTTGCTAAACCGCAACATTTGCGATCAAACGCAAAACAACCAAGTCAGTTCTCCCACTGCGTTACAGAACTGGTGACTATGCTGGGGATTATTTTAAAAGTGGGGTTACCTTAGGGTTAGATCACATTCATTTGCTTTCATTGTTTGACTTGTATGCTTTATCTTATGGTTCTTTATTTGGGTTTGGATCCTCTACCCAGATTTGGGATACCTTATAGGTAAGTAGCAATACATTGTGGAAACTGTATGGGGTATACCGACATGGTTTAAGCAATAGCTACGTTAGTGTGACATATTTGTGGGTACCGGTAGCCCTTGAGTCGTCAAGGAGAATACGGGGCCACTGAGTGATGTCATGAAGCACTAACTAACTTCTAGAACCTTTACTTGACCAACTTGGCCATTAGGACGTAGTGAGATGACCGACTTTAGTGCAGTCCGAAGTTGGTAGGTACTCGATACTACACTCATTGAGGTTTGGTTTTTTGGGATATTTCGGTCGCCATTAAAGAGGCTTGCGCTGAAACAATGCCCAAGGAAACAAACCAGTGATATTGAGCTCCCTTAAAACCCGGTTACTATTGCTAGGACAGGTTTGAGCCAACTAAACTTCAAGTGGGTACTTACCTATGAGACTCCATGCAAGACTAAACCTAAGGACTTGTTTGCTTTGTTTGTGTATATCTACTTGTACATAACATCATAAACATCATAACGTCATACTCATACTCACTAACCATTTCAAGGATTTTGGGATTTATCTTTGTTCTGTTTTGTAGGACATGGATTCTATTCGTAGGAAAACCATTCAAGTTAATCTTGTAAGGATACCTCCTCAACTGATGAGGACGTGATGAAGGTTCTCTTCCAATTCTTTGATCCTCTACACCATTGCTTCACATTTCCTGATTATCAACTTATGCCAACTTTGGAAGAATTTTCCCAACTCTTGAGGATTCCAATTCTCAATCAACTACCTTTCAATGGTACGGAAAAAGATCCAAATCCAGAAGAGACTGCTCAAGTTCTACACTTGCAACCATCTGATATCACAACTAATTGGGAAACAAGGAGTGGTGTCAAAGGTTTCTTAGCAAAGTTCTTGTTTGAGAAAGCCCAAGACTATTGGAACTCCTTGGACTTGTAAGCTTTTAAGGAAATTGTGGCTCTCCTCATCCATGGGATGGTTTTGTTTCCAAATCCTGACCAACTCATAGATGTGAACACCGTCAAAATCTTCATGTCTCATAACCCGGTGCCTACTTTGCTAGGAGACATCCTACACTCGCACTATAAGGAAAAGAGGTATCCTTATATGTTGTACTCCTTTGTTGGCAAGATGGTTTATATTGCATCTTCCCCAATCTGTATTGAAAAACAAGCAAGGGTCAAGGTGGTCACATAGGTTGATGACACTCAAACATTCAGACATTCATTAGTGTTCCCAATCTATAGAGAATGTTACTATTGTCGACCATTGTGGATAATTCCCTAATGTCCCCTTACTTGTCATTATAGGAGGTATCACCTATAACCCCTGCTTAGCCTTAAGATAATTTGGTTACGCCCAAAGGGATGACCCACATGATATGCTTATTCAAGGTTTGGTATTTGACTACGAGAATAACGACCAAGGTCACCGCAAGAGGTTTATCCGAGCTTGGAGGATATTGAACAAGGTAGATAGCAAGACATTGAGGCACAAGAATTCTATCCCTCTTGAGCCTTACCTCAAATGTGTACGAACCCGTGCTCAAAGTCTTATAATGCCTTACCCCTCCATTCTCCTAGTTATCATAGAGCCTGTTATGGAAGGAGATGTTCCATACACTATCGTACATCCTGGCATGCCTACCTCTCTTGAAGACTTGCAAAGGGATTGGATACAACTTAAAGAGGAGCGAGATACTTTCGAGGCCTAATTCTACGCTAGCGAGAAGAAGGTTCTGGAACTCACCAAGCAACTTCATGAGGAGCGAAGCCTGAATGCCTACATTGCACCAAAGAGGTTGCGTACAACCTTTTTATCTTAGAGTTTTTGTATTTCTTTGTAAGCCCAAAAGAGCATGATGTACTCAAACTTTGATTTATTAATATAACGTGTGTTCCTTTTTGGTCTAAAGAAAATTTAAATCTCTATTTTCCTTGAAATCATTGCATGTGCATCTCCATTCATCATAACATAAGCAGGTTTCTTACAACAAGTCTCCTCATCTTTCTACTGTTTATTTTAGTAAGATGGAGCTCGAGCAGACAGTGAAAGACCTCCTGGCGCAAAATGATTAGTTTCAACAGATGTTCTTGACTCTAGCCAAGGGACAAGAGGATTTGAAAACTTTGTTGATCAAAGAAAAGAAGAAGAAAGCAAAGAAAACAATCGGTGTTCTGAATCTAGGAAGAAGGTTCCCAGGGGCAGCCAGAAGGATCTTAGACTTTGCAACGTCATCTGGTGAAAAAGACAATCAAGAAGGGAAAGGCAAGGAAGCGACTGCCCAACCATAATTTGAAGAGGAAGAAGAAGAGGATTACTCTGAAGAGAAATATCCCCCGACTGACGACAAATACAAGCATCTGGAAGAGCGTCTAAGTGCAATGGAGATTCAGAAATTGCTCGGGCTGGACTTTCAAAGAGTTGGGTTTGGTGTCTGGGATTGTTACTCCACCAAAATTCAAGGCACCAGTATTTGCTAAGTATGTCAGGGTTTCGTTTCCCAAGATGCATCTCCGATCTTATGTGACGAAGATACAACCTCATACTGCTGACAGAGATTTGTGGGTCCACTTCTTTCAAGACAGTCTGTCCGTGATTCAGCTAGATTGGTTCTATCAACTGGAAAGAGCCAATATCCATAATTGGGAAGAACTTGCCGCTGCTTTTTATAAACAGTTCCAATACAACGCAGACCTTGCTCCCACCCGTACTCAAATCCAGAGTATGGCTATGGTTTCAAGCGAAGGTTCCAAAGACTATGCTCAGAAATGGAGGGACTTAGCAGGAAGAGTCCAACCTCCCCTGTCTGAAAGGGAACTAGTGGATATGTTTCTAGGGACCTTGTCTGGTCCATTTTTCAATCATCTAATTGGAAGCTCCTCAGCAGGCTTCACTGAATTAATCTTGACCGGGTAAAGAGTGGAAGCTGGGATTAAGAGTGGGAAGATCTAAAAAGACGCATCCTCCGCTACTGTAAGAAACCATTTATTGGGAAGAAAGAAGTTGGTGTTGTGTATCCTCAAAGAAATCAAGATAGAACTGAAGTTTGTCCAATGGTAGGGGTTGTCATGATCCCTAAGCCCGCACCTACTCAATAAAGGAGCAATCAACCTAGAACAGAAAGACCAGTAAGACAATTTACCTGGATAAATATGACACTATATCAAGTCCTGCCACATTTATTGAGATTTAATATGGTAACTTTAAAGGAATCCCCTAAGAATCCCAACACAACCTCTCCTCATTACCATCCTAATGCTCGTTGTGCTTACCATTTAGAAAGTCCAGGCCATGATACCAACAACAGTTGGGCTTTGAAAAACAAGGTGTAAGACATTATCGAAGCAAAATAAATTGAATTTGATGCTCCTGAGATCCCAAATGTTATCACCGCTCCTATGACCAAGCATGGCCATGATGTTAACATTGTTGAAGATGATATGTTTGTTACTGCTGTTGATGAACTTATTACTCCTCTCCTGACTGTTAAGAAGAACCTGTTGAAAGCCGGTTTATTTCCGGGATGTGACGAAAGTTGCCACCTCTTTTTATCCTTACCAACTGGTTATCATTTATTGAAAGCAGGTGTCCAGCACCTAATGGATGACAAAGAGATTTTGTTTGAAAAGACTCCCATTCCAACCATTGCTTACAAAGATGTTTCGATAGTATCCATTTCCGCCAATTCTTCCAGGGTCTCCACCAAAAGACCCGTTAGGATTACATCAATTCCTAAAATGGCTCCACTAATAATTACTATGCCAGGACCAATCCCGTACTCATCAGATAAAACTGTCCCATGGAACTATGGGGGTGACGTTTACTATCATGGCGTTAAACATGATTAGCTGGCTGATGAGGACTCAATTTTTGAGAAGGCTGACCCCGACATCAGCAACATTGCGGGAACTAGCAAGATAACCCAAAGTGGTAGAGTATTCTCTCTCGAGATTGCTCCTCCGAAAATTATTACCGGTCCTGTGATCATCCCTGCTTCTGTTCCCGTTGACACCACTACTACAATCCCTATGGTCACCCCTACTAACACTCCTACCACCGAGTCGATTGAGAATCGGGGCAAAGGTATTCTGGTTGAGCCTGTCCAGACGAAGGCGCAATCAATATCTATCCTAGAGGCCTCCCAAAAGGAGATGGAAGAAATTCCGAAAATTATAAAGAGAAGCGACTACAACATAGTCGAACAGCTAGGGCAGACTCCGTCAAAGATTTCCATGCTGGCTTTATTGTTGTGCTCCGAGGCTCATGCGAAGGCCTTGGTGAAATTTCTTAAAACTTCCCATGTACCACAAGAAACCTCTATTGATCAGTTCCAAGACGGCGTGGCCAGTTTGACCGTGAATTATGGTTTAGGCTTTTCTTGTGCTGACCTGACACCTAGGGGGAGGAAACATAACGAGGAATTGCATGTTTCTGTCGAATGCAGGGGCACAACTTTGGCCCATGTCTTAGTGGATACCGATTCGTCTTTGAATGTGCTACCTAAGAAATCTCTTGATAGACTCAAATGTGAAGGTTTGACCTTAAAACCTAGCAACGTAGTGGTAAGGGCCTTCGAAGGTTCAAAGAGGATGGTGCATGAGGAGGTGGACATCCCCATAAAAGTTGGAACTCAAACCTTTGATTCAACTTTTTACATGATGGACATTCGCCCTTCCTATTCCTGTTTATTGGGCCGACCATGGATTCACAATGCTGGTGCCGTCACCTCTACATTACATCAAATGCTGAAATACCCGACCAAGGGGAAAATCATTATTGTCCATGGAGAAGAGGAATATATGGTCAGTCACTTGAACTCCTTAAGATACATGGAATTGGATGGTGAATTCATTGCAACTCCGTTTCAACACTTCGAGGAAGTCCCATAGACAGCGGCCGCTACCAAGAATATTTTCCAAATCCCAAAGATTACAAGACCTCCGCTAAAGATGTCTTCTCTGAAAGATGCCAGGGCAGTGATCGAAGAAGGTGGGTGTACTATTTGGGGCCAACTCCCATATATCCCATACAAATCTGACAAATTTGGTTTGGGTTTCACTTCAGGAGTCCATAAAGTTGTCCGTCATGCTCATGCCGGGGGACCACCTTTGAAGATCAGTAACCACAGAGTCAACGCAACGGAGGATGATGATGATGACAGTTGTGACCTAGAAGATTGGATTTTTCCAACCATCAATGGAGGACTCAGCAACTGGGAAGCTAAAGACTTTGTCCCAATTACTTTTATCCAACAATAATTTTCTTTAATTTTTTGTCGGATCTGGAATAATTAAACAATTCAGACTTTTAAAACCATGTGTCTTACCCGAGGCACAACAGTCCATTTGTAAGGGTTGTTACTTCATTTTCATATGTCATCAATGAATCATGGATGTTTTTGCATACAAACTTTGTGCTCTTTGTCTTTCTTTTTCTACATTTTTATTTCTTTAAAAGATATCTATACTCTTACACATACTCACATTCAAAATGCAGATTTACATCCATTCAGGATCCCATGGGTAACGATTATACTATGGCCTTTTGTGACTATGAAAATCTAATCTACCAAGCCAAAGACGAAGGTGAGGAAGATTGTGAAGTACCAGGGGAACTAGCCAGGTTACTACAACAGGAAGAAAGGACCATACAGCCCCACGAAGAACTAGTGGACACAGTTAACCTAGGTACCAAAGAGGACAAGAAAAAAGTCAAGGTGGGTTCCAATCTGGAACCCAGTGTCAAGAAGCGTCTAACTCAGTTGTTGAAACCACGCGGCCGGAACCTGTCATCTGGATGTAATGAAACATCAATGAAGTCACCACCGAACGTCTTTTATCCCGCCGAAAGGGAAAGGTAAACATCGAGAAAACCTGAAGAGGGAGAAATCACGGTCTTTCGACCAAGAGATCGGGTAAGGGAGACTGTTACGCGAGGGGAAGGTATTAGCACCCCACACGCCCGTAGTACTCTACGGTATCCCCTCTTGTTATCTAATCTAATGGGTATGGTCAAATCCTATGTCTATGGCTTAAAGCTGAAAAGGGAATGCATGCGAAAGAGAAAGAAAAAAATGTAGGGAAAATAAAAGTTATGCTTGATCAGGCCCTACCCCAATGCATACGTATCCCTTTTAAGGAATCAGAGCAGCCATAGTTTGGCTCATATATTTTGGTTGGTTTGTGTTATTTAGTTAAGGCAGACAAAAAACAATCAAGATGGCAAAACATCGAATGAAACAACAAACAAATGAGATGGTCAAACATCGACTAAATAATAACAAGGTAACATGTCAAAGATGGCGAAACATCAAATGATAAAACGGATGACATAACATCACACCTAGCAATGATATTAAGAATCAAAGTAGGATAACAAACAGATGCAATAGCGAAACATCAGCTTCAAACAAATGTGCGATGGCGAAACATCGGTAAAAAGATAACAAGGTATCATGGCAAAGATGGCGAAACATCGATAAAACAGATGACAAAACATCACACCTAACAATAATATTGAGAATCAAAGTAGGATAACAAACATGTGCGACGGCAAAACATCGGCTTCAAACAAGTGTGCGATGGCGAAACATCGGCTAAAAGATAGCACAGTATCATGGCAGAGATGGCAAAACATCAATAAATCGGATGACGAAACATCACACCTAACAATGATATTGAGAATCAAAGTAGGATAACAAACATGTGCGATGGTAAAACATCGGCTTCAAACAAATGTGCGATGGCGAAACATCGGTAAAAAGATAACAAAGTATCATGGCAGAGATGGAAAAACATTAATAAATCGGATGATGAAACATCACACCTAACAATGATACTGAGAATCAAAGTAGGATAACAAACATGTGCGATGGCGAAACATCGGCTTCAAACAAATGTGCGATGGCGAAACATCGGTAAACCAAGTTTAAAAGCAAAGCCAAGAGGCACACAGACAAAGTAAGATTGGTTTATATCTTTTACCTTGAAGAAGAGTTTGAGTTTATTATAAATGTCTTATGATTTTCCAAGAAACAGTTTTTGTTTTAAGATGCAGAATGCATAGAAAGGAAAAACAACTAAAGGAAACTAGCTTAGTACTATCCCTAATGTTATCATACAATGGTTGACCCTAAGGTTGAGGATAAAGGAAAACTCTACCTTAATTAACAAGTTAAAGGAAGCTTAATAAAACTATCCTATAGGGAACATGCAATGAGAACGAAGTCGTGATCTCAATTTCTAAATTAAGTGACTCATCGATTAATCAATTAAAGAAGGAAAACAATAAACATCCTATAGGGAACATGCAATGAGAGCGAAGTCGTGATCTCAATTTCTAAATTGAGTGACTCATCGATCAACAATTAAAGAGGAAATCAATAAACATCCTATAGGGAACATACACTGAGAGCGAAGTCATGATCTCAATTTCTAAATTGAGTGACTCATCGATAAAAAGTAAACACAACACATGTATCAGACAAAAACCAGAGGGCCTCTTGACATATATCAGCAACAGAGATCCCATCATGCAATCAGAGAACTATGCAAAATGAAAATGGAAGAAAGGAAATAGTGCAATACCAAACGGATAACTATCCGTAGCAACTGAGCAAGAATAAAAGAAACCCAAAGAACTTCAAGCAAGCTGGCGTCAGTAGACAAATCAAGTCAGAAATTACGCCATCAAGATATAAGTATTGAGATTTTTAGATATGAACAGATCCCATGGGAAATGTATAACATTCATAATCACATGTGTATATCTTGCATAGACTATCAAATATTCCAAGCACAAGAGTAGTGCAAACATAACAAATTGTGTTCCACAAATAAAGTGAAACACAATAGCCTCAAGTCAAAAATGGAAAACTTTTCTCAAAGTACCTCGCACATTCAACAACCAAGTTAGTATTACCATAAATAGGATGATGATTCACATAAGGGATGGACGATGACACCAAAATGAAATGAGAAAACATGATAACAACTAACAAACATTAGTCATGATAGACAGAAAGAAGCAAGTATGTGCACAAATTGGTCAAAAGAATCAGAGGAATGTTGCTCCTTTCTATCACCATATTGAATTATCAATCAAGGATCATGTGAGCTTGAGAAGAATACAATCAAAGACCATGAAGGTCAGTAGCAAACATAATTCAATCATGTACAATTAATTCAACCACAACTCACAAGCACAATAGAAGATGAAGCCCACATAATGCATCAAAAAGGTTCAAACATTCAAACATGGGGCAATAAGTGAAATGAATTGAGTTATTGTGGATAATCAGAATCAACATGATCATTAGGTGCCCAATTATAGGCCTCACTCAAGTTCATTGGCCATCAAACAAATTGCAACAAGATATGCAACATCAATTGGGTATCTTAACTTCAAAAATACATCAAAAATAGAAACAAGGATCAATAAATCAAACCAAAAACTTCTTAGCATATTTGAAGTGTGTAGAAGTCAGAAAACAAGCCTTAAGTTCATGAATGATTGAGGAGGGGATCAAATGAGGCCCAAAGTTCAAAACTAGTTGGCAAAACTACCAAACTAGACAAGTTTTCAAAATAATTTGTGGAAAAATGTCAAACCAATTCAAATAATTCAAGAAAAATGGTTTTCAGATCCTCAACACATTCATGAACCTTAATCAAGACTTGAATTCTATTGAAAATCCAGGGCATAATGGTTTTGAAAAAAGAAACTTGCACAATAAGCAACAAAACCCTAATTTTTGACTTTTAATCTTAAATATTGATTAAGTAAGATCAAAATTTAAACAATTAAAACTAAGATCATGCAAGACTCAAAGAAACCCTAAATGTCAGAATACATATTTTTTCACATTTTTTTGAATTAAAGAAAAGTAAAAAATAAAGTTAAATTCAAACAATTAATCATTTAAACAAATAATCACATCTCAAAATAAAATTTTAATCAAAAAATCAGAAAAATGTCCAAACAAAATTATATTCAAATATTAGAACTAAAAACTAATATATCTGATTTTTTTTTGGAATTTTTGAATTAAAGGAAATATTAAAATAAAAATTAAACAAACAATTAACAATTAAACTATTATTTAAGGGAAAAAATGCAAACCCTAGCCAAAAGTCACAAAAAGGTCAAAATAAAAATATATTCATATTCTATGATTAAAAAAAAGCTTGCATGATTTTTTTGAGGATTTTTGAATTAATGGAAGTATTAAAATGAAAATTATAAAGCAAAAATTCAAAATAAATTTCTCAAATTAAATTCATAATCAAAAATAGATAAAATGCTAAACAAATTTTAGAATGAAATTCTAAATTATCTTATGAGTCCAAAATATTTTTTGTGGAATTTTTCAAATCAAAGAAACATTAAAATAAAAATAAACACTAAACAAATAATTAAATAATAACACAAATTTTTAAACCAATCAAAACATTTTCAAAAATTACCAAAAAAACGCACAAGGTCAGGAATATTATTTTTAAGTTTCATGAATTTTTTTATAATTTTTCATCAAGTTTTGATCAAGAAAATAAAATCAGAGAATCAATGAAAATTTAAATAACAAAAACAAGAACAAGGCCAATGAGATGATGCCACACATCATCTTCAACCTCCAGCCTAGGCAAAATACTTGTTTCCATCAGTTCCAACATGCTCTCTTCAGATCCATCAAACAAGCACGATTCTCAACCAAAATCCATGAAATTAAGCTCAAATTAAAGCTGATATATCATACAACATCATGCAATTCGAATCAAACTCAAAGATCAAGAAATTAAGTCTCAAAAACTGGAAAAACACACTGCAAGCATCAAAAACCAGAAACGTGATTTCACCAAATCTGCTTGAATCAAAGCTCAAATATACATCAATCCTAATGATTGGCCAGCTATAAACATAATGCACACCACAAAACACTTTAATTCATGCTCAAATCAAAGTTCAGATTCAGTGAGGATACCTGCAAAAGTGAAAAATAAATTTACTTGGTGCCTCTGAAATCTAGCAAGAAACCCTTCCAAATAGCTTCCTTGTACTCCAATGAAGGTGTTTGAGTAGAGAGATGAGGACTGGATCAAGAGAATTGAGCTACTCGATTCAAGTTGCAGAGCAAGAAAAATGAGAAAATTCTGAGGAGATTCTTCCAATGCCGTGCCTGTTCTCCTGAAAAGAGAGCTTGAGCAACTTATATAGAGTGTTTTGAGTGAGGTTAGAGTGGTAATTCAAGCTGAGAGTAGTTGGAGGGCAAAAGTGAATTTTCTGTCAAATAAAAACAAGTGTGATGGCCATTTGCGTTTTGCTTGATATTCAGGCAATGCTTGCAGTTGTTTTGAGCAACAAAAGGAGAGTGTGAGTGAGTGAAAAAAGCGTGATGAGGTGAGCTGTCCTCTTTTGTACATGTTACTGATTTGCTTGAGTAAGAAGTTTCCCATTTTGTCAAAATGTGAAAATAAGAGAGGCACGAGGTATGCACCTGGTTTGGCCTTTTTTGGCAAGCACATGAAGTGTCCAAATCTTGTCAAGCATGTGTAAGTGGACTCTAAAATGATTCAATCAAAACTGGACTAAAACTTGAAAATTGCCATGGCCAAACATACACCAAAAATCAGCTGACTTCCAACTGAGGCCATTTCAAATTGGCTTGTGCATTTTCCAAATTTCTTTGAGCTAATTAAAATTCATAAGATGAGCTTCACAATGATCTTTGATTCATCGAAAATGGTGGAGAAATGAAAGAGATGTGGACATTAGGATTCCTGGGCAAGTCAAGCCAACTTGCCCAAAACTGCACGCGCACTGGCCTGCCCATGTGCCTTCAAAAATCCGGTTTTGCCACCCATCTTCCTCAAACCATAACTTCCCCAATTTCAATCCAATTTGAGTGATTCCAAGTTTAATGAGAAGCTTTCATAGCCCTCTTCAAAATGCACTTTTTAATTTTTCAAATTCAGGCTTGAGTCACAAGAAATTGATTCCTCAAAATGGCATGCCAAGTGTTTGATGAAATTACGCGCGTGGCTTGCCCAAGAGAAGTCATCTTGGCACTTAGAATTTTTTCAATTTTTTAGGTTACTTCTTGAACAAGTTACTCTCAAATTCACCATTTCTCATGATTCAAAGATGAATTTGGGTATGGAATATGAAAAGAGGATGCTTGAATTGATGGTTGACCAAAAGTCTACCTGGTCAACTCTTAATTTTGACCAAAATGACCATTTTGCCCCTTTTGATTAATTGAATCATTTCCAATCCAAATTGAACCTCAATTTTTCAATCATCAATGCTTAATAACATGTGGTGAATCATGGAAACAAGTTTGGGTGAAAAAAGTCAAAGAAATCCTGATTAAATCCAAAACCCTAGTTTTGTACCATGTGCTAGGAGATAGCTGATCAAGCTTCAAAACCCTAATTCCACTGGGCATCATGAGAGACTCTTTGATTAAACTTGATTCTAATGATGATAAGATAATGATGCTTCATGAATTGGCTCATCTAGACCCCAATTACTTCAACTTGGACCAAACCCTAATTTTGGTTAATATCTTAGGAGGCTGATTAATCATCTTCAAAACTTTAAATCTTCTAGGCATCCTGGCTAATTTCTTGTACTAAGACCTTCCAAATACCAATGAGATGTTTTAGCCTCAAAATCAAGACTTGTACATTGATCAATAGCCCTGCTCAAACAAAACCCTAATTTGAGTGGTGAATCAAAGGAATGATTCCTTCCTATAAACAAACACAAACTTCAATCCTCTGATGATCCAAAGGGATGGATAAAGCATCTTGAGACATGCAATAACTTTTGAGCTTGAAAGACCCAGAGGTTTAGATGATAAGGTTCTACTTGAGCAACTTGTCAATGCAATCAACCTTCAAGGCTTGAGGAAGACTTGATAACCAAAGTACTTTGATCCCATCACAATGTATGAATACAATGCAATATCATATTCATGATGAAACATAAGCCAAAATCAAGAGGGTAAATTTTTGGGTGCAACAGCTGCCCCTATTCAAATATCTTCAACATGATAAGTGAGAAAAGTGACAACTTTCGAGCGTTCAGAGTTGAAGATGATTGAATACAAAAGAACCCGAAAATTTACACTCTTGAAGAAGAAATAAAAATGAATCAGGAAACCCCCCAAGACATGAGCCAGGATGAAACTGTAACGCAGGTTGAAATGGAACAAAAACATAGAAGAGTAGACGCAAATAAACTTCCGGACAAATGTGCCAGGGCAAAACTGGGCTTCAAAAAGGGTGAGATAAAACTCAAACCAGAGTATAGGCGAAACTAAGCTCTGGAAAAGAAAGCGTACGCGGGTGAGGAGGCGAAACTCTGAGCTCAACCCAAAGAAAAGTGGCTAGAGTGCGTGATTCTAGGGACACTTGCTAATCTCAACTAAGATAGACAGTATGAAGGAACTGAAAAAATCTCAGAAATGAGGAACAAAAGCGAGACGAAACTCGACTAAAAAATAAGTCAGACGAAACTAGACTAGATGAGTACCAAGACGAAACTGGATTTCACGCACGGGTAACGAGGCGAAACTCGACCCATAGAAAAATGATGAGAGTGCATGTTTCTTAGAGCACCTGCTGGTCTCAGGTCAATGGATAAATAGTGACGAAAACTGATAGAAGAATCCAAGGAACAAAGGAGACTAATTTCAAACCAGGGACGCAGTACGAACACTGCACTCGGTAAACGAACAAAAGAAAAAACAAGACGAAACTCGACTCAATAACTAGTTAGGCGAAACTAAACTAGATGAGTACCAGGACGAAACTGGATTTCATGCACAGGCGACGAGGCGAAGCTCGGCCCAAAGCAAGGAGATTAAGGCGTACACCTAAAAACCTACTAAAAGCGAATATCAGGACAAAACTGGTATTTGAAAGGTGCATTAATAGACATTAGAATGAACCAGAGAGGGTAGTGAAGACTAAACCCGAGAAGACCGAGCCAGGGCGAAACTGAACTATAGTCAAGAGTAGACACTCAAACAAACAAATGATTGACGTCAAAAGGATATTGGTATGGGGATGAAACCGAGATAATGAGGATAAATACCTCGTTGGGGATTTAATCCGAAGTATTAGCAAATTCACTGGGGACAACAAAAACAATAATGGCTTATGTTCCGATGCATGTTTGAATTCTTTTTATATAGCGCAATGCTCCATATAATGAAAATGCTACGTGTTTTGGTAGATGCAATGTAATGATGCATGTTTAAAAGTTTACTGGGGAATGGCCAAATGAGAGGCCAATAAACGAGAAGTCAGGATCTGACAAGACTTGCAAAAATAAATTGCAAAATCCAAAGGAGAGGAGAAAATACGGGGAACCACTAGAGAGGGAACCTTGAAGAGATGAAGCTTCGCAGGGAATAACATCCGAGAAACCAGTAGAAACGGGCCACAAACATTGAGAGGAGCTGCAAAAATAAATTTCAAACTCCTAGAGAAGATCAGATCGACACTGTAGCTTCTGGAGAAGTTTAGACATTTGAGGGAAAAAATCAGGGCAAGACTGCAATCTCTGGAAAAGACAGCGCGCGGCTGTGCTGAGGATGAAACCAAGACAACAAACCCGACGTGAGGGGTGAAAACCTTTGCTGGGGGAACAAAGTTCTACTGAGGAGACGAGACTTCACCGGGGATACATAACTCTGTTGAAGATTGTTGTTGGAGAGAGATTTTTTGAATGCAACCAGTCACACAGTATCGACCTTACTGGGGATAAGGGAAGATCTTTAACATAAGGATGCCCCAGTCAGCAGATCTATTGGGAAATGAGAGGTCAAGGCGAGGGATCTCTGTTGGCAATTCTGTCGGGGAGTTAAAACTTCTTCAGAAAGTGAGTTCCCATTTAAACGACTCCACTGGGGATGTGTGACATATCCAAACTTGAAGTCTTAGAATGAAGCTTTTGAAAGAAGATTCCCGGGGTAATAAAACTTCGCTGCAGAAATGAAACTTCACTGGGGATAAGAAACTTCACTGGGGATAAGTAGAGTCCTAATCATACATGGGCTTTGTCCAAATATTCCCTTCTTGACAATCATTAAGCTCGTTATAGGTGTTCAACGTGTAAACTATTTTTTTTTATGTCAAACAAATTTTTTGCATGCAGGAAGATGTTTATTTTGGGGATGACAGATCTGATGCGATGATTATTTAAGCCTTGAAGTTGAAAACCTTAACAAAGTGTCGCATCTCTGTTGTGAATGAATCACTGGCTAGAGTGAAAAAATTTCAAAACTTTTTTTCTTCCCTTTTTTTGAAAAATGAGTCAAGATGCGGGTGATAAGATACCAACATGGATATGCAACACGTATTTGGGAGTTTTTAAGAAAATCCATCCCGTTGTAGTATTCTTTCGAGTTAAACCCTTATTTCAGTTAGGACTTTTAAAGGTTGTAACGTGGCCTGGTTCGAAGTTTTTTTTTAGAATTTTTTTTTCAAGGCTCAAGTTATTTGGTGCCCACCCCCTTTGTGATATTCTCCTGTCCTAAGTTCAGTTGACTTATCACAGGCATTCATCTTTCAAAAGGATTTATAATGGTTGAGTGATCACGACAAATTCTCCAACATGATTGTCACTTAACTTTTGCTGCTTTTGTTTTTTGATATTATTGTTCCTCTTCTTTTTGATGAAAATTTTATTGAATAATCTTTTTCGGCCTTTTAGGCTCTTCTTTTCCCTAACTTTTGCATGGACAAAATCTTCTGAATTTCAATTTTGGGAGTCCAGCAGGATGTCCTAACTTTTGCCTAAGCGACTTATTTTCAAGGTTCGACTTAGTAGGACTTTTTGTTTCTTTTTTATTCATGCTTTCCACTTCGAACAAAGTCAATGTGACTTTAGGTCTTTGAACTTTTTCTTTCTTTCTCTCTCTTTTTATTTGAAGAAAACAAATGCCTCACTCCTTGGTCGGCGAGGGATAGCCATTATTGTATCGATTCGATCTCGACCTCTAGATTTTTTGTGTGAGGAAATGAACATCGTGGTTTTGACATTTTTCCTGATCTCATGATGCGAAAGATAAAATGTGGTGATCCTCAGATGGGACATTCCCTCTGAAATTTGAATGATTGATCAAATTAACTGAACATCTACCCTCCCCCTGGTTAAAAAGGTTTTTTTTAACAGAAAAGAAACTCCCACTTCGAAGGCTCAGAGGGGTTAACAAGGGTCTAACTCCCTTATATCTCCGGTGTTTGGGGATTGAAACAATGCCTGTACATTGTCAATGGGGTTCTACTTAAAAGCATACCATTATAGTCATCGTTTCTAGCTAAACTCCTTATTCCAAACTCTTGGCTAAGCAAAAGAATTGGCACAACTGGTATCAAGATACTCGAAAAATCGATTAAAGAGTGATACTGGATGGATTAAGTAGAAATGAAACAATTTTTTTAAGGAAAAAATATTCAACGCATCAAGACTGACATTCATCTATAAACAAAATCCTATATGCAGACAATGCTAAAACAAATCAATCAAGATAACACGTGAAAGTGCGGCAAAGAGACGTAATAAAAGCCATTATGGGGAAGAAATGTTCCCAACTAGGTTCGCCGATCCCGCCAACCTATCGTAATCTCGATATTACCCTGACCCATGACTTTTACCAACAACACGGAGTTGTGAAACAAAATGGCAAGGCATCCGCCAGTAAAGTGAATGAGAATCCTATCAATCAGAGAAACAAACATGCCCCTTGCACAGTAGTAGTTGTGTTTGTTATCCGCATTTAAAGAGATTAAGCAACCATGACTTAGATTACCATTCCCGTGTAAGGCCCACGAAGTTTATATGCACATGCTTATAAAAAAATATTGGACGTTTTTGCAAACAATATAGTAAAAAAAAGGGAGAAAAGAAAAGCATACGTATACTTGAAAGAAGATATTCTATTGATTTTGAGAAATCAGCCTGTGAAAAAGGCGTTTACATTTGGAAGCAAGTAATTACAAAATCAAAGCAAACATGTGTTTACAAATGGCAATGTGAATGTGAATCTCCACCAAGTCCTGACTCTGCTATGACTCTTATAACTCTTACACTTCCTGCTTTCAGACAGATTAATCTTGGATTGGCTTCGACCTTATGCCAGGTGATAGAATGAAGGAAAGAAACAAAGGATCTCATGCTGAGCGTAGTCATTTGCTTTAAGTCCCTAACTTTTGCCTGAATCGCCCTTTCAGGTTTTTGATTCACCAGGACACCCTCTTTTTGCCTAAACCGCCCTTTCGGGTTTTCAGTTTAGCGGGTTTTTTTTATTATTTTTTTATGCAAAGTATTTTTTAACTACGTCAGCATTCACAGGGAGAGGGAAGTACTCTCCATCCATAGTTGTGAGCATCATCGCTCCTCTAGAGAAAACTTTTCTGACCATGAAAGGACCTTCATAAGTCGGAACCCACTTGCCTCTGGGATCTCCTTAGGGGATAATTATCCTTTTTAGCACAAGGTCACCTAGCTTGTAACACTGAGGCCGTACCCTCTTATCAAAAGCTTTCCCCATCCTTTGTTGATATACCTGACCATGACATACAACCGTCAACCTCTTCTCGTTAATAAGTTCCAACTGATCCAACCGATTCTGTACCCATTCACTTTCATCCAGATTAACATCTCTTATGACCCTAAGAGAAGGAATCTCAACTTCTACCGACAATACTGCTTCCATGCTGTAAACCAAAGAAAATGGGGTTGCCTCAGTCGAAGTACGCACAGTGGTGCGATAACCATGCAAAGCGAAAGGCAGCATCTCATGCCAATCTTTATAGGTTACCACAATCTTCTGCATAATCTTCTTGATATTCTTATTGGCCGCTTCGACAACACCGTTCATCTTTGATCGGTATGGGGAAGAGTTATGATGCTTGATTTTGAAGGACTCACAAAGCTCCTTCATCATTTTGTTGTTCAAATTAGACCCATTATCAGTAATGATCTTTTCAGGCACTCCGTAGCGACATATAATATTGTGCTTAATGAACCGAGTTACCACCTGCTTGGTGACATTGGCATAGGATCCAACTTCGACCCATTTTGTAAAATAATCGATGGCAACCAGAATGAAACGGTGCCCGTTGGATGCAGTCAGTTCAATTTTACCGATCATATCAATTCTCCATATCACAAACAACCAAGGGGAAGTCAAGACATTCAAAGGTACTGGCGGCACATGCACCTTATCAGCATAGACTTTCCATTTGTGGCAAACCCGTGCATGATTATAACAGTCAGTCTCCATGGTGGACCAATAATAACCCGCTCACAAAATCTTTTTAGCCATGGTGTGCCCACTGGCATGGGTCCCGAAATCACCTTCATGTATCTCCTCAATGATTCCAGCTGCTTCTTTCTTGTCAACACATCTGAGAAGTAAACCGTCATGATGTCTTCTATACAACACACCACCACTAAGAAATAACTTGGCTGAAAATCTCCTCAAGAACTTCTTATCTGTGACGGATGCCTCTTTAGGGTACTCTTTTGTTTCAATATATCGTTTAACATCATAAAACCAAGGATTACCATCTAATTCCAAACTAGCCTCAAAACAGAAAGCTGACTCACTCAAACTTCTAATAGTAATGGAAGGTGCCTCATTAGCCCACTTAACCTTGAACATAGAGGACAAAGTTACCAGTGCATCAGCTAGATTGTTTTCTTCTCTGGGAATATGCTCAAACGTGATCTCTTCTAAGTACGGGATCAGCTTCATAACATGCTCACGATAGGGAATTAGGTTCTGATGGTGAGTCTACCAATCTCCATTAATCTGGATGATAACAAGATTGGAATCCCCGTAAACTTTCAAAAAATTGATGTGCAGGTCTATCGCCGCTTCAATGCCATAAATGCAAGCCTCATATTCAGCCATGTTGTTAGTGCAATTGAAACAAATATGAGTCGTGAAAGGAATATGCTATCCGTTGTACCCCAAAATTTGCCCTCCCATACTCTTCAAGATTTGCAAAGAGCATGCTTCAAAATCTCCCCAAGGGTTGCACAGTTCAAGGGCCTCCTAACAGTCAAAAACTAGGGTTTTGGGTCTGGCAAAGAAATTGAAGTTTTCAAGGGTCCAATCAAGTCCAACATGCCCACAAACATGGTCAAGCATCCTCATGCCAAGTTTCAAGACTTACAGCACAAAAGTGCACAGTCAAAAACCCTAATTGCTCAACAGTCAACTGCAGCGGCAAAATGGTCATTTGACAGTCAAAAGTTCAAATTTTTGGTCAACATCTTATTTTGAAGCCACAAACATCATTTGATCAATTCTTGATCATGATTTTCAAGGCATGGCTCAAAAAGTCTCAAGATGCAAGAGTTTCCATTTTTGGACAGTTGAAAAAGTCAACTGTAACTTGACCAAGGCATAACTTCCACATGGTTTATTAGAAAAATTCCATCCAAAGCTCATTTTGAAGAGAAAGACATTTCCTACAACTCTTCTTCACACTTCAAGTCCAAGAAATGCTCTCACAAAAAGTTATCAATCTCAACATTATAGGTCATTTTCAAAAGTCAACAAAAAGGCACTTTAGGTCAAAGACCATAACTTGAGATTGGTAAATCAAAATGACATGGGACCAAAGGCATTGGTTAGAGGACTTCAATACCTTTCCAAAATGTCCAAGAACATGATCAAAGCTTTAAAAATTGAGCAAGATATGCCTTGTGGAAGTTGGGAGATTTTTGGGAATTTTGAAAAGTCAACTTTACTTCAAATGCCTCAAAATTGCTAATGGGCCACAAATTCTTCTAAGAATCATCATCCAAAAGCTATGCACGACCCATTGACCCAAAGGGGAGTTATTTTCCTATTTTTAATTAATTAATTGAATATTTAATCTATTTAATTCATTTAATTATGATTAATTATAAGAAAAATACTCATCCATGCTTTTTAAATCTTTTTGTGCATAGAATACCTTCAAGATTTCGTGCATTATTCAATAAGGAAAGAATCAAGGTGATTGGAAATGATTGGCATGTTCTTCACATGAAAAAGATTGGAAAAAGATACCATGAAAATCAAATCTCAAAAGCATTGATTACAAAGGTTTTGGACATGTTTTGCAAACCTAAATGACTCACATACATATACAGATCACAACCCTAATGCTCACAACCTTCAAGCTGCGCCTCATATCAAATACAAACTTGGCATTTTTTGTCCAAAAAATTGAAAATTGAAAACACACATAGAGTGCAATTCAAAGCGAAATAACGATACCAACAGCTTGCCAAGGCCTCAAGGAAACTTTCTGGATCAAAACCACAGCTTTTAACCTCAAGAAACGGTAGAACGAAACCGTCCTGTTCTTAATTTTTCTCATATTCGTGTTTTGAATTATACGCATCATTCATGCCTTTTTCTTGTTGTTTTACACTAACATAAACATTCTAAAACTTTTGGCATCATTTAATTGAATTTTTATGCTCTGTACGAGAATCTGCCATTAACGCCTTCTAGGTTTTCAGAGGTCCAAAATTAGGGCTTCTTTTATGGGGAAAAATTGGCCAACAAGACTTATGCCATTGGACTCAGAAGCTTCACATGAATTCAGTACACATGTCGCGCTCAATTTATGAGCAACCATGCGCTAATCGCTATTTTTGAATGTTGAAGTTTGTGGGGGTTTAAAAACCCCGCTATCCTTTCTCTTTTTTTCAGGTCAAAACGAATGAACGAAGAAGAAGATGAGTTGTTAGTTGATGATTGGCTGATTCAAACATTGGCGCCCTTTTTTTTATTATTCCACTAACGCGTGTTTTTTCTCTTTTATTGACCATAGCTTATCAAATAAACAAAGCAACACACTTGGCCTGTTGGTGGCTGCGTTGTCACACAAGCATTGGGACCTGGGTTCGATTCCCAGGTCCCCTCCCTTTCTCAATATATTTTGTTTTAATGTGATTCCATGCAGTTCCTACCCCAGGGCCTACCATGCATCTTCATGTTTGTGCTTGCCACGCGCCCCATAAGATCAATCCAGTGGTCAGAAGCTGCAGACCACCATGTGCATAGGTCAACGCCTTCATACACAAGCCAAGAAAGTCCACGTGGGCTAGCGTTTAATGGGCCAAAATTGCTGGAAAATACCTCCAAAATTGGGGTCAACACCCCCATTGGTTTGCATTCTATTTTTCATTCTTTTTATTTTTTCTATTTTATTTGTTTTATTTAGTTTTATTTTAATTCTTTAAATTAATTTTTCATAACATAAAAATACCAAAAAATCAGAAACTATAAAAATAAAAAATATGTTGTAATGTTTAAATTCACTAACATTTTTGTAAATAAATTTTATTAATTAATTTAGTTTTAATTCTAGGTTTAATTTCAATGTTTTCTTAATAAATTAAAAAATGTAGAATTAGGGTTTTAAATACTTTTATTTTTTTTCTTTTCTTTTATCATTATTAAATATTAATTATTTCTATAAATAAATTGCCATGTAAATAATTAATTTAAACTAGGTCTAATTTAAACATTTTCTTAATAAATTAAAAACAATTTAGAATTAGGGTTAATTAACTTTTCTTTTTAATTCCAATTTAATTTTCTTACTAAAATTCATAAATACAAAAACTCAAAAATAATTCCCTTTTTCTCATTTAATTTAATTAATTTCGTAATTTTAATTCAATTTCTTTAAAAGGGTCCAACGCCCTCGCATTCCTGACTTTACTTCTTTTCGCATTTTACTTTTATTTCCTTTTGCGAATATAATGTATTTATCCCAAAGCCGTGTAATAGATTAATTAGACATTTATCTTTCCGCATTTTATTTTATTCAAATCGGGTCTTGGATTAATTTGGCGATGTAGACCCGCGCCTTTGTAATAGCGTAGGACATTTAATTCCGCACCTTTTAACTGTTAATAATTTGCATGAAAGAATGAATGCCAAAAATAAAAACAAGCGTAGATCACAAATGCATGACAAGATAAAGATATCTGAAAACGACACACAAATCACACACCACCCCTAGGGTACGCCTCGTTGTTGCCTTGCCCCTCGAAAGGTGGTCGTCGAGTAGAGGATGTTTTAGTAAGTCCTCATGTCCATGAACATGGCATGAGGGTAGCTTCTAAGGTGTCTTCCTATTACTCTGGTGACCACAATGTCCCGAACCCTCGAATTGACCCGAACACCTCCAACGGTGGTGCTACCTACCTCTCAATAGTGGGATGGCACTACTTTAAGGACATCTACACAGACGAATTCCTTAGGGTAGGTAGAGAACTCGTAGATACTTGCTCTAATTTCAAAACAAATCAAAAACTTCTTTTCACACCGACACCTTTCAAAAAGCTTTCAAAAGCAATTTTTTCAAACACTCTTAAGGACTGATACAAGAGTCGAACTGAAATTTTCAAAGAAACTTTTTAAAACCCACAGTTGAAAAGCAAACAAACAATTTTGAAAACACAAATGAGCAAGTATCTAAGAGCCCATGGATAACCATGGATAGAAAGGGTGCTAACACCTTCCCTTTCTATAAATCTACCTCCCGAACCGAGAGCAATCTCTATAAGGAATTTTTCTGTGCTTTTGTCCTTTCCATTTGGAGAAAATAAAAGACGGTGGTGACTCTTACTTCCGCGACATTTCGCGAACCAGCGTTAAACAGTCAGTTCCAGATCCACCGATCACAGAACTGGCGACTCTGCTGGGGAAATAAACTTAAAGTGAGGTGTACCTTAGGATTAGTTCATAACTGTGTTTTCAATTGTTTTGACTTGTTTGCTTTAAAATTGTGGGTTGCATGGGAGTTACATAGATCCTAACCCGGATCTGGGGATACCCTGTTTAGGTAGCATAAGCTGTGAGGGACCTGTCCGGCGTAGACCGACATGGGTGAAGCAGTGGCTACGTTGGTGTGGCACCTTGGTCTGTACCGATATCCCTTGTGTCGCAACAAGGAGAATATGGGTCTTCCAAGGAGTCATTAAGCACCAACAGACCTTAGAACCTTAAATGACACAACTTGGCCATTAGAACAGTAGCAGTATGCTACGCCCATTGAGGCTAAACTCTCGTGATGGTTCTGGCCGCAAGAAAAGATTGCGATGCTGGAGTTATGATCGATTGAGGGTAGTCAATGATATTGGGATCCTCTAAGAACCCGATTACTTTTGATAGGACAGGTATGAACCAACAAACTGAAAGAGGGTAATACCTAGACCTCATGCTGGCCTAAACTTTAAGGGTTTGTCTTGTGTGACTTGTGTGCCTTACCATGTTTGTCTTTGTAAATATTTGTGGTGTGCTTTATCATAGCATCATAACATCATGAGCATTGCATGCATCCTGCATAAGGACTGACCATTTCAAAGACAAGAGGGTTTCACCTTTGCTCTGTTTTGTAGGACATCATGATGCCTATGCGAAGGAATACTATCCGGTTCAACTTTGTTCACCCACCTGAGTTTCTTGAAGAGTTGGTTAGCAGAATTCCAAATACCACTTCCTTCATCCAGAGGCATGGTTCTCTTCTCAGTTTAGTCACTGCAAAGCGGGATCAACAGCTGATGAGTGTCCTGACCCAGTTCTATGACCCTCTGTACCAGTGCTTCACCTTTCAAGACTTCCAACTGGTCCCTACCCTGGAAGAGTTCTCTGATTTGCTTAGTATCCCTATCTTGGATCAGACTCCTTTCACTGATTGGGAAAAGACCCTCAGGCTTGAGGAGGTTGCTGCAGCTCTTCCCTTGACATATCAAGAAGTAATGGACAACTGGGTGACTAGAAGCGGAGTTAAGGGTTTCTTGGCCAAGTTTCTGATTGGTAAAGCTAACAGTTTCTGGAATAACTTGGACTTTAGGGCATATGAAGACATCTTGGCTCTCTTGATCTATGGGCTAGTCTTGTTTCCTAATCCTGACAACTTCATCAATGTCACTGCCATAAGGATCTTCATGTCTCAGAATCCTGTGCCCACTCTCTTGGGTGACATCCTGCAACAACTTCATGCTCGTACTGCCCGAAGACGAGGAACCCTATGGTGTTGTATCCCTTTGTTGGTGAGGTGGTTTATTTCGTACCTCCCTAAGTTCATTCTGAAGAACCAAGAAGGAAGAGGTTGGGCTCATAGGTTAATGTCTCTCACTGATAAAGACATCATTTGGACTTTCAGAGGTTTGGATGAGATAGCTGTCATTGATCGTTGCGGAGAATACCCTAATGTTCCTCTGATTGGTACCCAAGGAGGAATCTCTTACAATCCATGTCTAGCTCTCCGTCAGTTTGGAAGGGCCAGAAGAGCAGGGCCTCATGAGATGTTGGTGCCTCACATCAGTTTTGAGTTTCAAGTGGATAGTGACGAGCTGCGTCGTAGGTTCATCAAGGCTTGGGGCAGAGTTCACAAAGCTGACCCACAAGAGTTAGGACCAAAGACTTCTCTACCTATGGAAGCCTACTACAAATGGGTTCGCATCCGTGCTCAGAAGTTAGGTATGCCATATGAAGCTGTCAGACCCATCATTCTTGAGTATCCTGACAAAGAGGGGGCTCCTCCAACTGTCCTCCCTCCTCAGATACCTACTGATTATGAGACATTAAAGAGATCTTGGTCGCAACTGCGAGAAGAACGGGATTCGTATCGGGAAAAGTTCAATGAACAGGAATTGAAGATCCAGAAGCTGACAAAGCAGTTGGAGAATGAGCGAGCTCTGAATGACTACATCCGTACTGAGAAGAGGAGACCATGGGATCAATAAGGAGCTCTGGATGTTCTTTTACATTTTTATTTCCCTTTTCAGTATTTCCCTTTTATGTAACGCCTAAGGGCAACCTGTTGAACAATTTAAGTTTCAAAGTTGAATCTAATGAAGTGTGTTCCTTTTTGTTTACAAAGTTGATTCCTGATTGTCTTTGAAAACATAAATCATATGCATTCCATTCATCATGTGCATAGCATGTTTTCTTCTTTTCAGGTTGCTTACTGTTCTTCGCTGTTTATTTCAGCATCATGAACCCTGACTCATCATCAACTGAGATGTCTATCAAGGCTCTTCAGGCGCAGAACGCGCAATTTCAGGAGCTGATCATGGGTTTGGCTCAAGGCCAAGAAGAGCTGAAGGCTTTACTCCTGAAGAAGGAGAAGAAGAAGAAGAAGAGAACTGTTCTTTTCAACTCGGGCCGAAGGTTTGGCAACACTCTGCAGAATAAAGAGGATGGTTCTTCTGTAGGCAAAGGCAGTCCCCAGGGGGGAAAGGCTTCTAGTCCAGTAGTCTCTGACAACGAGACTGACTTCAATGAGGAACAGTATCCTCCGGCTGAAGACCGGTATAAGCAGTTGGAAGACAAATTGAATGCAATGGAGATCCAGCAAGTGCCTGGGCTGGATTTCGGAGACTTGGGCTTATCTACTGGTGTGATTATTCCTCACAAGTTTAAGGCACCATCTTTCACCAAGTATGATAGGGCGTCTTGTCCCAAGCTACACCTCAGATCTTATGTGCGTAAGATTCAACCGTACACAGTGGACAAGAACTTGTGGATCCACTTCTTCCAGGAGAGTCTTTCAGGGACTCATCTCGAATGGTTCTATCAGCTGGATGGGACCAAGGTTCATAACTGGGAGGAGTTGGCTACTGCTTTTTACAAGCAGTATCAATATAATGCCGACCTTGCCCCTACACGTACCCAACTCCAGGGTATGTCGCTAGGGTCAAGCGAAGGTTTTAAAGAGTATGCACAGAAGTGGAGGGATCTGGCTGGTAGGGTGCAGCCTCTGTTAACTGATCGTGAGTTGGTGGATATGTTCTTGGGGACCCTCTCAGGGCCTTTTTTCAATCATCTTATCGGTAATTCGTCTTCAGGGTTTACTGATCTTATTCTGACTGGGGAGAGAATAGAGGCTGGAATGAAGTCCGGCAAAATTCAGAAGGGTGCATCGTCAAGCTCTGAGAAGAAACCCTTTAAAAAGGAGGCCAATGCTGTGTATAGGCCTAAAAGACATGATAAACCTGAGCGCCGCCAATCTGTCAACGCGATGATGATTGCTAAGCCTGCTGCCGCTCCTCGGCAAACCAATCCACAAAGGGCTGAAAGACCCAGAAGAGAGTTTACCCGTCTGAGTATGACTTTATCGCAGATCTTGTCGCAGTTGCTATCCACCAATTTGGTGACTGTCAGAGAGGCCCCGAAAGTTGTGAATACTGCCTCTCCCAAGTACAATCCAAATGCCCGTTGTGCTTATCACTCCGATAGCCCGGGGCATTCCACTGATGACTGTTGGGCCTTAAGGAATAAGGTGCAAGACCTTATTGACGCAAAAGAGATACAATTTGAAGCGCCTGAGAGGCCGAATGTGGTGACTGCTCCTATGCCCCAGCATGGAGTGAATGTCGTCGATGAAGATGTATATGCCGTTTCTGTGAATGATGTAGCTAATCCCTTGATGACTGTTAAGAGGAACCTACTGCTGGCCGGTTTATTTCCGGGTTGTAGTGAAGGTTGCCTTTTCTGTGCTGTTTCCCTTTCTGGTTGTTCTTTGCTGAAGTTGGGCATCCAAAGCCTGATGGACAGCAAAGAAATTCTGGTCAAGAAGACTGCTGTTCAGTTTGTTCCGGTGGAAGAAGTTTCTGTTGTTACAATCTTTAATAATCCGATCAAGGCTCTCCCAAGGAAGCCGGTTAAAATCATGACTGTCGCACCCATTGTGATTACTGTTTCGGGGCCTCTCCCCTATGAATCTGATAAAGCTGTCCCATGGCACTATGGGGCAGATGTGTATGTACATGGAATAAAGCAAGAGTTCAACACTAGCACCAGCATCAGCAATATCACTGGTCCAACAAAAGTTACCCGCAGTGGCAGGCTCTTCTCGCCTGACATTGCGCCACCAGCTATTCGAAGACCCCTCACTATAACACCTGCAAGTGTACCTGTTCCCGTTTCTGATCCAGTTGCTTCCCCTGCTGCCGAGTCATCTAATGCTCGGGGAAAAGGGATTGAAGATGAGCCTGCCCGGATGGAGGCACCAAAATCTGTAAATGCTGAGGCCTCCCAACAAGAGATGGAGGAAATTCTGAAGATAATCAAGAAGAGTGATTTTAATGTTGTTGAACAGCTGGGGCATACCCCCTCCAAAATCTCCATGCTCTCCTTGCTGCTGTGCTCAGAGGCCCATGCTAAGGCCTTGATTTCATTTCTCAAGACGGCCCATGTGCCACAGGAGACATCTGCAGTCCATTTTACTGATTGCGTAGCCAATTTGACAGCCGACAATGGTTTGGGTTTCTCAGATGCTGACCTTACTGCTAAGGGAAAGGACCACAATGATGCCCTGCATGTCTCTATTGAATGCAGGGGCACTACTCTTGCGCACGTGTTGGTGGACACTGGTTCTTCCCTAAATGTGCTACCCAAAAAGGCCTTAGACCGGTTGGATTGTGAGGGCCCGGAGCTGAAACCTAGCAACATCATTGTCAGAGCCTTTGAAGGTTCTAAGAGGATGGTTCATGGAGAGGTAGACATCCCCATTCGTGTGGGTTCTCAAGTATTCGACTCTACTTTCTATGTGATGGATATCCGTCCATCGTATTCTTGTCTACTGGGTCGACCTTGGATCCACAAAGCTGGGGCAGTGACCTCTACCCTGCACCAGAAGCTCAAGTACCCCGCCAGAGGGAAGATTGTCATTGTGCAGGGAGAGGAGGAGTATATGGTGAGCCATTTGAATTCCTTCAGGTATATTGAGATGGACGGGGAGTTTATTGAAACCCCCTTTCAGCATTTCGAAGAGGTACCTCCAACATTGGCAACAACGGAAACAGTGGTTGAAGAGGATGTTCCCTTGAGGATGGCTTCCCTGAAGGATTCCCGGGCTGTGATCAAGAAAGAGGGTCAGAAGGCTGTGCGCAAGGCAAAGACCAGAAGACCTCCTGTGCTCATTACCAATCCAGGAGTGAATGCTGTTGGGGATGAAGATGAAGTGGGAGAGTCAGAGTTCAATAGCTGGATCTACCCGACGACTGATGGCGGATTGACCAATTGGATTGCTAAAGATCATACTCCTGTTACTTTTGTTACGCAGTAATAAACTCCTTTGTTTTGTTATTTGTAATAAACAATGATTTGAAACTCTATGGCCCGGTGTCTTACCCGGGGCACCGTGGCTTCATTTGTGAGGGTATATTAATTGTCATCTCATATATCATGAATAAAGATCTTGGACGTTTTCTCGCATTTCAAATTTTATGCTCCCTTTCTTTCTTTCCTTTCTTTATATAGTGCAAAACAGCTGTATTTACACACACTCACTCATACAGGTTTCAATCCACTCTGGATCTCACTGGTAACGACTCTACTACTGCCAGTTATGACTTCGAAAATCCGATCAACTTAGCCGAAGACGAAGGTGAAGATGATTGCGAAGTGCCTGGCGAGCTTGCAAGACTGTTACTCCAGGAAGAGAGGGCAATTCAACCACATGAAGAGCCTATGGAGACAATAAATCTGGGTACTGAGACGGACAGGAAAGAAGTCAAGATTGGTGCCAACCTAGAGCTCAGCGTGAAGCAACGGTTGACTCAGATGTTACATGATTATATGGAGATCTTTGCCTGGTCCTACGAAGACATGCCTGGGTTGGATACTGACATTGTGGTCCATCATTTGCCTACCAAGGAAGACTGCCCTCCGGTTAAACAAAAGGTCCGTCGCATGCGTCCAGAGATGTCTGAGAAGATCAAAGCTGAGGTTATGAAACAGTTTGATGCCGGGTTCCTTGCAGTGACTTCTTATCCTCGGTGGGTTGCTAATGTGGTGCTGGTACCAAAGAAAGACGGTAAGGTCAGAATGTGTGTTGACTACAGGGATCTGAACAGGGCCAGCCCCAAGGATGACTTCCCTCTACCCCACATTGATGTCCTGGTTGACAATACTGCTCAGCATAAGGTGTTCTCTTTCATGGATGGTTTTTCAGGTTACAATCAGATCAAGATGGCACCTGAAGACATGGAAAAAACTACCTTTGTTACTCAGTGGGGCACCTTCTGCTACAAGGTCATGCCATTCGGGTTGAAAAATGCTGGGGCAACCTACCAACGTGCCATGGTTGCTTTATTTCATGACATGATCCATCATGAGATAGAAGTGTATGTTGACGACATGATCGCAAGGTCCCAGACTGAGGAAGAACACCTTGATCATCTGCAGAAATTGTTTGACCGTCTGAAGTTGTACAAACTGAGGTTGAACCCGAACAAGTGCACCTTCGGGGTAAGATCTGGAAAGTTGCTAGGCTTCGTTGTAAGTGATAAGGGTATTCAAGTGGACCCTGCCAAGGTTAAATCCATTCAAGAGATGCCAGTTCCTAAGACAGAGAAGGAAGTCAGAGGCTTTTTAGGATGCCTAAATTACATTGCTCGATTCATCTCCCATCTAACTGCTACTTTTGAACCAATCTTCAAGCTGCTGAAGAAAGATCAGGTAGTACGTTGGAACGATGAATGTCAGGCCGCTTTTGACAGAATCAAAGAGTATCTCCAAAAGCCACCCATCCTTATGCCACCGGTTGAAGGGAGACCTCTAATACTATACCTGATAGTACTTGACAACTCAATGGGGTGTGTGCTGGGGCAGCATGACGAGTCTGGCCGAAAATAGCATGCCATTTATTATCTTAGCAAAAAGTTTACCGACTGTGAGACCCGATACTCACTGCTCGAGAAAACTTGTTGCACTTTGGTATGGGCTGCTCGCCGGCTGAGACAGTATATGCTGACTCACACTACCTTGTTGATCTCGAAAATGGATCCTATAAAATACATATTTGAAAAGCCTGCTCTGTCCGGGAGAATAGCCAGATGGCAAATGATCTTGACGGAATACGACATCCAGTACACAACTCAGAAAGCCATCAAAGGAAGTGTACTGGCAGACCACTTGGCACATCAGGCAGTAGACGACTATCAGTCAATGAACTTTGAATTTCCTGACGAGAGCATCATGATTGTGACTGATTGTGAAGTACCTGGACCGGATGAAGGACCTGAGGAAGGATCCCGATGGTCTATGCACTTTGACGGAGCCTCCAATGCTTTGGGTAACGGTATCGGCGCTGTGATCATATCCCCCCAAGGCACTCATACTCCACTCACTGCCCGACTATGTTTCAACTGCACCAACAACATGGCGGAGTATGAGGCATGCATCATGGGTCTCCAAGCTGCGATCGACTTAAGGATCAAGTATTTGAGTGTCTTCGGAGATTCCACTCTCATGATCAATCAGATCAAAGGAGAGTGGGATACGAAACATCCGAATCTTATTCCTTACAAAGAATGTGTGTTGACCTTGATCCCCCACTTCACAGAGATAACCTTTGAACACTTCCCGAGAGAGGAGAATCAGTTGGCGGACGCGTTAGCTACGATGTCTTCTATGTTCAAGGTCAAATGGGACAATGAGGCTCCCCAGGTCACTATCTGGAAACTGGACGAACCGACATACTGTTGTGATCTCGAGACTGAATTGGTGACTGAGAAGCCTTGGTACCATGAGGTGAAGAGATACTTGGAAGCTCAGGAATATCCTGAAGGTGCATCCGTCAATGATAAGAAGTTTCTGAGAAGATTCGCAGCGAATTTCTTCCTTAGCAACGACATTCTGTATAAGCGAAACCATGATTCGACCTTACTGCGTTGTGTGGACAAGACAGAAGCAGAAAGGATTATGGAAGAGCTACATGAAGGGACCTTCGGAACACATTCCAGTGGACACACTATGGCAAAGAAAATCCTTCGGGCAGGATATTTCTGGTCCACAATGGAAGCCGACTGCTACCAACATTCTCGGACATGTCACAAATGCCAGATATATGCAGACAAGGTGCATGTTCCTCCAGTTCCTCTAAATGTTCTGACTGCGCCTTGGCCGTTTGCAATGTGGGGCATAAATATGATCGGTGAGATTAAACCTACGGCATCCAATGGGCATCGCTTCATCCTGGTAGCGATTGATTATTTCACGAAGTGGGTTGAAGCAGCTTCCTACGCTACGGTAACCAAGACTGTTGTGGCACGGTTCATTCGGCACAACCTGATCTGCCGATACGGCGTCCCAGAAAGGATCATTACAGACAACGGTACCAATCTCAATAACAAGATGATCACTGAGCTCTGCGAGCAGTTTAAGATACAGCACCACAACTCTTCTCCTTACAGACCGAAGATGAATGGGGCTGTAGAAGCAGCAAATAAGAACATTAAGAAAATCGTGCAGAAGATGACAGTGACCTATAAAGATTGGCACGAGATGTTATTGTTCGCTCTACATGGGTACCGTACCTCAGCCAGGATGTCAACCGGGGCAACTCCCTTCTCCTTGGTCTATGGTATGGAGGCAGTCTTACCGATCGAAGTACAAATACCCTATCTCCGGATAATGAAGGATGCAGATCTGAGCGAAGATGATTGGATCCAGCCACGACTTGATCAATTAAACCTTATTGATGAAAAGAGACTTGTTGCTATTTGTCATGGTCAGACATATCAAAAGCGGATGATCAGGGCATTTAACAAAAAGGTCAGACCACAAGAATATCAAGTTGGGGATCTGGTAATCAAGCGAATCATCCTTCCTCAGAGTGATCCAAGGGGCAAATGGACCCCTACGTACGAAGGGCCATTTGTGGTTAAACATGTGTTCTCAGGAGGAGCCATGATTCTAACCAACATGGATGGTGACGACCTTCCTCACCCCGCCAATGCAGACATAGTAAAAAGATACTACGCATGAATAAAGACCCGCTAGGTTGACATACCTAGGCAAAAATAAGGGCTTCCCGGCGAACCAAAAGGGTTCGGGAAAAATGAAGGGATAAAATGAAAAAATCTGTACACCCGGCAAGTCGAAAACCTGAAAAGGCGGCTTGGGCAAAAATGGGTATCCCGGTGGACTGAAAACCCGAAAGGGCGGTCCAGGCAAAAGTTAGGGATAAAGCATAATACTATGTCTCATTGGATCACCTTGCATCCAGAATCCGGTGTCAGCATCAAGTTCAAACGGCATCGATCGATCAGCTTCATCTTCAACTAAGGTCATCAAGTGATGAGATGCTCGAAGATATAAGGGCGATAGCAGAGTTGGAACCCAGTGGGATCATTCATTTCACACAGCTGTTTTATTTTCTTTTGTACAAATTTGTATAAACTCTTTTGTTCGGCGGCGTTCTCTTACTAGGACGTCAGCCTCTTGTATATAAACGCCTATTTACAGGCAAATTCAAAAATCAATACAAATCACTTTTCAGTTAAAATTGCCAATTGTTTTTCCTTTTCTGTTTTGTTTTGCGAAGAACATCCAAGGTTCAGTTTGTGATATATGCATTGACAATGATTTGCTAACTCATAAATATTTGCATACGAAACAAAGGATTAATTACAGGTAACATTAGAAACAGGGGCAATAAAGAGTTGTCTAAGCGATCTAATTGTTCTGTCCTCCAAGGTATCAAGGTGGGTTCGGCTGAAGAACATAACCAGTACATCGTAATTCCCCAGAGAGTGAGCCAGCAAGTCAGTGCACTCTCCCCAAGCAAAGCTATTATCAGCCTTGAGGAAGTTGAGTATCCCCCGCAGATCTCAATATTCCCCAGCACGATATACAGATATTCTTAACAAGCATCCCCGGCAGTCTTGACCTAAAGATTGTTCCCCGGCAGCCTATCAAACATTCAACAGAGTCACTTCCCAATATAGTTCAAAACTTCCCCAGGAGAGTCCAATCCAGTTTCCCCAGGAAAGTTGGAATCCATCTCCCCAAGCAGTAAGCTTATCCCCAGTAGATTCTGGGAGCTTATCCCCGTAGAGCACGAACGCGTCTCCCGGCTTTATTCAAAGAGTTATTTCCCTACCAGGATATAACTGGGTTATCCTCAGCCAAAAGCCACGGAAAGATCGTCCCCGACGAAGTCTTCTTATCCCCAGCGAAGTCTATTAACACTTCCAACACAACAATGGTATCCCTAGCGAAGTTACCATCAACACTTCAGCAAAGTACCTCTCTCCCCACAGAGTATTGTTCCCCAGCAAGGTAGCTAGAATACTTTTCTCCCCGCAGAGTAATCCATTCGCCAAGTTTATTCCCCAACGGAGTTATCCTCTCCTACCGGTATCCTTGCCACTATCATCCCCAGCGGAAACGAAGAACTCTCTTCAAACATCAGCCCAGGATGTGACTTCCCGGCACCCGTCAAGGATTTACTATCCTAGATGAAAAAACATATGTTCATAAACATCACATTTCCATACATTATAGCATGCATATATGCATCATATCTTACAAATCTCATTTATGTTGAGAACATCATTGCTTGATCCATATCATGCATTGCATATGACTGACCTTTACCTTTCAGGAAAGATCCAGTTAAGTTCTCAACTACATTTTAAGGCCTTCTCTGGTTCAGTCAGATCGACCCTAAGATCTCCCTGATTCTTACCCAGTTGAAGATTCCAAGACCTTGTCCGGTTCAGTTAAATCGACCCTAAGATTTTCCTGATTCTTATCCAGTCAAAGGCCTTCCCTGGTTCAGTCAGATCGACCCTAAGATCTCCCTGATTCTTATCCAGTTGAAGATTCCAAGACCTTGTCCGGTTAAGTTAAATCGACCCTAAGATTTTCCTGATTCTTATCCAGCCAAAGGCCTTCTCTGGTTCAGTCAGATCGACCCTAAGATCTCCCTGATTCTTATCCAGTTGAAGATATTCCAAGACCTTGTCCGGTTCGGTTAAATCGACCCTAAGATTTTCCTGATTCTTATCCAGTCAAAGGCCTTCTCTGGTTCAGTCAGATCGACCCTAAGATCTCCCTGATTCTTATCCAGTTGAAGATATTCCAAGACCTTGTCCGGTTCAGTTAAATCGACCCTAAGATTTTCCTGATTCTTATCCAGTCAAAGGCCTTCTCTAGTTCAGTCAGATCGACCCTAAGATCTCCCTGATTCTTATCCAGTTGAAGATATTCCAAGACCTTGTCCGGTTCAGTTAAATCGACCCTAAGATTTTTCTGATTCTTATCCAGTCAAAGGCCTTCTTCGGTTCAGTTTGATCGACCCTAAGATCTCCCTGATTCTTATCCCAGTAGAAGACATCCAAGATTCTCTCAGCGTTCCTGTTGAGGTAGTAATCACCCAAGATTCTCTCAGCGTTCCTGTTGAGGTAGTAATCGTCCAAGGTTCTCTCATCATCCCGTTGAGATAGTAACCATCCCTGGTTCATTCATCACCTTTTGAAGCTCCAGATTCAACTCCTGTAACCAGTCAGGGCGCATCTACATAAGAGTTTGAAGACCAGCTCCTGTAACAGGCCAGGTAATCATTTCCTTTTTCAGGTACGCAAGTTCTCGCTAAGGAAACTCTTACGCGATCGACATCCGGATGGCATCTATAAGCCCATCCACCTATTCATCCCCTCTCAGCATGGAATCTATGAGCCCATCATCCTATCCATCAATCTCCAAATGGCATCTATAAGCCCATTCCCCCATCACACTGCTAACATGTGAGCGCAAATTTCTGGGCACTCTAGTGTTCAATCATCTTCCACCTTCGGATTACGAAAGGCACGTCAGCCAATCTGCATCCTCAGGTCTAAGAAGATTGAACAGGGGCAACTGTTGTACCCCAAAATTTTCCCTCCCATATTCTTCAAGATTTGCAAAAAGCATGCTTCAAAATCTCCCAAGGGTTGCATAGTTCAAGGGCCTCCTAACAGTCAAAAACTAGGGTTTTGGGTCTGGCAAAGAAATTGAAGTTTTCAAGGGTCCAATCAAGTCCCAAATGCCTACAAACATGGTCAAGCATCCTCATGCCAAGTTTCAAGACTTACAGCACAAAATTGCACAGTCAAAAACCCTAATTGCTCAACAGTCAACTGTAGGGGCAAAATGGTCATTTGACAGTCAAAAGTCCAAATTTTTGATCAACATCTTATTTTGAAGCCACAAACATCATTTGATCAATTCTTGATCATGATTTTCAAGGTATGGCTCAAAAAGTCTCAAGATGCAAAAGTTTCCATATTTGGACAGTTGTAAAAGTCAACTGTAACTTGACCAAGGCATAACTTCCACATGGTTCATCAGAAAATTTCCATCCAAAGCTCATTTTGAAGAGAAAGACATTTCCTACAACTCCTCTTCACACTTCAAGTCCAAGAAATTCTCTCACAAAAAGTTATCAATTTCAACATTATAGGTCATTTTCAAAAGTCAACAAAAAGGGACTTTAAGTCAAAGGCCATAACTTGAGATTGGTAAATCAAAATGACATGGGACCAAAGGAATTGGTTATAGGACTTAAAGACCTTTCCAAAATGTCCAAGAACATGATCAAAGCTTAAAAATTGAGCAAGATATGCCTTGTGGAAGTTGGGAAATCTTTGGGAATTTTGAAAAGTCAACTTTGCTTCAAATGCCTCAAAATTGCTAATGGGCCACATTTTCTTCCAAGAATCATTATCCAAAGGTTATGCACGACCATTTGACCCAAAGGGGATTTATTTCATCACTTTTTATTATTTATTTGAATTTTTATCACTATTAATTCATTTAATGAAATAAGATATGACAAAAATAGAAAACCATGTTTTTTAATCCCTTTTTTGCAGCATATTCTCTCCATAAAACCTCAAGATTTCGTGCACCCTCAATTTGGAAAGATTTGGCCATGATAGGTATCAAAAACACATGGAAAAGATTTGAAAAGATGCCATTAAAAATCAAATATTTGATTCATGATTACAAGGGTTTTTGGACTTGATTTGCAAACCTAAAACACTCACATACATATACAGATCACAACCCTAGTGCATACAACCTCCAAGCTGCGCCTAAGAACAAAAACAAAACTTGCATTTTTCCATAAATTTTTTGAAACTGTTTTCATAGTTGCAGGTCGTTTCAAAGCAAAAGAGTTGTTCCATTGCATTCTTGACACATTCAGGAAGCTACCCCAATCAAAATCAACTCTCCAAGCGCAAAGAATTGGTAGATAGGAGTCCCACTTTTCTGTAAAATATTCATAATCGCATCCTGAATTCCATGCATTTTTCATGTGTTTTTGATATTGATTTATACTAATCTAATCCTTCTAAAGCTAATGGTGTTATCTAATTGAATTAATATGGCCTGTGCGCAAAGTTGCCATTAAAATGTTCTAGGGTTTCGGAAGCTTCCATTTGGGGCTTTGAGTATCTGGAAAAATTGGCCAACAAGACTTATGTCATTGGACTCAGAAGCTTCACACGAATTCAGTACACATGTCACGCTCAATTTATGAGCAACCATGGCGTAATCGCTATTTTTCGCAGGGTATATTTAGTGGGGGTTTAAAACCCCCGCTATCTCTTTTCTGATTACAGGTACAATGAGGACGAAGCCTGCGTGTCCTATCTTGGTTGGCCTATTCAAGTTTCCGCGCGTTTTTTTGATTAATAACATTAGTATGTTTGTTTTTATATATTAATTCCTTTCCATTATAATAACAAAGTGACAAAGCAGCTCAGTTGGTGGAACGTAGTGCTGGCAAGCATTGGGACCTGGGTTCGATTCCCAGGTCCCTTCCCTTCTCAATATTATTTTGTTTTCCATGTTCCTACGCAGCGTGCCTTCCAGGGGTTCACCATACATCCACTATCCAAGCTTGCCACATGGCCCAGAAGACGAATCTGAAGGTCACAAATCAAGGTCCAGGGAACACCCCAGTCAACACATGTGCATATGGTCAGAAAAGTCAAAAGAGGCTAGCATTCCATGGGCCTGATTGCTGGAAAATACCTCCAAAATTGAGGACAACACCCCCCATCTGTTTGTATTTTCTTTCTCACTTTTATTTTCTTTTATTTGTTCTTCTTAATTAATTGTTTTATTTTAATTCTTTAAATTAATAATTTTATAACATAAAAAAATATAAAAAAATCAGAAACTATAAAAATAAAAGATATATTTTATTATTTAATTCACTAATGTTTTTATTTTGTAAATAAATGTAATAATTAATTTAGTTCTAATTCTAGGTTTTAATTTTAATATTTTTAATAAACTAAAAAATGTAGAATTAGGGTTTTATACTTTTATTCCTTTTTTTCTTCTTCACCATATTTAATTATTAATTATTTTTTTTTGTAAATAAATTTACCATTAAATAATTAGGTTAAAACTAGGTATAACTTAAACTTTTTTTAATAAATTAAAAATAGTTTAGAATTAGGTTTTTTTCCAATTTAATTTTCTCATTAAACTCCATAAATACCAAAACTCAAAAATAATTCCCTTTTCTCATTTAACTTAATTAATTTATTAATCGTAATTTAATTTCCTTAAAAGGGTCCAACGCCCTCGCATTCCCGACTTTACTTCTTCTCGCATTTTACTTTTATTTCTTTTCGTGAATATAATGTATTTATCCCAAAGCTGTGTAATAGATTAATTAGACATTTATCTTTCCGCATTTTATTTTATTTCAAATCGGGTCTTGGACTAATTTGGCGATGTAGACCCGCGCCTTTGTAATAGCGTAGGACTTTCAATTCCGCACCTTTTAACTGTTAATAACTCGCATGAAAGAATGAATACCAAAAAATAAAAACAAAGCGTAGATCACCAATACATGACAAGATAAACATAATTGAACATAATACACAAATCACACACCACCCCTAGGGTACGTCTCACTGTTGCCTTGCCCCTCGAAAGGTGGTCGTCGAGTAGAGGATGTTTTAGTAAGTCCTCATGTCCATGAACATGGCATGAGGGTAGCTTCTAAGGTGTCTTCCCATTGCTCTGGTGACCACAATGTCCCGAACCCACGAATTGACCCGAACACCTCCAACGGTGGTGCTACCTACCTCTCAATGGTGGGATGGCACTACTTTAAGGACATTTACACATACGAATTCCTTAGGGTAGGTAGACAACTCGTAGATACTTGCTCTAATTTCAAAACAAATCAAAAACTTCTTTTCACACCGACACCTTTCAAAAGCAATTTTTTCAAACACTCTTGAGGACTGATACAAGAGTCGAACTAAAATTTTCAAAGAAACTTTTTAAAACCCACAGTTGAAAAACAAACAATTTTGAAAACACAAATGAGCAAGTATCTAAGAGCCCATGGATAACCATGGATAGAAAGGGTGCTAACACCTTCCCTTTCTATAAATCTACCTCCCGAACCGAGAGCAATCTCTATAAGGAATTTTTTTGTGCTTTTGTCCTTTCCATTTGGAGAAAATAAAAGACGGTGGCGACTCTTGCTTCCGCGACATTTCGCGAACCAGCGTTAAACAGTCAGTTCCAGATCCACCGATCACAGTATCCCTTAGGGGAAGTGATAATATCTCTGACACCGTTGCCCATGGCATTGGAGGCACCATCAAAAACAAGAGTCCAACGTGATCCCGGCTTGGGTCCTTCGTCTAGGACTGGTATATTACAATCCCAAATATACACAATTTCCTCATCTGGAAAATCAAACTTCATCGGTTCATAATCGTTCAAGGGCTGATGAGCAAGATGGTCGGCCAATACACTACCCTTAATTGCTTTTTGAGTAGTGTATTGGATATCATATTCGGTGAGTATCATCTGCCAACGGGCTACCCTGCCTGTAAGAGCTGGCTTCTCAAAAATATACTTGATTGGATCCATTTTGGATATCAAGTAGGTGGTGTACGTTAACATGTACTGCCTCAAACGTTTGGCGGCCCAGGCAAGCGCACAATAAGTCTTTTCCAGTAATGAGTACCTCGACTCGCATTCCGTAAACTTCTTACTCAAGTAGTAAATAGTCTGCTCTTTCTTCCCTATCTCGTCGTGCTGACCGAGCACACAACCCATTGAGGTCTCCAACACAGTTAGATACATGATTAGTGGCCTTCCTTCCACTGGCGGCATGAGTATCAGAGGTTCCTGCAAATACTCCTTTATTTTGTCAAAGGCCTTCTGACAATCTTCATTTCATTTCACTGTTTGACTTTTCTTCAACAACTTGAACAAAGGTTCACAGGTGGCTGTGAGATAAGAAATAAATATAGAAATGTAGTTCAACCTTCCCAAGAAACCACATACTTCCTTCTTTGTCCTTGGCTCAGGCATTTCCTGTATCGCCTTTACCTTGGCCGGGTCCACCTCGATACCTTTTTAGCTTACAACAAAACCCAACAGCTTGCTGGACCTCACCCCAAAGGTGCACTTATTCGGATTCAACCTTAGCAAGAATTGCCTCAGTCTCTCGAACAAATTTTCCCGATGAACAAGATGCTCCTCTTCCGTGTCAGACAGCAATCATATTGTCTACATAAACCTCAATCTCTTTGTGAATTAAATCATGAAAGAGAGTGACCATGGCGCACTGATATGTTGCCCCATCATTTTTCAAACCAAACGGCATCACTTTATAGCAAAAGGTTCCCCAAGGCGTGATAAATGTTGTCTTCTCCCTATCCTCTGGAGCCATCTTAATTTGATTGTGACCCGAAAAACCATCCATGAACGAAAATACTTTGGAATGAGCAGTATTAACGACCAACACATCAATATGTGAAAGAGGGAAATCATCTTTAGGGCTGACCCTATTCAAATCCCTATAATCCACGCACATTCTGACCTTACCATCCTTCTTGGGCACATGCACAATATTTGCAATCCATGGCGAATAATTGATAACCTTTAAGAAATTCGCGTCCAACTGCTTCTGGACCTCCTCCTTGATCTTCTTGGACATCTCAGGATGAGTTCTTCGGAGCACCTGCTTGACAGGAGAACAACCTTCTTTGAGCAGTAGTCGATGTACCACTATGTCTGTATTCAGCCCAGGCATATCCTCATAAGACAAAGCGAAGATATCAGAATACTCACGGAGTAGCTCAATCAATCTGACCTTTGTACTTTCCTCGAGATCTGCCCCTATCTTGACTTCTCTTCTTACCTCTTCTGTGCCAATATTCACCACCTGAATAGAATCCTGATTCAGCTGGATAACCTTCTCCTATTGTTTTATCAATCTTGCTAATTCCTCAGGAAGGTCACAATCCTCATATGCTTCTTCTTCAGCTTGATAAATAGGAGTATCAAAGTCATAATGAGCCATAGCAGAGTCGTTATCAATATGATTGGTAGTGGAAGTGCATCTACATGAATGACATTTTTGGCATTTTTTAGTGATAGTGTGTGAAAAGAGAAACATTTCCATTTAAATAAAAAAAGAAATGAAGCAAAATTTTGAATGCAAAAACTTCCTTTATTTCATGATAAACTTGAAAATAAACATGGTGGCCCTACACAAATGATCCACTACACCTTGGGCAGAGCGTAAGAATTATGATATGATAATAAAAGAAAACAAGAAAATTTCTCCTCAACGCTTGAAACTTGGATAACATCCACAGAAGTCCAATTGTTGAGCGTCTGGCATGGAATACTTGGACAAATCCAATCTTCGATATTGTAGCCATCAACCCTATCGTCGCCAACTGCATTGACGTGTCCTTCTTGAGTAGCACATGGACGGGAAAACTTCACAGGAGTAGATAAACTAGATGCTCTGGGAGTTGCACTCTGCTGACCTGGGCTAAAACCAAGACCAAATTTATCAAATTTTGGAGTAACGTCCAGCACCTGACCCCAACCTTCAGGCTTACCACCTTCCACCATAGCTCTCGCATCCTTGAGAGATGACATAACAGTTTCAGGTTTCTTTTTCTACTCTGGAGGAGGAAAATTGACAGCATGAACTGTCTTAAATGCCTGAAACGGAGTCTCATGTATCTCACCTTCAACTTCAACATAGAAGAATGATGTCAAATGACTCACGATGTACTCTTCCTTGCTGCACACAGTTATTACCTTTCCCTCTGCAGGATACTTGACTTTCTGATGAAGAGTAGAAGTGACTGCCCTTGCTCTATGAATCCACAGCCACCCCAACAAACAACAATACGCTGGTTGTATATCCATCACAAAAAATGTAGCCGTGAAGGTGCACGGACCAACCTTGATTGGTAACTCTACTTCCCCAAACACTAACCTTCGAGACCCATCAAATGCCTTCACCATCAAATCACTAGGGCGCAGCTCCAGTCCAGAATAATCAATCTTCATCAATGCTGACTTGGGCAATACATTCAAAGACGACCCTGTATCCACCAAAACCCGGGATAAAGTAGTGCCCATGCACTCCATTGAAATATGCAACGCTTTGTTATGGTCTGGCCCCTCCGGAGGAAGATCAAAATCTGTGAAGCCCAGACCGTTCCCGGCAGATATGTTAGCATAAACATTCTCAAATTGATTGGCTGTTATTTCATGTGGCACGAACGCATTCTTTAACAACTTCATCAAAGAATTTCTGTGAGGTTCTGAATAAATCAACAGGGACAAGATAGACATCTTGGAAGGAGTATGGCTCAGATGATCAATTATGCTATAATCACTCTTTTTGATAATTCACATTAACTCTTCAACCTCATTGGGAACTGAAGAAGCCTCTGGTATCAGAATTGGTTGAGTCACATTGGCTGGCGTAACCCTTGGATTACCAATTATCGCCTGGTGTTTTCCTTTTTCTCTTGCAGAAGCATCTTCCGCATCTTGCACATTGGAAGGACCGAATATTCTCCCGCTTCTAGTCATTCGACCCACACCAAAAAAATTATGAACTTCCCCCTTCATTATCTTCAGTACGTTCTTCCTCAGATGAACGGGTACTTACCTCCTGCTTCAACCCATGTTAATAAACATCAACGCCGTAACTCCATGGGATGGCCTTCTCACTGGTATACGACATGGTACCAGGTACCGTAATCATCAAAGGTGGCACCCTAGATGGGGTAGGAATGTGCACAAGAGTGTAAGGAATAGATACCATAGCAACATCTTCTTTGGTAACCTTACGGTAGCTCGGTTTTCTATTGAACTGCAGGGAACCCTCCTTTATCAACAACTGGATACCGGCTTTTAAATCATCACAGCCCATCGGTTGCTCTCTACACTTGGCACACTCTGAAGTACAACCTAGGAAAATAGAATTGTCAAGCAAATACCTCTTAACATAGAATAACAGAGTAGTTACTTGTTCCACATCCATGATTAAATTCAACATTTCACAATTATCATCAATCATATTAACAACACCCCCTCCACGCCTAGGAATTAGATTCCGAGTAACATTCGGAACAGTCACTGGAGTAAACTCAATTGCCTTAGCATCCAACAAGTCTTGTATCTTGCACTTCAACGCAAAGCAATTGTCATTAGCATGACCAATTCCGCCTGAATGGAATTCACATCTTGCATTAGCATCATAATTAGGAGGAAGTCTTGCGGGTGATGGTGACATATTTCTCAAACCGATCAACTTCAAATCAAGCAAATGGTGGAGTGCTTCAGTAAGAGATACCGGCAAGGGATCCGATTTTCTTGGCTGTCTTTGCTGTTAATTATTATACTAACAGGGAGCATCTTACTGTCTTTGTTGATGGACACTGTATTTGGTCTCTGCTGCGGAGTAGCAATAACAGGAATAGAAACAACATTGATTTGTTGGTGCTGACGATCCTCTTTTCTTCCTATATGAGAGTAAAACGCACTTGCGTCGCCTTCCCTCTTCTTAGGGTAAAGGTTGAATGGTTTCTTACTGCCTCCTGATGAGCCACTAGAACCTCCAATCTGAATTTTCCCCAATTTCAAACCTACTTCAATTCTTTCACCAACCATAACCAAGTCTGCAAATCCTGCCGAAGTACTACCTATCATATGTTCATAGAATGGTCCTTGTAGGGTACTCATAAACATATCAATGAGTTCTCTCTCCATGAGTGGAGGTTAAACCCTCGCAGCCAACTCACGCCACTTCTGAGCGTATTCTTTAAAATATTCTTTTGGTCCCTGTGACTTATTATGTAACTAAGTGCGATTAGGCGCCATATCCACATTGTACTGATAATGTTTGACAAAAGCCCGAGCAAGATCATTCCAGCAATGAATATGATTTTTCTCCAACTTCATGTACCACTCCAGGGATGCCCCAGATAGGCTATCCTGGAAAAAGTGAATCAAAAGTCCCTGATCCTCAGTATGTACCGACATCTTTCAGAAATAAGCAATTGCATGAGTAATAGGACATGAAGTTCCGTTGTACTTTTCAAATACAGGAGGCTTGAACTTTGGAGGAACCTTCACCCCAGACACCAACCTGAGATCATTAGCATCCATACCAAGGACTCCTTGTCCTTCCACAGCCTTCAGACATTCTTCCAACAACCGATACTTCCTATCCTCCACCTGAACTTCCGGCTCTGAACACCGAACAGAAAACTGATCTTCATCCTGGTCAAAGTCATAATCCTGCTCCTGATAGTTCCTTACACCGCCCTGATTATCTCTTTTGTTCCCCACAAGACGAGGTCCGAAGATGGGGGAAACTGCCCTATGTTGCGCACAAAAGGGTTTCCAGGCATCCCATGAAAATTTCCAGCAGGATAATCTTGCACATCCCCCAATCCTACAGAAATGTCCTGATAGAGCCCTTGATTTCCACCATCCCCTGGATAGCGGCGCTGGTTGTTGACAATGGCATCCAGTTCCTCCTGTCGGCGATTCACATTGGTGATGACCTCTATGAACTGGGTCATTTGAGTAGCCATTTGGGCCCTCATTTCAGCGAGTTCAGCTTGAACCTGTTCCATCTGTCTTGGCAAATTGTTTCTGGTGGAATACCGATGAGTAGTCGTCTTGAATTCTGAATAATAAAAGCAGAGGAATAAAAATACCGTCTTGAGATAACCTGTAATGTTATGAAATGCATGACATGCATGATATGTTTGTCATTTCCAGGTATTCAAGAGTCCTTTTATTCATCAATCATGGCGTGCAACCAAAGATCAAACATACAATCAAAGGGAAAAAAGGACAATAAGACAAACACTTTAATTATTTACAAACAAAAGAAACGATGTTCCAGTGACTTTGGACATTTTAAGAGTATAATGATAAAGAACAAAATACGTGTTTAAAAGTAAACTTAACAAAAAAAAAACTGAATAAGAACAAACAAATGGTCCCTTCCAACAATCCTGGGGATGACCAAATACACCGAAGGTAAGTAACAAAAACTAAATCTCCGGAACAAGACACGCTTCAAGGTGTTGACAATACTCTTCAAGCCTGACTTTCTCCTTCAAAAGTTGTAATGCGACTGCTTTGCTTTCTTGAAACCGATCCTCTGCGACACACCTCTGGGATACTTCCTTCTTAAGCTGAGCATCGTTGTCTTTGAGTTGTTTCTCCAAGCTTTAAATATTCTTCCTGTAGCTATTCTCCGATGCCTGAAGCTTCTGGTACTCTTGTTGGGTCTTACTCAACTCTTCTTCCGTTTCAGCATGAGATCTCTTCCTAAAATTGGTTGTATCAGAAGTTTCCCCTTGAGCTTCTTTGAGTTTGCGAGCTAAGTCGGCCCTTTCTTGATCTACCCAATAGAGTTTCATCCCTGCCTCACGGTCTTTTGCACGAAGTTGGATGTTCTCAACATGAACTTGGGTGAACACCACTGTAGGCACCGTGTTACTCAGAACAGTAGGAGGTTGCTCACATATAGGAGCCGACCTTGCAAATGGTAACCGTAAAATATTAACCCTGGCTTTAATCTATTCCAAGTAAGGAACCCTAGTAATAGGAACCTTCTTGCCCAAAGTAGTTCTATCCTTTTTGTGAATTCCTTTCCAAGCACTTGTCACTCATTTCAACATTACAGGATCACTTCCTCTAGCAAAATACACTGACTCAGAAACCTCTTCAACCTTTGGCGGTCCATCCATTGCATATCCTAATTGACGATAAGCAAGCACAAGATTATAGTTGATACACCCCTTAGTTCCTATAAGGGGAACATTAGGGAAATCTCCACAGCTAGTGATAATACTTCGTACTTTCCCCATGTCATAATTCCACCGGATATCAAATGAAGTAAGGTTGACAAGTCTGGATGACCATTGAAGAGAATGTTTGGTATCCACGAAAGGGCCACTTACCGGTAGGTGCAACTTGAACCATTGATACAACATCGAATGACATAAACTTACATTACCTCCTTTTACATGCCTGGAATGAATGGTGTAAAGAGTATCCGCCAAGAGTGTTGGTACTGGGTTCTTATTTCTAAAAACACAAATAACCGTCAAATCCACAAAATTTCTCTTGCGAGGGAAGAGGGTGATCCCGTATATCATGAGAGCAAACAGCGAGCTGAAACCATTCCAATTCCCTTTCTTCGCCCAATCTTCAGCTTTCTTCACTAAGAAATCCAAATAAAGCCCTGTAGTATCCTTACTTGACCTCCAATTGTCTTTCACCTCTTTCCAACTCAAATGAAGAATTTCAGCAATAACTTCGAACTTCGGCTTCTCTGGCACTTGAACAAAAGGAACTTCATCGGACAACTTGATATTAAGCAAGTAGGCGTACTCTTCTAGTGTGGGAACCAGTTGATAATCTTGAAAAGTAAAACACCGTAATTCCTTGTCATAGAACTGGAAGAGGGTGATCAAAGCCATTGGGTCAACTGGAGTGTTAAGGATTAGTAACAAATTTCCATAATTTTTGTTGAAATTATTCAGAATATCACCCTTCAAATAAGAACTCAACCCCTTCAATTCTGACACATCAATAGTAGGAATATGATAAGCGAAAGTATGCCTGGTGGGCTCTTTAACACGAACTGAATCAAACTCATCTGAAGGGAGGCCAGCCATTCCTGATGAAAAGAAGACTCTTGAATGTCCCTGGAAGATGACATGCACATGCTAGTTATTTTTTTATTTTTTTTATACATCATTTTTTTAATAAATAAATATGCTATGATGCAACATGACAGGATCAAAGTTTCACACTGGATAATGGCTGGACCATTAACACCACTTAAGATCAAAAGAAAATCCCAAAGCTTCAAAACCATCATGGGAACCTGAGTCACCTTTGCAACACAAAGTCACCAACAATAACTGTACCTGTAAGAAAAGTTTTCCCGCCCCTCTCACGGGTGTAGTCTAGGTCAAGGTAAGGTTATAAGCCAAATCAGAGTACTTGATCTCGACTGTCGGTATCATTATACGATAACACCTATCCAAACTACCTCTGAAGTCATGGGTCTCATGGTCAAGTCTACAAAGCACCCACCTCATAGTTGCCATGGCCACTCTATTCCTAGTTCCTATGGAATTCACTCATAGCCTGGGTATGAGGCCTTTTACCTCATGGAACAACCCACCCACCAAGAAATCCAGAATCCAAACAGTCCATCCAAATCCAGTATGCAGAAAGTAAAGCGCACATAGGATGCAAAGCAAACAGATAAATATGCAAAGCGGTAAAATAAACACCCAAAAAGAAAACAAACAAGAGCTAGGATCGATTCCAGGATGGACCAGCAAAAAGGTCAATCTATCCCCAGTGAAGTCGCTAGCTGAAACCACGTGGCCGGAACCTGTCATCTGGATGTAATGAAACATCAATGAAGTTTCCACCAAACGTCTTTTATCCCGCCAAAAGGGAAAGGTAAACATCGAGAAAACCTGAAGAGGGAGAAATCACGGTCTTTCGACCGAGAGATCGGGTAAGGGAGTCTGTTACGCGAGGGGAAGGTATTATCACCCCACACGCTCGTAGTACTCTACGGTATCCACTCTTGTTGTCTAATCTAATGGGTGTGGTCAAATCCTATGTCTATGTCTTAAAGTTGAAAAGGGAATGCATGCGAAAGAGAAAGAAAACAATGTAGGGAAAATAAAAGTTATGCTCGATCGGCCCCTACCCCAATGCCTACGTATCCCTTTTAAGGAATCAGAGCAGCCGTAGTTTGGCTCATATATTTTGGTTGGTTTGTGTTTTTTAGTTAAGGCAGACAAAAAACAACCAAGATGGCAAAACATCGAATGAAACAACAAAAAAATGAGATGGTCAAACATCGACTAAATAATAACAAGGTAACATGTCAAAGATGGCGAAACATCAAATAATAAAACGGATGACAAAACATCACACCTAGAAATGATATTAAGAATCAAAGTAGGATAACAAACAGATGCGATGGTGAAACATCGGCATCAAACAAATGTGCGATGGCAAAATATCGGTAAAAAGATAACAAGGTATCATGGCAAAGATGGCGAAACATAGATAAAACAAATGACAAAACATCACACCTAACAATGATATTGAGAATCAAAGTAGGATAACAAACATGTGCGATGGCAAAACATCGGCTTCAAACAAGTGTGTGATGGCGAAACATCGGCTAAAAGATAGAATATTATCATGGCAGAGATGGCAAAACATCAATAAATCGGATGACGAAACATCACACCTAACAATGATATTGAGAATCAAAGTAGGATAACAAACATGTGTGATGGCGAAACATCAACTTCAAACAAATGTGCGATGGCGAAACATCGGTAAAAAGATAACAAAGTATCATGGAAGAGATGGCAAAACATCAATAAATCGAATAACGAAACATCACACCTAACAATGATATTGAGAATCAAAGTAGGATAACAAACATGTGCGATGGCGAAACATCGGCTTCAAACAAATGTGCGATGGCGAAACATCGGTAAACCAGGTTTAAAAGCAAAGCCAAGAGGCACACAAACAAAGTAAGATTGGTTTGTATATTTTACCTTGAAGAAGGGTTTGAGTTTATTAGAAATGTCTTATGATTTGCCAAGAAACAGTTTTTGTTTTAAGATACAGAATGCATAGAAAGGAAAAACAATTAAAGGAAACTAGCCTAGTACTATCCCTAATGTTATCATACAATGTTTGACCCTAAGGTTGAGGATAAAGGAAAACTCTATCTTAATTAACAAGTTAAAGGAAGCTTAACAAAACTATCCTATAGGGAACATGCAATGAGAGCGAAGTCGTGATCTCAATTTCTAAATTGAGTGACTCATTGATCAATCAATTAAAGAAGAAAAACAATAAACATCCTATAGGGAACATGCAATGAGAGCGAAGTCGTAATCTCAATTTCTTAATTGAGTGACTCATCGATCAACAATTAAAGAGGAAAGCAATAAACATCCTATAGGGAACATGCACTGAGAGCGAAGTCATGATCTCAATTTATAAATTGAGTGACTCATCGATCAAAAGCAAACACAACACATGTATCAGACAAAAACCAGAGGGCCTCTTGACATATATCAGCAACATAGATCCCATCATGCAATCAGAGAACTATGCAAAATGAAAATGGAAGAAAGGAAATAGTGCAATACCAAACGGATAACTATCTGTAGCAACTGAGCAAGAATAAAAGAAACCCATAGAACTTCAAGCAAGCTGGCATCAGTAGATAAATCAAGTGAGAAATTACGCCATCAAGATATAAGTATTGAGATTTTCAAATATGAACAGATCCCATGGGCAATGTATAGCATTCATAATCACATGTGTATATCCTGCATAGACTATCAAATATGCCAAGCACAAGAGTAGTGTAAACATAACAAATTGTGTTCCACAAATAAAGTGAAACACAATAGCCTCAAGTCAAAAATGGAAAACTTTTCTCAAAGTACCTCACACATTCAACAACCAAGTTAGTATTCCCATAAATAGGATGATGATTCACATAAGGGATGGATGATGACACCAAAATGAAATAAGAAAACATGATAACAACTAACAAACATTAATCATGATAGACAGAAAGAAGAAAGTATGTGCACAAATTGGTCAAAAGAATCAGAGGAATGTTGCTCCTTTCTATCACCATATTGAATTGACAATTGAATATCAATCAAGGATCATGGGAGCTTGAGAAGAATACAATCAAAGACCATGAAGGTCAGTAGAAAACATAATTCAATCATGTACAATTAATTCAACCATAGCTCACAAGCACAATAGAAGATGAAGTCCACATAATGCATCAAAAAGGTTCAAACATTCAAACATGGGGAAATAAGTGAAATGAATTGAGTTATTATGGATAATCAGAATAAATATGATCATTAGGTTCCCAATTATAGGCCTCACTCAAGTTCACTGGCCATCAAACAAATTGCAACAAGATATGCAACATCAACTGGGTACCTTCACTTCAAAAATATATCAAAAATAGAAACAAGGATCAATAAATCAAACCAAAAACTTATTAGCATCTTTGAACTATGTATAAGTCAGAAAGCAAGCCTTAAGTTCATGAATGATTGAGGAGGGGATCAAATGAGGCCCAAAGTTCAAAACTAGTTGGCAAAACTACCAAAATTAGACAAGTTTTCAAAATAATTTGTGGAAAAATGTCAAACCAATTCAAATAATTCAATAAAAATGGTTTTCAGATCCTCAACACATTCATGAACCTTAATCAAGACTTGAATTCTATTGCAAATCTAGGGAATAATTGTTTTGAAAAAAGAAACTTGCACAATAAGCAACAAAACCCTAATTTTTGACTTTTAATCTTAAATATTGATTAAGTAAGATCAAAATTCAAACAATTCAAACTAAGATCATTCAAGACTCAAAGAAACGCTAAATGTTAGAATACATATTTTTTAACATTTTTTTGAATTAAAGAAAAGTAAAAAATAAAGTTAAATTCAAACAATTAATCATTTAAACAAATGATCACATCTCAAAATAACATTTTAATCAAAAAGTCAGAAAAATGTCCAAACAAAATTATATTCAAATATTAGAACTAAAAACACACATCTCTGATTTTTTTTGGAATATTTTAATTAAAGGAAATATTAAAATAAAAATTAAACAAACAATTAACAATTAAACTATTATTTAAGGGCAAAAAATGCAAACCCTAGCCAAAATTCATAAAAAGGTCAAAATAAAAATATATTCAGATTCTATGATTAAAAACAAGCTTGCATGAATTTTTTGAGGATTTTTGAATTAATGGAAGTTTTAAAATTAAAATTATAAAACAAAAATTCAAAATAAACTTCTCAAATTAAATTCATAATAAAAAATAGAAAAAATGCTAAACAAATTTCAGAATAAAATTTTACAATATCTTATGAGTCCAAAATATTTTTTGTGGAATTTTTCAAATTAAAGAAACATTAAAATAAAAATAAACACTAAACAAATAATTAAATAATAACACAAAATTTTAAACCAATCAAAACATTTTCAAAAATCACCAAAAAAATGCACGATGTCAGGAATATTATTTTTATGTTTCATGAATGTTTTTATAATTTTTCATCAAGTTTTGATCAAGAAAATAAAATCAGAGAATCAATGAAAATTTAAATAACAAAAACAAGAACAAGGCCAATGAGATGATGCCACGCATCATCTTCAACCTCCAGCCTAGGCAAAATACTTGTTTCCATCAGTTCCAACATGCTCTCTTTAGATCCATCAAACAAGCACGGCTCTCAACCAAAATCCATGAAATTAATCTCAAATTAAATCTGATATATCATACAACATCATGCAATTTGAATCAAACTCAAAGATCAAGCATAGATCAAGAAATCAAGTCTCAAAAACTAGAAAAACACACTGCAAGCTTCAAAAACCAGAAATGCGATTTCACCAAATCTACTTGAATCAGAGCTCAAATATACATCAATCCTAATGACTGGCTAGCTATAAACATAATGCACACCACAAAACACTTCAATTCATTCTCAAATCAAAGTTCAGATTCAGTGAGCATACCTGCAAAGGTGAAAAATAAATTCACTTGGTGCCTCTGAAATCTAGCAGGAAACCCTTCCAAATAGCTCCCTTGTACTCCAATGAAGGTGTTTGAGTAGAGAAATGAGGACTGGATCAAGAGAATTGAGCTACTCGATTCAAGTTGCAGAGCAAGAAAAATGAGAAAATTCTGAGGAGCTTCTTCCATTGTCGTGCATGTTCTCCTGAAAAGAGAGCTTGAGCAACTTATATAGAGTGTTTTGAGTGAGGTTAGAATGGTAATTCAAGTTGAGAGTCGTTGGAGGGCAAAAGTGAATTTTCTGTCAAACAAAAACAAGTGTGATGGCTATTTGCGTTTTGCTTGATATTCAGGCAATGCTTGCAGTCGTTTTGAGCAACAAAAGGAGAGTGTGAGTGAGTGAAAAAGCGTGATGAGGTGAGCTGTCCTCTTTTGCACATGGGACTGATTTACTTGAGTGAGAAGTTTCCCATTTTGTCAAAATGTGAAAATGAGAGAGGCACGAGGTATGCACCTGGTTTGGCCTTTTTTGGCAAGCACATGAAGTGTCCAAATCGTGCCAAGCATGTGTAAGTGGACTCTAAAATGATTCAATCAAAACTGGACCAAAACTTGAAAATTGCCATGGCCAAACATACACCAAAAATCATCTGACTTCCAACTGAGGCAATTTCAAATTGGCTCGTGCATTTTCCAAATTTCTTTGAGCCAATTAAAATTCATAAGATGAGCTTCACAATGATCTTTGATTCATCGAAAATGGTGGAGAAATGAAAGAGATGTGGACATTAGGATTCCTGGGCAAGACAAGCCAACTTGCCCAAAACTGCGCGCGCTGGCCTGCCCATGTGCCTTCAAAAATCCGGTTTTGCCACCCATCTTCCTGAAACCATAACTTCCCCAATTTCAATCAAATTTGAGTGATTCCAAGTTTAATGAGAAGCTTTCATAGCCCACTTTAAAATCCACTTTTTAATTTTTCAAATTGAGGCTTGAGTCACAAGAAATTGATTCATTAAAATGGCATGGCAAGTGTTTGATGAAATTACGCGCGTGGCTTGCCCAAGAGAAGTCATCTTGGCACTTAGAATTTTTTCAATTTTTTAGGTTACTTCTTGAACAAGTTACTCTCAAATTCACCATTTCTCATGATTCAAAGATGAATTCGGGTATGGAATATGAAAAGAGGATGCTTGAGTTGATGGTTGACCAAAAGTCTACTTGATCAACTCCTGATTTTGACTGATTTTGACCAAAATGACCATTTTGCCTCTTTTGATTAATTGAATCATTTCCAATCCAAATTGAACCTTAATTTTTCAATCATCAATGCTTAATAACATATGGTGAATCATGGAAACAAGTTTGGGTGAAAAAAGACAAAGAAATCCTGATTAAATCCAAAACCCTAGTTTTGTACCATGTGCTAGGAGATATCTAATCAAGCTTCAAAACCCTAATTCCACTGGGCATCATGAGAGACTATTTGATCAAACTTGATTCTAATGATGATAAGATAATGATGCTTCATGAATTGGATCATCTAGACCCCAATTAATTCAACTTGGACCAAACCCTAATTTTGGTTAATATCTTAGGAGGCTGATGAATCATCTTCAAAACTTCAAATCTTATGGGAATCCTGGACAATTTCTTGTACTAATACCTTCCAAATACCAATGAGATGTTGTAGCCTCCAAATCAAGACTTTTACATTGATCAATAGCCCTGCTCAAACAAAACCCTAATTTGAGTGGTGAATCAAAGGAATGATTCCTTCCTATAAACAAACACAAACTTCAATCCTCTGATGATCCAAAGGGATGGATAAAGCATCTTGAGACATGCAATAACTTTTGAGCTTGAAAGACCCAGAGGTTTAGATGATAAGGTTCTACTTGAGCAACTTGTCAATGCAATCAACCTTTAAGGCTTGAGGAAGACTTGATAACTAGAGTACTTTGATCCCATCACAATGTATGAATGCAATGCAATATGATATTCATGATGAAACATAAGCCAAAATCAAGAGGGTAAATTTTGGGGTGCAACAGATGCTACATGATTATGTTGAGGTCTTTTCCTGGTCGTACAAAGATATGCCAGGACTTGATGCTGATATCGTGGTACATCGTCTACCGACAAAAGAAGACTGCCCTACGGTAAAACAGAAAGTCCATCGCATGTGGCCAGACATGTCAGAGAAGATCAAGGCTGAAGTCATGAAACAATTCAACTCCGGATTCTTAGCCGTCACCTCCTATCCATAATGGGTCGCTAATGTGGTTCCGGTGCCTAAAAAGGACGGCAAGGTACGAATGTGCATGGACTACTGATATTTGAATAAGGCAAGTCCTAAGGATGATTTACCACTCCCCTATATCGACATTCTGGTCAAAAATACCGCACAACATAAAGTGTTCTCATTCATGGATGGTTTCTCAGGCTACAATCAAATCAAAATGGCCCCTGAAGACATGGAGAAAATGAACTTCGTCACACAGTAGGGCATATTCTGTTATAAGGTTATGCCATTCGGGTTGAAGAATGCTGGGGCAACCTATCAGCGTACCATGGTAGCTCTATTTCACGACATGATACATCATGAAATAGAGGTCTATATGGACGACATGATATCCAGATCTCAAATTGAAGAGGAACATCTTGACCATTTGCAGAAACTATTTGAGAGACTGAAGAAATACAAGCCGAGGTTGAACCTGAATAAATGCACATTTGGGGCGAGGTCCGGTAAACTCCTAGGCTTCGTCGTTAGCGGTAAAGGTATTGAAGTGGATCCTGCCAAGGTGAAAGCAATACAAGAAATGTATGCTCCTCGTACTGAGAAGGAAGTCAGAGGATTCTTAGGACGGCTAAACTACATTTCCAGATTCATTTCTCACTTAATAGCTACTTGTGAACCAATCTTCAAATTACTGAAGAAAGATCAAGTAGTCAAATGGAATGATGAATGCCAAGTTGCCTTAGACAAGATCAAAGAGTACCTACAAGAGCCTCCTGTTTTGATACCACCAGTCGAGGGAAGACCCTTGATCATGTATCTAACTGTCTTAGAAAATTCAATGGGGTGTGTGTTGGGGAAGCATGAGGAGTCTGACCGAAAAGAGCATGCTATTTAATACCTGAGCAAAAAGTTTACCGACTGTGAAACAAGATATTCACTACTCAAGAAAACTTGCTACGCTCTGGCATGGGATGCTCTCCGGCTAAGACAATATATGCTGACCCATACTACCTTATTGATATCCAAGATGGATCCAATTAAATACATATTTGAGAAGCCTGCCCTCTCTGGGAGAATAGCGAGATGGCAGATGATCCTGACTGAATACGTCATTCAGTACACTACCCAAAAAGAAATAAAGGGCAGTGTACTAACCGATCACCTTGCTCATCAAGCTGTGGATGACTACAATTCCATGAAATTCGAATTCCCATATGAAGACATCATGATGGTAAACAACTGTGAAGAATTCAGACCACATGACGGAACTGAACAAGGATCCCGATGGACCCTGATTTTTGATGGGGTGTCTAACGCACTCGGAAATGGTATAGGAGTTGTAATCATATCCTCTGAAGGATGTCATACTCCCTTCACTGCAAGACTTTGCTTCAACTGTACCAATAACATGGCAGAATACGAAGCGTGCATATTTGGTCTCAAAGCTGCCATTGATTTGGGAATTAAATATTTAGGAGTGTTTGGAGATTCAACCTTGGTCATCAGTCACATCAAAGGAGAATGGGATACGAAACACCCTAACCTTATCCCCTACAAAGAACATGTGTTGACATTAATCTCACATTTCAAGGAAATTACCTTTGAGCATTTTCCACGAGAGGAAAATCAACTAGCAGACGCGCTAGCCACAATGTCATCCATGTTTAAACTCAAGTGGGGTAACGAGGCTCCCCAGATCACCGTTGAACGGATGGATGAACTAGCTTACTATCACGAGATCGATACTGAAGAAGTAGTGGACCAGCCTTGGTTCCATGAAGTCAAGAGGTAACTCGAGGCTCAAGAGTATCCGAAAGGAGCTTCAATTAATGATAATAAGTTCTTGAGGAGATTCTCTGCTAAGTTCTTCATCAGTAATGGCATTCTCTACAAACGCAACCATGACTCTGTTTTTCTTCGTTGCATAGACAAGGTTGAGGCAGAAAAGATCATGGATGATCTACATGAAGGCACTTTTGGCACCCATTCCAGTGGGCATACGATGGCAAAGAAGATCCTGTGGGTACGGTATTACTGGTCTACCATGGAAGCAGATTGCTACCAGCATTCACGAACCTGCCACAAATGTTAGATCTATGCTGACAAAGTGCATATGCCTCTGGTTCCTATAAACGTCCTGACTGCTCCCTGGCCATTCGCGATGTGGGGTATCGATATAATTGGAGAAATCAAACCTACGACTTCTAATGGACATTGCTTCATCTTGGTGGCCATGGACTATTTCATGAAGTGGGTTGAGGAAGCTTCTTTCGCTTCTGTTTCCAAGAATGTTGTAGCCCGATTCATCAAACAAAATCTCATCTGTCGGTACGGTATCCCAAAGAGAATCATCACAGACAATGGTATGAATCTCAACAACACTATGATCACCGCACTGTGCGTGCAATTCAAAATCCAGCACCATAATTCATCTCCTTACTGGCCGAAGTTGAATGGCGCTGTCGAAGCCGCAAATAAGAACATTAAGAAGATCATACAAAAAATGACAGTGACCTACAAGGACTGGCATGAGATGCTACCCTTCGCTCTCCACGGTTACCGTACCACGACGCGCACCTTAACCGGGGCAACTCTCTTCTCCTTGGTATACGACATGGAAGTTGTCTTACCAATTGAAGTCCAAATAACTTCTCTAAGAATCATAAAGTATGCATGGCTGAGTGAAGACGATTGGATCCAAACTCGACTTGACCAGTTAAACCTAATTGATGAGAAGAGGCTTACGGTTGTTTGTCATGGTCAGATATACCAAAGACGAATGATCAAAGCCTTTAACAAAAATATCAGACGTCAAGTATATCAGGTTGGTGACTTGGTAATCAAGCGTATCATATTACCATAAGGTGATCCCAGGGGAAAATGGACTCCTACATACGAAGGACCATTTGTGATCAAAAGCATATTCTCTAGTGGAGAAATGATCTTAACCACTATGGATGGCGACGATCTTCCACACCCTGTGAATGCAGACATAGTCAAAAGATACTACGCATAAGAGGCTCACTAGGTTGACACACCTAGGAAAAACAAGGGCATCCCGACGAACCAAGAAGGTTCGAGCAAAAATTAGGGATAAAATAAAAAAATCAGTATACCCGGCAAGTTGAAAACTCGAAAGGGAGACTTGGGCAAAAAAAGGGTATCCCAGTGGACTGAAAAACCGAAAGGGCAGTCCAGGAAAAAGTTAGGGAATTAAAGCATATGACTATGTCCCGTTGGATTACCTTACAGACAACCTTTAGCTTCGACTGACAAACTCAGCGGCTCTGATCAATCCAATCAACTTCGGACAAGGCATCAAATGGACAAGACGCTCAGAGACACGAAGGCTATAGCAGAATGGGAACCCCATGGGATTATTGCACATAGCTATATTTTCTTTGTATCAAATTTTCATTTTTCTACAACGACATTCTCTTACTAGGATGTTCGTCTCATTGTACAAAAAATACTTATTCAAGTTAATACAAAGATATCCCTTTGAAAGTGCAAAACTATCTGTTTTTTTTCTTTTTCCGTATTTTATTTACGAAAGCGTCCAATGATTTATTTTTGAACATATGCATTTGAACGTAATTATTGTTTACAAAGGAACAGAAAATAGAAAGAAAGTCACTAATGGCTTTAAGAAACAGGATAATATCTTTAGACTATTCCATAAAACCCCCCACAGTGTGCAACTTAATGATAACAAGCTCTCTCACATCCCCGACGGAACAAAACTTCCAGTTATCACTCCCCAGTAAAAGTCGCCCAATTTCTCAGGATTCCCCAACAGGATTTCACAAGCAATGCATGGCGTTTCCCTTACAACAAAGTTTATTTCTCTAACAAATGGAAGCTCATCAACTCATCAGCACTTCAAAACATGAAGACTTACACTCTTTGTACCCAGCGACACTCGAGGATTTATTTTCCTAAGCAACACTGCAGCATAGCAATTAACATGTCCATACATAGCATCCATACGTCTTAAAATTTACAACACAAATACATGCGACACAATCTCATTTATTTTTAGAACATCATTACACCATGCATTGCATACATCATGACGTTGCATGCAACTAACCTTTCATATTTTTTAGGAAAGATCAATCAACAGAAAATTATCATCAAATTTTCAACAAGTCAATTACAGATCAATTCCCAAGAAAGGATTGATCAACCATCTACACAACAGATGTTTCTTTCAGACTCCTGCCGGTTCAGTTTAAATATCTTAACAATTTATTCTGATTCTTTTCTGGTTCAGATAAACCTCTCAATGATTTATTCTGATTCTTTGCCAGATCCCTGCTGGTTAATTTCAAACCTCTCAACGGTTTATTCTGATTCTTTCCTGCAGACGCTTTCTCTGGTTCAGATAAATCGCTCAAAGATTTACTCTGATTCTTTCCAGTTAAAGAATATTCAAGACCTCTTTTGGTTTAGTTTAAACCCCTCAACGGTTTATCTTGATACTTTCCAAAGGAACCTTTTGGGTTCAGATAAATCTCTCAACGGTTTATTCTAATTCTTTCTCGCAGATACTTTCTCTGGTTCAGATAAATCGCACAAAGATTTCTCTGATTCTTTCCAGTTAAAGTTTATTCAAGAAATCTTTTAGTTCAAGTTTAAACCCCATAACGGCTTATCCTGATACTTTCCAAAAGAATACTTCGGGTTCGGATAAATCTCTCAATGATTTATTCTGATTCTTCCCAGTCAAACAACATATAAGACTTCCTCTGGTTCAGATAAGTCGCTCCAAAGATTTATTCTGATTCTTTTCCAGTTAAAATCAAGTTCAGACTTAGTACATTCTCTGTCAACAGTCACATTTGGATGGCATATACAAGCCCATCTCCGGAAAATCTCCATCATTCCTCCAAATGGCATTTATAAGCCCATTCACAATCCATCTTCGAGTGCAAATTTCTGGGCACTCTAGTGTCCAATCATCTTCCACCTTCAAGTCACGAATGACGGATCCGCCAATCTAACTCTTCAGGTTTAAGAAGATTGAACAGGGGAAGCTGGATTACCCCAAAATTTTCCCTCTCATTTATCAAATATTTTCTCACAAGATCTCCCTGGATTCAAGACTACACAAGGATTAATCAGCTCAAAACACCTCCTTAAGCACTGATGATTGAAATTAGGGTTTGATATTTCACAAGGATAATTGAACTTTCAATGCCTCCTATGACTTTCATGGACCCTTATATACCCCCAAGATTACTCATGTCAAGTTTCAAGCCTTGGATCACATTTTTGCTCAGTCAATTAAACATTTGACCTAAAAATCAACTGTATTGGAGGAAAAGTCAGTTGTGGCCAATTTATAGTCAAACTTCATAATTTTTGATCCATATTAACATTATGAACTCATATGTATAATTTGATCAAGTTTGGACCATAATTCTTCAAGAAATTTGATCAGATCATCAAAAGGGCAAAATGGTCAAAATTAAGGTTTTGACTGAGAAAGGGCAATTTTTGATTTTTGACCTAGAAAATGGTTAATTGGTTCAAGGAATGATCTCAAGAGTTCAATTGCATCATTTTGACCTAATGGCGTGACTCAAAACATTGCTCAAGATCAATTGGATTAATAGTTGATTTTCAGTCAACTGATCAAAAGTAAACTGTACACTAAAAAGTCAAACTTTAACTTTTTGGTCAAAATTAAGTGTCAGAGATCAAAATTCATCAAAACATGTAAAAATATGAAACTTGTTCATAAATAAATCAAAAAGTCAAGATTTCATTTTGAAAAGTCAAAGTTTTCAAACTTAGAAATTTTTATAAGTGTTGAAAACTTCATGTTTTTTCATAACTTTGAGCCAATTTTTCACCATGATGCAAGACAATTTAAAAGAAACTTTCAACATGAAAGTTGTAGATATCCATGATATATACAAAATTTCTTTACACAACTTCTCCTATAAATGCTTGTATCTCAAGTTATTAATCCATGAAGTCATGGTCATGAAACTAAACACTTAGTGAAATTTTGCCCTAGTTTAGGCAGGATTTTGACCTAACTTCATGGAATTTTTTCATATAGTTCCAAGGGGAATTTTCGAAAGTGATTAAAAGAGGGGTTGTAGAGAACATTGCAAGATTTCCAAAATGTCCAAGAACTCCTTAAGATCATTCTTGAGCAAGGATAATCGAAGAGAGGAAGTTAGGGTTTCAAATTGGAATTATAGGTCATTTTGTGATGAACAAAATTCAAATCTCAAACCTATGCTGCATAATATTTGCTTTTCAGGCCTCAAACTTGTTAGGAACTCCATAATTAAATTCTTGCACAGATGTTAGAGGCTTTATCTCAAGCATTCAATGCAAGGCCCATGCTTTATGTCCATTTTAGGAAGAAAGTGCACAATGCCATTTTGAAAAAGTAGCTTTATACACAAAACTTGTTCTTGAGCCTTGCAATTGTTTTCTTCTGATCATACACGACCTATAACTAAAAAGAAGTTTGTCTCAAGCCTCACAATCACTCAGACCATGCTTGTACTTCATCTTGGAACCATACTCCCACTTTTCTTCAAAATCAAGTAACATAGCAATCAGCTTAGATCTTGTACTTCTGACCCTCTCAAGCACTCAAAGCCTTCTCCTTACTTATGCACAAGTGATTTACATCAAAACACACACATACACAAGCCCAAAAAAACTCATAAGAACCCAGAGCTGTAACACATACTTCCATTCTTGCATAACCTTACCAAAAACTTGAAACTCACATCTCCCTCGTGCGTTTTCAATCCTTTTGGTTCTTAAAGCTTCTAAACATCATTTAGAACTTATCCCATACCCTGTTACAAGAATGTAACACCATTAACACCATCTTCCATTTTCAAAAACAGAGCTTTGCACTTGGACTTCTCCAGCACGAATCAGCCATCTCCAGTACAAATTAAACATTGCATTAGCTTCCTGGGACCTCAGTGGAGCTATTCTAATCATCACAACACATTGAAGAGTGCTCAAACTCAGAATACGATTTCCAGTTTTGAGGTAAGTTTCCTTAACTTGGAACTCTTCATACAAGCATCATTAATGATTTATTTGTGAATAAGAAATGTAGATATCATTGTCCTGAAGCTAACCATGTCCTTAGATTTCATTATTATTGCTTGAATAGATAGAATTTTGAATCTGAACATCCTGGAAAAGTTAGGTCAAAATTTGGTACCATTCAAAATTCATGATCATCTTTGATTTATAGTTTTAATAATTTATATTTTTGGAATCGTTGTGAAATTTGGAACAAGTTTGATGTTTACATTTTTTCAAATGGATGAGAAATGAGCAAGTTACAGGTGGTCTGGCTGGACATTGAAGATGAAGTGTGTTCAGAGCTTGTTTTATATTATATATTTATCATTTCAGTTATATTAACGGATGTATATCTACCCCAGTGGTAAGGCATCACGCTGGTAACCAAGAGGTCATGGGTTCGAACCTCAGTGCGCTGCCTTTTGCTTTTTTCTCTCATTTTCTTACATTTTTTTGATCCTTCCAGCGCGCATGGGCCTTCCCCTCCTGGGCTTTGCACTTTTTGCTCAACCTAACCCCCTTGTTTGCTCATACCACACAACCCATATCCCTTTTTTATTTTTCTGATTTCTAAACAAAAACTTCATTTTGGGCCAGATTGAGAAAATTGTTTTTGCTAATAAACCTCCAAATTCATTTTTAACCTCCTTGACTTTAATTTTATATTTTTATTTTATTTCAGCTTTTATTAGTATTATTATTATTATTATTATTATTATTATTATTATTATAATTTTCATTAATTAAAAATCCAAAAATATTTATATTTTATTATTTATATTTATGTAGTTTATTTTTCTTCACAAAAACAAAAGAACAAAAACATTTTTCTTTAATAAATTAATTTCTTTTTGTTTAAATACTTAAATAATAAAATTTTAATTTATTATATTATTTTGTAAATTAAAATCAATTTAGAATTTATGTTTTTTTTATTATTTAATTATTTTTATTAAACTCACAAAAACCCTAAGAACTTGCTTTTTTTCTTTAATAAATTAATTTCTTTTATTTAAACTTAATCTTAATTTTTTTTTCTTTTTAGTTAATTATTTTTATTTTAGTTAATTAAGTCAAAAACTCTTTTCATAAAACAAACAAACAAGAATCACATCTCTTTTTACATTTACATTCTAACATTTTTACTTACTTAATTTTGTACATTTATTCAAAATTCAATATGGTTGTAATAATTGTTTAGATTTAATTTCTTGCAATTCCCCATTTGTAATTTGTACACCCCCTTCCCTAAATTATGTAATAGCGTAGTAATTTCAATTTCCGCAATTTAAACGCTTTATATACAAATGTTAGTAATTAGGGTTTTTGTATGGCAAAAATAAAACCAACAAATAGAAAACCCTAATCAAAGACAAATCAAACATGAAAATCAATACACTTGCACACATACACCCTTAGGGTAAACCCACTTTGTTGCCTTGCAAAAATGGCCATATTATGCATGTGAGGTATCTTAGCAAAAAAAAAAAAAAAAAAGATCATAGTCCCTCGATGACGCTATCATGTTTCCTTTTAAAATGATCTTAGTCCCTTAAAGAAAATGCTAAGATATCTTACAACATTGCTAATCATGGTTATACGATGACCCATGCCCGTCCCTTTTACATCCAAAGATAGGGTTACTTACCAAATCAATGGTAAGATAACAATGTCAAAGGAAAGAGGAAATGAATATGAAAAACTTTTGAGTAGGTAGAATGTTCCTAGTTACTTGCTCAATTTCAAAACCAAAACATCCTTGCTATTTTCAAAACAAACACCAACACTTTCAAAAACATCTTTCAAAACTTGAAAACATTTTCAAAAGATCAAACACTTTGTATACATTCTTACAGACGAGAATCATTACGAAGTTTTCCTAAACAATGGCATCTTTACAAAATACTTTCAAAAATCATGCAAAAGCATATTTTCAAACAAAAGCAAGTGATCTAGCAAGTAACTAAGAGCTCATGAAAAACCATGGATGAAAAGGGTGCTAATACCTTCCCATTTTATAATCTACCCCCCGAACTCAAGAAAACATCTCAAAGGTCTTTCCTGTTCTTTCTGGTCTTTCCTTTTAGATAAAAGAAAAGTCGGTGGCGACTCTTGCTAAACCGAAACATTTGCGATCAAACGTAAAACAATCAAGTCAGTTCTTCCACCGTGTTACAAATACGTTTAGTTTGTGTATAATGCATTTCTTGTATAAAGTTTATCGTTTGATAGTTTTTTATTTATTTTGTAGGTATTTGAGCATTGTTGGAGCAATAGGAATAAAGCTCCAAGATGCATTTTTGGATCAATTAAGGAATAAGGCCAAGATTGGAGCCAAAATAAGTTATACAGAAAAAGCAACAGAAGTTGCCTTCCTGTCATGGATCACCGGGCGAAAGGGAGTGTCGTCGGGCGAAATTTTGAAGACCAATTTTGATGAATTCCCTGCCTTTCTTCGCTGCTGCGTCGCCAGGCGAAAATAAGGAGAATCGTCGGGTGATGAATTGTGATCGCCAGGCAAAAAAGGATATTTGTTTCAGTCGAGGGCGTGGCTTTTTATGGGCCTTGTATATAAGAACTTTCACCGGGCGATGCTTTTATTTCGCCGGGCGATTATTGCGGATCAGATTTTCCTTATATTTTCATTTTGTTTCATTTTGGAGGGTGTTGGTTTTGGGAGAGATTTTTGTTCTCTCAACTTCATCCACCTCATTTTTGTAGTGGATTAGCTTAGATAATAACATTAGGGCTTTTCTTATGGATGATTGGAGGTGGATTTCTCATTAACCGGCGCTGACAAACCAGAAGATTTGTGGTTTATCTCTTTTCCTCTCTATTTATTTCTCTTTTGTTGGGTTTTGTATGTATTTTACTCTAAACTTATGTATATTTGTCGCCCATGGCTTTATATTAAACTTGCTTTACAAATATTTATCGATTGTTGTCCTGGATTTTTGCTCTGTGCTAGGGATTTGAGTTGTTATAGACATATACTACTTAGATTCTTATCTAGGATGATTATCTGTTAGTTTCTGAACTCTAGAGATAGATTTAGAGCTGACATCTACTTGGGTATCAGAGCTTAATGCCTTTGTGTGGTTGTTTTATACTGAGAGATCGTCAGTGCAATTACATAGTTGTCTTTTGTGTTGTTAAGGAGGTAGAGAGATCATTTCCTTGGTGATACATTCGGTCTCTCAATTTGGGGTAGAAATGACTTAGGTTGTGAATGATACGTAGTGACATTGATGAGTATTGTTAGGTTGAATGTAACTGGTCGATAGATTTAAGTATGTGATGAGTAGATTATATGCACGCTTGATAAGTTCTTCCTTAGTTTTTACTTTTGTTTACATTTATTTTCTGTTGATAACATTTTCTTTTCAAATTCATTTATCTCCATACTCATTAACGAGAGATTTGTCGAACGATAATTCAATAACCAATCTCTGTGGATACGATAAATTCCCGGATAAATATTTCCAAACTTTTGTTGCTTGCCGCTACACCACTACAAACAAAATAGCGCTGTTGCCGGGGATTGGTTCTATTGTTTTCGCATTGCAATAATTATTTTGTTTTTTAGTTTTGTAATTAATGTATATGTTGTATAGAAATTGTACATTAACTTGTATATGATACTTGTACATATATGTGTTTTTCTTTATTTTCACGTATTGTTGTAAATTGTCTCATATTTGTAACGTTTGTTGTGTGGATGTTAGGAAAATTTCTTTAGGTTTGCACGGCGTGACCATACCATGGAATGACAAGCGTAAGTTACTAGCTCACACAATAAAGGCGTCGAGCTTACAACGTGAAATAAGCATGTTTGTTTGTATTTGTTTTTGTTATGTGTTGACTTGTGTTTTAACAAGTTGAACTCAAATTAGCTTTTAAATTCTCAAATTTTCACTTTTCAACTTGTTAATTCATTTTCACCCGGTTTTCATATCGTTATTTGTATTTGTTTTGTTATGTCAATTTGTATTTTCCGAAAGCTTGTCGTGTTTAGCTTGAGGAGATTTGTTCGTTGTATATATTGTAAATTTTGTACATTGAAATTTTGTAGGAGTATTATTTTTCTAATTCTTTTGTTGTTGTTTGGACTCAAGTTTTGGTCCGGTAACTTGTAGAATATTTAGGTGATTTGTCAAGTTTGATCGTTTCAACTTGCGAATGCATGGTAATGATTTTGTTAAAGTTTTGTACACGTTCAAGGTATGTGTTTATCGCTTTCTATACTTTAGCATATTCATGATACTTCGACTTTTTACAATTTTTATGCCATTCATTCTTTTGTATACTTGTTCATTTATGAATCACTTTAGTTCTCACCCTTTTTGTTAGGTATCTTTCCATTGTTCACATATGCTGGAGGCCACAATTATTGTTTTAACTGGAATTTATTATCCTTAATCATTTGTTTTGTGTTGATTGTATGAATGCAAGAAAGTGATCAAGGCATTTTTTGTTCCACTTTGAGCATAACTACCTAGCCAAGTAGCCAATTTACCTTGTGAGTGTATGATCATTAGTAACCCCTTTGAGATTTTGTCGATATCCATGTTGTATTTGCTAAATGCTTGTCTATGATTGTTTAGTTTCCCTTTTTGTATGGATATTGATTCCTTGCTTTCTTGAACCCTTAACTATGATTTATAGTTGAATTATTACCTTGCCTTAGAAAGTAGGGAGTATTCACATTATGATGATGGTTCAATTAAATTTGGGAGAGGAATGCTTATGTGCTTATGTTGTGATTTCTATGAGGTTGAAAAAAGAATAGAAAAAGAAAAGAAAAGAAAAGAAAGAAAAAAATGAGAAAAAGAAGTGATAGAAAAAGAAACAGAAAAATTGAAAAAGCATTGAAAAAAGAAAAACAAAAAAAAAGAGTATGGAATAATGTTGTGTTAATAAGTGATGTGTGTTGGTTTGAAATTTAGGATGAAGAAGAAGTTTGATTGAAATTTTATTATTCGAAACTTTGTGGAAGTAATTACTCCCTTAGGTTTAGGCAAGTTTTTGTTCCGATTAGCTTTAGGACTCATCATTTGTTTGTTAACCAAGCCACATTACAACCTTGAAAAGCCCTTGAGATTCTTGCTTTTATATTTTCAATGTAAATTTTTGGATGAATGCATAATTTAGTCTATTGTTTGCAAGATTGTTGGACGAGTGAAAATACTCCATTTTTGTGTGTTTTTCATCTACCCATGATTATGTTTGCTAGGTGTGATTAATTTGTGACCAACTATTGTTTTAGAATGTTTGGCATATTCTTTGTATTTAGCATTTATTTCATGTTTATGTTATCGTCGTAGTTTAGTGGTGTGATACGGTGGGAGAACTGACTATTGTTTTGTGTTCGTATTCGCACTTGTGCGGTTGAGCAAGAGTCGCCACCGACTTTTTATTTTATCCTAAAGGAAAGGTTAAAAAAGCACAGCAAAAACCTTTTGAGATATTTCGTGGGTCTGGGGGGTAGATTATGAAAAGGGAAGGTATTAGCACCCTTTTCATCCATGGTTATCCATGGGCTCTTAGTTACTTGGTTTTTTAGATCACTTGCCTTGTTTTTCGATTGCTTGAAAATGGTGTGTGTGTGGGTTGCTTTTGAAAATGTTTTTGAAGAAGATGCCTTGTCTTAGGCAACTAATGTATTTGACTCGTGATTGAGTGTTTTACAAAAGTGTGGATCTTTTCGAAAAGATGTTTCAAATGTTTTTGAGAGTTTGTTTGAAAGTGTTGTGGATTGTGGTTTTTGAAAAGAAGGAAAGTGTTTTTGCAAGTCGATCTCAAGTAACTAAGAGTTTTGTCTACCCTATTGTACTCAAAGGTTTTTTGTTATGTTTTAACCCCTCTTTAACAATTTTGTTTCACCATTGAAATTGATGGACAATCTTGCGTTTAGGAAGTTTATTCGGGACGGGCGCGGGTCATCGTATGGACCATGAATGCAATGATGCCAAGTGTCTTTGGCAATTTTACTTTGAAGGGACTATGATCATTCCGTTTTAGGCAACACTTTGAGACTTATGATCGTTTTGATTTATTTTGCCAAAGACACTCGACGTGCAAGCATGGCCCATTTTGGAAGGCAACATGTGGGATTACCCTAGAGGGTGCAAGTGTGATTGTGTATTGATTTCATGTATTTGTCTTGTATTAGGTTATCTAGCGTTTGATTTTATGTACATGCAAACCCTAGGTCTAACCATGGTATAATTGGAAAACTGTAAATTGCGGAAATGTAAAATCTACGCTATTACAAAATAGTGTCCGGGAGTAGGGGTATAAATGTACAAAAGGGGATGAGACTTATAGTATCCAATAAGTTACAACCAAATCGAATTCGCAATCAAATATAAATATCGAATATACAAGTATAAGATAAACAAATGTGTATAGGGCAATGTGAATGTATTTGTGTAAGTGTATATGTATATGAATATGTGTAATTATTTACAAATGCGACAATATGAAATTAATGTGAGATTAGGGTATTTGACCTAAATGTGTTTTAAGGAATCTTTGATTTGTGTATTTTTAATATGTACAAAAGAAAAAGTGTTTTAAATTAAATGCTCAAGTTTTAATTAAATTGTGAAATGATGTATCATTGTTTATTATATTAAAAAGTGTTTTGATTAAGTGTTTTAAGAGTTTAATGTTAAAAAATGTGCATTTTGTCTATTATGTACAAAGTATATTAAAAGAAGATATTTTCAAATTTAATGATATTGTATAAAAATAAAATGTATCTCATGTGTATGTACAAAATTAATGTTTTGAGATTTATGCACAAAGTATATTTTTATTAAAAGAATAGAAAGTCATTTTTAATTTTAAGTATATGATATAAAAAATGTATTTATTATTTATATGATTTTGTGATAAAAAAAAGTGTTTATATAATATAAAGAAAAGAGGTTAGTATTAATGTTTGTTTTTATAAAAAAAGAAAGGGTTTAAAATTCCAATGGGCTTAGGTGAGAATTAGAAACGGGTCAAGCCCACTGATTGCTGGAGCAGCGTTTTAGGGTTAGGGATTGTTATTCAGTTGGAACGAAAGCTTAGGGTTTGAGCGCGCCGTTCACTGAGTTCCGTTCATCTTTGTCTTCTATTAGTTGCTGAATGCAATTCTATTCCAAAGGCCGAGCCACCCAGCGCCACCTCCGGTTCCGTTCATCTCCATGGTTGGACCAGACCCAAACGGAAAGGGTAACGATCTCGTCTTCCTTATGCATTAGGGTTTTTACTAAGTTTCTTTTTTTTGCTTAGTTTGACTTCTGATTTCACATGCTTATTATTGTTTGTTATTTGAGATTAAAGAAGAGGAATGAAAAGCTACCTTAAACTCTGGGGACGGAGAAAAAGGAACCGGAACTGGGAGGCGTTGAGGCGGAGGCCCGGTGAAGGGATTGCGTGATGAGAGCTTTCTTGATGTCCCTGGTATTTTTATCTGGTTGCTATTTTTGTTGCCTATGGTTTTGATGATGATTTTAACTGAAAAGCCCTATCCTGAAATAGATTCACTTCTTTATTCTTTCTCTTCTACTACATGTTGCCTTTGAGTATTCATATGCTTTTGAATTGTTTCCTTGCCTATGATGAAGCTTGCTTCTGAGGCCCTTGAACTGCCTTCTGAGATTGATGCCCTTGGAATGTATTTTGCTTATGATGAAAAGCTTCTGAGTTCACCTCTTTCCTCTTCTCTACTGCTCACGTTGCCTTTGGATGAACTTTCTCTCTTCTTCTTGAACACTGTATACTTGTTGCCACTGTACGCTTGTTTATGTTGCTCTGTGATGTTTATACTGAGGGCCTAGGTTGCCTTGAACATTTGCTTCTGAGTATGCCCTTGATGCTTTTGTTGAGTTGGATGCCCTGAATATTTATTGCCTATGATGAAGGGATTCTGAGGCTTAGGAGTTGGTTTGAATGCTTGGATATGCTTGAGGGGTTATGTTTGGATATGCTTGAGGGGTTATGTTGGTTATGCTTGAGGGGTTATGTTGGTTATGCTTGAGGGGTTATGTTGGTTATGCTTGACAAGCCTGTAGAGGCTTTTGTTCCTTCTTTTGAACTGTGTAGCGTTTAGTCTGGTTTTAGGATGGGTTTGAGGTGTTTGACAGGATATGGTAGTGCAGGTTCTGAGTTTGGCATTTTGAATGGTTTTGGTGCTTTTGTAAGTTTGATGCAGGTTTTCTTCTTAGTATGTATGATGCTGGTTTTGGCAAGCTATGCTGTGGTTAGGCTTTGTATGCTCTTCAGCAGGTTTTGCTTCTGGTCCGCTTGGTTAAAGCAGGTTCACAGTTTTGTATATTTTCCCTCTTGTGCTTTGGTGAGAGTTCTGCTGCCTCCTCCTTTTGCTTGCTGAACTGTATTCTCTTTTGTATATCTTTTTCTTGTCTCTTCTGCCTAAACCTAAAGCCTGAAAACCTGCTTCTATTTCTCTTCTTTTTCTCTCTATGGTACAGTAGGACATTATAATATGATTTATGCTGTACTTTCTTTGTTCTGAAGGGGCCCCTTCTTGTTGGGAAATGATGATTTTTTGCTTGCATAACACATTACTTCTGCATACTTTATCCAGCTTTGACAGTTTGTGTGCTTTTTTGATATCTTTCCAAAATCTTCTATTGACAGCTTTTGAGTAGACTTTGGCATTTGACAGCAAACTGTACTTTTTTGATATCTTTGAGTAGACTTTGGCATTTGATAGGAAGTGGGAATTGGATTTTCAGTTTGGTTTGAATTTGAAGCTTGAGATTTTGAAATTATGCAGTTTGATATTCTGTGCATTTTGACATTTGCATTTTTTCAACTTTGCATAAAAATTCTTCCCTCTCTGTGAACCGGGAGAAATCCCGTGATTTGCAGAGAGGGTTAACTGATCCCAATCATGGCCTCTAATGATGAGCAAATTTTATCAGTCTTTTTTAATTCAACTGCTTTCTGACTTTCTCTTTTCTTTTTGCAGATGAATAACGGAGCACCGGAACGAAGTGAAGAATGAAGAATTTAGAAATAAAATAGGACAATTTTCTTTTTTATGTAATATTTAAATTAATGTAAACTATTGTTTGTAATTTAAATTATAAACAACATTTGTACATATAATTCAAATATCAATAAAATCTTCATTACCCAATTAATTCTAATCCTCTTTCTTTATTGTTTATTTATTTATTTAAAACTCTTTGAATTAAAACAATTGAAAAATAAATTTCAATCATTCAATTTAGAATAATAAATAACTTAAATAAAACAATGTCTTAGTAATATTGATCAATTAAACCTGTCTCCTCCAATATCCAAAGCAAAGCAGCAGTTAACCAAAATAAACTGATCAAGCGCATTCCTTTTTTTTTTCACTGATTAAACCAAAACCACGCGAATTTAACCCGAATCCCGGAATAAACTGCAAAGTGCTGTGGAATTTAAATCCTTCTGAGAACATGCCCATAAAACCTTAATTCTTGATTAAATGCCAAATAACGCTCGCCTGATCAAAATTGAACCCAAAAATCATCCAAAACCCTAAGCCAACTGTGAAACAATCCAGAGCCCTGAAAATCAGTAAAAACCCTAATTTCGCCTGACTGACAAGAAAAGTCCGTTTGTCTGATTCTTGAGCCAGTTTGAAGAATCAGGAAAGGCTTGAAGCTGAGATTTCTTGGGGAAAAATGCGAGGGCAAATTTTGGGGTACAACAGTTGCCCCTGTTCAATCTTCTTGGACTTGAAGAGTTAGATTGGCAAGTTTGCCTTTCGCGACTTGAAGGTAAAAGGAGATTGGACACTAAAGTGCCCAGAAAATTTGCACTCGGCGATATGATGGTAGATGTGAATGGGCTTAAAGATGCCATTTGATGATGGGCTTAAAGATGCCATCTGGTGCGATAGAATTTTATCGGGGGATGGGCTTAGAGATGCCATCTGGTGACTGCTGGTAGGAGGATGGGCTTATAGATGCCATCTGGAAATGTTGAACTGTATGTCAAAAGTGAATGGACTAGTATCAGAAGGGCATCCATGTTTTGGAACATCTCTGAATTAGGGGTCTGAACAAGCAACAGATTGACGTCCATGTCTGGAGAATTTGTAAACTAATTTCAGGAGTTGAGATTGAATAAGCAATGGAGCAGCATCCGTTGTTGGGAAGCGTCCGTAAACTATTTTCAGAAGTCTGAACAAGTTGGTAGATTGTCATCCGTTGTAGGGAAGAATCAGTAAACTGTTTTCAAAAGTTGCACCTGAACAAGTTGGTAGATTGACATCCGTTGTTGGGAAGAATCTGTAAACTGTTTTCAGGAATTGAGAAGAGTTTGAACAAGTTGGTGGATTGACATCCGTTGTGGGGAAGAATCCGTAAACTGTTTTCAGAAGTCTTGAAGTTGAAGAGGAACCGGTGTAGGGTTTCCTGCTGATGCGTCTGAATGAATCTGGAATAGGTATCAGAATGTCGCCGTGTCCGGGTCACATCTGAACTATTTCTAGATGAATCTTGAGAGATGATCTGTGTCTGTCGACTGATCTTACCTGAAAAGGCAAAGGGTTAGTTGTATGCAATGTTATGATGCATGATGCAATGTACGTGACATCAATATTTATGAATGTGATGGATGCGCATGTGAGCTGATGAGCTAATCTTGCTGAGGATAAATGAATCCGAGATGGCTGAAGATAAAAGTATCTTGACTGCTGCCGGGGAAAATAAATCCTTGGCTGCTGCTGGGGAGGAGAATTCCTGATGACCTCTACTGGGGAGTTCCAAACTAGTAGACTCATGCTGGGGAGGCCAGACTGAGAATCTTCAGCTTAATGGGAAGTAACTCTGGTGATCTCACTGGGGAACTCAAGATTTGTCCTCCCAAAACTCTGTGGGGAGAAGGTTCAATGGTCTGGCTCCGCTGGGGATACTGAAGCTTAAACTCTGAGGGGAATTGAATTCCGGAGGATTCTCTGGCTGGGGATTTGCAAAGAGAAGTTACTGCTGGGGAATTTTGATGAACTCCGCTGGGGATAGGGAGAATTTTGGCGAGCGCGATCTTCCGTGGTGGTTAGCTTGAGAAGAATCTGAACAAGCGATAGGTTAACATCCGTTACTTGGAGAACCCATGAACTATTTTCAGAAATCTTGAAGTTGAATCAGCAATAGAGCCGCATCCTTTGTTGGGAAGCGTCCGTAAACTAATTTCAAAGGTTGCATCTGAACAAGCTGATAGATTAACATCCGTTACTTGGGAAGAATCCATGAACTGTTTTCAGAAGTCTTGAGAAGAATCTGAACAAGTGATAGGTTAACATCCGTTTACTTGGAGAACCCGTGAACTATTTTCAGAAATCTTGAAGATGAATCAGCAATAGAGCCGCATCCGTTGTTGGGAAGCGTTCGTAAACTGATTTCACAGGTTGAGAAGAGTCTGAACAAGTTGGTAGATTGACATCCGTTGTTGGGAAGAATCCGTAAACCGTTTTCAGACGTCTTAAAGAGGAACCGGTGTAGGGTTTCCTGATGATGAGCTTGTGTAGAACTGCATCGGTTTTTGAACACTTTTGACATTCGAATGCCCCAAGTGGTGATGTAGATAAATTCCTGGCTTAATACAGGTGTTGGTCTACGATCGGTCGTCCACAGATGTTTTCCTGGGTTGTTACAGGTGTTGATCTGGAATTCTTCAGACATGCCCTGGCTGGATACAGGAGTCGAATCTGGAAATGTGGTCAACAGATATGCCCTGGCTGGATACAGGAATCGAATCTGGAAATAGTCGTCAACAGATATGCCCTGGATGGATGCAGGAATCGAATCTTCGAACTCTTCAGACGTGCCCTGGCTAGATACAGGAATCGAGTCTGGAAATAGTCGTCAACAGATATGCCCTGGCTGGATGCAGGAATCGAATCTTCGAACTCTTCAGACGTGCCCTGGCTAGATACAGGAATCGAGTCTGGAAATAGTCGTCAACAGATATGCCCTGGCTGGATGCAGGAATCGAATCTTCGAACTCTTCAGACGTGCCCTGGCTAGATACAAGAATCGAGTCTGGAAATAGTCGTCAACAGATATGCCCTGGCTGGATACAGGAATCGAATCCGGAAATGTGATAGTTGATAGACATGCCCTGGCTGGATACAGGAATCGAATCTTCAAACTCTTCAGACGTGCCCTGGCTAGATACAGGAATCGAGTCTGGAAATAGTTGTCAACAGATATGCCCTGGCTGGATACAGGAGTCGAATCTGGAATTGTGACAGTTGATAGACATGCCCTGGCTGGATACAGGAATCGAATCTGGAAATAGTCGTCAACAGATATGCCCTGGCTGGATGCAGGAATCGAATCTTCGAACTCTTCAGACGTGCCCTGGCTAGATACAGGAATCGAGTCTGGAAATAGTCGTCAACAGATATGCCCTGGCTGGATGCAGGAATCGAATCTTCGAACTCTTCAGACGTGCCCTGGCTAGATACAGGAATCGAGTCTGGAAATAGTCGTCAACAGATATGCCCTGGCTGGATGCAGGAATCGAATCTTCGAACTCTTTAGACGTGCCCTGGCTAGATACAGGAATCGAGTCTGGAAATAGTCGTCAACAGATATGCCCTGGCTGGATACAGGAATCGAGTCCGGAAATGTGATAGTTGATAGACATGCCCTGGCTGGATACAGGAATCGAATCTTCAAACTCTTCAGACGTGCCCTGGCTAGATACAGGAATCGAGTCTGGAAATAGTTGTCAACAGATATGCCCTGGCTGGATACAGGAGTCGAATCTGGAATTGTGACAGTTGATAGACATGCCCTGGCTGGATACAGGAATCGAATCTTCAAACTCTTCAGACGTGCCCTGGCTAGATACAGGAATCGAGTCTGGAAATGTGGTCAACAGATATGCCCTGGCTGGATACAGGAGTCGAATCCTCAAACTCTTCAGACGTGCCCTGGCTAGATACAGGAATCGAGTCTGGAAATGTTGTAATTGATTTGTTGAACACTTTTGACATTCGAATGCCCCAAGTGGTGAAGAATGAGTCTTGAATCAGATTACTCTGCATATTGAGAGATTTCTTGAAATCTTGACTGGACTGCCCCAGGTTAACTGAACTTTGAAAGATCTGTCGGACCTTGACTGGACTGCCCCAGGTTAATTGAATTGTGACATGTCATGCCCCCTTGTTGATAGGAGATTTGATGGAAGTGTTATCCTCTTGAAGTGATTTTGACTTACTGAGAGAGTTTTCGTTCCTCCGAACTTTCGCTGTATGAATTTCTTCGCTGTCAAACAAAAAGGGTCAAATGTAGACAGTGATATTCGAATAATGCAAAGTTTATGTTTGTCTCGAAGTTTTGAAGAATGCGTTTTTAGCAGAAAACTTTTTATAAGACAAGTTAACACAAGATTTAAAGCAAAGCCCTACAGGAGTCAGGATACCTTTTGTAACAGTATGCTTTCAAACTGATCCATGCTTCAATTAGGACTTTTGAAGGGTTGTAACGTGGCTTGGTTCACGGTTTAAGAAACAAAGGATAAAGGCTCAAAGTATATTTGTACCCACCCGCTCTTCGTGATGTTCTTCAACCTAAGCTCAGTCAATTGTATGTCATACTCTGTTTTGAGTTTGGAACGACTTTTGGGCGATGGTTCACCAGTTGAATTTGGGGAGACAGTCATCATCTCCTTTTTTCTTTTTCAACATTTTTCATGTTGCGGAGGATTTTGTAATGACCTCACTATTTTGATTTTGATTTGTTATCCCTAACTTTTGCCTGACTGTTACCGTTTTCCGGGATTACTGTCAGCGGGATGCCCCAGCTTTCTTAAGCCTCCTTTATAGGTTTTGGCTCAGTGGGCTTTTTTCTTTCTCTTTTGAGAGATTGACTGTCTATGTGATAGGGAACCACCCTTGTCTTTTGATTCCAAAGGAATGCTTTCTCTTTTTTGACGTCGTTCGTTGTATTACGAATTTGAGAGTTAGCGACTTCAATGCGCATTTTCTCTTGAATTAACTGAGAGACTACCCTGCCCCGGGTTTATATCAAAGGTTTTGACTGTTTAGAACAGAGAACTCCTACTTCTTTGGCTCGAAGGGTTGACTAGGGATTAACTTCCTTATAACTCCAGTGTTTGGGAATTGAAAGAAATGCCTGTATATCATCAGCAAGGTCTGTTCAAAAGCATACTGCATAAGATCACGGTATTGTTTCGTCATCCTCCCTCTAAAGGCTCGCAGCTTTTTATCAAGAGTCAAATATCATAAAGAAAAGCATAAGAGTAGTGAAGCGAATGGATGAATTCAAGACAAACATATGCAATGCATTAATGAAAACAGAGTTTAACATCAACAGATAATTGTTTGACAGCAAAAGAAATTACAACTTCGAAAATTCAAAAAGAAGCAAAAGTCTTTCAGTTTGAGCTTCGTCACTTCCAGCGGAGCACCCTTTAACGGAAGATCTTCATCTCACCGTCTGGCATGAATTCCAGCACCCCAATGTCGACCAGATCTTGAATCTTGTTCTTCAAGGCCCAACAGTCGTTGGTGTCGTGTCCCGGGATGTAAGAGTGGTAAACACAGAATGCGTCGGGATTATAGTGAGGAGATGAGGTATTGAGCTTATGAGGAGGGTCCTTTACGGTAAGCAAATTGACCTCCAACAGGCGCTTCAGTATGAAAAATGAAGGTATTTCAGTCTCCGTGAACTGTCTTCCCGACTTTTCTTGTTTACGCCGATTGCCCCGTTGACGCTGGCGAGGTTGTTGATGGGCTTGTGACCCTGAAGCTAGCAAAGGAGCTTTCCCCTTGTCTTCTTGAGTGGATGGAGGCTGAGCGGTGACTTTCTCCTCAACCTCAGATGTTTGCCCCAGTTGGTTGTTCGGAAGCAGTTGGCGGACAAGAACTCTGAGTTCCTCTTGTCTTTGAGATAGGTCTTGGATGAGAGCCATCTGGCCCACCAACTGTCCCATCATTTGGGTCCTTAAGGTTGTCAGATCAAACTGCAGCTCCGCAATCTGATCACTCCTGGCATTGTTGGAACTCCCCAAGCCCTTGGTGAGGAGAGCTTTCATCTCTTCTTGCCCCATAGACAAGTTCAGGAACATCTCCTGCAGCTGAGCAGTCTGGTCTTGAATGTCTTTGACAGACCTTTCTAGAGCCATCTCTTGCTGAAATAAACAGCAGGAGAGTAAGGAAACCTGAAAAAGGAAAGATTGTCAAAATGCAATATGTGGATGCATGCTTTCAAGGACCTCTCGGGGTAAACACAAGAAAATGTTAGAGGTTGAACTTTGCTCTTGGATTGGAGAACTTTGCACCGGTGGATGTCCTTCCACTAGAATCAAGCTCACCATGTCAAATGGGTCATAGCCACTGATTCAAGTTGTTGTACTTGATCTTTGTTTGGAGAACTTTGTATCGGTGGGTGTCTTTCCACGAGAATCAAGCTTACCATGTCGAGTGGGTCATAGCCCCTGATTCAAGTTGTTGTACTTGATCTTTGATTGGATTGGTTAGAGGAGAAACCCCTTGCCCCTTGATAGACGTATGGTTCAACGTAACCCTGCATCAAAAGAACCCTCGAGGTCCTCGAAATGGTTATTGAAAATGCTATGGTATGATGTCATGATGTTATGTACATGTATGCACAAGCAAGTGAGTGTATATACAGGCAAACATATTCACACAAAGCACACAAGGCCTTAGGCTTAGGCTTGCATGAGGTTCAGGTACTACCCTCTTTCAGTTTGTTGGTTAAAACCTGTCCTATCGAAAGTAACCGGGTTCTAAAGGTCCCAATATCACTGGATTGCTTTCATTGTTCATCGTTTCGATTTAGCCACTGAACTGGCGACCGAAATATTCCAGGAAAGCAACCCTCAATTGAGTGTAGTATCGAGTATCAACCAACCTCGGACTGCACCAAAGTCAGTTATCTCACTACCCTAAAAAGGCCAAGATGGTTCAATTAAGGTTCCTAAGGTCAGTTGATGCTTCACGACACCACGCGGCGGCCCCGTACTCTCCTTGACTGAACTCAAGGGTTACCGGTACACACCAAAGTGCCACATCAACGTAGCAGACTGTTTCAACCATGTCGGTATACCCCGCACAGTTCCCTCACAGCCTTGTTGCTACTTTCTAAGAAGGTATCCCCAGATCCGGGTTAGGATCTATAAAAACTCCGATACAAAGCCCACAAATGTAAAAGCAAACAAAGCAATCAATTGAAAACAAAGGTGATCTAAACCCTAAGGTAACCCCACTTTTAAGGAAGTCCCCAGCAGAGTCGCCAGTTCTGTGATACGGTGGGAGAACTGACTATTGTTTTGCGTTCGTATTCGCACTTGTGCGGTTGAGCAAGAGTCGCCACCTACTTTTTATTTTATCCTAAAGGAAAGGTTAAAAAAGCATAACAAAAACCTTTTGAGATATTTCGTGGGTCCGGGAGGTAGATTATGAAAAGGGAAGGTATTAGCACCCTTTTCATCCATGGTTATCCATGGGCTCTTAGTTACTTGGTTTTTTAGATCACTTGCCTTGTTTTTCGATTGCTTGAAAATGGTGTGTGTGTGGGTTGCTTTTGAAAATGTTTTTGAAGAAGATGCCTTGTCTTAGGCAACTAATGTATTTGACTCGTGATTGAGTGTTTTACAAAAGTGTGGATCTTTTCGAAAAGATGTTTCAAATGTTTTTGAGAGTTTGTTTGAAAGTGTTGTGGATTGTGGTTTTTGAAAAGAAGGCAAGTGTTTTTGCAAGTCGATCTCAAGTAACTAAGAGTTTTGTCTACCCTATTGTACTCAAAGGTTTTTTGTTATGTTTTAACCCCTCTTTAACAATTTTGTTTCACCATTGAAATTGATGGACAATCTTGCGTTTAGGAAGTTTATTCGGGACGGGCGCGGGTCATCGTATGGACCATGAATGCAATGATGCCAAGTGTCTTTGGCAATTTTACTTTGAAGGGACTATGATCATTCCGTTTTAGGCAACACTTTGAGACTTATGATCGTTTTGATTTATTTTGCCAAAGACACTCGACGTGCAAGCATGGCCCATTTTGGAAGGCAACATGTGGGATTACCCTAGAGGGTGCAAGTGTGATTGTGTATTGATTTCATGTATTTGTCTTGTATTAGGTTATCTAGCGTTTGATTTTATGTACATGCAAACCCTAGGTCTAACCATGGTATAATTGGAAAACTGTAAATTGCGGAAATGTAAAATCTACGCTATTACAAAATAGTGTCCGGGAGTAGGGGTATAAATGTACAAAAGGGGATGAGACTTATAGTATCCAATAAGTTACAACCAAATCGAATTCGCAATCAAATGTAAATATCGAATATACAAGTATAAGATAAACAAATGTGTATAGGGCAATGTGAATGTATTTGTGTAAGTGTATATGTATATGAATATGTGTAATTATTTACAAATGCGACAATATGAAATTAATGTGAGATTAGGGTATTTGACCTAAATGTGTTTTAAGGAATCTTTGATTTGTGTATTTTTAATATGTACAAAAGAAAAAGTGTTTTAAATTAAATGCTCAAGTTTTAATTAAATTGTGAAATGATGTATCATTGTTTATTATATTAAAAAGTGTTTTGATTAAGTGTTTTAAGAGTTTAATGTTAAAAAATGTGCATTTTGTCTATTATGTACAAAGTATATTAAAAGAAGATATTTTCAAATTTAATGATATTGTATAAAAATAAAATGTATCTCATGTGTATGTACAAAATTAATGTTTTGAGATTTATGCACAAAGTATATTTTTATTAAAAGAATAGAAAGTCATTTTTAATTTTAAGTATATGATATAAAAAATGTATTTATTATTTATATGATTTTGTGATAAAAAAAAGTGTTTATATAATATAAAGAAAAGAGGTTAGTATTAATGTTTGTTTTTATAAAAAAAGAAAGGGTTTAAAATTCCAATGGGCTTAGGTGAGAATTAGAAACGGGTCAAGCCCACTGATTGCTGGAGCAGCGTTTTAGGGTTAGGGATTGTTATTCAGTTGGAACGAAAGCTTAGGGTTTGAGCGCGCCGTTCACTGAGTTCCGTTCATCTTCGTCTTCTATTAGTTGCTGAATGCAATTCTATTCCAAAGGCCGAGCCACCCAGCGCCACCTCCGATTCCGTTCATCTCCATGGTTGGACCAGACCCAAACGGAAAGGGTAACGATCTCGTCTTCCTTATGCATTAGGGTTTTTACTAAGTTTCTTTTTTTTGCTTAGTTTGACTTCTGATTTCACATGCTTATTATTGTTTGTTATTTGAGATTAAAGAAGAGGAATGAAAAGCTACCTTAAACTCTGGGGACAGAGAAAAAGGAACCGGAACTGGGAGGCGTTGAGGCGGAGGCCCGGTGAAGGGATTGCGTGATGAGAGCTTTCTTGATGTCCCTGGTATTTTTATCTGGTTGCTATTTTTTTTGCCTATGGTTTTGATGATGATTTTAACTGAAAAGCCCTATCCTGAAATAGATTCACTTCTTTATTCTTTCTCTTCTACTACATGTTGCCTTTGAGTATTCGTATGCTTTTGAATTGTTGCCTTGCCTATGATGAAGCTTGCTTCTGAGGCCCTTGAACTGCCTTCTGAGATTGATGCCCTTGGAATGTATTTTGCTTATGATGAAAAGCTTCTGAGTTCACCTCTTTCCTCTTCTCTACTGCTCACGTTGCCTTTGGATGAACTTTCTCTCTTCTTCTTGAACACTGTATACTTGTTGCCACTGTACGCTTGTTTATGTTGCTCTGTGATGTTTATACTGAGGGCCTAGGTTGCCTTGAACATTTGCTTCTGAGTATGCCCTTGATGCTTTTGTTGAGTTGGATGCCCTGAATATTTATTGCCTATGATGAAGGGATTCTGAGGCTTAGGAGTTGGTTTGAATGCTTGGATATGCTTGAGGGGTTATGTTTGGATATGCTTGAGGGGTTATGTTGGTTATGCTTGAGGGGTTATGTTGGTTATGCTTGAGGGGTTATGTTGGTTATGCTTGATAGGCCTGTAGAGGCTTTTGTTCCTTCTTTTGAACTGTGTAGCGTTTAGTCTGGTTTTAGGATGGGTTTGAGGTGTTTGACAGGATATGGTAGTGCAGGTTCTGAGTTTGGCATTTTGAATGGTTTTGGTGCTTTTGTAAGTTTGATGCAGGTTTTCTTCTTAGTATGTATGATGCTGGTTTTGGCAAGCTATGCTGTGGTTAGGCTTTGTATGCTCTTCAGCAGGTTTTGCTTCTGGTCCGCTTGGTTAAAGCAGGTTCACAGTTTTGTATATTTTCCCTCTTGTGCTTTGGTGAGAGTTCTGCTGCCTCCTCCTTTTGCTTGCTGAACTGTATTCTCTTTTGTATATCTTTTTCTTGTCTCTTCTGCCTAAACCTAAAGCCTGAAAACCTGCTTCTATTTCTCTTCTTTTTCTCTCTATGGTACAGTAGGACATTATAATATGATTTATGCTGTACTTTCTTTGTTCTGAAGGGGCCCCTTCTTGTTGGGAAATGATGATGTTTTGCTTGCATAACACATTACTTCTGCATACTTTATCCAGCTTTGACAGTTTGTGTGCTTTTTTGATATCTTTCCAAAATCTTCTATTGACAGCTTTTGAGTAGACTTTGGCATTTGACAGCAAACTGTACTTTTTTGATATCTTTGAGTAGACTTTGGCATTTGATAGGAAGTGGGAATTGGATTTTCAGTTTGGTTTGAATTTGAAGCTTGAGATTTTGAAATTATGCAGTTTGATATTCTGTGCATTTTGACATTTGCATTTTTTCAACTTTGCATAAAAATTCTTCCCTCTCTGTGAACCGGGAGAAATCCCGTGATTTGCAGAGAGGGTTAACTGATCCCAATCATGGCCTCTAATGATGAGCAAATTTTATCAGTCTTTTTTAATTCAACTGCTTTCTGACTTTCTCTTTTCTTTTTGCAGATGAATAACGGAGCACCGGAACGAAGTGAAGAATGAAGAATTTAGAAATAAAATAGGACAATTTTCTTTTTTATGTAATATTTAAATTAATGTAAACTATTGTTTGTAATTTAAATTATAAACAACATTTGTACATATAATTCAAATATCAATAAAATCTTCATTACCCAATTAATTCTAATCCTCTTTCTTTATTGTTTATTTATTTATTTAAAACTCTTTGAATTAAAACAATTGAAAAATAAATTTCAATCATTCAATTTAGAATAATAAATAACTTAAATAAAACAATGTCTTAGTAATATTGATCAATTAAACCTGTCTCCTCCAATATCCAAAGCAAAGTAGCAGTTAACCAAAATAAACTGATCAAGCGCATTCCTTTTTTTTTCACTGATTAAACCAAAACCACGCGAATTTAACCCGAATCCCGGAATAAACTGCAAAGTGCTGTGGAATTTAAATCCTTCTGAGAACATGCCCATAAAACCTTAATTCTTGATTAAATGCCAAATAACGCTCGCCTGATCAAAATTGAACCCAAAAATCATCCAAAACCCTAAGCCAACTGTGAAACAATCCAGAGCCCTGAAAATCAGTAAAAACCCTAATTTCGCCTGACTGACAAGAAAAGTCCGTTTGTCCGATTCTTGAGCCAGTTTGAAGAATCAGGAAAGGCTTGAAGCTGAGATTTCTTGGGGAAAAATGCGAGGGCAAATTTTGGGGTACAACAAGTGGTAAGTATGTTTCTTCGTGTGTACCGTTTTTCATTTGAACCATAGCATTTGTTTTTCGTTTTCAAAACCTATTGATTTGTGATTCTTTGATTTATCATTCTTTGTTCTTTATGTTATTTGACTTTGTTTGACGACAAACAATAACTCAAGTTGGGGAGAGTTTGATAAGTGCAAAAGTGTAGTTATTTTGTACATAAGTTTTGTTGCACTTATCGACTTTTTGTTTGTTAATATGTTGAATAATCCCGACTTTGTGTAAATACGTTTAGTTTGTGTATAATGTATTTTCTTGTATAACGTGTATCGTTTGATAGTTTTATATTTATTTTGTAGGTATTTGAGCATTGTTGGAGCAATAAGAATACAACTCCAAGATGCATTTTTGGATCAATTAAGGAATAAGGCCAAGATTGGAGCCAGAATAAGTTATGCAGAAAAAGCAACAGAAGTTACCTTCCTATCATGGATCACCGGGCGAAAGGGAGCGTCGTCGGGTGAAATTTTGAAGACCAATTTTGATGAATTCCTGGCCTTGCTTCGCTTCTGCGTCGCCAGGAGAAAATAAGGAGAATCACCGGGGCGAAGAAGGATATTTGTTTTAGTTAAGGACGTGGCTTTTTCTGGGCCTTGTACATAGGAACTTTCGTCGGGCGATGCTTTTATTTCCCTGGGTAATTGTTGCAGATCAAATTTTCCTTATATTTTCATTTTGTTTCATTTTGGAGGGTGTTGGTTTTGGGAGAGATTTTTGTTCTCTCAACTCCATCTACCTCATTTTTGTAGTTGATTAGCTTAGATAACAACACTAGGGCTTTGCTTATGGATGATTGAAGGTGAATTTCTCATTAACCGACACTGACAAACTGGAAGATTTATAGTTTATCTCTTTTCCTCTCTATGTATTTCTCTTTTGTTGGGTTTTGTATGTATTTTACTCTTAACTTATGTATATTTGTCTCCTATGGAGTTATATTAAACTTGCTTTACAAATCTTTATCAATTGTTATCCTGAATTTTTGCTCTGTGCTAGAGATTTGAGTTGTTATAGACATATACTGCTTAGATTCTTATCTAGGATGATTATCTGTTAGTTTCTAAACTCTAGAGATAGATTTAAAGCTGACATCTACTTGGGTATCAAAGCTTAATGCCTCCGTGTGGTTATGCTGTGCTAAGAGATCATCAGTGTGATTACATAAATTGTCTTCTGTGTTGTTGAAGAGGTAGAGAGGCCATTTCCTTGGTGATATAGTCGATCTCTGGATTTGGGTTAGAAATGACTTAGGTTGTGAGTGATACGTAGTGACATTGATGAGTATTGTTAGGTTGCGTATAATTGGTCGATATATTTAAGTCTGTGATGAGTAGATTATATGCAGGCTTAATAAGTTCTTCCTTAGTTTTTACTTTTGTTTACATTTATTTTCTGTTAATAACATTTTCTTTACAAAACCCATTCAACCCCAAACTCATTAACAAGAGATTTGTCGAACGATAATTCAATAACCAATCTCTGTGGACACGATAAATTCCCGGATAAATATTTCCAAAAATTTTGTTGCCTTCCACTACACCGCTTGTCATTGGTGTTCTTAAGGATATTAAAGAATGTCATAGGTATTATTGTACCCCAAAATTTGCCCTCTCATGTTTTCCAAGATTTTTTTTCTTATATGGGTGGTCGCAAGCACTTGATTAAAGGAAAAAAATATATTTTTTTAAAGATAAACAAGGAACCTTCGATTGGTATCTTAATAAAGTCTTTCGATTGGCATGTTAAAGGGACTTTAGATTGGTATTTGGACATGATTCGATTGAGCGCCTAACCTTCTCCAAGCTTGCCTCAAATTTCCAAGCTTTAATTGAAGCCTTGGCCTTTTGCTTGTTTGTTGTATACAAGGTTCGACTGGGCATGTGTTCCCTTTGAAACATCATCCTTCGATCCAAAAGGGAAGAGCCTCCTGTTAGTTCTCTTTTGATTGCACCATTGGCTTTGCATGCTGGCTAGATTCACAAATGAAATGGCTACCTGCATGCAAATTAGATTCTTGCTTCATTTGGGCATTTGGTCTCTTTGGAGAAAGCTTAATTCCTGCTTCGATTGGGCATTTGGTTTTCTTCAGAGCATGCTTAATTCCTACTTCGACTAGGAAAATAATCCCTCTTCATCCTGCCTTCAGCGCACAAGGCAAAAGGCTTCTTTCGACTTGCCTTTGATGCACAAGGCAAGAACCCCCTACAAGCGTGTTTTGATTCATCGGGACAAAACCCCCTTCATGCCTACCTTCAATTCACTAAGACAAATACATCGTTTGTGCTTGCCTTAAATTGCACAAGGCAAAGACTCCTCAGTTCAGTTTCTGCACTATAGCACAATATGGCCCCTTCGAAAGAGCATTCCAAAGGTCAAGCCGAAGGACACGCATTGAAGAGTCAGCTGTTGTACCCTAATTTTTCCCCTAACATTCCTCTATCATATCATATCAACTCGATCATAACAAGATCACATTAGGGTTGGTTCTTCCTCTTTTTTCCTATCTTTAAGTTTGCTCTTGAGGAATCTCCAAGCACCTTGGTTGTGTATTTTATATATGTGTTGTTGACTAACTTCTAATCAAAATACAAAAAAATATTTGTCTTTGTCTTTGTATATTTTTGTTTTGTAGGTACCAAGTCAAAGCATATGACAAATAAGGATTTCTGGTATTATTTTCCTAAAATCTCTATTTGCAAAGAAAAAGAATTAAATTTTTTTCATTTTTTTCACTGATGCAATCGATTGCTCTTAAAGTGCAATCGGTTGCACATAGTGTATTTTGCGCCATTTTTGAAAAAAATACACTGTGCAAGCGATTTGCACTGTAGTGCAATCGATGCACAATGTGAAAATTAAAAAAATCAGCATTTTAAACTTGTCAAATTTTGGCTCCAATTTTCCTTCACTTTTGAAAGATGTATCATTAATTCAAATTTTAGTGCCAATCTTTCATTTTTAAAAAGAATTATCATTAATTCAAATTTTGGCTCTAATATTTGAAAGAATTATCATTAATTCAAATTTTGGCTCTAATTTTTGAAAGAGTTATCATTAATTCAAATTTTGGCTCCAAGAATCAATTACCAAATTACCACTAATCCCAATCCTAAAACTCTATAAATAGAGCTCTCATTTTATTCAAATATCAATCTTTTGATAGCCAAATCCATCTACCAAATTCACTCAAAGCTCCATTTTCAAAAAGTTAGTAAGCTTTGCGTTGAAGCTTACTAATCTTTGAGCTAAACCTTCATCCAAACACTTTTTCTCCATCAATTCTCTACATCCAAGCTTGGTCAATTGATTCTTGTGGTTGAATTGAAGCAAATTCTTGAAGTTGTTTTGATAATTCTCTAGATCTACCTTTGGTAAGTTGGATAATTCATCTTTCACAATGTGATATCTTGTTGATCTTTGGGTTTGATTCTTTGAGCATTATTTTGTGATTCTAATGGTGTCAGTTTCTCATAATTTGATGGAATTTTCGTGCTCAATTGGATCCATGATCATAAGCTGTTTGATGGAAAGTTTGAACAAGAAATTGCCCTTTTAAAATGCTGTTTTTGCTACTGTAACAGCGTGCAATCGATTGCACAGAAGAAATTTTGCACAATTTTTTGAAAATTGTACCGTGTAAATCGATTTACACAATAGTGCAATCGATTTACACAGGGACATAATGTATTTTTTGCCTTGTTTTGGGGCAGCTTTGATCCAAAATGCTTTTTCTACTCACTCCTTTTTGATTGTTGGTTTGGATTGCAATTTTAAATGTCCAATTTGTCTTTAAACTCAATGGACTTTGTGATGTAGATGAAGTTGGATAAATGTTCATCAATTCAAATCTACCTAAGAGTGAATTATTTAATTCATTTTTGGTGCTTTGGATTAATGATATGTTTAGTGCTTTAATCCATCTAGAGGAGTGGTTGAATTTAAAGATGAAAGAATTTTGAAATGGTGATCCAAATTAGCTTATCATTCCCCTCCCTCTTCATCTTATCCCTTTCTTTTTTAATTGTACTACATGTTAAGGGATGGTGATCTCTATATCATTTATCCAAACATAAAGTACATAGATTACTATTGACCGGCCTCAAAATAGGTGCGACTTCTACATAAGTCCACTTACGATTGCTTAACATAGCGCTAAATTTTGTCCCGATTCGAATAAATGATCATTCGTGGCCCAAACTTATGATTGCAAGCCCAAGTATGTTAATTTGATCTCTTTGATCCAATAACCTTGAGATTCATTGTGTGGAGGATTTGGTTCTACCAATCCTCTAATGGATCTACAACACCTTTGGTCAACGCAGATCACTTAAACATCGTTGATCATTACATGTTGCCTTGTGAGAATTCCAAAATGGATGATATACTTGACAAAAAGCAAATGCAACTTGTTGTGTGGAGGCTTTGGTTCTACCAATCCTCTAATGAGTTCCAAATGCAAGTTTCAAGATGGTCATCTAACTAACCACTAATTACTAACAATTAACTTTACTTTACGCTTTTATTTTCATGCTTTATGTACCATTTACTTTTAGCATTTTACATTTCATGCTATTTTCATCTTTGTTCACTTGAGCATTTACTTTTATATCATTTTTATTTTGCTCACTTGAGCTTTTCTTTCTTTTTAAAGACACCTAATAATCAACATGAACCATAAAAATCGTTAATGATACTTGGACTACATGGTTACTATCCTTTGCATTATGGAGTGATGAACTTCTTGGACTTAGGATTAGAGACCTTGGCCTATCTTGGAGACTTTGTGACTTTATTTGATATTTTGTCTGGAGTTCTTGAGGTTTACATTAAGACATTGGGCTGTTTGTTTGTTTTGTGTGCAGGTTATTGAGATTATGATCTTTGTTTGTAATCTGGAATTCACCCGTATACAGCCGTTACTCTTCCCAATTTTTGCGAAGACTTAAAACACTTGAAGTTTGGTTCTTTCAAGAGGTATAGTATCTTTGCTTGCTTGGTTTCAATCCGAAGAATGGGAATTCTATATTGACTCATAATGTCAAATATTGGCTTCTCGTTGGTTAGATGGTTCTTATCCCTAGCTTTTACCTTATGCTTTAGGATAGCCTCTTCTTCTCCTCCCATCTTCTTTAATTTCAAAAATCTCCCCCCCCCCTTAAAAAAAAACTCTACTTATTTTGAAACTTGAAACATTTTCATAATAAACTTGGACTTAGGTCCATGCATCTTCGAAACATTTTCATAAATAAATTTCAATCAATTTAATAATACCTCGACCTTTTCTTGTGAGAAGACTAAAAGTCAATCAATCTCATTTCAAACCATTTTGCCATTTTGGCTTTTATCTTTAAACTTTTCTCAAAAGATTAGACTCTTGTCAATCCTTGTAGTGATGCAAACAACTATACTTCTACAATATGTAGTGAAGTGAGATATTTTCCACTTGGGTGTTGAGTGAGGCATTGTTGATTTTAAAATCCAAGCCATATCCTCCACTTTGAGATGATGCAAATTCTCCTTTCTCATGATTGTGGGTAGTAAGTATGTTTTTTCACACGGACAATTGCGATAAGGTCTTATCTCATAAAATCAACCAACACACTTGTGTTTCAAATTTTTAAAAGAGGAACTACGTGTACCCTGATCCCCTATTGAACGAAAGGTGGTACGTAGGCACTAAAGGTTCGTAACCGCGGCGGGTGCAAAAATCATAAAAATATTTCTTTTCTCACCTCCACCATCCATTTTATATACAACACATTTTTATAGCCAAAATATACAGATTTTTCAAAGAGGTTCCTGTGGAGCACCATAGATGTTTAGGGTGCTAATACCTTCCCTTTGCATAACCAACCCCCTTACCTTGAATCTTTCCCCCTCTTTTTGGGTTATTCGCTCTTTTCCAATTCCTTTGGAAACAATAACGCGCGGTGACGATTTTTATTTTGATTTGTATAAAGTCTAGTCAATCCAATGGCTTAGTCTTGAACATTTCTACCGCCACAGAAAAATGGCGACTTCACTGGGGAGAGATTGACCTCTTGCTGGTCCATCCCTAAGTGGGTTAAACCTATCTTTGTTTATATCTGTATATGTGCTATTGTTGTTTATGTGTTATATTTTGTATATATGTTTGTCTGGATTTTTCTGGTTTACAGGGTGCTTGGTGATTACTCATAAGTCCTATACCCGGGCTTGGGCAAACTTTAAGATAGGACGGGCGGTATAGTCATGTTAACTTTGAGGGAGTAATCCCAAAAAAGGAGGCATGAGATCCCCCACTCAGTGGAGGCCCCTTTGACTGTAGTGTCGTTTACCGAGTAATCAGGAAGACGTACTGCTTTCGACCTGGGAGCCTGCCGAAGCTGAGGACCGTAGATTACCTAACCCCTCTTGGCCTTTTAGGTGTAGTGCGGAAGCTATAACGGAGTAATTCGGAAGTAGTTGTCACGCGATACTACGCTCGGACGAGTCTTCCTTGAGAATATTACTAATTACCGAGTTAATCGGGAAGTTGGTAATATCCGAAGGAAGGATGTAGACTCTGAGAACCTCTAGAACCTTGTTCGACAGGTGATAACTTTTTAGACCAATACCTTATGGGTAGTACCTTCGACCTCATGCTCGTGACGTTGAACCTATGAACTCTATATATGTGATCTTGTGTGTGATTGTTGCATCATGCATCCATGCACTCATAAGCATCTTTTGAAAAAACAATATTTCAAGGGATTTAAAAGTTGACTATTTGTGAATATCTCAGGTACTTTTAAACCATGGATTCTGGAAAGAGAAACAAAATCCTTATTACTTGGATGTTGGCAACGTGTCTATAAACCATAAATCCCTTGAAATATTAAATAATAAAGTAAAAATAATCATATGCATTGCATATCATGCATCATATTGCACATATTTATTGCATTTGTTATGCATATCCAGGTGTCTTACCCAGCTTCTTTACTTCACTCAGCAAGCTGACTCATCACTACAACACTCGGGCTAATTTCAAAAAGAAGATGGACAACTTAGAACAGGAGAATCGCGAGATGCGCGAAGAAGTTTCTGCTTGGAAGGCTGGCTTGGCCAACTTGACTACTCTAATAGAAGCTCTGGTGGTTGCTCAGAATCAGCCACCGAGTGTTCAACCTCAACCAACAAGGGCAAGTACTGATGTTCTGACTGTTCCTGTATCCGCTACTCCGGCTGTTGTTCAAAACCGTATGCCTCAGGGTTATCCGTGGGGAATGCCAGAGAATTTTGCACCTGAAGGTTTCAATCTGGGTTCTCAAGATGCTCCAGTGGTTCCAAATGTTGTTACTCCTGCACCTCCTGTGGTGCATACTGTTTCTGCTGCACCTCCTTCAGTGAATTTGGTTCCGTTTGTTAATGAAGATGTGTGCCGTCCTTTCCCTCCTTCGAGTGAAGACTTGGGTCTTTATGACAGAATGGATGATTTCCAAGAGCAGTTTGATAGAATGCAAAGAGAGATGAAGGCTCTTAGGGGAAAAGAGTTGTTCGGGCAGAATGTGAATGAGCTGTGTTTGGTCCCGAATGTTAAAGTGCCTGCTAAGTTCAAGGTCCCAGAATTTGAGAAGTACAACGCAACACTTTCCCTCGTGTTCATCTGGTGATGTACGTGATTGAAGAATGCACTGGAGTTTAAGGATGATTAGCCTTCTCAGTTTATTAGCATTTTTACTGCTTTCTCATTTGTAATTTTTCTTGTTTATCATTGCACTATTTGCATGGAAGAACTTGTTTGCATTTGAATGTTTAATCTTAATACAATGAGTATGTTAGTCTTGAAGAAATTCATTCATTACACTCGTATTTGTTATCAATTTTAAATTGCTTTATGATACCAACTTGTTACCCATTCTCTTTCCTAGGCAGAGATTGGGAGGAGGATGATGATATTAAAACACAAATTTTCTGGTTGTAAGCTTTTGGATAAAACCTTGTTGACGATGTACAGGCATTGTTTCAAATCCTCAAACACCGGAGACATAAGGGAGTGAAACCTTTGTTAACCCCTTTGAGCCTTGAAGTAGGAGTTTCTTTTTCTATTCAGAAAAAACCCTAATTTTTTTAAAAACCCGGGGAAGGGTAGTGTTCAGTTAATTTGATCGAGCATTCAGAACTCATCAGGAGTGCGCATCCAAGGATACAACAATGGTTATCCCTCGAAAGGTTGAGGAAAGTCAAAACCACAATGGTTAATGTTCACTTATCAGGAGAATGCGTCAATTGACGATATCTTAATGGCTACCTATCGCACACCAGGAGATCAGCAGATGATGATACAACAATGGTTATCTTTCATCTACCTAGAAATAGGGCAGTCACGATTCTTCCGGCAAGTCACAAATGACTCGAAGTCACGCGACATGTTCAAAAAGAAAAAGAAAAAAAGATATGAATAAAAAAAATTATGATGAAAAATAAAGAGACAAAAAGCCCCGCTAAGTTGGAACTTGAAAAAAAAAACAAGTCGCTTAGGCAAAAGTCAGGGCATCCCGCTGCACTTCAGAGTCAAAGTCAAAAGGAATTTGTCCTGAAGGAAAGGAAGAAATGGAAAGCATAAAATGCGATAAAGGATTACAATGTGAAATCATTAGCAAAGAACAGAGTCGCGTGACAAGAAACCCAAAAGAAGTAGGAACGAGTGACTTGTATGTCCAAAGAAAACCTTGTTTGATTCCTCAACCATCTCGAAACTTCTTTTGAGAGATGAATGTTTGTGTCAAGTTAACTGAACTTAGAATCGAAGAACATCATGAAGGGGGTGGGCACCAAATATTTTTGAGCCTTAAATCTTTTTTCTAAAATCGTGAACCAGGCCATGTTACAACCCTCAAAAGTCCTAATTGAAACAAGGTTTATTTTGAAAGCATACTCCAATGAGATAGTGTTTCCTGACTCCCATTAATTTTGCTAAATTATTGTGATTGGTATCATATTGCTTTTGTTATCTTTCACAAAAAAAATTCATGTCGCATCCTGGCTAGTGATTCGTTCACAGGGTTTTGCGACATCTTTTCAAATAAAATCTTCAAGACTTACATAATTGTTGCATTAGATTTTTCATTCTTAGAATAAACATTTTCTGCTTGTAAAACAACTGCTTGATATCATGAAAGTTTACATTTGAGTATCAGCAAAAGGCATGTTGTCGGGAAGAGTTGTGGAGCAAAGAGGATGCAACATTCAGTCAATCTAGGGCAGTTACGTCAAGATTCGACAAATCTATGAAAGCCATTTGATCAGAAAGGTTATCTTAAAAGCATGAAGCTAAAGGCAAGTTACGAAAGTTACCTTGATCAGCCTGGTAAGCTTGAGACACCAGATTGGTTTCCAAGGGCATATCCAGATTTCGTCAAGATAGTTACTATGTCTACCCCAAGCTGAGAACCTTCCTCAAGTTGTGTTATGATGTTGGGTTCATAATCCCATTTTTTCCAGTCTTGTTGCAGACTTCTCCAGCTGAGTGTGATTCTTTACCCAGCCAGGTGGTGATCAAACGAAGATTAAAAAGAGCTATGAAGCCTTTGCTCATTTGATGGAGTTATTTCTCCCTTTTTATTGATATGGAATCTCTTGTAGAGCAGTGCTTTATCTTGTTACGACATTTTTGTTGTCATGTGCTTCCCAAGTAGCTAGACAAGAGCAGTATTTTTTTTCTAAGAGGTGTTGAGACAACTGTCAAGTTTTTGGGTTTTCTCTCACTAAGTGTTGAGTTTGATTTAAAATCCCCATAATTTTGACTTCTTACTATAGTGTTAACTTCTTGGTTCCCCAGGAAGGTTCTCTCAAGTCATCTTGTTGGTATGTGCGCAATCTTTGTGTGTTTCTCGGATAGTTGAAGACGATACCAGTGGGTGCAAGGTACAACATTTGGTTTGTGATCCTATTATCCCCGGCCAAGTCTCGGTTCGCTTTTAATTTTGGGTTTGCATGGTCAGAAGCCTTCGTCCCAGATTCCCCAACAAAGTTTTCCCCCATATGATGAAAAGTTTTATTCCCTTGGTGTGCTAAGATATCACTCTTTTTGCAGTATTGTCATTAGTGTTGACTTCTTGATTTCCCAGGAAGACTATACCAGAGCATCTTTTATTAGAATAGGTTGATATAAAGACTCAATCCAATATTCTCCAGTAAAGGCCTCGTTTATTTGATAGAAGTCCTTTCTCCCTAAAGAAGTTGGTGCAATAATTACTCTCGAAGAACACGTATCTCCTTTTTCCCAAGTGGAGCACGTATCTCTGGTTTCCCCCAGTGAAGAACGTATCTCCAGTGAAGAACGTGTCTCCGGTTTCTCCAGTGAAGAACGTATCTCCGGTTTCCCCAGTGGAGCACGTATCTCCAGTTTCCCCAGTGAAGAACGTATCTCCGGTTTCCCCAGTGGAGCACGTATCTTGGTTTCCCCTCGATGATGTGGTTTTGTCCTCCCCATTGAAGTCAGCATGAAGTCCCCAATAGATGTCTCGATGATGAAGCATTGTCTCCCTTAGTGAAGTCCGTATGTTTTTCTTCCTTTAAAGTGGGCCTGAATTCCCCAATGAATGTTTTGACAATTTGGTTTCCATCTGCCTTATTCAAGATCAGTTTTGCAATATCCAGTAGGAGTGTGAACCGTGAAAAACTTTTGTTTCCCCATTGAAGTTTGTGTGCTATTCCCCGAGAAGGTTATCCCAAGGCATCTCTTGTTGGAATGAATATTTATGATGAAAAGTTTTCAATCCGCAGTTTTTTCTCCAGGGAGGTAGATTTGAATTCCTTGGTGAGGTTTGGTTGTCTCGGTGTTAGTATTCTTTATTTGAGACTAGTTTTACAATCTTCAGTAGGCACGTTGTTTTTGGAAAACTGGTTTCTCCGATGAAAATGGAAGAAAGATGTTCTATCCCGGTATCTGTTTGATTTAGCTACATCCGGATTATGTTTCTCCTCAGTGAAGTTAGGACAAACAATAGGTTTAGTTTCTGCAGTTGCTTTTACCTTTCTTGGATTGATCTTTATGGTTGAAGTTTAGACCAATGTTGTTAGTACCTGAGGCAGTGTTGTTCGATTATGTATCCTTTTACCACCATATGCACGATATCACTCATACATTCATACATGCATCATGCATTGTTACAAATCATTTTTTATTGACATTGTGTTCAAACCTTCCTGCAGCGCTCCTTGCTTAGTTGGATTTGGTTTTCCCTCTTGAGTTTATTTCTCAAAGGATGTATCTTCTTTGGCTGTCTTTCTCTAGTTTGTTTCTAATTGGATTCGTGGTTGCATGACAATATTATTTACTCTGGATTTCTGAGGACTTTGAGCTTTGATTTGTGCATTTATTTTGCACGAGAAGACTTTATCTCTTCAGCAGGAATAATGTGGCATTTCCCCAGGGAGTCATATCTCATTTCCCCAAGAAGTCATATCTCATTTCCCCAGGAAGTCATATCTCATTTCCCCAGGAAGTCATATCTATTTCCCCATGAAGCCATATTTCTATCCCCAGAAAGTCATATCTCTTTCCTTGGGAAGCCACATTTCTATCCCCAGAAAGTCGTTTCTTTTTGCAATCCTCCATGATAACAAGCAACAGGTATCTTTGTTTGAGCAACTCGTGCTTCCCTGTACAAGTCGACGTAACTTTTTTTTGCTATTTCCTCTATGAGTGGTTAGCTTGCAGTCCGTCGTCAGTTTACGCCAGTGGATGGCAAGACTTTCAAATTCACAGAAATTGCTCGTTGTGAAATCTTTGCAAGTGGAAGTCTCTTTATTTGAGACAGCTTACATATTATCCTTTCCAGGCGAAATTCCTTGGTTAAGGAAGAAGTTGAGACCCGTTCTAGGTGAAACACCAGAAGTTTGGGGAACATATAATATTTTCAAAATCTACCTTCAGTGAACGTTGGTAGTGCATCGGCAGTGAACGTCGGTGTTTCTTATCTTTTTGCTATCATTAGTGAACGGTGGTGGTTCCTCGTCAGTGAACGGCGATGGTATGATATTTTCAAAATCTACCTTTAGTGAATGTTTGTAGTGCATCGGCAGTGAACGTCGGTGTTTCTTATCTTTTTGCTATCATCAGTGAACGGTGGTGGTTCCTCGCCAGTGAACAGCGATGGTATGATATTTTCAAAATCTACCTTCAGTGAACGTTGGTAGTGCATCGGCAGTGAACGTTGGTGTTTCTTATCTTTTTGCTATCATCAGTGAACGGTGGTGGTTCCTCGTCAGTGAACGGCGATGGTATGATATTTTCAAAATCTACCTTCAGTGAACGTTGGTAGTGCATCGGCAGTGAACGACAGTGTTTCTTATCTTTTTGCTATCATCAGTGAACGGTGGTGGTTCCTCGTCAGTGAATGGAGATGGTATGATATTTTCAAAATATACCTTCAGTGAATGTTGGTAGTGCATCGGCAGTGAACGTCAGTGTTTCTTATCTTTTTGCTATCATCAGTGAACGGTGGTGGTTCCTCGTCAGTGAACGGCGTTGGTATGATATTTTAAAAATCTACCTTCAGTGAACATTGGTAGTGCATCGGCAGTGAACGTCGGTGTTTCTTATCTTTTTGCTATCATCAGTGAACGGTGGTGGTTCCTCGTCAGTGAACGACGATGGTATGATATTTTCAAATACCTTCAGTGAATGTTTGTAGTGCATCGGCAGTGAACGTCAGTGTTTCTTATCTTTTTGCTGTCATCAGTGAACGGTGGTGGTTCCTCGTTAGTGAACGGCGATGGTATGATATTTTTAAAATCTACCTTCAGTGAACGTTGGTAGTGCATCGGCAGTGAACGTCGGTGTTTCTTATCTTTTTGCTATCATTAGTGAACGGTGATAGTTCCTCGTCAGTGAACGGTGATGGCATGATATGTTTTCTCTTCTACCTTCAACTATTGAGTTGGTAGTTTACCGTCATCTGTGAGTCGGTATATCTTCTTCTCTCTACCTTCAGTGAACGTTGGTAGACATCGGCAGTGAACATCGATGCTTGTTATCCTCCTCTCTGGTTCTATTCTTTTGGTCCACCAGTGATTTATTTTCCTGGTGGAGTTGCTCCTTTGTTTCTTCATTTTTTTGGTATCCTCAGTGTTACTTTGCGTCTCTTTTGTTCTGTTCATATGCATCCATAATCATAAGCATTGCATGGCATCTTAGAGACAAAAATAGGGCTTATTTTATATTTAAGTATCTTCAATCGCGTCGACACGAAGATTTGTAACCTTCGTATCTCCGGATAGAAGACACTTAAATAAGGGCAGCTGTTGTACCCCAATTTTTGCCCCTAAGATTCCTCTATCATATCATATCAACTCGATCATAACAAGATCACATTAGGGTTGGTTCTTCCTCTTTTTTCCTATCTTTAAGTTTGCTCTTGAGGAATCTCCAAGCACCTTGGTTGTGTATTTTGTATATGTGTTGTTGACTAACTTCTAATCAAAATATAAAAAAATATTTGTCTTTGTCTTTGTATATTTTTGTTTTGTAGGTACCAAGTCGACGCATCTGACAAATAAGGATTTCTGGTATTATTTTCCTAAAATCACTATTTGCAAAGAAAAAGAATTAAAATTTTTTCATTTTTTCACTGATGCAATTGATTGCTCTTAAAGTGCAATCGATTGCACATAGTGTATTTTGCGCCATTTTTGAAAAAAATACACTGTGCAAGCGATTTGCACTGTAGTGCAATCGATTGCACAATGTGAAAATTAAAAAAATCAGCATTTTAAACTTGTCAAATTTTGGCTCCAATTTTCCTTCACTTTTGAAAGATGTATCATTAATTCAAATTTTAGTGCCAATCTTTCATTTTTAAAAAGAATTATCATTAATTCAAATTTTGGCTCTAATATTTGAAAAAATTATCATTAATTCAAATTTTGGCTCTAATTTTTGAAAGAGTTATCATTAATTCAAATTTTGGCTCCAAGAATCAATTACCAAATTACCACTAATCCCAATCCTAAAACTCTATAAATAGAGCTCTCATTTCATTCAAATATCAATCTTTTGATAGCCAAATCCACCTTGCTAAAAAATCTCTCAATTCTCTCCATCTACCAAATTCACTCAAAGCTCCATTTTCAAAAAGTTAGTAAGCTTTGCGTTGAAGCTTACTAATCTTTGAGCTAAACCTTCATCCAAACACTTTTTCTCCATCAATTCTCTACATCCAAACTTGGTCAATTGATTCTTGTGGTTGAATTGAAGCAAATTCTTGAAGTTGTTTTGATAATTCTCTAGATCTACCTTTGGTAAGTTGGATAATTCATCTTTCACAATGTGATCTCTTGTTGATCTTTGGGTTTGATTCTTTGAGCATTATTTTGTGATTCCAATGGTGTCATTTTCTCATAATTTGATGGAATTTTCGTGCTCAATTGGATCCATGATCATAAGGTGTTTGATGGAAAGTTTGAACAAGAAATTGCCCTTTTAAAATGCTATTTTTGCTACTGTAACAGCGTGCAATCGATTGCAGTAATTGTGCAATCGATTGCACAGAAGCAATTTTGCATAATTTTTTGAAAATTGTACTGTGTAAATCGATTTACACAATAGTGCAATCGATTTACACAGGGACATAATGTATTTTTTGCCTTGTTTTGGGGCAGCTTTGATCCAAAATGCTTTTTCTACTCACTCCTTTTTGATTGTTGGTTTGGATTGCAATTTTAAATGTCCAATTTGTCTTTAAACTCAATGGATTTTGTGATGTAGATGAAGTTGGATAAATGTTCATCAATTCAAATCTACCTAAGAGTGAATTATTTAATTCATTTTTGGTGCTTTGGATTAATGATATGTTCAGTGCTTTAATCCATCTAGAGGAGTGGTTGAATTTAAAGATGAAAGAATTTTGAAATGGTGATCCAAATTAGCTTATCATTCCCCTCCCTCTTCATCTTATCCCTTTCTTTTTTAATTGTGCTACATGTTAAGGGATGGTGATCTCTATATCATTTATCCAAACATGAAGTACATAGATTACTATTGACCGGCCTCAAAATAGGTGCGACTTCTACATAAGTCCACTTACGATTGCTTAACATAGCACTAAATTTTGTCCCGATTTGAATAAATGATCATTCGTGGCCCAAACTTATGATTGCAAGCCCAAGTATGTTAATTTGATCTCTTTGATCCAATAACCTTGAGATTCATTGTGTGGAGGATTTGGTTCTACCAATCCTCTAATGGATCTACAACACCTTTGGTCAACGCGGATCACTTAAACATCGTTGATCATTACATGTTGCCTTGTGAGAATTCCAAAATGGATGATATACTTGACAAAAAGCAAATGCAACTTGTTGTGTGGAGGCTTTGGTTCTACCAATCCTCTAATGAGTTCCAAATGCAAGTTTCAAGATGGTCATCCAAATAACCACTAATTACTAACAATTAACTTTACTTTACGCTTTTATTTTCATGCTTTATGTACCATTTACTTTTAGCATTTTACATTTCATGCTATTTTCATCTTTGTTCACTTGAGCATTTACTTTTATGTCATTTTTATTTTGCTCACTTGAGATTTTCTTTCTTTCTTTTTAAAGACACCTAATAATCAACATGACCATAAAAATCGTTAATGATACTTGGACTACATGTTTACTATCCTTTGCATTATGGAGTGATGGACTTCTTAGACTTAGGATTAGAGACCTTGGCCTATCTTGGAGACTTTGTGACTTTATTTGATATTTTGTCTGGAGTTCTTGAGGTTTACCTCAAGACATTGGGTTGTTTGTTTGTTTTGTGTGCAGGTTATTGAGATTATGATCTTTGTTTGTAATCTGGAATTCACCCGTATAAAGCCGTTACTCTGCCCAATTTTTACGAAGACTTAAAACACTTGAAGTTTGATTCTCTCAAGAGGTCTAGTATCTTTGCTTGCTTGGTTTCAATCCGAAGAATGGGAATTCTATATTGACTCATAATGTCAAGTATTGGCTTCTTGTTGGTTAGATGGTTCTTATCCCTAGCTTTTACCTTATGCTTTAGGATAGCCTCTTCTTCTCCTCCCATCTTCTTTAATTTCAAAAATCTTCTCCCTCCTTTTAAAAAAAAACTCTTCTTGTTTTGAAACTTGAAACATTTTCATAATAAACTTGGACTTAGGTCCATGCATCTTCGAAACATTTTCATAAATAAATTTCAATCAATTTAATAATACCTTGACCTTTTTTGTGAGAAGACTAAAAGTCAATCAATCTCATTTCAAACCATTTTGCCACTTTGGCTTTTATCTTTAAACTTTTCTCAAAAGATTAGACTCTTGTCAATCCTTGTAGTGATGCAAACAACTATACTTCTACAATATGTAGTGAAGTGAGATATCTTCCACTTGGGTGTTGAGTGAGGCATTATTGATTTTAAAATCCAAGCCATATCCTCCACTTTGAGATGATGCAAATTCTCCTTTCTCATGATTGTGGGTAGTAAGTATGTTTTTCACATGGACAATTGCGATGATGTCTTATCTCATAAAATCAACCAACACACTTGTGTTTCAAATTTTTAAAAGAGGAGCTACGTGTACCCTGATCCCCTATTGCACGAAAGGTGGTACGTAGGCACTAAAGGTTCGCAACCGCAGGGGGTGCAATAATCATAAAAATATTTCTTTTCTCACCTCCACCATCCATTTTATATACAACACATTTTTATAGCCAAAGTATACAGATTTTTCAAAGAGGTTCCTGCGGAGTACCGTAGATGTTTAGGGTGCTAATACCTTCCCTTTGCATAACCAACCCCATTACCTTGAATCTTTCCCCCTCTTTTTGGGTTATTCTCTCTTTTCCCATTCCTTTGGAAACAATAAAGCGCGGTGGTGATTTTTATTTTGATTTGTATAAAGTCTAGTCAATCCAATGGCTTAGTCTTGCATATTTCTACCGCCACATCAACCGAAGAAGACACAAAGCATGCATGTGACCCCTTCAAAATAGCACATATTTGGTTCAAAATGAAGAATACACAAAGGGCCCATTCTAAGTACACTTTGATGGGAAACGCATATTGTTATCTAAAAAGGGGGTCTAGTCGAAGGATGGATCTAGAGCTTCAAAATGAAAAAAAAATTCAAAGAGGCCTGCTGGTCCAAAAGCCAACATATTGCCAGTTTCAAGCCAACGTGCATAAGCACATTTATTGGAAGGAAAGAGTTTTCGTTTGGGCTAGCTAAATAGGGGTTCAAACGAAGAAGTCCCAGTGATGAGAACATGATCCAGTCAAAGGATGCACAAGAGGTACATTCGAAGAAGCATGCAGAAGGCCCATTCGAATGACACACCTTGGTGGCCCATTCGAAGAGGGCACAAAGCGTACACAGAAACTCCATTCAAAAGAGCCATTCGAAGGAGGCAACTTGAGGCCAATCGAAGGGAATGGATTGAAGGCGTTCGAAAGAGGGAAGCATGTCCAGGTTCATTTAAATTCAAAAAGGGACAAGTTTCCATGGCTTTTGTAACGTTGTAAAACTTCATTCATGGCTTTGAAAACATTTGTTTATGGTTGTTTAAACTATTGTCTTCTTGTCCCCTCCCTTCTACTATATATAAGCAGCATGCTTGCAAGCCAAATGGACAGTTACACACATACGCTACCCCATAAACCACCCAAGTTATCAAAAACATCTCATAAGTGATCCAAACCGAAACAATTTTCAACAACGCTCCACTCACCCCCTGAAATCTATAAGAGGCGTTCCTAAGTATTAGACAGGCCCCAATATTCACTGGAGAATCACTCACAGTTAATCCATTGGTAACTTATTTTTGATCTCAATCTAGTTAAATGTGTAATTTTCAATCATGCATTCATGTTATTGCTAATGTTTGTGCTGCATGCAAGATTAAGAGCAGGGGATGAGATTGTGCCATGGCTTGGACATGGTCCACATTTTCTTTCGAATCTAAGGGTTCATAAGGTTTTAAGATGAAGTAGTTTTAGATTTAGACCCAGATGGCTTGATTTAGGATCGTGCATCTACAGGTTGTCAAATCTAAGAATGGATTCGACCCAAGATTGGATTTTATATTGTTTTCTCTAATAAATTTCCTGTAAGAGTATAGCATACACCTCCAACATCCTCAGCTATATCGGAGGCCACATCCTTCCCTGGATCGAAGATCACCCTTCATCTGGATCGAAAGCCTTTTTCTTTGGATCGAAAGGCTTTTGCTTTTTTTTTTGTATTTTATTTTTCACTACTTATTTCTTTTCTTAGTTTCCCTCTATTATCTACATTAACTTTAAACCAAAACAAAAATCACAAAAATATTAGTTTTAGCTTTTTTTTATTAAACTAATTTTGTAAGTTAATTAATAACTATTTTAACTATTTTTCTTCAATTAAAAATAAATTATAATTTAAGACTTATTTCATGTTTAATTATTCTCTTTAAATGATAAAAAAGACTAGAAAATAATTTGGACTATTTTTCTTGATTAATTTTATTTTCTAAATAGACTTTAGGATAATTTCAATTTAAATTTTTTCTTGAATCAAAAAACAACAAAAAAGGATTTTATTCTTAGGATCTTAGACGTCTTTTCAAATTCGCGCGTTATTTTTCTTTCGCACGGTTTCATATTATTGTATCTGCCTCCTGGTTGTAATAGACTGTAATTAGGACTCTTTTATTTTATTGATTTCCTTATTCCCCCAAAGTTTATACATGTAAATATCCCCCTCCATAAAGCATTGTAATAGCGTATATTTAAATTCGTGCACTTTAAATTTCTACAAAATATTAACTGCTAGTAACTAGGCGTGTATGAAAAGACTGAAATCAAACATTAGCAAACCCAATAATGCAAGATAAATAACTGAATTGAACACAATTGCACATATGCACCTCTAAGGTACACCCACTTGTGTTGCTTTTAGAAATAAAACAACCATGGGGTAGGAACGCTTTAGCAAAGACCCATAAATCAAAAGATCATAGTCCAACGATGACCCTACAATTGCCTTCTCGGTAAATGATCTAGTCCCTAAACAAAATTGCTAAAGCGTCTCCACAAGTTGCCTTCGTGACTGTTAACGTCCCTTAGAATGTCCCTCATACATCCAACAATAGGGCTACCTACTCATTAATAGTAGGATAACACTGTCTAAAGGATAGGAGGAAAAGAACTACCTTTTCGAGTACAAAGTAGATAGCTGTTAGGAGTTTTCTGAAAAACATTTTTGCACTTACAGAAATACTACTTTTTAAAAAAACAATTTTCAAAAACATTTTCTTTGTTAACACTCTTGAGGACTGATACAAGAGTTAAATTCAAATCAAATCGCCGCACTAAGGCATTTTCCAAACATTTTCAAACACACAAAGCATAAAAGTATTTCAAAATGTGCAAACCTTTAAGAGACCGTAGATAACTACAGATGGAAAGGGTGCTAACACCTTCCCTTTCCATAATCTACCCTCTTACTCTCAATAATATCGAAAAGGCCTTTTTCTGTTCTTTTCACCCTTTCCTTAATTTGGATAAAAGAAAAGTCGGTGGCGACTCTTGCTTACCCCAACATTTGCAAACACAAAATGCAAAACCAGTACAACAATTAGTTCTGCCACCGTATCACAAAATTGGAGACTCTGCTTGGGAATTATAAAAATTGGGGTTACCTTAGAGTTAGTTCATTATTTAACTGCTTCTGTATGCTTTGTTTGCATTACCTTTTTGGGATTGTTTGGGTTGTTTCTATAGATCCTACACCCGGATCTGGAGCACCTTTTAGGTAAGTAGCAATAGATCGTGGAAACTGCGCGGGGTATACTGACATGGTAAAAGCGATAGCTACGTTGATGTGTGTGATCCGGTGGGAGAACTTACTTGGTGTTTTGTTTTTTATTTCAAATGTTGCGGTTAGCAAGAGTCGCCACCGACTTTTCTTTTATCCAAAAGGAAAGGTTGAAAAGAACAGGAAAGACCTTTGAGATTATTTCTTGAGTTCGAGGGGTAGATTATGAAAAGGGAAGGTATTAGAACCCTTTTCATTCATAGTTATATATGGGTTCTTAGTTTCTTTCTAGATCACTTGCTTTTGTTTGAAAATATGCTTTGTGTGGTTTTTGAAAGTGTTTTGAAAAGGCGCCATCGTTTAGGAAAACTTTGTAATAGTTATCGTTCGTAAGAACGTATACAAAGTGTTGAGCTTTTGAAAATGTTTCAAGTTTGGAAAATGTTTTGAAAGTATTGGTGTTTGTTTTGAAAATAAGCAAGAGTGTTTGATTTTGAAATTGAGAAAGCAACTAGGAACAATCTACCTACTCAAAAGTCTTTGTTCATTTCTTCCTTTCTTTTGATATTGTTATCTTACCGTTGATTTGGTAAGAAGCATTATCTTTGGATGTATAGGGACGGGCGTGAGTCATCGTATAGCCATGATAACAATGTTGTAAGATATCTTAGCATTCCTCTTTGAGGGACTAAGATCATTTTGAAAGGCAACATTTTTGTAGCGTCATCGAGGGACTATGATCTTGTATTTTTGACTGCTTTTACTAAGAAATCCCACATGCATAACATGACCATTTTTGTAAGGCAAACAAAGTGGAATTACCCTAAGGGTGTAAGTGTGCAAGTGTGTTTGATATACATGCATTGTTTATCTTGAATTAGGGTTTGCTAATTTTTGATTTTATATTTGCATACAAACCCTAATTACTAACATTTAATATGAAAGCGATAAATTGCGGAAAGTAAAATTACTACGCTATTACATCACTTGAGGATTGGGGGATATAAATTTACAAATGGGGATGACGAATAAAGTAAACCCTAATTACTATTACAAGGCTTTGACAATTATATAATTTATAATGCAAAAAATAGTAAAATATGCAAGAAGATGTAAAGTGAGACAAATTGTTTTTCTAGGTTTTTTTTATAGAAAAGATTTTGTAATTAATTTCATTAAAGAAAAACCTAAGTCTAAGTTAGCTTTAAAAAAAAAACTAATTGTTTAGAAAAATGTTTTTGAGGTTTCATATGAAAACAAAGGTTTTATAGTGTTAGGTCATTTCCAAGCAATGCAATATGTCCAAAATATGCTAAAAAATCTCAAAAATCAAGAAAATTGGTGCTTGAGCTGACACGGGCACCCATGTCAGGACCTGTCCATGACTTCTCTACACTTTTTTGTTCCAGCCAATCTGACACAGATGTGTCACGTGACACGGGAGCCTGTGTCAGCCCCTGTCCATCTTTTTTCTGCTCGTGTATGCACCAGTAACATTGACACGGGCTGTGTCGTTTGACACGGGCACCCGTGTCATCTTCTGTCCCTACATTTTGTTATGTTTTTAACCCAACCAAGCTGACACGGGCCGTGTCATGTGACACAAGCACCCGTGTCAGCCTCTGGTCTGGTTTTTTTGCTAGTTTTTCTCTCTGATTTGTCTTGTTATATCTTTTGAGCGCAAATGCAAATGATGTATGAACAATGATATCACAGTTTGAGAAAGTATACCTCTTGAAGCGGAAGCTTTAGAACATGTATGGATGTTTTCAGGTGTAAAATGGTGATTTATCGAGATCCTTTAAACCTTCTTGAAGTAGCTCCAACCTTCTTTGTGTGCTGAATATGGTTGAACCGCTCCAACCAAGTCAAGTTGCAATGTATGTTATTTTTTTAGTTTGGAAGATGGTGATAGTGATGTTACAGAAGTTACTCTTATGTTTGAACAACTTCTATATGGTTTATGTGATGTGTTTGGATGGTTTTTTTTGGAGAAAACTTGCAAGGTATGAGATTCAAAGATTTGGACTTCAAAGCTAAAAAATGGAGGTTTTGTGTACAAATCTGGTTTTTGACAACAAAAATGATTTTGAGTGTTAGTTTCCCCTTCTATTTTCCCTGCCCCTTTCTCTTGAAAATGCTTCTTCTATTTATAGACAAGAGGTTTGTGCATATGAGCTGATTAGGTTTGCAAGACAACATGTTATGGTTTGGTTGGATTACAAAGATCAAACTATGTCAAGTACTCCATAGTCCCAAGATAAAGTACCAAAGTTGCTGGTATAAAGGAGCTACTTCCCATGATTTATGGTGGAGTATAATCAGCAACAAGCAAGGCATGGGCTTAAGACAAACTTTGTACCAAAAGGCTTGCTTTTCAAGAATAGCAATGGTGCCTTTTGCCATAAATGGAAAGATCTTTTGGAAAATGGCTCAAACACTTGGGTAATAGCTCAAGAGTGGGTGTATGAATTAAATTATGATGAGATTTCAATCAAGGAGGCCTGCAACATAAGATTATGCAGCAAATCATGCCAATTGGATTATGTGTTCTTCAACAAAAATGGCTTGCAATTTAAGAATGAATGTCTAACTTCAGGCCCTTGAATATCCTAGCTCAAATATGATAAATTTATGCCCTTGGATATTTTGGAAAGCTTTAAACACCCTCTACAACTTTAAGGTTGTCCATTTTGACAAAATCATCTTAGAACTATGTGAAAAAAATGCCAAAATGTTGGGGTGAAATCCTGACCAAAATCTATTGAAAATTTCTCTAAGTGTTTATTAAAAAATGTCATGACTTCATGAATTTATAACTTAAAATCCAAGAATTTCTAGAAAAAGTTCTGCTCTACATTGTTTTAGATCTCATTGAGATCTGCAACTTTCAAGTTGGAAGTTTTCCTTGAATCATCTTGCATCATGATGGAAATTTGGCTCGAAGTTATGGAAAAATATGAACTTTCCAACACTTAGAAAAATTTCTTTTAGAAATTTTGAATTTTCAAAATGAAATCTTGACTTTTTGATTTCTTGATGAAAAAGTTTCATATTTTGACATGTTTTGATGAATTGTGATCTTTGATACTTGATTTTGACTAAAAAGTCAAAGTTTGACTTTTCAGTATACATTTGACTTTTCATCAGTTGACTGAAATTCATCTGTCAACCAATTGATCTTGATGAATGTTTTGAGCCATGCCATTAGATCAAAATTAAGTATTTGAAACCTTGAGATCACGCCTCAAGTCATTTGCTAGGTCAAAAATCAGAAATTGCACATTCTCAGTCAAAACCCTAATTTTGACAATTTTGCCCTTTTGATGATCTTATCAAATTTCTTGAGGAATTATGACCCAAACTTGATCAAATGACATATATGAGTTCATAAAGTTGATATGGATAAAAAATTATGAAGTTTGACTATAAATTGACCATAATTGACTTTTTCCCCAATACAACTGATTTTAGGTCAACTGGTCAATTGACTGAGCAAAAATGTGATCCAAGACTTAAAATTTGACATGGATAATCTTGAGAGTCCAAAATGATACATGAAAGTCATATGGGGCATTAAAGTCCATTTTTCCTTGTGCAAACTCAAACCCTAATTTTCAGCCATCAGTGCTTGAGGAGGTGTTTTGAGCTGATCAAAACTTGTGCAGTCTTGAATCCAAGGAGATCTTGTGAGAGATTATTTGATAAATGAGAGAGAAAATTTTGGGGTACAACAGCTACCCCTGTTAAATCTTCTTAAACCTGAAGAGTTAGATTGGCGGATCCGCCATTCGTGACTTGAAGGTGGAAGATGATTGAACACTAGAGTACCCAAAAATTTGCACTCGAAGATGTATTGAGAATGGGCTTATAGATGCCATTTGGAGGAATGATGGTAAACAATGGAAGAAGTATCAACATAAATCTTTGTTTGATTTATACTAAAACTTGATGTTTCACCTGTGGGAAAAAAAGGTTAGTTAAATACAGATGTATGCATGATGTTCTCAAGATGTGGTTTTATGCTAGATGAATTTTGTATGTATATGCTATGATGTATGAATGTGAGATGCATTTTTGTCTGGGAAAATAAACCCCTGACTACTGTGTGGTGTTTCTAGGAAGTTGAATTCCGGATCACTGTTTAGGGATGAAGAGTATACATATCTTTAAACTTTGTTGGCAGAATGCTTCTGCTGGGGAATATTTCTTGAATGTTAGTTGTTATCTGGTCGGGTCCAGGCTTCACAACTTGCTAAGAATGAGGAAGTCAACTGCTATTTGGTCGGATCCAGGCATCACGGTAACTTACTGGGGAAGAATAAAATAATTGTTATCTAGTCGGATTCCAGGCTTTGCAGAAAATTTTGGGGAGAGTGAAGTTAAGTTGTTATCTGGTTAGATTCTCAGTTTCACAACAACCTGTTAGGGATACGGAAATTAACTGTTATTTGGTCGGATTCCAGGCTGTGCAGTAAATTGCTAGAAAGGATGAAATTAAAATAATATATGGTGGGGCCAGGCTTCATAGTAACTTGAAGTGATAACTACTATCTGGTAGGGTCCAGGCTTCATAGCTTTTGAAAAGTTATACTATTATCTGGTCGGGTCTAGGCTCCATAGTGTCTTAGTGGGGATTGTAGCTAGTTGTTATCTGGTCGGGTCCAGGCTTCACAATAACTTGCTTGAATAAACGAAATTGAACTGGTATCTGGTCGGATCCAGGCTTTATAGGTTTTGAGGTGGATGAAGTTAATTGCTATCTGGTCGGGTTCAGGCTGCACAATAAACTTGTTTGAAAAGATAGAGTTGAACTGATATCTGGTCAGATCCAGGCTTCATAGTAACTCGCTTGGGGAACTTATCTGGTCGGACTCTAGGATTTACAACAAAATTTTGAGGGAAATTGCTATCTGGTCGGATCCAGGTTTCATAATAACTTTCTTGAGAAGATGAAGTTGAAAACTGATATCTGGTCGGATCCAGGCTTCACAGTAACTTGTTGGGGGTAGAGGCAAACTCTATTGGGGAAAAGAAGTTAAACCTTGGTCTGGTTGAGTACAAGTTATTTTATATCTCAGAGAGTTAAACTATTATCCGGTCGGGTGCAGGTTTCATAGTATTCTGAAAGGCTTTCACTATCATCTGGTTGGGTCCAGGCTCCATAGTGTCTCAAGTAGTTGACTATTATCTGGTCGGGTCCAGGCTCTATAGTAACTTGAAAAATTATACTAATATCTGGTCGGGTCCAGGCTTCATAGTATCTTTTGGAGATAGTAAAGGTTTTGTTGACGACTTCACTGGGGATTAGGGGTTGTGGCCCTATGATTTGCAATAGTCTGAAAGGAAAACTCAAGCTGGAGAGGATAAACTCAGCTGGGGAAGACAAGCTCAACTGGGAAGGATAGACTCTATTTGGGGATAACAACCTCAGCTGGGAAGGATATACTCAATTGGGGAAAATAGACTATGCCGAGGAAATTTGAACTCGGCTGGGGAGTTATGCTATCTCGTTGTTTGTTGGTGACATAAACCCTGTTGGAGAAATAAACCATGTTGATGAACTACTAAAGAGGTGAGTTCTTTTTCTTGTAAGATCAACTCAGATGGGAGAGAAAGCTGCCAAGAGATTGGGACTTTGGCTGGAGATCAATCTGGGCAAAGAAACTTTGTGGGTAACTCTGTTGAGGATTGGTTTATTGTAGCTGTCTTATAGGGATAATGCTAATGAAATAACTCCGTGGGGGATATTCCATATACATTAAAGAGATGCTTGTTACTTCTTAGCAGGACATATGTGCCAAATAGTTTTTATTATGTTCATATGCATATGTTCATTCAATTTTAGTCATTGGACAAGTTTGCATTCGAAACAAAAAACATAAATTTTACACTTCAAAGTATATTTGTATTGATATTTTGCCCATGAATAGGCATTTTTTTGTACAAAGAGACGAAAATCCTAGTAAGATGAAATCGTTAAAAAGAAAACAAAGATTGAAAACAAAAAGAAATAGCCATGTGGAAATGTTCTCATTGCACTCCAACTCTACTATTGCCCCAATGTCTTCGAATGCTCCTTGCCTTTGACAGAAGTTGATGGCATTGATCTTGGACCATTTGAACTCAGACCTTGATGATAAAGTTGACTGTGGTGATTCCAACGGGACATAGTCATACGCTTTCAATCCTTAACTTTTTCCTGGACCGCCTGTGATACGGTGGGAGAACTGACTTGAGATTTTGCGTTTGTATTCGCAAATGTTTCGGTTTAGCAAGAGTCGCCACCGACTTTTTATTTTATCCTAAGGAAAGGTCAAAAAGCACAGGAAAGACCTTTGAGAGGTTTTCTTGGGTTCGGGGAGTAGATTATGAAAAGGGAAGGAACAAGCACCCTTTTCATCCATGGTTATCCATGGGCTCTTAGTTACTTGTTTAGATCACTTACTTTGCTTTTCAATTGTTTGAAATGGTGCTTTTCAATTGTTTGAAATGGTGCTTTGTGTGTGGTTTTGAAAGATGTTTTGAAAAGAGGCCATCATTGTGGCAACCTTTGTAATGATTCTTGTTTGAATGTATAAAAAGATGTTTTTGTCTTTTGAAAAGTTTTCAATATTTGAAAGTTGGATTTTGAAATTGTATTGTGTAGTGTGTTTGAAAAAATAGCAAGGATGTTTTGCAAGCTTTTGATCAAGTAACTAAGAGCTATCTACCCTATTTTACTCAAAGATTTTTCTTATGTTTTTAACCCTTTTAACAGTGTTGTTTCACCATTGTATTTGGTGAACAACCTTGTGTTAGGATATTAAACGGGACAGGCGCGGGTCATCGTATAGACCATGATAGCAATTGTGTTAAGTATTTTTGGAAACTTTCTTGAGGGACTTGATCATTTTTGTTTAGGCAACCAAGATAGCGTCATCGAGGGACTATGATCTTTTGTTTGTTTTTGTTTTGCCAAAATACTTAACATGCATACCATGGCCCATTTTTGAAGGCAACAAGTGGATTGTAACCCTAGGGGTGCAAGTGTGCATTGTGTTTGTTTTTCATGCATTTTTGTCTTTGATTAGGTCAAACTATTTGTTAGTTTGATTTTGGCATACAAACCCTAATTCTCTAATCATGGCATAATTGAAAGCGTTAAGTGCGAGAATTTTAAATTCTAAGCTATTACAACATGATTATGGGAATGGGGGTACAATTTTGGATATGGGATTATTTTGCAAGAAATTTAAACCCTAAGTTATTACAACCAAATTGAATCTCAAATGCATCAACATTTAAATGTACAATATTTAAATAAACAAAATAAATAAATATTAAGTAAAATGTATTACGCAAAAAAAAGAAGTTTTTATGTATGTAAAGTATTTTTAATGTAAGGAAATATAAAGAAATAATTAAATAAAAAAGATTAACTTTATTTATTAAAGGGGGTAAACCCTAATTCTTTTAAGAAATAATATATTATATTATTTATATACAAAAAATATATTAATATGTACAAAATAAAATATATTGGAAAAAAGTGTTTTTTTTAGTATAAATAATAATAAAAAATAAAAATATAATATTTTGTATTTTTATTCTATGTTTTTAAATAAAATAAAGGTATATATATATATATATATATATATATATATATATATATATATATATATATATATATATATATATTAAATATATTAAATATGTATAAAATAAAATAAAATATGTACAAAAATAAAATATATTCAAGAAAATATTTTCAGTGTGAATAAAAATAAGAAAATAAAAATAAAAGTATTATTTACATTATTTTAAAGTTTTAATAAATAATATAAAGTATTTTAAATTGTTTTTATGTTAGAAAAATCAAAATAAAATACCTAATAAATGTAAAAAAAATGTGGAAATATTTTTAAGCATTTTTTATGTTTGAAAATAAAATATCAAAGTCAGAAAAGAAAACAAAAATTCAAAAATGCAAAAATATGAGAAATTGGGCCAGGGGGTGCAAAAAGGAAAGAGAGGGGTGTCAAAAGCAAGAACCAGCCAGCCAAGCCCAAAGTCCAGCTTCGTCCCTGTCCTTGTGACTGAAACACGTGCGCTTGCCCTGTTAAAATGCTAACTCCTGTATTTGTGATCTTTTGTCAAAACTCAAAACATGAAACTTGTAGAGCATCAAACCACATTCTAACCATATAAAAAACTTAATCTAACTCTCAAAGACCAGAGAGAATTTCTCTGGCCCTAAAATCTGACATAGTTTTTTCAGCATGTTCATGGATGAAATTCTCTTAGCACGTTTAATATAAATGAAAATTGAGCATATGTATGGCTTCATGGAAATGAGTACTACATATTTCACTCACAAACCTAAGGCTAAATGTTCCTAAATAGAGAGATAGAATTTTGAGAAATACCTGTTTCAGTCAAGCTCGAGTATGGCAATGCAACAACTTTCAGTGAGGCCTAAGGTTCTTTTGAGCTTTCTTGATGTTCCCTGGACCTTTCCCAATGCTTAGTTTGTTTTGAAATTGTATGAATCTCTCTATAGAACTCAACCTGCAAAGCTTCAAAACAGAAATGGTGAACACTGTAAATGGAGTTACAGTTGGCAATGGAGGTTTGGGATAGTTTGAGTGAGTTGAATGAAAGGTGTTTGAAGTGGAAAGGAGAAAAACGCACGAGCAAAATGAGCTATGACACTCAAGTTGCAGCAGCTGCCCTGTTTTGCAAGTTTTTGGTGTTTTGGTGTTCAAGAGTGTTTAAGGGATAAATGGCTCGTGTTTCTGGCTCCAAGGGATGTGCAAAAACTTGTTTGAAATGTTGGCAAGAGTTGAATATATCAGATATGCAAGTTGTTGACCTTTTGCATAATTACTTGGTTTTGAAGTAAAAAGTGTAAAGTGAAATGAGGTTGGCCTGTACAGGCTATCTCCAAGCATGCATAAGTTTCTTGTACCTTTGCCTGAGTTTGTGTAACTTGTTTGTTGCAAAGAAAGAAGTCCAAGGCTCAAGAAATACAATGTTGACATAAAGTTGCCTTTATGGAAATGGAAGTGCTACGTTTATGCCAAAAATGGATTTGTTCATTGTGCAAACCTCTAATGATCAAAATAACACCTTAAACCCTAATGGATACAAAGTACAAACCTCCAATGAGTTTGAATTCAATTTTTGAGTGTGAATTGGTTTAGAGACCTGTAAACAGGTACAAAGCTAGTTTGGACAGATTTTGCAACTTGTATGAACATGTATTGGCCATGGATACAAAGTGAGTTTTTGCCAACTTCAAGCATTCGATTCTTCCTAACCACAAATGTGTTTGAGGAGTTCTTTGAAAATTTGGAAATCTTGAAACAATTACTATAATCCATATTTGAAATGCAACTTGAGACTCCAAGTGGAACTATGTTAAAAATGGCCAAGAAGATAGGGCAAAATCCTGCTAAAACTAGGGCAAAATTTCTCTAAGTTAAAAGTTTTAGGGACCCTTGTTCCAAAAATCATAACTTGAGATCCAAGCTTCTTTTGAGAAAAATTTGTGAATAAAAGTTGTAGACTTTGTGATGGACTACAACTTTCATGTTGTAAGTTTTGTTTGAATCCATTTTCATCTTGGTGAAAATGTGGGACAAAGTTAGGAAAAATTAGGATAATTTCATGACTTAGAAAAATTCTAAGTTATGATTTTTTTTCAATTTCAAACCCTAATTTGTAATTTTAGGTTTCTTGGTGAACAAGTTTCAATATTTGACACATATTGATGAAAAATGACCCTTGGCACTTGTTTTTTGACCAAAAAGTCAAAGTTTGACTTTTCAGTTGACAGTCAAAATTTGATCAGTTGACTGAAAAATTCATCTGTCAATCCCATGCATTTGAGATCTTTTGAACTTGTTGAATAGGTCAAGAAAATGTCATTGAGTCCTTGAGTCCATGGTTGAACTTGATTTGCCATTGGTTAGGTCAAATAGTCAAAAATTGCCTTTGTATAGTCAAAACCCTAAAAATGACCATTTTGCCCTGTGATCTGATCAAATTTCTTGTGGAATTGTGGTCCAAACTTGATCAAATGGTTCATATGAGTTCATAATGTTGATGTGGGTCAAAATTCATGAGGTTTGATTGTAAATTGGCCACAGTTGACTTTTCCCCAATACAGTTGATTTCTAGGTCAACTGTCCAATTGATTGGGCAAAAATTTGATTCAAGGCTTGAAACTTGGTATGGACAAACTTATGAGTCCAACATGAAGTATGAAAGTCACTTTGGGCATTTTAAGTCCAAAAATCCCTGTGCAAACTCAAACCCTAATTTAGGTCAACAATGCAAGGAGGTGTCTTGAGTAGAGCAAACCCTAGCCTGGTCTTGAGTTCCAAGAGCCTTGTGATGAGAAATATTGATAAAATGAGAGGGAAAATTTTGGGGTACAACAGTTGCCCCTGTTCAATCTTCTTGAACCTGCAGAGTTAGATTGGCAAGTTTGCCTTTCGTGTCTCGAAGGTAAAAGAGGATTGGACACTAGAGTACCTGTAAATTTGCACTCATCAAAAATGTATCTGAGGGAATGGGCTTAAAAATGCCATTTGGAGATAGTAGAATCTTGCTGGAGATGGGCTTAAAGATGCCATCTAAGATTTTTTTTGTTGAGAGTCAGTATAATGAACATCATAATGGTATCCGTATTTGGAATGTATCTGAGTTGTATCTGGAGATTGAGTTTGTATGAGCAAGGGAATGGCGTCCGTGTCTAGAGCGTATCTGAGCTGTAACTGTATTTGAACTTTGAATGAATATCAGAATGACTGCCGTGTATGGAGTGTATCTGTATTGTGAATGGGTAACAGAGAAACATCTGAGTATGGAGCAACTGTATGCTAGGGATAAATTCCGAATGAGTGACAGAATGGCAACCGTGTCTGGAGCGTATCTGGACTATATCTGAAATTAAGATCTGTATGAGTAGCAAAATGACTTCTGTGTCTGGAGTGTATCTGAAACTGTAACTGGGATCTGAATAAGTGACAGAATGACTTCCGTGGCGACTGCACTGGGGAGAATCAAACTTCTGGTGTAAGGGCCAGAATGACATCCATGTTTAGAGCATATCTGAACTTGAAGTTGTTGGTTGAATCTGAATGAGGGATAGAATGGCCGCCGTGTCTGGAGCGTATCTAGTTTGTATCGGATTGCTGAAGTCTGAATGAATAGTAGAATGACCGCCATGTCTAGGGTGTATCCTACTGTATCTGGCTTGGAATTCTGAATGAGTAATAAAATGACCGCCGTGTCTGGGGTGTATCCATACTGTATCTGAATAATTGTTAACGATAGCCTTTTAATCTTATCCTAAAAAGGGTAAAATGTTAGCTAAAACACAAAGTTATGTTGCATGATATGTATGATGCAATGAACTGTGTTTCATCAATGTTTATGATATATGAATGTAATGGTTATGCATGTAAGTTGAGTAGCTGTCTTGATGAGGAAAATAAATCCTTGATAGCCGGAGATAATGAAATCTTTGACTGCTGCTGGAGAAAGTAAATTCTTGACCGATGATGAGGATTCAAAAATCTTTGATTGTTGAAGATGGGAAATCCTTTCCGATTGCTTGGGGATTAAAGATCTTTGATTGTTGAGAATGAGAAATCCCGGGACCACCGCTGGGGATTGAAAATCTTTGGTGACTTGTGGGGATTCAACAAGAGCTTTGACAACTTCTGCGGGGAATGAGAATCCTTCATGACTTTCCTGGGAAATAAGGAAAACTCTGAAGACCTCTACTGGGGAATTAAAACCTGAGAGGCTTCAAATGGAGAAACAAGAACTAGAATCCTCAATCTGTTGGGAAGTAACTCTGTGGGGAGAGTGTTTACTAGGCCGGGGAAATCAAGAGCTTGGGTTGTATGCCAAACTACTGGGGAATCATCCTAGTTGTGGATAGGACAAGAAGTTAATTGTTATCTGGTTGATTCTTAGACTTTTTAAGGTAACCTGCTGGGGAAATTGGGGAAAGCTGAATAGTTCCCGCTGGGGATTAGTAGTTGGAAAATTTGACTTCGCTGGGGAAGAAGGTTTAGAATATTCTAGCTCCACTGGGGGATAGGTATTTCAGGGTTTTCGGGCTCCACTGGGGATCAGGAGTTTGAACTCTGATGGGAATTTTGAAACTTAACTCAGCTGGGGAATAAAGTTTAGAATACACCGGCTCCGCTGGGGATCTTGAAGCTTAACTCCGCTGGGGATATGTATTCAAAGGTTTTAGCTTTGTTGAGGATCCGAATGACATACTGCAGGGGATTTCTTCTGGAATAGCACAAAGATATCTTCCTACACCTTCAACCTATCAGTAATTATCCTTTCTCAATTTCGTTTTATTTGTAAGCAGTGATTATATTCGAATGCATATGCCTATTTAACAAAACATTGGACGTTTTCAAATAAAACATAAGTGTAAAAAAAAGAAAAGAAAGGCAAGAAAATTTCTGCATTTGAAGTATCTTTGTATTAACTTTTGTAAGTATCTTTGTACAAAGGAGACAGACATCCTAGTAAGAGAATGTTGTCGTAAATTGAGAAAAATTTTATAAAAAAGAAAGATGGCTATGTGCAATAATTCCATGGGGTTCCCCTTCTGCCATGGTCTTCACAACTCTGAGTATCTTGTCCATTCGCCGCTTCGTCCGCCGATGATTGGATTGATCATAAACTTGGAGCTTGTTGGTGAAGAGATTGTCCTTAAAGTGATTCGACGAGGCATAGTCATACACTTTAATTCCCTAACTTTTGCCTGGACCGCCCTTTCGGGTTTTCGATCCACCGGGAAACCCTTTTTTGCCCAAGTCGCCCTTTCGGGTTTTCAACTTGCCGGGTGTACCGATTTTTTTGTTTATCCCTAATTTTTGCCTGAACCGCCCTTTCGGGTTTTTGATTAACCGGGATGCCCATTTTTGCCCAAATCTCCCTTTCGGGTTTTCGACTTGTCGGGTCATTTTATGCGTAGTATCTTTTGACTATGTCTGCATTCGCAGGGTGCGGCAAGTCATCATCGTCCATGGTGGTCAGAATCATTGCCCCACCGGAAAAGATGCTCTTGATCACAAAGTGTCCTTCATAAGTAGGAGTCCACTTGCCCTTGGGATCGTTTTGCGGCAAGATGATCCCTTGATTACCAAGTCACCAACCTGATATACCTGACGTCTGACTTTCTTGTTGAAAGCCTTGATCATCCGTTTTTGATACGTCTAACCATGACAAACAGCAGTAAGTCGTTTCTCGTCGATCAAATTAAGTTGATCAAGCCGGGACTGAATCCAATCGTCTTTGCTCAAATTGGCATCTTTCATAATCCTTAAGGAAGGAATCTGAACTTCCATAGGTAAAACAGCTTCCATGCCATATACCAAAGAAAAAGGGGTTGCCCCTGTTGAAGTACGCGCCGTGGTATGATATCCATGCAGAGCGAACGGTAACATCTCATGCCAGTCCTTGTAGGTGACTGTCATCTTTTGAATGATCTTTTTGATATTTTTGTTCGCGGATTCAACATCATCGTTCATCTTTGGCCGATAGGGAGATGAATTGTGATGATAAATCTTGAACTGCTCGCATAGAGCGGTGATCATAATGTTGTTCAAATTTTTACTGTTGTCCGTGATAATCCTGTCGCGGATACCGTACCGGTAGATGAGGTTCTGCTTGATGAAGCGGGCAACCACATTCTTTGTGACAGAGGCGTAGGAAGCTGCTTCGACCCACTTGGTAAAGTAATCAATAGCGACCAAGATGAAGCGATGTCCATTGGATGCCGTAGGCTTGATCTCTCAAATCATGTCGATTCCCCACATTGCGAATGGCCAAGGAGTTGTTAGAATGTTGAGAGGAACCAGAGGAATATATACCTTGTCAGCATAGACTTGACATTTGTGGCAAGTACGGGAATGTTGATGACAATCAGCTTCCATGGTAGACCAGTAGTAGCCTGCCCTTAGAATCTTCTTAGGCATCGTATGTCCGCTTAAGTGGGTGCCAAACGTGCCACTATGTATCTCGGTCATGATCAACTCAGCTTCAACCTTGTCCACACAACGAAGTAGAACACAATCATGGATGCACTTATAAAGGATACCATTGCTCAGGAAGAACTTGGCAGCAAATCTCCTTAAGAACTTTTTGTCATTGACGGAAGCTCCTTCAGGGTATTCTCGAGTCTGGAGATACCTTTTAATTTCATAAAACCAGGATTGTTCCATTACTTCTTCGGTATTAATCTCATGACAGTGCGCAGGTTCATCCATTCGCTCGATGGTGATTTGGGGAGCCTCGTTATCCCAATTGAGTTTAAACATGGAAGACATTGTAGCCAGAGCATTTGCTAGCTAATTTTCTTCTTACGGGAAGTGCTCGAAAGTAATCTGCTCGAAATGAGGCAACAACGTCAAGACATGTTCTTTGTATGGGATAATATTAGGATGTCTAGTGTCCCATTCTCCTTTGATTTGACTGATAACCAAAGTTGAGTCCCCAAATACGACCAAAGATTTGATTCCTAGGTCGATTGTAGCCTTGAGACCAAAGATGCAAGCTTCATATTCAGCCATGTTGTTGGTACAGCTAAAGCAAAGTCGGGCAGTGAAGGGTGTATGGCAACCTTCCGGAGAAATGAGTACAACACCGATACCGTTGCCAAGTGCATTTTAAGCACCATCAAAGTACAGGGTCCATCGGGATCCTTTTTTAGGTCCGTCATACGGTTCATTACCTTCAATGTTGTCCAATGTCATGATGTCCTCATCAGGGAAGTCGAATCTCATAGATTGGTAATCTTCGACGGCTTGATGAGCTAGATGGTCAGCTAGTACACTCCCCTTTATAGCTTTTTGGGTTGTGTACTGGATATCATACTCAGTTAGAATCATTTGCCATCTAGCGATTCTTCCAGATAAAGCAGGCTTCTCGAAGATATACTTGATCGAGTCCATCTTGGAAATCAGCAAAGTGGTATAAGTCAACATATACTGCCTTAGCCGGTGAGCATCCCATACCAAAGCGCAACAAGTTTTCTTGAGCAGTGAGTAGCGAGTCTCACAGTCGGTAAACTTTTTGCTAAGGTAATAAATGGCATGCTCTTTTCGGCCAGACTCGTCATGTTGGCCCAACACACACCCTATTGAGTTATCCAAAATAGTCAGATACATGATTAACGGCCTTCCTTCGACGGGTGGCATCAAGATAGGAGGTTATAGTAAATACTCCTTGATCTTATCAAAAGCAACTTGACAATCATTGTTCCATTCAATCACCTGATCTTTCTTCAACAGCTTGAAGATTGGCTCACAGGTAGATGTTAGGTGAGAGATGAACCTTGCAATATAGTTTAAGCGTCCCAAGAAACCTCTAACCTCCTTTTTAGTGCGGGGAGCAGGCATTTCTTGTATAGCTTTTACTTTAGCAGGATCAACCTCAATGCCTTTGTTGCTGACGATAAATCCCAAAAGTTTACCAGACTTGACTCTAAAAGTGCACTTGCTTGGGTTCAGTCTGAGCTTATACTCCTTCAATCTGACAAACAACTTTTGCAGGTGGTCAAGGTGTTCTTCTTCTGTCTGTGAACGGGCTATCATGTCGTCTACGTAGACCTCAATCTCATGATGTATCATGTCATGAAACAAAGCTACCATAGCATGTTGATAGGTTGCCCCGACATTCTTCAGTCCGAATGGCATCACTTTGTAGCAGAAGGTACCCCACTGCGTGACAAAAGTAGTTTTCTCCATGTCTTCGGGGGCCATTTTGATCTGGTTGTATCCCGAGAATCCATCCATGAAGGAAAATACCTCGTGTTGAGCTGTGCTGTCAACCAAGATGTCGATGTGTGGCAGTGGAAAATCATCTTTAGGGCTAGCCCTATTTAAATCCCGATAGTCCACACACATTCTGACTTTGCCGTCCTTTTTAGGCACGGGCACAATGTTAGCAACCCATTATGGATAGGAAGTAACAGCCAGAAAGCCAGCATTGAATTGCTTCATTACCTCAGCTTTGATCTTCTCAGACATGTCGGGCCTCATTCGGCGGACTTTTTGTTTGATTGGTGGACAATCTTCTCTTGTAGGGAGACGGTGAACCATGATATTTGTATCTAGTCCCGACATGTCTTCATAGGACCAGGCGAAGATTTCAACATATTCATTCAACAACTGTACTAAGCGCTCTTTGACACTTGGTTCCAGGTTGGCACCCACCTTAACCTCTTTCTTGTCTTCCTCTGTTCCCAAGTTGATGGTCTCTAGCAACTCTTCATGGGGCAGAATAGCCCTCTCTTCTTTTTGCAAAAGTCTGGCTAACTCTCCCAGTACTTCACAGTCTTCGTCCACTTCGTACACAACATGATTGACCAAATCTTCAGAGTCATCGAAAACTAAAGCAGAATAGTCACCCATGGAATCCGTAGTGGATGGGTACCTGCATTTTGTGAGTGTGGGTGTGTGTAAGGGATAGCAATCCTTAAACAAAACAAAATGTAAAAGGAAAGAAAATGAACACAATAATTTATAGATGAAAACGTCCAATGATTCATTAAACATGGCATATGATAATGAAGAAAATCAAGCCCTTACAAATGGACCTATATGCCCCAGGCAAGGAATAAGGTGAAAATAGTGTACGAATTGTTTAGTTATTACATACCAAAATAGGAAATTGTTCAAAGATAAATTACTGGTTGATGAAAGTGATGGGAATAAAGTCCTTCGCTTCCCAGTTGCTTAATCCTCCTTCGACGGTTGGAAAGATCCAATCTTCAAAGTTGTCTTCTTCATCATCATCATCTTCTAAGGCATTAATTCCAAGGTGAGTGATTTTTACGGGTGGTCCTCCGACCCTGGAGCGACGCATAGCTTTTTGGCCAGCAGCAGTAAAACCTAGTCCGAACTTGTCTGTCTCGTGAGAAAACTCAGGCAGTTGCCCCCACATTGTACTCCTTCCTTCTTTGATTACAACCTCTGCATCTTTGAGGCATGCCATCCTAGACATAGGCTTGGAAATAATAGGCACATCAATCATTGTCTTCGCAACTGCGACTTCAAGAGGAACCTCTTCAAAATGTTGGAAAGACATTTCTATGAACTCGCCATCCAACTCCACATAGCGGAAGGAGTTGAGGTGACTTATAATGTACTCTTCCTCCCCGTGAACCGTGATGATCTTACCCTGAACATGATACTTTAGCATTTGGTGCAGAGAGGAAGTGACTGCCCCAGCATTGTGGATCCACGACCTTCCCAACAAGAAAGAATATGAAGGACGGATGTCCATCACATAAAAGGTGGAGTTGAAAATTTCTGTGCCCACTTTGATAGGAATGTCCACTTCTCCATGAAACATCCTCTTAGAACCATCGAAGGCTCTAACAACGATGTTACTAGGCTTCAGGGTCAAACCTTCGCAATCCAATCTATCCAACGCCTTTTTCGGTAGTACATTCAGAGATGAACCGGTATCCACCAGGACATGGGAAAGTGTGGTTCCCCTGTATTCTACTGAGACATGCAGCGCGTCGTTGTGCTTCCTTCCCTTAGGGGTCAAATCAGCATCAGAAAAACCAAGACCATTATCAGCAGTAAGGCTACCCACGCACTCTTGAAACTGGTCAGTCGAAGTTTCTTGAGGCACGTGTGCCGTCTTTAAAAATTTGATTAAGGCCTTAGCATGAGCCTCAGAGTAGAGTAGGAGAGCCAACATGAAGATTTTGGAAGGGGTCTGCCCTAGCTGTTCCACGACATCGTAGTCGCTCTTCTTGATTATCTTTAAGATTTCTTCCATCTCTTTCTGGGTGGTCTCGGGGATAACCACAGTATGAGCCTTCATCCTGACAGGCGCTTCTAGTATACCCTTACCTTTATTGGAAGTAACATCAGAGGGTCCAGCTTCGGGTACATCAACTTCTTCAATTATCGGGCTTTTCACATATGGCTTGATAGGCACAGAAACTCTCGAGGCTCCAAAGACTACTCGTGGAGGAGCAATCTCCAGAGAAAATATCCTTCCGCTGCGAGTTATATTGCTTGTTCCTACAATCTTCACTATATCAGGGGTTTCATCATCGGAATTCTCTTGGACTGATTCAATTTGTTTAACACCATGGTAGAAGATTTCTCCTCCGTATTTCCATGGTATAGTCTTGTTAGATTTATACGGGATAGGTCCCGGCATGGTGATTTTTAACGGCACAAACTTAGGATCAGGCGTAATCTTGACAGGCCTTTTGCAAGCCTTGGGAAGATTGTCGGAGATGGTTATTATTGCAATGTCATTGGTAGGAGTAACAAAGGTGGCAGGAGTAACAAGAGTGAAGGTATCAACAAGAGTCTTTTGAATGAGTATCTCTTGGGTATCCATCAGGCGTTGGATGCCTGATTTCAACATTGGGCAGTCAGCTTGCACGTTTAAACAAAAGTAACAGTCTTTTCCACAGCCTGGGAATATCCCGACTTTCATCAAATTCACTTTAATCACTGGTAACGGAGTCAAAAGGTCAGCAACATTGGTAACATGAAGGTCTTCCATAATGGCATGAACATTATGACCGTGTTTGGGCATTGGGGAATAAATCACATTCGGCTTTTCGGGCGCATCGAATTCTACCTCCTTGGCGTCGATCAGGTCTTGGATTTTGTTCTTAAGAGCCCAACAATTGTGGGTATCATGCCCTACACTGTCAGAGTGGTAAGCACATTTTGCATTGGAGTGGTAATATGGAGAAGAGGTATTAGGGTTCTTTGGCGCTTCCTTCAAATTGGTAAGATTCAGCTTTAGCAGATGAGGGAGTACTTGAGTCGGTGTCATGTTGATTCGGGTGAATTGCCGTTATGGCATTTCTACCCTTTGCTGATTAGATCTTGGCTGATTGTTGCGAGGTTGATCATTTGAAGAGTTTTGGATCATCACAGCCCCCACAGTTGGCCAACGCTCGATTCTTCCTTGGCTTTTCTGAGAATAAACAGCAGAAGCTTCCTTCTTAGCTGGGAAGGTCTTCTTAATGGCAGTGGACGCGGAGGCATCTTTCTAAATCTTACCACTTTTAATGCCGGCCTTGACCCTTTCACCGGTCAGAATTAATTCGGTGAATCCCGCAGAGGAACTCCCAATTAAATGATTGAAGAAAGGGCCAAACAGGGTCCCTAAAACATGTCAACCAACTCTCTATCCGACAATGATGGTTGCACCCTTCCAGCCAGATCATGCCACTTCTGGGCATACTCTTTAAATCCCTCATTAGAAGCCATACCCATACTCTGTAGTTGAGTACGAGCGGGCGCTAAATCAGCATTGTATTGGTATTGTCGGTAGAAAGCAGCAACTAAGTCTTTCTAGTTATGAACCTCTGATCTCTCGAGTTGATAGAACCAGTCCAGTTGTGTGCCTGACAAACTGTCTTGGAAAAAATGGACCCAAAGATCCTTATCAGATGAGTGGGGTTGGATCTTTCTGACGTAGGATCTTAGATGCATCTTCAAACACGACAGACCGTCGTACTTAGAAAATGTAGAAACTTTGAACTTGGGAGGGATGACGATCCCAGCTACCAACCCTAGTTCTTCGAAATCTAAACCAGGTACCCTTTGCAACTCCATGGCTGCCAACCGATCCTCAAGATTTTTAAACTTATCATCCGCCGGGGGATATTGCGGTTCAGAGTAATCTTTATCCTCTTCCTCTTCTTCTACTTCAACTTCAGATTCAGAAGGCATTGCAGTTCCTTTTCCTTTACCAACCCTTCATCAGACGTCTAGGGGAACTCGAGAACTTTTCTAGCGGTTTTCAAACCTCCTTCCCATAATGACCACACCGGGTCTTTTCTTCTTTTTCTCTTTATCTTTCTCTAACAGTGCTTTAAGGTCCACTTGACCCTTTTCTAAGGTCATGAGGAGTTGCTGGAATTGAGAGTTCTGCGCTTGCAGATCCTTAACCGTCTGCTCCAAATCTATCTTGCTTAAATAAACAGCAGAAAGATAAGGAAACCTGGTGTGAAGATCTGTTTATGCATATGATGAATGATATGTTATTCATGTAATGCATCCAAGGATTCAAAAATTCAAATTTGTTGCAAACAAAAAAGAACACGCGTCATATTAAGAAGAAATTTGTTAGTACATAAGTTCCCCATGGGCAAAATATTACAAAATTATTAATGTAAAAAGACATCGCGCATCCTTTTTGGTGCAATGTAAGTGTTGAGAGTTTATTCCTCATGAAGTCGGCGGGTAAGCTCCAAAACCTTCTTCTCACTGGCGTAGAAGCTGGCTTCAAAAGCATTCCGTTCTTCTTTAAGTTGGATCCAACTCTTTTGCAATTCTTCCAATGATGTCGACATGTCAGGATGTAGGAGGGTGTATGGAACCTCTCCTTCCATAATAGGCTCTTTGATCACAGGGAGAATGTGAGGGTATGGCATCATAAGATTTTGGGCGCGGGTTCGTACCCACTTGAGGTAAGGCTCAAGGGGGATGGAATTCTTATGCCTTAGTGTCTTACTATCCACTTTGTTGGGCATCCTCCAAGCTCTGATGAACCTTTGTCGAAGTCCTTGCGCATCATTGTCGAAGTTAAAAACCAAGTCAGGAATCAGCATGTCATGAGGGCCATCCCTCCGAGCATATCCAAATTGCCTTAGAGCTAAACATGGATTATAGGTAATGCCTCCCCTAATGCCAAGTAGTGGGACATTAGGGAATTCCCCACAACGATCAATGATGATGACATTTTCTCTGGACCGAGAACACCAATGAACATCAAAATGTGTAAGGGTCATCAACCGTTGTGACCACCTTAAACCCTGCCCATTCTTCAAAACTGATTGTGGAAGGTGAGAAATAAACCACCTTGCTAGGAGAGGAGTACAAAACACGAGAACACCTCTTTTCTTCATTGTTCGTGTGTAAAATGAGTGTAGGATGTCCCCAAGCAATGTAGGCACAGGATTCTGGGATATGAAAATCTTGACAGCATTCACATCTATAAGTTGGTCAGGGTTTGGGAACAAGACCAACCCATAGATGAGAAGTGCTACAATCTCCTCAAAAGCTTGTAGATCTAGAGAATTCCAGCAGTCTTGTGCCTTCTCAAACAGAAACTTTGCCAAGAAACCCTTGACACCACTTCTGGTTTCCCAATGACCTTTGATATCAGATGGTTGCAAGTGTAAGGCTTGAGCAACATCTTCAGGCTTTGGTTCTTTTTCCGTACCGTTGTAGGGTAGTTGATGAAGGATAGGAATCCTCAGGAGTTGAGAAAATTCCTCCAAAGTAGGTACTAGTTGGTAATCAGAGAATGTGAAACAGTGGTGTAGGGGGTCAAAGAACTGGAAGAGAACTTTCACCGTTTCTTCTTTAATGTTGAAGTTGACCAAGTTGAGAAGTCTACCATGTATTTCACTGAAGAGAGAATTCTATGGAATCTTGGAAGTAAGCTCCTTGAGATGAGGAGGGATTCTCACAAGGTTGACTTGAATTGTTTTCCTGCGTAGAGATTCCATGACCTACAAAATAAGAACAAAGATGAAGATCCAAACCCTTGAAATGGTTAGTGGATGGAAATGATGTTTTATGATGTTCATAATGTATGCACAAACATATGTACAAGCAAGTCACACAAGATCCTAGTTTCAGGCTTGCATGAGGTTTCATAGGTAAGTACCCTCATGAAGCTAGTTGGCTCAACCTGTCCTATAAATAGTAGTCGGGTTCTAAAGAGCTCAATATCACTGGATTATTTTCTATGTTCATTATTTTGGTTTAGCCACTTAACTGTCGACCAAAATATTCCAAGAAAATAACCCTCAATGAGTGTAGTATCGAGTATCTACCAACTTCAGACTGCACCAAAGCCGGTCATCTCACTACCCCTAATAAGGCCAAGATGGTCAAGTAAAGTTCTAAGAGTTCGTTAGTGCTTCATGACATCACTCAGCGGCCCCGTATTCTCTTTGATTGACTCAAAGGCTACCGGTACTCACAAATATGTCGCACTAATATAGCTATTGCTTCAACCATGTCGGTATACCCCGCACAGTTTCCACAACGTATTGCTATTTACCTATGAATGTTTCCCCAAAATCCGGGTGGAGGATTCAAACCCAAACAAGAGAACCAAATGTAAAGCAATCAAAGCAATCAAGACATGCAAAGGTGATCTAAAACCTAAGGTTACTCCACTTTTAAATTATCCCCAGCAGAGTCTCCAGTTCTGTGATACGGTGGGAGAACTGACTTGAGGTTTTGCGTTTGTATTTGCAAATGTTTCGGTTTAGCAAGAGTCGCCACTGACTTTTTATTTTATCCTAAGGAAAGGTCAAAAAGCACAGGAAAGACCTTTGAGATGTTTTCTTGGGTTCGGGGAGTAGATTATGAAAAGGGAAGGTACAAGCACCCTTTTCATCCATGGTTATCCATGGGATCTTAGTTACTTGTTTAGATCACTTGCTTTGCTTTTCAATTGTTTGAAATGGTGCTTTTCAATTGTTTGAAATGGTGCTTTTCAATTGTTTGAAATTGTGCTTTGTGTGTGGTTTTGAAAGATTTTTTGAAAAGAGGCCATCGTTGTGGCAACCTTTGTAATGATTCTTATTTGAATGTATACAAAGATGTTTTTGTCTTTTGAAAAGTTTTCAATGTTTGAAAGTTGGATTTTGAAATTGTGTTGTGTAGTGTGTTTGAAAAAATAGCAAGGATGTTTTGCAAGCTTTTGATCAAGTAACTAAGAGCTATCTACCCTATTTTACTCAAAGATCTTTCTTATGTTTTTAACCCTTTTAACAGTGTTGTTTCACCATTGTATTTGGTGAACAACCTTGTGTTAGGATATTAAACGGGACAGACGCGGGTCATCGTATAAACCATGATAGCAATTGTGTCAAGTATTTTTGGCAACTTTCTTGAGGGACTTGATCATTTTTGTTTAGGCAACCAAGATAGTGTCATCGAGGGACTATGATCTTTTGTTTGTTTTTGTTTTGCCAAAATACTTAACATGCATACCATGGCCCATTTTTGAAGGCAACAAGTGGATTGTAACCCTAGGGGTGCAAGTGTGCATTGTGTTTGTTTTTCATGCATTTTTGTCTTTGATTAGGTCAAACTATTTGTTAATTTGATTTTGGCATACAAACCCTAATTCTCTAATCATGGCATAATTGAAAGCGTTAAGTGCGAGAATTTTAAATTCTAAGCTATTACAACATGATTATGGGGATAGGGGTACAATTTTGGATAGGGGATTATTTTGCAAGAAATTTAAACCCTAAGTTATTACAACCAAATTGAATCTCAAATGCATCAACATTTAAATGTACAATATTTAAATAAACAAAATAAATAAATATTAAGTAAAATGTATTATGCAAAAAAAAAGAAGTTTTTATGTATGTAAAGTATTTTTAATGTAAGGAAATATAAACAAATAAATAAGTAAAAAAGATTAATTTTATTTATTAAAGGGGGTAAACCCTAATTATTTTAAGAAATAATATATTATATTATTTATATACAAAAAATATATTAATATGTACAAAATAAAATATATTGGAAAAAAGTGTTTTTTTTAGTATAAATAATAATAAAAAATAAAAATAAAAATGTAATATTTTGTATTTTTATTCTATGTTTTTAAATAAAATAAAATATTTACAAAAATAAAATATATTCAAGAAAATATTTTTAGTGTGAATAAAAATAAGAAAATAAAAATAAAAGTATTATTTACATTATTTTCATGTTTTAATAAATGATATAAAGTATTTTAAATTGTTTTTATGTTAGAAAAATCAAAATAAAATACCTAATAAATGTAAAAAAAATGTGGAAATATTTTAAAGCATTTTTTATGTTTGAAAATAAAATATCAAAGTCAGAAAAGAAAACAAAAATTTAAAAATGCAAAAATATGAGAAATTGGGCCAGGGGGTGCAAAAAGGAAAGAGGCGGGTGTCAAAAGCAAGAACCAGTCAGCCCAGCCCAAAGTCTAGCTTTGTCCCTGTCCTTGTGACTGAAACACACGCGCTTGCCCTGTTCAAATGCTAACTCCTGTATTTGTGATCTTTTGCCAAAACTCAAAACATGAAACTTGTAGAGCATCAAACCATGATTCTAACCATATAAAAAAACTTAATCTAACTCTCAAAGACCAGAGAGAATTTCTCTGGCCCTAAAATCTGACCTAGTTTTTTCAGCATGTTCATGGATGAAATTCTCTTAGCACGTTTAATATAAATGAAAGCTGAGCATATGTATGGCTTCATGGCAATGAGTACTACATCTTTCATTCACAAACCTAAGGCTAAATGTTCCTAAATAGAGAGATAGAAGTTTGAGAAATACCTGTTTCAGTCAAGCTCGAGTATGGCAATGCAGTAACTTTCAGTGAGGCCTAAGGTTCTTTTGAGCTTGCTTGATGTTCCCTGGACCTTTCCCAATGCTTAGTTTGTTTTGAAATGGTATGAATCTCTCTATAGAACTCAACCTGCAAAGCTTCAAAACAGAAATGGTGAACACTGTAAATGGAGTTACAGTTGGAAATGGAGGTTTGGGATAGTTTGAGTGAGTTGAATGGAAGGTGTTTGAAGTGGAAAGGAGCAAAACGCACAACCAAAATAAGCTATGACACTCAAGTTGCAGCAACTGCCCTGTTTTACAAGTTTTTGGTGTTTTGGTGTTCAAGAGTGTTTGAGGGATAAATGGCTCATGTTTCTGGCTCCAAGGGATGTGCAAAAACTTGTTTGAAATGTTGGCAAGAGTTGAATATATCAGATATGCAAGTTGTTGACCTTTTGCACAATTACTTGGTTTTGAAGTAAAAAGTGTGAAGTGAAATGAGGTAGGCCTGTACAGGCTATCTCAGGGCATGCACAAGTTTCTTGTACCTTTGCCTGAGTTTGTGGAACTTGTTTGCTGCAAAGAAAGAAGTCCAAGGCTCAAGAAATACAATGTTGACATAAAGTTGCCTTTATGGAAATGGAAGTGCTACCTTTGTGCCAAAAATGGATTTGTTCATTGTGCAAACCTCTAATGATCAAAATAACACCTTAAACCAATGAGTTTGCATTCAATTTTTGAGTGTGAATTGGTTTAGAGACCTGTAATTAAGTACAAATCTAGTTTGGACAGATTTTGCAACTTGTATGAACATGTATTGGCCATGGATACAAATTGAGTTTTTGCTAACTTCAAGCATTCGATTCTTCCTAACCACAAATGTGTCTGAGGAGTTCCTGGACAATTTGGAAAGCTTGCAACAAGTACTATAATCCATCTTTCAAATGCAACTTAAGACTCCAAGCGTAACTGTGATCGGTGGATCTGGAACTGACTATTTAACGCTGGTTCGCGAAATGTCGCGGAAGCAAGAGTCGCCACCGTCTTTTATTTTCTCCAAATGGAAAGGACAAAAGCACAGAAAAATTCCTTAAAGAGATTGCTCTCGGTTCGGGAGGTAGATTATAGAAAGGGAAGGTGTTAGCACCCTTTCTATCCATGGTTATCCATGGGCTCTTAGATACTGGCTCAATGTGTTTTCAAAATTGTTTGTTTGCTTTTCAATGTGGGTTTCAAAAATATTCTTTGAAAAGTTTCAGTTCAACTCGTACGTCAGAGTGTTTGAAAAGTTTGCTTTGAAAGCTTTTGAAAATGTGTTGGTGTGAAAAGATTTTGATTTGTTTGAAATTAGAGCAAGTATCCTTGAGAACCTACCTACCCTAAGGAATTCGTCTGTGTAAATGTCCTTTAAAGTAGTGCCATCCCACCATTGAGAGGTAGGTAGCACCACCGTTGGAGGTGTTCGGGTCAATTCGAGGTTCGGGACATGGTGATCACCGGAGCAATGGGAAGACACCTTAGAAGCTACCCTCATGCCAGGTTCCCGGATCATGAGGACTTACTAAGACGTCCTCTACTCGACGACCACCTTTCGAAAGGCAACAGGTGAGGCGTACCCTAGGGGTGGTGTGTGCGAATTGTGTGTCATGTTTCAGTTATTTGTCTTGTCATGTTTCTTTGTGTTCTACGCTTGATTTTAATTAAGACATTCATTCTTGCATGCTTTTTAACAGTTATAAAATTTGCGGGAAAATAAATCTACAACTATTACAAATGGCGCGGGTCCACATCGCCAAAATAAACCGGACCCGATTTGACTGAAAAATAAATAAAGCGAATAAAAGTGCGAGAAATAAAATTATTACAAGGCTTTGGGACATGTACATAATTATAATAAGCGGCAAAGTAAAATGCGCGAAACAAAATAATTAAAGCGACGGGCGTTGGACCCTTTTACAAACAATTAAGATTAATGAGGAATTAAAATGAAAGTATTAAATGTTTTTGGTATTTTGTGTTTTTTAAGATTTAAAAGAAAAAGAAAAGGAAGGAATTAATTATAATTGACTAACCCTAATTCTATTGTTTTTTAAGTTTATTGTAAAAATGTTATATTAATCTAAATTAAACCCTAATTTTTGCTTATGTACATTTAATTATAAAAATAAAATAAATAAATAAATAATATTGTGATAAAAAAAAGAAAATTAAAAAGGTATAAAAATTATTAATTAACCTAATTCTATATTTTTGGATTTTATTAAAAAGGAATTAAAGTTAAAAACCTAATTAAACTAAAAATAATTACATGTAATTTATTTATAAAAGTAATTAAAATAAAAATTATATTTTTTGCCTTTTTCTGATTTTTTATGATATTTTTCATATTTTTGTAAAAATAATTAATTAATTAAAACAAATAAAATAAATAGCATAACAATTGAGAAAATGAAATATAAAAAGAAAATCAAACCAGGGGGGGTAGCCCCAGAATTGGAGGTAAGGCCTAGCATTCTGGCCCATTAACATTGAAATCCACTTGACTTTTCAGTTCACGTGCCAATGCGTCGACCATAGCGTATCATGTGCCTTGAATCTGAGCCCTTTGGTTGATCTACTGGGACGTGTGGACGATGAGTTTTGAGTGTGTATGGTATGCCCTGGACGTTAGCGCTGCACAAGATCTTGTATTGAAAAATATTATTGAAATTTATACAGACCTGGGGTTCGAACCCAGGTCTTGGACAATGCAAAGGAATACGCCTGCCACTGAAGCACTTGAGTTACTTTTAACATATAATGATTAATGAATATAATAAAAAGAAAAGAGAGTTAGTGGCCTTCAACGCGCCAATTTTTGAACTGACGAATCACAGCGTGCCATGTACTCATCTTCCTCGCGTGCCTGAAATACAAAACACAGAGGCAACGGTTTCAACGCGTTGTGTTAGGCATGTTTATGAAAAATAGCGACTAGCGCTGTGACATCAATAAATTGATCGCGAGGGTCCATCTTTGTTCGTTTGGGCATGATGATTCCAATGGTGATACTCAGGAATCTTGATTTTGCCTTGGCTGGAAAGCCCCAAATGGAAAGACCTGCAAACCCTAGAAACTGGCCATGGCAGAATCTTATACACAGCACGATATTTCAATTAAATGCAATGGTTAGCTCTAGAAATTCATAAGGAACATAAATCCACAGTTAGAATGTCATGATAATGCTTAGAATTTAAAATACGATTGCCACTTTTTTGCTGTACAGGGAGGGTTCTATGTACCAATTCTTCGCGTATTGATGGATGTTAGGGATTGCAATATGATCAGGAAGGCTTGAGGAAACTATTAGCCAAACTTTTATGCCTTGAATCCACCTCTAATAGTGATTTCAGAATTCAGTTTTCAAGTCAAAATTTCAAATTTTCAATGAGCTTTTGAGCGCAGCATTTGGTGTCCAAGGCTTAGGGTTTGACTCAGTGCTTATGATGGAAGAGAATTAGCTTGTTATTTGACCTTGATTCATGCCCATGAGAGAACTAGTCCTAGGGTTTTTTCATTAACAAACTTTTCCTTCTTTTAAGCCAAGACCAAGACTTAGTGTGCAATTTAACCCTAGCCTGAGTTTTTGAGTTGGCCCATGATATATGGAAGTTGTCCAAATTCAAATGACACTATTCCATTGGTTTTTGAATTTTATTTGAATTTTTAAAGATTTAAAATGAATTAAATTATCAAAAATTAAATAAAATAGAAAAATCAATATTTGGTCTTGAAATTAATCATGGGACACGTGTGTGGCATGACAAGGCTGAATCAAGTGGAAGAAAGTGGGCCCTTTTGTCAAAAATTGAAGTTTCAAGGATAGTTGACTTTTGCCATTTCACAAAAATTTCCCAACTTCTCCAATGCATAACTTGCTCAATTTTTAAGCTTTTCTCATGTTCTTGGACATTTTGGAAAGTTCTTTGAGTCCTTTAACCAATGCTTTTGGTCCCATGTCATTTTGATTTTCCAATATCAAGTTATGGCCTTTGACTTAAAGTCCCTTTTTGTTGACTTTTGAAAATGACCTATAATGTTGAAATTGATAACTTTTTGTGAGAGAATTTCTTGGACTTGAGGTATGAAGATGAGTTGTAGGAAATGTCTTTCTCTTCAAAATGAGCTTTGGATGGGATTTTTCTGATAATCCATGTGAAAGTTATGCTTTGGTCAATTTCAGTTGACTTTTTCAGCTGTCCAAATATAGCAACTTTTGCATCTTTGATGATTTCTGAGACAAATTTTGAGAATCATGATCAAGCATTGATCAAATGATGTTTGTGGCTTCAAAATGATATGTTGACCAAAAATTTGAACTTTTGACTGTCAAATGACCATTTTGCCCCTACAGTTGACTGTAGTGCAATTTAGGGTTTTGACTGTGCAATCTTGAGCTGAATGCCTTGAAACCTGATATGAGGATGCTTGACCATGTTTGTAAGCATATGAGACTTGATTGGACCTTTGAACACTTCCTTTTCTTGATCAGAACACAAACCCTAGTTTTGACTGTATAGGAGACAGTTGGACTGTGCAACCCTTGGGGGAGTTTTATGACTTGGCTTGGCAATTTCTTGAAGAATATGGGAGGGCAAATTTTGGGGTACAACAGTTGCCCCTGTTCAATCTTCTTAGACCTGAGGATGCAGATTGGCGGACGTGCCTTTCGTAATCCGAGGGTGGAAGATGATTGGACACTAGAGTGCCCAGAAATTTGCGCTCACATAGTGGCAGTGATGGTGGAATGGGCTTATAGATGCCATTTGGGTGTTTGATTGCGTAAGAGATTCCTTGGCGAGAACCTGTATACCTGTAAAACAGAAAATGAGTACCTGACACGTTGCAGGAGCTGATTTTTAGATGCCTGGTATAGATGTGTCCTGACTGGTTACAGGAGCCGAGTCTGGAGCTTCAAACGGCGATTAAAGAACCAGGGACGGTTACTACCTTAGCATGAATGGTAAGAGAACCTTGGGCGACTTTAACTTCAACAACGCTTGTTGAGAAAAATCTTGGGTGTATTTAACTCCAACAACGCTCGTTGAGAAAAATCTGGGTGATTTTAACTTCAACAACGCTCGTTGAGAAAAATCTGGGGTGTCTTCTACTGGGATAAGAATCAGGGAGATCTTAGGGTCGATCTGACTGAACCAGAGAGGCCTTTGACTGGGTAAGAATCAGGAAAATCTTAGGGTCGATTTAACTGAACCGGTCTAGGTCTTGAAATGTCTTCAACTGGATAAGCATCAGGGAGATCTTAGGGTCGATCTGACTGAACCAGAGAAGGTCTTTGACTGGATAAGCATCAGGAAAATCTTAGGGTCGATTTAACTGAACCGGTCTAGGTCTTGAAATGTCTTCAACTGGATAAGCATCAGGGAGATCTTAGGGTCGATCTGACTGAACCAGAGAAGGCCTTTGACTGGATAAGCATCAGGAAAATCTTAGGGTCGATTTAACTGAACCGGACAAGGTCTTGGAATATCTTCAACTGGATAAGCATCATGGAGATCTTAGGGTCGATCTGACTGAACCAGAGAAGGCCTTTGACTGGATAAGCATCAGGAAAATCTTAGGGTCGATTTAACTGAACCGGTCTAGGTCTTGAAATGTCTTCAACTGGATAAGCATCAGGGAGATCTTAGGGTCGATCTGACTGAACCAGAGAAGGTCTTTGACTGGATAAGCATCAGGAAAATCTTAGGGTCGATTTAACTGAACCGGTCTAGGTCTTGAAATGTCTTCAACTGGATAAGCATCAGGGAGATCTTAGGGTCGATCTGACTGAACCAGAGAAGGTCTTTGGCTGGATAAGCATCAGGAAAATCTTAGGGTCGATTTAACTGAACCGGTCTAGGTCTTGAAATGTCTTCAACTGGATAAGCATCAGGGAGATCTTAGGGTCGATCTGACTGAACCAGAGAAGGCCTTTGACTGGATAAGCATCAGGAAAATCTTAGGGTCGATTTAACTGAACCGGTCTAGGTCTTGAAATGTCTTCAACTGGATAAGCATCAGGGAGATCTTAGGGTCGATCTGACTGAACCAGAGAAGGCCTTTGACTGGATAAGCATCAGGAAAATCTTAGGGTCGATTTAACTGAACCGGTCTAGGTCTTGAAATGTCTTCAACTGGATAAGCATCAGGGAGATCTTAGGGTCGATCTGACTGAACCAGAGAAGGCCTTTGACTGGATAAGCATCAGGAAAATCTTAGGGTCGATTTAACTGAACCGGTCTAGGTCTTGGAATATCTTCAACTGGATAAGCATCAGGGAGATCTTAGGGTCGATCTGACTGAACCAGAGAAGGCCTTTGACTGGATAAGCATCAGGAAAATCTTAGGGTCGATTTAACTGAACCGGTCTAGGTCTTGAAATGTCTTCAACTGGATAAGCATCAGGGAGATCTTAGGGTCGATCTGACTGAACCAGAGAAGGTCTTTGACTGGATAAGCATCAGGAAAATCTTGGGACGATTTAACTGAACCGGTCTAGGTCTTGAAATGTAGCTTGAGAACTTAACTGGATCTTTCCTGAAAGGTAAAAGTCAGTCATATGCAATGCATGATATGGATCAAGCAATGATGTTCTCAACATAAATGAGATTTGTATGATGCAGTGTGTTATGCATGCTATAATGATGTATGTGATATTTTATGACTTGTATGTTTTTGTCTAGGAAAGTGAATCCTTGACGGGTGCCGGGAAGTCGTATCCTGGGCTGATGTCGAAGAATAGATTTTGCTTCCGCTGGGGATGATAACTGCAAGGATACCAGTAGGAGAAGATGACTCCGTTGCGGAATAAACTTGGCGAATGGAAGATTCTGCGGGGAGAAAAGATACTCTAGCGATCATGCTGGGAAGCAATACTCTGTGGGGATAGAGATGCTTTGCTGAGTGTTGATAGCAGTAATTTGCTGAGGATGTCTTTGTTGTTGGAAGTGTTAATGGACTTCGCTGGGGATAGGAAAGAACTATGTTGACGATGACCTTTCCGTGGCTTTTGGCTGAGGATAACCCAGTTATATCCTGTTAAGGAAATAACTCTTTAAATCAAGACGGACGACGCGTTCGTGCTCTGCGAAGGGTAAGCTTCCAGAATTTACTGGGGATAAGCTTACTGCTTGGGGAGATGAATTCCATCTTTCCTGGGGAACTTGGATGGGACTCTCCTGGGGAGGTTTTGATATGCTGGGGAAGTGATTCCTTTGAATGTTGATGTATGCCGCCGGGGAACCATCTTTAGACCAAGACTGTCGGGGATGCTTGTTAAGAATATATGCTGCTGGGGAATATTGGGATCTACTGGAGGATACCCAATTTCCTTGAGACTTGTTAACTTTGTTTGGGGAAGAATACACTGACTTGCTGTCTCACTCTCTGGGGAATTTAAGATGTCTGGTTAGGTTCTTTAGCTGAACCTACCTTGGTACCTTGGAGGATAGAACAATTAGACTGCTCAGACAACTCTTTATTGCCCCTGTTTCTAGTGTCACCTGCAATTAATTCTTTGTTTCGTATGCAAATATTTATGAGCTAGCAAATTATTGTCAATGCATATATCACAAATTGAACCTTGGACGTTCTTCGCAAAACAAAACAGAAAAAGAAAAACAGTTGGCACGTTTAACTGAAAAGTATATTTGTATTGATTTTGAATGGCCTGTGAATAGGCGTTTTGTGTACAAGAGGCTGACGTCCTAGTAAGCGGAATGTCGCCGAACAAGAGAGTTTATACAAGTTTTGTACAAAAGAAAATAAACAGCTGTGTGAAATATGAATGATCCACTGGGTTTCAACTCTGCTATCGCCTTTATACTCCGTGCGTCTCATCACTTGATGACCTTGGTTGAAGGTGAAGCTGACTGATCGATGCCGTCTGAACTTGATGTAGATACCGGATTCTGGATGCAAAGTGATCTGATGAGACATAGTATTACGTTTTTTATCCCTAACTTTTGCCTGGACTGCCCTTTCGGGTTTTCAGTCCACCGGGATACCCATTTTGCCCAAGTCGCCTTTTCAGGTTTTCGACTTGCCAGGTGTACAGATTTTTCCATTTTCATCCCTTCATTTTGCCCGAACCCTTTTGGTTCGACGGGAAGCCCTGATTTTTGCCTAGGCATGTCAGCCTAGCGGGTCTTTTTTTTCATGCGTAATATTTTTTTACTATGTCTGCATTGGCGGGGTGAGGAAGGTCGTCACCATCCATATTGGTTAATATCATTGCTCCTCCTGAGAACACATGCTTAACCACAAATGGCCCTTCGTACGTAGGGGTCCACTTGCCCCTTGGATCACTCTGAGGAAGAATGATTCGCTTGATTACCAGATCCCCAACTTGATATTCCTGTGGTCTGACCTTTTTGTTAAATGCCCTGATCATTCGTTTCTGATACGTCTGACCATGACAGATAGCAGCAAGTCTCTTTTCGTCAATAAGGTTGAGCTGATCAAGTCGTGTCTGGATCCAATCATCTTCATTCAGATTTGCATCCTTCATTATCCGGAGAGAAGGAATTTGTACTTCGATCGGCAAGACTGCCTCCATGCCATAAACCAGAGAGAAAGGAGTTGCCCCGGTTGACGTCCTAGCTGAGGTACGATACCCATGCAGAGCGAACGGTAACATCTCGTGCCAATCTTTATACGTTACTGTCATCTTCTGCACGATCTTCTTGATGTTTTTATTAGCTGCTTCTACAGCCCCATTCATCTTCGGTCTGTAAGGAGAAGAATTGTGGTGCTGTATCTTGAACTGTTCGCAGAGCTCAGCGATCATCTTATTGTTCAGATTGGTACCGTTATCTATAATAATCCGCTCAGGGACACCGTAACGACAGATCAGGTTTTGCCGAATGAACCGTGCCACAACAGTCTTGGTTACCGTAGCATAGGATGCTGCCTCAACCCACTTCGTAAAATAATCAATCGCCACTAGGATGAAGCGATGTCCATTGGATGCCGTAGGTTTTATCTCGCCTATCATGTCTATGCCCCACATTGCAAACGGCCAAGGCGCAGTCAGAACATTCAGGGGAACCGGAGGAACATGCACTTTATCTGCATAAATCTGGCATTTGTGGCATGTCCTGGAATGTTGGTAACAGTCAGCTTCCATTGTAGACCAGTAATATCCTGCCCGTAGGATTCTCTTAGCCATAGTATGTCCACTGGAGTGCGTACCAAAGGTCCCTTCATGCAGCTCTTCCATGATTCTTTCTGCTTCAGTCTTATCCACACAACGCAGTAAGGTTGAATCATGGTTTCGCTTGTACAAGATGCCGTTGCTTAGGAAGAACTTGGTTGCAAACCTCCTCAGGAATTTCCTATCATTGACAGAAGCACCTTCAGGGTATTCCTGAGCTTCCAGATATCTCTTCACTTCGTGGTACCAAGGCTTCTCAGTTACCAATTCAGTTTCGAGATCACAACAGTATGCCGGTTCGTCCAGTTTCCAGATGATAATCCGGGGAGCTTCATTATCCCATTTAACCTTGAACATTGAAGACATTGTAGCTAACGCGTCCGCCAACTGATTCTCTTCTCTTGGAAAGTGCTCAAATGTTATTTCTGTGAAGTGGGGGATCAGGGCCAACACACATTCTCTGTAAGGAATCAAGTTTGGGTGTTTCGTATCCCACTCTCCTTTGATCTGATTGATTACAAGAGCGGAATCTCCGAAGACACTCAGAAATTTGATCCTCAGGTCGATCGCAGCTTGAAGACCCATGATACACGCTTCATACTCCGCCATGTTGTTGGTACAGTTGAAACACAGCCGGGCGGTGAGTGGAGTATGAGTACCTTGTGGAGATATGATGATGGCGCCAATACCATTTCCCAAAGCGTTGGATGCTCCGTCAAAATGCATAGACCATCGGGATCCTGGTTCAGGTCCTTCATCCGGTCCAGGTATTTCACAGTCAGTTACTATCATAATGCTTTCATCCGGAAACTCGAAGTTCATTGATTGGTAGTCATCCACAGCTTGATGTGCTAAGTGGTCTGCCAATACACTTCCCTTGATGGCTTTTTGGGTCGTGTACTGAATGTCGTATTCCGTCAAGATCATCTGCCATCTTGCAATTCTCCCAGACAGAGCAGGCTTTTCGAATATGTACTTTATAGGATCCATTTTTGAAATCAACAAGGTAGTGTGAGTCAGCATATACTGTCTCAGCCGGCGAGCAGCCCATACCAAAGCGCAGCAAGTTTTCTCAAGCAGTGAGTATCGGGTCTCACAGTCGGTAAACTTTTTGCTAAGGTAATAAATGGCATGCTCTTTTCGGCCAGACTCGTCATGCTGCCCCAGCACACACCCCATTGCATTATCAAGCACTGTCAGGTAAAGTATCAAAGGTCTCCCTTCAACTGGTGGCATAAGAATGGGTGGTTCTTGGAGATATTCTTTGATTCTGTCAAAAGCAGCCTGACATTCATCATTCCAACGTACTACCTGATCTTTCTTCAGCAGCTTGAAGATTGGTTCACAGGTAGCAGTTAAGTGTGAGATGAACCGAGCAATGTAATTCAGACGTCCGAGAAAGCCTCTGACTTCCTTCTCTGTCTTAGGAACTGGCATCTTTTGAATGGCTTTGACCTTAGCAGGGTCCACTTGAATTCCCTTGTCACTTACCACGAAGCCTAGCAACTTTCCCGATCTTACCCCGAAGGTGCACTTGTTCGGGTTCAACCTCAGCTTGTACAGTTTCAAACGGTCAAACAGTTTCTGCAGATGATCAAGGTGCTCTTCCTCAGTCTGGGACCTAGCGATCATGTCGTCAACATACACTTCTATCTCATGATGGATCATGTCATGAAATAAAGCAACCATGGCGCGTTGGTAGGTTGCCCCAGCATTCTTTAGTCCAAAAGGCATGACTTTGTAGCAGAAGGTGCCCCACTGAGTAACAAATGTAGTCTTTTCCATGTCTTCCGGAGCCATCTTGATCTGATTGTAGCCTGAAAAACCATCCATGAAAGAGAACACTTTATGCTGAGCTGTATTATCAACAAGGACATCAATGTGGGGTAGAGGGAAGTCATCCTTGGGGATGGCTCTGTTCAGATCCTTGTAATCGACACACATCCTGACCTTGCCGTCCTTCTTAGGTACCGGCACCACATTAGCAACCCACTGAGGGTAAGAAGTCACTGCAAGAAACCCGGCATCAAACTGCTTCATAACCTCGGCTTTAATCTTCTCAGACATCTCTGGACGCATACGGCGGACCTTTTGCTTAACCAGAGGGCAATCTTCTTTAGTTGGTAAGTGATGGACCACAATGTCGGTATCTAATCCGGGCATATCTTCGTAGGACCAGGCAAAGATTTCTTTATATTTATGCAGCATCTGAGTCAACCGTTGCTTCACGCTGAGTTCTAGGTTGGCACCAATCTTCACCTCTTTCTTGTCTTCCTCAGTACCCAAGTTTATTATTTCCACTGGCTCTTCATGGGGTTGAATTGCCCTCTCTTCCTGTTGTAACAGTCTTGCAAGTTCACCAGGCACTTCGCAATCATCTTCACCTTCGTCTTCGGCTAAGTTGATCGGATTTTCGAAGTCATAACTGGCAGTAGCAGAGTCGTTACCAGTGAGATCCAGAGTGGATTGAAACCTGTATGAGTGAGTGTGTGTGTAAATACAGCTGTTTTGCAATATGTAAAGAAAGGAAAGAAAAGGAGCGCAAAATTTGAAATGTGAAAAACGTCCAATGCTTTTATTCATGATATATGACGGTGACAAACAAAAGCCCTCATAAACAAAACCACGGTGCCCCGGGTAAGACACCGGGCCATATAGTTTCAAATTATTGTTCATTACAAATCAAAAACAAAGAAATTCATTACTGGGGAACAAAAGTTATGGGTGTAAAATCTTTAGCAATCCAATTGGTCAATCCACCGTCGGTCGTCGGGTAGATCCAGCTATCGAACTCTGACTCTTCCACTTTGTCTTCCTCTCCAATAGCATTCACTTCTGAGTGGGTGATGAGCACAGGAGGTCTTCCAATTCTCGCCTTGCGCACTGCTTTCTGAGCTTCTGTGGTGAAACCCAGCCCAAACTTGTTAGTCTTAGGAGTAAGATCAGGGAGCTTGCCCCAGTTTGCACATTCACCTTTTTCGATCACAGCCCGGGCGTCCTTTAAGGAGGCCATCTTCAAAGGAGAAATCTCTTCACCTGCTTCTGCTGCTGCCAAGGTTTGTGGTACTTCCTCAAAATGTTGAAAGGGGGTTTCAATGAACTCCCCATCCATTTCTACGTATCTGAAGGAGTTGAGGTGGCTGACCATGTACTCCTCTTCCCCTTGCACTGTTACGATCTTCCCCCTGACCGGGTACTTGAGCTTCTGATGCAATGTGGAGGTCACAGCTCCAGCCTTGTGGATCCACGGGCGACCCAGCAAACAAGAATAGGACGGATGGATGTCCATCACATAGAATTTTGAATCAAATACCTGTGACCCAACCCTGATTGGGATGTCCACCTCACCATGTACCATTCTTTTGGACCCGTCAAAGGCCCGGACAACAATGTGAGTTGGTTTGAGCTCTAGACCCTCACAATCCAGCCTATCCAGAGCCTTCTTGGGCAGCACGTTTAATGAGGAACCTGTGTCAACCAGCACATGAGCAAGAGTAGTGCCCCTGCATTCAATGGAGACATGCAGGGCATCATTATGGTTCTTCCCCTTTGCTGTCAGATCGGCATCAGAGAAACCCAGGCCATTATCAGCGGTTAGGTTGGCCACACAGTCGGTGAACTGGTCAGCAGATGTCTCTTGGGGTACGTGGGCTGTCTTTAAGAAAGCAATCAGAGCCTTTGCGTGGGCCTCTGAACACAGCAGCAGTGACAACATGGAGATTTTAGAGGGGGTGTGCCCCAGCTGCTCTACAACGTTGAAATCACTTTTCTTTATTATCTTGAGGATTTCTTCCATTTCCTGCTTGGAAGCCTCAACAATGGTCTTTGGTGCCTCCGTCCTGGCAAGCACATCAGCAGCAATTCCCTTGCCCCGAGTATCAGATGACTCAGTAGCAGGGGTGGATACTTGGTCAGGGGGAGAAACAGGCACCCTGGCAGGTGTGAAGACCAAAGGCCTATGAATTACCGGAGGAGCAATGTCTGGCGAGAACAGTCTTCCACTACGAGTGACCTTAGCAGGCCTGGTGATGTTGGAGACACCAGTATCAATATTGAACTCTTGTTTCACACCCAGAACATAAACATCCGCCCCATAGTGCCATGGGACAGCCTTATAAGATTTGTAGGGTATAGGCCCCGGAACAGTAATGGTGATGGGAGCACTCTTGTGAGCTGGCAAAATTTGGACAGGCTTCTTTGAAGGAGCCTTGGAATGGTTGTTGAAGATGGTAACGATCGACACTTCTTCAACAGGAGCAGCAGGAACAACAGTCTTTCTGAACAAAATCTATCTACTATCTATCAGGTTTTGGACGCCTAACTTCAGCAGAGAACAACCAGCAGGGGAAGCAACACATAGAGGGCAACCTTCGCTACATCCCGGAAATAAACCGGCTAGCAACAGATTCCTCTTGACCATCAGCAACGGAGTAGCAACATCATCCACCGAAGCTACATACAAATCCTCCTCAACCGCATTCACTCCATGCTGGGGCATGGGAGCAGTCACAACATTCGGCCTCTCGGGCGCCTCAAACTGTATTTCCTTTGCATCAATGAGGTCTTGAACCTTATTCTTTAGGGCCCAACAGTCATCTGTGTTATGCCCCGGGCTATCAGAGTGATAAGCACAACGAGCATTTGGATTAAACTTGGGGGATGCAGTATTGGGAAACTTTGGAGCCTCCCTGACAGTCACTAAATTGGTGGATAGCAACTGTGGCAGGATCTGTGATAAGGTCATGCTTAACCGGGTAAACTCTCTCCGGGGTCTTTCAAACTTTTGAGGATTAGTTGGCCGAGGAGCGGCAGCAGGTTTGGCAATCATTACCGCACTGACAGATTGGCGGTGTTCAGGTCGCTCTGTTCTCCGGGAGTTATATACAGCACTAGCCTCCTTTTTGAAGGGTTTCTTTTCAGTACTGGAGGAGGCCACTTTCTGTATCTTCCCCGATTTTATACCGGCCTCGATCCTTTCACCAGTTAGGATCAGATCAGTAAACCCAGCAGAGGAATTACCAATGAGATGATTGAAAAATGGACCAGATAGGGTCCCCAAAAACATATCTACCAGCTCCCGATCCGTCAATGGTGGCTGCACCCTGCCAGCCAGGTCTCTCCATTTCTGGGCGTACTCCTTAAAACCTTCACCCGACCCTAGCGACATACCCTGGAGTTGGGTACGCGTAGGAGCGAGGTCGGAATTATATTGATACTGCTTGTAAAAAGCAGTGGCCAGATCCTCCCAGTTACGAATGCTGATTCCATCCAGCTGATAGAACCAATCGAGGTGAGTCCCTGAAAGACTCTCCTGGAAGAAGTGGATCCAAAGGTTCTTGTCTGCTGTGTAAGGCTGGATCTTCCTTACATAAGAACGGAGGTGCATCTTGGGACAGGAAGCCCCATCATACTTCACGAAGGCAGGTGTTTTGAACTTGTGTGGGATCACCACCCCAGTAGATAACCCCAAGTCTCCGAAATCCAATCCAGGCACCCGCTGAACTTCCATAGCCTTTAATCTGTCTTCCAGCTGTTTGTACCGGTCTTCAGCAGGAGGGTACTGTTCGTCGTTGAAGTCTGTTTCAGTATCAGAGCCCACAGGAGTAGGGACCTCCCTTTCTTGGTGACTACCTTCCTCCACAGATGGAGGAGTCCTTTCAGCTTCAACCAAGGTGTTCCCGAGTCTGCGCCCAGTGTTAAATAGCACAGTCCTCCTCTTCTTCTTAGTCTTCTTCAGAAGCATGGTCTTCAACTCTTGTTGACCCTGAGCCAAGCCCTTGATCAGCTCCTGAAATTGGGCGTTCTGCGCCTGAAATTGGACGTTCTGCGCCTGAAGAGCCTTGATAGATGCCTCGGTTGATGATTCAGGATTCATGATGCTGAAATAAACAGCGAAGAACAGTAAACAACCTGAAAAGAAGAGTACCTATGATGCACATGATGAATGATATGTGTTTATGCAATGCATTCAAGAGTTCGAAAATTCAAATTTGTTGTAGACCAAAAGGAACACACGTTATTATTAAGAAAATCATTGTTTAATACATCAAAGCCTCATGGGCAAAAGTACAAAAAGATCAAATCAATCCCAAAATATGTTGCGCATCTTCTTTGGAGCTATGTAAGTGTTGAGGTTCCTTTCCTCATGCAACAGGCGGGTGAGCTCCAAGACCTTCTTTTCACTGGCATGCAAACTAGTCTCAAGAGAATTCCGCTCTTCCTTAAGCTGGATCCAGCTCTTCTGCATCTCTTCCCAGGATGTGGGCATATCAGGGTGCTGAATAACGTGAGACACCTCTCCTTCCAAGGCAGGCTCTTTGATTACTGGAAGCATGTGAGGATAAGGCATTACTAACTTCTGAGAGCGGGCTCGTACCCACTTGAGGTAAGGCTCCAAAGGGATGGAGTTCCTGTGCCCCAGTGTCTTGCTGTCTATCCTACTGGGCATCCTCCAAGCTTTGATGAATCTCTGGCGAAGTCCTTGAGTATCGCTGTCGAAGTCAAAAACTATGTCCGGAATTAACATGTCATGAGGACCATCCCTCCGAGCATAACCAAATTGTCTCCAAGCCAGGCATGGACTATAAGTAATACCCCCTATGATTCCAAGTAAAGGAACATTAGGATACTCCCCGCAACGATCAATGATAGTGACATCTTCCCTGGACCTAGGGCACCAATGTATATCTGCATGTGTAAGAGTCATCAACCGTTGTGACCATCTCAAACCCCGCTCGTTCTTCAGGACTGATTGTGGAAGGTGCGAAATAAACCACTTTCCCAGGAGAGGAGTGCAACACATAAGGACACCTCTTTTTCTCATGGTTCGAGTGTAACATGAGTGAAGGAGGTCCCCCAGCAACGTAGGTATAGGATTCCTGGACATAAAGATCTGGACAGCATTGATATCAACGAGCTGGTCTGGGTTAGGGAACAACACCAAACCATAAACAAGAAGGGCCACAACCTCTTCAAAAGCTTGTAAGTCAAGGGAGTTCCAACATTCATAGGCCTTTTCAAACAGAAACCTGGCTAAGAACCCTTTGATACCACTTCTAACTTCCCAATGTCCCTTGAGGTCAGATGACTGTAGGTGCAAGGCTTTAGCAATCTCTTCAAGCTTAGGTTCCTTTTTTGTACCGTTGAAGGGTAGCTGATCAAGGATAGGGATCTTCAGGAGTCGGGAGAACTCCTCCAATGTAGGTACCAACTGATAGTCCAAGAAGGTGAAACAGTGATGCAGAGGGTCAAAGAATTGGAACAGGACCCTTATCATATCTTCCTCAATGTTGGTGTTGACCAAGCTGATGAGGCTTCCATGCCTTTCACTGAATGAAGAGTTCTCGGGAATCCTGGATATAAGCTCCTTAAGCTGAGGAGGGATCCTTACAAGACTGATTTGAATTGTCTTTCTACGAACAGTTTCCATGTCCTACAAAACAAGAACAAAGATGAAAATTCGAACCCCTGAAATGGTTAGTCAATGCATATGATGCTGGATGATGTCATGATGCTATGATTAAACACACCACGGATATGTACAAAGACAAACATGTAAGGCACACAAGGCACACAAGACAAGCCCTTAAGGTTTAAGGCCATCATGGGGTCTGGGTAGTACCCTCTTGAAGTTGGTGGGTTCAACCTGTCCTAATCAAAGTAACCGGGTTCTAAGGTTCCCAATATCACGGGATTGCTTTCATTGTTCATCGTTTCGATTTAGCCACTGAACTGGCGACCGAAATATTCCAAGAAAGCAACCCTCAATTGAGTGTAGTATCGAGTATCAACCAACCTCGGACTGCACCAAAGTCAGTTATCTCACTACCCTAAAGAGGCCAAGATGGTTCAATTAAGGTTCCTAAGGTCTGTTGATGCTTCATGACACCACATGGAGGCCCCGTACTCTCCTTGACTGAACTCAAGGGTTACCGGTACACACCAAAGTGCCACATCAACGTAGCAGACTGTTTCAACCATGTCGGTATACCCCACACAGTTCCCTCACAGCCTTGTTGCTACTTTCTAAGAAGGTATCCCCCAGATCCGGGTTAGGATCTATAGAACTCCCAAGACAGTCCCACAATAATAAAGCAAGCAAGTCAATACAATTGAAAACACAATGATCTTAGTCCTAAGGTACACCTCACTTTAAATTTAAGTCCCCAGCAGAGTCGCCAGTTCTGTGATCGGTGGATCTGGAACTGACTGTTTAACGCTGGTTCGCGAAATGTCGCGGAAGCAAGAGTCGCCACCGTCTTTTATTTTCTCCAAATGGAAAGGACAAAAGCACAGAAAAATTCCTTAAAGAGATTGCTCTCGGTTCGGGAGGTAGATTATAGAAAGGGAAGGTGTTAGCACCCTTTCTATCCATGGTTATCCATGGGCTCTTAGATACTGGCTCAATGTGTTTTCAAAATTGTTTGTTTGCTTTTCAATGTGGGTTTCAAAAATATTCTTTGAAAAGTTTCAGTTCAACTCGTACGTCAGAGTGTTTGAAAAGTTTGCTTTGAAAGCTTTTGAAAATGTGTTGGTGTGAAAAGATTTTGATTTGTTTGAAATTAGAGCAAGTATCCTTGAGAACCTACCTACCCTAAGGAATTCGTCTGTGTAAATGTCCTTTAAAGTAGTGCCATCCCACCATTGAGAGGTAGGTAGCACCACCGTTGGAGGTGTTCGGGTCAATTCGAGGTTCGGGACATGGTGATCACCGGAGCAATGGGAAGACACCTTAGAAGCTACCCTCATGCCAGGTTCCCGGATCATGAGGACTTACTAAGACGTCCTCTACTCGACGACCACCTTTCGAAAGGCAACAGGTGAGGCGTACCCTAGGGGTGGTGTGTGCGAATTGTGTGTCATGTTTCAGTTATTTGTCTTATCATGTTTCTTTGTGTTCTACGCTTGATTTTAATTAAGACATTCATTCTTGCATGCTTTTTAACAGTTATAAAATTTGCGGGAAAATAAATCTACAACTATTACAAATGGCGCGGGTCCACATCGCCAAAATAAACCGGACCCGATTTGACTGAAAAATAAATAAAGCGAATAAAAGTGCGAGAAATAAAATTATTACAAGGCTTTGGGACATGTACATAATTATAATAAGCGGCAAAGTAAAATGCGCGAAACAAAATAATTAAAGCGACGGGCGTTGGACCCTTTTACAAACAATTAAGATTAATGAGGAATTAAAATGAAAGTATTAAATGTTTTTGGTATTTTGTGTTTTTTAAGATTTAAAAGAAAAAGAAAAGGAAGGAATTAATTATAATTGACTAACCCTAATTCTATTGTTTTTTAAGTTTATTGTAAAAATGTTATATTAATCTAAATTAAACCCTAATTTTTGCTTATGTACATTTAATTATAAAAATAAAATAAATAAATAAATAATATTGTGATAAAAAAAAGAAAATTAAAAAGGTATAAAAATTATTAATTAACCTAATTCTATATTTTTGGATTTTATTAAAAAGGAATTAAAGTTAAAAACCTAATTAAACTAAAAATAATTACATGTAATTTATTTATAAAAGTAATTAAAATAAAAATTATATTTTTTGCCTTTTTCTGATTTTTTATGATATTTTTCATATTTTTGTAAAAATAATTAATTAATTAAAACAAATAAAATAAATAGCATAACAATTGAGAAAATGAAATATAAAAAGAAAATCAAACCAGGGGGGGTAGCCCCAGAATTGGAGGTAAGGCCTAGCATTCTGGCCCATTAACATTGAAATCCACTTGACTTTTCAGTTCACGTGCCAATGCGTTGACCATAGCGTATCATGTGCCTTGAATCTGAGCCCTTTGGTTGATCTACTGGGACGTGTGGACGATGAGTTTTGAGTGTGTATGGTATGCCCTGGACGTTAGCGCTGCACAAGATCTTGTATTGAAAAATATTATTGAAATTTATACAGACCTGGGGTTCGAACCCAGGTCTTGGACAATGCAAAGGAATACGCCTGCCACTGAAGCACTTGAGTTACTTTTAACATATAATGATTAATGAATATAATAAAAAGAAAAGAGAGTTAGTGGCCTTCAACGCGCCAATTTTTGAACTGGCGAATCACAGCGTGCCATGTACTCATCTTCCTCGCGTGCCTGAAATACAAAACACAGAGGCAACGGTTTCAACGCGTTGTGTTAGGCATGTTTATGAAAAATAGCGACTAGCGCTGTGACATCAATAAATTGATCGCGAGGGTCCATCTTTGTTCGTTTGGGCATGATGATTCCAATGGTGATACTCAGGAATCTTGATTTTGCCTTGGCTGGAAAGCCCAAAATGGAAAGACCTGCAAACCCTAGAAACTGGCCATGGCAGAATCTTATACACAGCACGATATTTCAATTAAATGCAATGGTTAGCTCTAGAAATTCATAAGGAACATAAATCCACAGTTAGAATGTCATGATAATGCTTAGAATTTAAAATACGATTGCCACTTTTTTGCTGTACAGGGAGGGTTCTATGTACCAATTCTTCGCGTATTGATGGATGTTAGGGATTGCAATATGATCAGGAAGGCTTGAGGAAACTATTAGCCAAACTTTTATGCCTTGAATCCACCTCTAATAGTGATTTCAGAATTCAGTTTTCAAGTCAAAATTTCAAATTTTCAATGAGCTTTTGAGCGCAGCATTTGGTGTCCAAGGCTTAGGGTTTGACTCAGTGCTTATGATGGAAGAGAATTAGCTTGTTATTTGACCTTGATTCATGCCCATGAGAAAACTAGTCCTAGGGTTTTTTCATTAACAAACTTTTCCTTCTTTTAAGCCAAGACCAAGACTTAGTGTGCAATTTAACCCTAGCCTGAGTTTTTGAGTTGGCCCATGATATATGGAAGTTGTCCAAATTCAAATGACACTATTCCATTGGTTTTTGAATTTTATTTGAATTTTTAAAGATTTAAAATGAATTAAATTATCAAAAATTAAATAAAATAGAAAAATCAATATTTGGTCTTGAAATTAATCATGAGACACGTGTGTGGCATGACAAGGCTGAATCAAGTGGAAGAAAGTGGGCCCTTTTGTCAAAAATTGAAGTTTCAAGGATAGTTGACTTTTGCCATTTCACAAAAATTTCCCAACTTCTCCAATGCATAACTTGCTCAATTTTTAAGCTTTTCTCATGTTCTTGGACATTTTGGAAAGGTCTTTGAGTCCTTTAACCAATGCTTTTGGTCTCATGTCATTTTGATTTTCCAATCTCAAGTTATGGCCTTTGACTTAAAGTCCCTTTTTGTTGACTTTTGAAAATGACCTATAATGTTGAAATTGATAACTTTTTGTGAGAGCATTTCTTGGACTTGAGGTATGAAGATGAGTTGTAGGAAATGTCTTTCTCTTCAAAATGAGCTTTGGATGGGATTTTTCTGATAATCCATGTGAAAGTTATGCTTTGGTCAATTTCAGTTGACTTTTTCAGCTGTCCAAATATAGCAACTTTTGCATCTTTGATGATTTCTGAGCCAAATTTTGAGAATCATGATCAAGCATTGATCAAATGATGTTTGTGGATTCAAAATGATATGTTGACCAAAAATTTGAACTTTTGACTGTCAAATGACCATTTTGCCCCTACAGTTGACTGTAGTGCAATTTAGGGTTTTGACTGTGCAATCTTGAGCTGAATGCCTTGAAACCTGATATGAGGATGCTTGACCATGTTTGTAAGCATATGAGACTTGATTGGACCTTTGAACACTTCCTTTTCTTGATCAGAACACAAACCCTAGTTTTGACTGTATAGGAGACAGTTGGATTGTGCAACCCTTGGGGGAGTTTTATGACTTGGCTTGGCAATTTCTTGAAGAATATGGGAGGGCAAATTTTGGGGTACAACAGTAACTATGTGAATAATGGCCAAGAAGATAGGGCAAAATCCTGCTTAAACTAGGGCAAAATTTCTCTAAGTTAAAAGTTTTAGGGACCCTTGTTCCGAAAATCATAACTTGAGATCCAAGCTTCTTTTGAGAAAACTTTGTGAATAAAAGTTGTAGACTTTATGATTGACTACAACTTTCATGTTGTAAGTTTTGTTTGAATCCATTTGCATCTTGGTGAAAATATGGGACAAAGTTAGGAAAAATTAGGAAAATTTCATGACTTAGAAAAATTCTAAGTTATGAATTTTTTTCAATTTCAAACCCTAATTTGTAATTTTGGGTTTCTTGGTGAACAAGTTTCAATATTTGACACATTTTGATGAAAAATGACCCTTGGCACTTGATTTTTGACCAAAAAGTCAAATTTTGACTTTTCAGTGTACAGTCAAAATTTGATCGGTTGACTGAAAAATTCATCTGTCAATCCCATGCATTTGAGATCTTTTGAACTTGTTGAATAGGTCAATATAATGTCATTGAGTCCATGGTTGAACTTGATTTGCCATTGGTTAGGTCAAACAGTCAAAAATTGCCTTTGTATAATCAAAACCCTAAAAATGACCCTTTTGCCCTTTTGGCGATCTGATCAAATTTCTTGTGGAATTGTGGTCCAAACTTGATCAAATGGTTCATATGAGTTAATAATGTTGATGTGGGTCAAAATTCATGAGGTTTGACTGTAAATTGGTCACAAATGACTTTTTCCCTAATACAACTGATTTCTAGGTCAACTGTCCAATTGACTGGGCAAAAATTTGATTCAAGGCTTGAAACTTGGTATGGACAAACTTATGATTCCAACATGAAGTATGAAAGTCACTTTGGGCATTGTAAGTCCAAAAATCCATGTGCAAACTCAAACCCTAATTTAGGTCAACAATGCAAGGAGGTGTCTTGAGCAGAGCAAACCCTAGCCTGGTCTTGAGTTCCAAGAGCCTTGTGATGAGAAATATTGATAAAATGAGAGGGAAAATTTTGGGGTACAACACCGCCCTTTCGGGTTTTCAGCCCACCAGGATACCCATTTTTTCCCAAGTCCCCCTTTCGGGTTTTCAACTTGTCGAGTGTACAATCTTTTGCATATATCCCTAACTTTTGCCCAAACCTTTTGGTTTTCCGGGATGCCCTTGTTTTTCCTAGGTGTGTCAACCTAGAGGGTCTCTTATGCGTAGTATTTTTTAACTATGTATGCGTTTATAGGATGTGGGAAGTCTTCACCATCCATGGTAGTCAGCATCATGGCACCGCCAGAGAAAACTCTCTTGACAACAAATGTCCCTTAGTAGGTGGGAGTCCATTTGCCTCTGGGGCCGCCTTGTGGAGAATGATGCGCTTTATCACCAAGTCACCAACTTGATATACTTGAGGATTGATTTTTTTGTTGAAAGCCTTGATCATACATCTTTGGTACGCCTGACCATGACAAACAGCAGCCAGTCACTTTTCATCGATCAAGTTCAGCTGATCCAATCTTGTCTGAATCCACTCGTCTTCACCTAAGCCTGCCTCATTCATAATCCTTAGTGAGGGAATCTGAACTTCCACTGGCAAAACAACTTCCATTCCATAGACCAAGGAAAAGGGAGTTTCCCCAGTTGACGTCCTAGCTGAAGTACGGTAGCCATGAAGAGCAAACGGTAACATCTCATGTCAGTCCTTATAGGCACTACCATCTTCTGCACAATCTTCTTAATATTTTTGTTGGCCGCTTCGACTGCGCCATTAATTTTAGGTCTATATGGAGAATAATTGTGATGCTTGATCTTGAACTGAGTACAAAGTTAGGTAATCATAGCATTGTTGAGGTTAGTCCCATTGTCAGTGATGATCCTTTCGGGGATACCATACCAGCAGATGAGGTTATGTTTGATGAATTTGGCTACCACATTCTTGGCGACTGAGGCAAAAGAGGCGGCTTCAACCCACTTGGTGAAATAGTCGATAGCGACATGAATGAAGCAGTGCCCGTTGGAAGCGGTGGGCTTTATTTCTCCAATCATGTCAATGCCCCACATTTCAAATGGCCAAGGAGAGGTCATGACGTTTAGAGGGATAGGAGGCACACAGACCTTGTCAGCATAGATTTGGCACTTGTGACAAGTTCTTGAATGTTGATGGCAATCAGTCTCCATTGTTGACCAATAGTAGCCGGATCTTAGGATTTTATTAGACATCGTATGTCCGCTTGAGTGAGTCCCAAAGAGACCATCATGCATGTCTTCCATAATTTCCTCTTCCTCCTTCTTGTCCATACATCGAAGTAGAGTAGAATCATGGTTGCGCTTGTACAAAATTTTGTTACTTAAGAAGAATTTGGCTGAAAATCTTCTTAAGAACTTTCTGTCATTGAAGGATGCTCCCTCGGGATACTCTTGTGCTTCAAGGTATCTCTTCACCTCGTGGTACCATGGCTTTTCCGTATCGGTGTCAAGCTCACAACAATATGCAGGTTCTTCGAATCTTTCAATTGTAATCATGGGTGCTCCGTTGTCCCATCCGACCTTGAACATTGTAGACATGGTTGCCAAGGCGTCAGCCGACTGATTTTCTTCCCTAGGGAAGTGTTCAAAGGTGATCTCTTCGAAGTAGGGAATCAGGGATAGCATAAATTCCTTGTAAGGGATGAGATTAGGGTGCTTAGTGTCCCAATATCCTTTTACTTGGCTAATCACTCGAGCAGAATCCCCAAACACATTCAAATGCTTGACCCTCAAGTCAATGGCAGCTTTCAGACCCAAAATGCACGCTTCGTACTCAGCCATATTGTTCGTGCAATCAAAGAATAGCCTGGAAGTAAAAGGAGTGTGGCAACCTTCAGGGGAGATGATCACAACACCAATTATGTTACCTAAAGCGTCGGAAGCCCCATCGAAGACCATAGTCTATCGGGATCCTTGTTCAGGTCCGTCATACGGTCCGGGTTTCGCACAGTCAATCACCAGCATGATGTTCTCATCCGGGAAGTCAAAGTTCATAGACCGATAATCATCCACAGCTTAATGGGCCAAATGATCTGCTAATACGCTTCCTTTGATTGCCTTTTGTGTTGTGTATTGAATGTTGTACTCAGTCAAGATCATTTTCCACCTAGCTATCCGTCCGGAGAGGGAAGGTTTCTTGAAGATGTACTTGATTGGGTCCATCTTAGAAATCAACAAAGTGGTATGAGTCAGCATATACTGTCTTAGCCAGTGATCATCCCATGCTAGAACGCAACAAGTTTTCTCGAGCAGTGAATATCTGGTTTCACAGTCGGTAAACTTTTTGCTCAGGTAATAAATTGCATACTCTTTTCGGCCAGACTCGTCATGTTGGCCCAAAACACACCCCATAGAGTTCTCTAGTACTGTCAAGTACATGATCAAGGGTCTTCCTTAAACTGGAGGCATGAGAATAGGAGGTTCTTATAGATATTTTTTGATTTTGTCGAATGCAGCTTGACATTCATCATTCCATCTGACTACTTGATCTTTCTTCAAGAGTTTACAAATTGGCTCACAAGTAGCAGTCAAGTGAGATATGAAGCGAGCGATGTAGTTGAGACGACCCAAGAATCCTCTAACTTCTTTTTCAGAGTAGGGGACTGGCATTTCTTGGATGGCTTTCACCTTGGCAGGATAAACTTCAATGCCTTTATTGCTGACAACAAAACCTAGAAGCTTTCCAGATCGTACTCCAAATGTGCACTTGTTAGGGTTTTACCTCAACTTGTACTTTTTCAGCCTCTCGAATAGCTTATACAGGTGATCGAGATGTTCCTCTTTAGTTTGTGATCTGGAAATCATATCATCCACATATACCTCTATTTCATGATGGATTATATCATGAGACAAAGCTATCATAGCCCTTTGATATGTTGCCCCTGCATTCTTCAATCTGAACGACATGACCTTGTAACAAAAGGTGCCCCATTGCATAACGAAAGTAGTCTTCTCCATGTCTTCGGGAGCCATCCTAATTTTATTATAGCCGAAGAAACCATCCATGAAAGAGAAGACTTTATGTTGAGCAGTGTTATCAACCAAGACGTCAATGTGTGGTAGAGGGAAGTCATCCTTGGGGCTTTCCCTATTTAGATCCCTATAGTCTACGCACATACAAACTTTTCTGTCTTTCTTAGGTACTGGCACCATATTCGCAGCCCATTGGGGATGTGATGTCACAGCTAGGAACCCTGCATCAAATTATTTTATCACTTCAGCTTTTATCTTCTCAGACATATCAGGCCTCATGCGATGAACCTTTTGTTTAACAGGAGGACAATCTTCTTTTGTCGGTAGACGATGAACTACGATGTCGGTATCCAACCCTGGCATATCTTCATATGACAAGCAAACACTTCCACATAGTCATGCAACATTTGAACCAACCTGCTCTTGACACTATCTTCTAAGTTAGCACCGATCTTGATTTCCTTCTTGTCTGTCTCAGTACCTAGATTGATGACTTCAACTGATTCTTCGTGCGGCTGAATAGCTTTTTCCTCTTGTAATAGAAGTCTGGCTAGTTCTCCCAGTATTTCACAATCTTCCTCGCCTTCGTCTTCGACTTGGTTAATTGGACATTCGAAGTCATAATCAGTAATAGTAGAGTCATCGGCAATAATATCCAGAGTGGACGAGGACCTACAAGAGCGCGCATGTGTGTGTATGTAAGATACATGGCTAATTTTGAAAAATTTATTTGAAGGAAAGGAAAGACAATGAACACAAAGATTTGAATGCAAAGGAGTTAAATGATTTGTATTGAATGATCATATGATTAGACGAACATAAATAAAACCCTTGACAAATGGACCATAGTGCCCCGGGCCAGGCACATGGCTTAAAAGTCATTGTTATATATTACAGACAAAATGTTCTTGAATTGAAAGAAAAGAAATAACAAGTAGATTACTACTCAATGAAGGAGATAGGCATGAAGTCCTTTGCATGCCAATTCTTCAGCTCCTTTGTAGTTGGATACACCCAATCTTCAAATGCAGCTTCTTCATTAGAGTCACCTACAATGTTAACTTCATGGCTTCCAATGCGGAGAGGCGGCTTTCCTGCACACACACGCCTCACTTCCTTCTGAGCCTTGACGGTAAAACCCAAACCAAACTTGTCCGCTTTGAAAGGTATATCGAGGAGTTGCCCCTAATTATCACAGCTTCCTTCTTCAATTGAAGCACAAACATCTTTGATTGAAACCATCTTCGGTACAACCTTAACAACTTTAGATTCATCAGAGGAACATTTGGTAGCAGCAACCATTGGTGGAACAACCTTAAAGGCTTGACACGGGGTCTCAATGAATTCTACATCCATCTCTACATACTTGAAAGATTTGAGGTGGCTTACCATAAACTCTTCTTCTCCACAGATGGTGACGATTCTTCCTTTAACCAGATATTTAAGTTTTGGATGGAGAGTTAAGGTTACTTCCCCAGCTTTATGGATCCAAGGGCAACCCAAAAAACAAGAATAGGCAGGATGAATATCCATGATGTAGAAGGTGGATTTAAAAACTTATGATCCCACCTTGATTGGAAGATCTACTTCCCCCTGAACTATCCTTTTTGATCTATTGAAGGCCCTCACGATGATATCACTTGGCTTCAAGACTAAACCTCCATAGTCTAGACTGTCTAACGCCCCCTTGGGTAGTACGTTCAAAGAAGAACCAGTGTTGACCAGCACATGTGCTAAGGTAGCCCCTTTGCACTCGACAGAAACATGTAGAGCTTTATTGTGGTTCTTCCCAAGCGGTGTTAGGTCAGCATCTGAAAATCCCAAGCCACTATCAGCAGTCAAGCTCACCATGCAATTCTCAAATTGGTCCGTTGTTGTCTCATGGGGGACATGAGCCTTTTTTCAGGAATTTGATTAATGTCGGAGCATGGGCATCGGAACAGAGCAACAACGACAACATAGAAATATTAGAAGGGGTTTGCCCCAACTGTTCCACAATCTTGAAGTCACTTATTTTTATTATCTTCAAGATCTCGTCCATCTCACGAGCAGAGGGTTCTCCATCAACAACGTCCTTTGCGGGTATTTCTGTCACGACTGAATCAACAACCTTCTCTTTCCCTCTTGCATCGGTACTTGGCTTAGCGGCGGTGATGCGGACAGGTGTTTGTGTAACAACTGGTGGTAAGATATTGGGTGAAAATATTCTCCTAGTTCGAGTTACCTTACTTGAGCCAGCTATGTTACCAACATCATCAACTTTGTCTTCTTCGATCCAAGTGTCTTGTTTTATCCCATGGTAAAACACCTCAGCACCATAGTTCCATGGCACTGCCTTGTTTGAAGAGTAGGGAATTGGTCCAAGATTGGTAATTATTAAGGGAGCACAGTTGATTCATTTGAAATCCTGATAGGACCTTTGGAGGAAATCCTAAGAGGCTTGTTTAAGATAGTGATAATGGAGAGATCTTCACATTTATTAGTCAAACTTTTAGCAAGCGGGGTCTTCTCAAATAGAATTCCATGGCTATCTATCAGGAATTGAATTCCTTTCTTCAGCCCTTCACATCCATTGAGTTGTTTGGCATAGAAAACACATCCTTTCACACAGCCAGGGAAAATCCCGACTTCCAACAGATTCTTTTTGATGATATTCAGCAGAGTAGTCAAGTCTTCAACAGAGGCAACAAAAATTGTATCTTCAACAACATTAACACCCTTTTCATGTTTCAGCATGGGAGCGGTGGTTGCATTTGGAGTTGGAGGAGGATAAAATTCAATAATCTTGTTATTGATCAAGTCCTGGATTTTATTCTTCAAGGCCCAACATTGGTCAGTCTCATGCCCGGGGCTACTTGAGTGGTAAGCACATTTGGCGTTCAGATTATACTTTGGTTAAGAGGTATCTGGGTCGGCAGGAGGATCGCGTAATGTCACCAAATTAGCCTTGAGTAAGTGTTGTAAGGCTTGAGACAGTGACATGCCTAACCTCGTAAATTGTCTTTTCGGAGTTTCAAACCATTGATGATTTGCATATGGTCTTGGAGTAGGAGTTGGATTGGAGATTCAGACAACATTAATAGACGGATGATCATTCTTCTTGGTACGGGCCCTTGACCCGTACACATCATTGATTTCCTTATTTGCGGAAAAAGGTTTCTTTCCAGGATTGGAAGTGGAGGCAGATTCCACAGAGATCTTCCCACTTTTGATGACGCTTTTAACTCTTTCACCGGTTAAGATTATCTCGGTGAATCCGGAAGAGGAACAACCAACCAGCAAGTTAAAGAATGGACCAAATAAAGTGCCCATAAACCTGTCAATGTTCTCCCTATCAGTCAAAGGTGGTTGAACCCTACTGGCGAGGTCTCTCCACTTTTGTGCATATTCTTTAAATCCTTCATTCTTACCCATGGTCATATCTTGCAACTGAACCCTTGTTGGCGCCAAGTCGGTGTTATACTGGTACTGATGGTAGAAGGCGGTAGCTAAATCCTCCCAAGTATTGATGCGGGAACCATCCAACTGGTAGGACCATTCTAGTTGCGTTCCGGTCAAGCTCTCTTGAAAAAAGTGAACCCAGAGTTTCTTATCAGCAGTATGCGGCTGTATCATGCGCACATAAGATTTCAGGTGATATTTTGGACAAGAAACTCCATCGTACTTTGCAAAGACTAGTATTTTGAATTTTTGGGGAATGACAACCCCAAAGATCAAACCCAAATCATCAAAATCTAAACCGGGGACAACTTGGATCTCGACGTCCTTCAATCTGTCTTCTAACTGCTTGTATTTGACATCAGCGGGTGGATACTGCTCGTCAAAATAATCATCATCGGACATTTGATCATTAACACAGTCTGCATGGGTACTCTTAACTTCACCAATCTGATTCTCTTCTTCTTCAGATGAGTCTTCCACTACCGAGATCTGACGAATCAACTCATTGAACCTTCTGCCCATGTTGACCAGGACTCTCTTCTTGGGCTTCTTCTTAACTGCCAGCAATGCCATCATACCTTGCTGTCCCTTGGCTAGAGCCAGTAGAGTCTCTTGGAACTGAGAGTTTTGTGCCTGAAGATCCTTCACAGTTTTCTCTAGATCCATCTTGCTGAAATAAACAGCAGAAAGATAAGGAAACCTGTTATGCGAAAACCCGTCGTGTTATGATGCATGGAAGATGTATATGCAAATGATTTCAAGGATTTATGAAATTTAAATTTGTATAGACAAAAAAGTGAACAAGCATCAATTTTCATTAATTAGTTCAAAATATTACAACATGCCTTTTGGGCTTACAAAATAACTTTCTAATATAAAAAGACTGAACGCATCCTCTTCGGCGTGAGATAGGTGTTCATGCTTTGCTCTTCTTGTAGCTGCTTCGTAAGCTCTAAGACCCTCTTCTCACTAGCATAGAATCAAGCTTCAGAGGTATCTCGTTCTTCCTTCAGCTGAATCCAACCCTTTTGCAAGTCTTCAAGAGAAGTTGGCATGTCTAGATGAAGGACAGTGTACGGGACATCTCCTTCAACCACAGGTTCCATGATAACTGGTAAGATGGAGAGATAAGACATCACAATTTTCTGAGCACGAGCTCGTACCCATCTAAGATATGGCTCAAGAGGAATAGAGTTCTTGTGTCCGAATGTCTTACTATCCACTTTACTTACCATCCTCCAAGCTCGGATAAACCTCTGACGGTAACCTTGGTCGTTGCTCTCATAGTCGAATACCACTCCTTGGATGAGCATCTCATGTGGGCCATCCCTTCAGGAATAACCAAACTGTCGTAAAGCTAAGCAAGGGTTGTAAGTGATACCTCCCCTAATTCCAAGCAAAGGGACATTAAGGAATTCAACACAACGTTCGATGATAGTAACATTCTCCAAGGATCGAGAACACCAATAGATATCTGAATGTCTGAGCGTCATCAACCTATGGGACCACCTCAAACCTTACTCGTTCTTCAACACAAATCAGGGAAGATGCGAAATAAACCATCTGTCCAAGAGAGGAGTGCAGAACATGAGGGCTCCTCTCTTCCTCATAGTGCGAGTGTGGAGAGAATGTAGGATATATCCCGACAAAGTAGGCACCGCATTGCGAGACATGAATATTTTGACAGTATTGACATCTATGAGTTGATCAGGGTTTGGGAACAAAACCATCCCATAGATGAGAAGGGCCAAGATTTCCTCAAAAGCTTGTAAGTCCAAAGAGTTCCAACAATCTTGAGCTTTCTCAAACAAGAACTTGGCTAAGAAACCTTTGACACCACTCCTTGTTTCCCAATTAGTTGTGATATCAAAATGTTGCAAGTGTAGTGCTCGGGAAATCTCTTCAGGTCTTGGATCTCTTTCCATACCGTTGAAAGGTAGTTGATTGATAATAGGAATCCTCAAGAGTTAGGAGAATTCCTCCATAGTAGGCACAAGTTGATAGTCGGGAAAGCTGAAGCAATGGTGTAGAGGATCAAAGAACTGGAAAAGCACCTTCATCATATCTTCATTTGTGCTAGAGATAACCAAGTTTAGGAGGCAACCATGTCTTTCGGTGAATGAAGAATTCTCAGGGACCCTTGATGCTAACTCTTTGAGTTGAGAAGGAATTCTTACGAGATTGACTTGAATGGTTTTCCCGCGAATATAAGCCATGTCCTACAAAACAGAACAAAGATAAATCCCAAAAATCCTTGAAATGGTTAGTAAGAATGAGTATGATGTTATGATCTTTATGATGTTATATACAAGTAAGCATATACAAACAAGACAAACAAGTCTTTTGGTTTAGGCTTGCATGGAGTCTTATAGGTAAGTACCCTCTTGAAGTTTAGTTGGCTCAAAACCTCTCCTAGAAATAGTAACCGGGTTCTAAGGGATCTCAATGAGTGTAGTATCGAGTATCAACCAACTTTGGACTGCACCAAATCCGGATATCTCACTACTTTCTAATGGCCAAAGTTGGTCAAGTAAAGGTTCTAAAGTCAGTTAGTGCTTCATGACACCACACAACGGCCCCGTATTCTCCTTGACTATTCAAAGGCTACCGGTACCCACAAATGTGTCACACTAACGTAGCTATTTCTTAGACCTAGTCGGTATACCCCACACAGTTTCCACAATGTATTGCTACTTACCTATAAGGTATCCCAAATCCTGGTAGAGGATTAGAACAAGCCCAAACAAAGAACCAAAATGTAAAGCAAACAAATAAAATAATGAAAGCAAGTAAAGGTGATCTAACCCTAAGGTAACCTCACTTTTAAGTATTCTTTTCCCAGCAGAGTCGCCAGTTCTGTGATACGGTGGGAGAACTGACTTGGTGTTTTGCGTTTTATCGCAAATTTCGCAGTTAGCAAGAGTCGCCACCGACTTTTCTTTTATCCAAAAGGAAAGGCTGAAAATAACAGGAAAGACCTTTGAGATTATTTCTTAAGTTCGAGGGGTAGATTATGAAAAGGGAAGGTATTAGAACCCTTTTCATTCATAGTTATCTATGGGTTCTTAGTTTCTTTCTAGATCACTTGCTTTTGTTTGAAAATATGCTTTGTGTGGTTTTTGAAAGTGTTTTGAAAAGGCGCCATCGTTTAGGAAAACTTTGTAATAGTTCTCGTTCGTAAGAACGTATACAAAGTGTTGAGCTTTTGAAAATGTTTCAAGTTTGGAAAATGTTTTGAAAGTGTTTTTAAAAGTGTTGGTGTTTATTTTGAAAATAAGCAAAAGTGTTTGATTTTGAAATTGAGCAAGCAACTAGGAACAATCTACCTACTCAAGAGTCTTTGTTCATTTCTTCCTTTCTTTTTATATTGCTATCTTACCATTGATTTGGTAAGAAGCCTTATCTTTGGATGTATAGGGACGGGCGTGAGTCATCGTATAGCCATGATGGCAATGTTGTAAGATATCTTAGCATTTCTCTTTGAGGGACTAAGATCATTTTGAAAGGAAACATTTTTGTAGTGTCATCGAGGGACTATGATCTTGTATTTTTGATTGTTTTTCTAAGACATCCCACATGCATAACATGGCCATTTTTGTAACGCAACAAAAGCGGAATTACCCTAAGGGTGTAAGTGTGCAAGTGTGTTTGATTTACATTCATTTTTTATCTTGAATTAGGGTTTTCTAATTGTTGATTTTATCTTTCCATACAAACCCTAATTACTAACATTTAATATGAAAGCGATAAATTGCAGAATGTAAAATTACTATGCTATTACATCACTTGGAGATGGGGGATATAAATTTACAAATGGGGATGAAAAGTAAAGTAAACCCTAATTACTATTACAAGGCTTTGACAATTACATAATTTATAATGCAAAAAATAGTAAAATAATGCAAAAAAGTAAAGTAACATCTCTTTCTTTTCTTGGTTGGAACATGAATTACTTGTTTCTTAACAATGCAGACTGATGGATTTATCCAAATTCCCTCATTATGATCATTTCTGATATATGATTTATCCACTATAATATTCTCATCTTGATCATTTATAATATACGAATCATTCCGTCTAATACATGACTCATTCTCATCATCAATATCACCTTGGTCTACACCGTTATCATCAACCACTTTGTTAGATAAAAGCACTATAGACCATTTTGTACTCGTCAGGTCAGTGACATAGAACACTTGTTTAGCTTGAGAGGCTAGAATAAAAGGCTCTTCTTTGTACCCCTCCCTATTAAGATCCACTTGCAAAAATCCTGACTTATCCATTCGTATGCCACCACTACTTACCCACTTGCAACCAAAGATAGGAATCTGAAACTTCTCGTAATCAAACACCCAAATATGCTCGATAACCCCAAAATATGACAGATTTGCATATTTGGGGTTTAGGTCCTTCATACTTGAAATGTGCATTGCTTCAGCAAGCACGGTGACAATAATATTTTACATAGTACTTTTATCATCTTGTTCTTTGGTATAAAATGTGTATCCATTAATTATGTATGCGCTATAGGAAAACACATGCAAACTTGGACCATATGCCAAACATCTCAACCTTTCTGTTATTGAAGCGGGATCTGAATGAAGCTTTGAAAAAATATGATCCTTAAACCATGGTATAAAAATTTGATTGTGCTCTCGTACTATCCAATTTTCATTTCTATTCTAATTTAACCCTCGGAGTACATCCTTGTGCATTTCAACATATGGCTCAACCTCACTGTCATTGTGCAGAACATACAAATGCACTTGATCCCGTTCATCTTTTGATATTGTCACAATTTTATTTCCAATTAATCTTTTACCTTCCTTTTTTTCAAAAATATAACTTTTGGGGAGTCCAATGGATTGAACTTTGGACAAATATTCAGTACAAAACTCAACCGCTTCTTTAACAATGTATCGCTCAACAATACAACCCTCTGGGCAACTTCGGTTTTTCACGTACCCTTTTAATACTTTCATATAACGTTCAGCAGGGTACATCCATCTCATATAAGCTGGGCCGCACAACTATGTCTCTTTCACAAGATGAACAACTAGATGTACCATTATGTCAAAAAATGAGGGAGAAAAATACATTTGAAGCTCACACAAAGTAATAACAATTTCTTTTTGCAATGTTGGTAAGATCTCAGGATCAATCACCTTACTACAAATTGACCTAAAGAAAAAACACAACTTAGTTATCGCACTCCTTACTTTATCTGGAAAAATAGAATGTATACCTATTGGTAGAAAATGCTCCATTATAACATGGCAATCATGTGTCTTTAAACTCTTTAACTTGAGGTATTTCATAGACACAAGTCTTCTAATATCTGAAGAGTATCCTTCTGGAACATTAACTTCACTTAGAAAATTACATAATATCTTTTTCTCCTTTCTAGATAGAGTAAAAGCAGCAGGTGGTAGATATGTTCGGATTCCTTTCTTCACGGGTCCTAGTTCAGTTCATATTCCCATCTTTAACATGTACTCCCTTGCTTTAAGGCCATCCTTAGACTTTCCTTTAATATTGAGTAACGTACCAATAACACTTTCAAATACATTTTTTTCAATATGCATAACATCGAGAAAATGTATCACATACAGAGACTTCCAATATGGCAATTAAAAAAATCGATCTCTTCTTCCACCCACCTTTGACAACCGTATGCGCAAAAGGCTTGCCAAACTGAGTACACACATCTTTCACCTTTTCAAAAATTTGGTCACCTGATAATGCATGTGGAGCTTTACGTTGTTCGGTGTCTTCATTGAATGCTTTTCTCCATGCATGGTAGTGATGTTTAGAATGTAAGAATCTATGATGACCGAGAAACACATTCTTCTGACAAAGTTCCAAATGCGTCGTATCGGTTCCATTTTCACAAACAGGACATGAACGTTGACCTTTAATGCTATACCCAGATAGATTCCCGTATGCTGGAAAATCATTAATTGTGCCAAATAACATCGCCCTTAAATTGAAACTTTGTTTCCTATATCCATCATAGACCTCCACCCCGTTCTCACATAAAATCTTTAAATCTTCGATCAAAGGTGTCAAGTATACGTCTATGTCATTCCCTGGTTGTTTAGGCCCAAATATTAACATATATAACATCATGTACTTACGCTTCATACATAGCCATGGAGGTAAGTTATAAATCATAATAATCACAGGCCATATGGTATGTGAGATACTTTGAAGACCATGCGGGTTCATTCCATCAGTAGATAAAGCCAAGCGAAGGTTTCTTACTTCTTCTCCAAAACCAGGATAATTGTTATCAATTTTTTACCACTGTGGTGAATCTGCCGGATGTCGATACTTTCCATCAATAATTCTTTCATCTGCATGCCAAGTAAGGTGTCTTGCATCAGTTTCACTACGAAACATGCGCCTAAATCTCAGAATTATAGGAAAATACCATAAGACTTTTGCTGGAGACAATTTTATCTTATATCGAGACAAACCACATTTAGGGCACTCATTTAATGATGCATATTCATTTCGAAACAAAACGCAATAGTTTGGACAAGCATGTATCTTATCATAGCTCATGCCAATAGAGCACAAAATTTTTTTGGCCTCATAGGTTCGATTAGGAAGAACATTATCCTCCGGAAGCATATCTCTCATAAGGGCTAATAACTCTGAAACTTTTATCTGACCATCCATTGCCTGCCTTTAAGTTGTACAACTTTAATACCGTAGACAGTCTTGTGAATTTAGTGCAACCTTTATACAACGGTTTCTCTGCATCGCTTACCAATCTCTCAAACATTTTGGGACAATCCTGAAGATCTTCTTCAAGTGCATCTGCAATCTCTTCGACTCGATCAAAATCGTATGTATCTGTGTCCTTATCATCTGAAGCATAGGCCGTACTACTTTTCTACCCCGGTTCAACATTGTCGTTACTTTTTTCACCGTGAAATATCCAACAAGTATAACTTCTATCAATTCCACACATTAGTAAATGCGATTTCAATCCATCTGCGTTAACCCGACCCACATAACAACAACCCAAGCAAGGACACTTCATTCGACTGGGGTCTTTGGCGTGTTCAATAACAAACTTAACAAATTCGAATACCCCATTCTCGTGCTCTTGTGACAATCGATCGACAAACATCCATTTTTATCCATTTTTTCCTACTTATTTAAGTAAACAAAAACACTATAAACAGATTATTCTCTTTTTGTTTAAATTAAACGAATTATTTCTAGAAATTTATTTCTAGAGTTAATAACATGGACTAAAAATAAATATATCTATATAAAAATAATTGTGTTTTTTAATTGATCGATAAAGATAGAATTTGAAATTGACTTACCAAAGAAAGAAAAGGGGCTACTGGTGTCGACGGCGGATGATACGGATTTGATGTTCTTCGAACCGGTGATGGTCTTCGACTAACTACACCAATATAAAGGGATCATCAAAAACAAGTTGTATATATATATATATATATATAGGTTCAAAATTCTAGTAAAAAAATACTAGTTCATGGAAAATATAAACATGATAAACAATTCAAAAACCAATTAAAATAACAAAAAAAAACCCATCATATATATAATCTTTTTTATTCCAAAACAAAGAACCAAAAGAAAATGCAATAATGCTAAATGCTAAAAGTGTTGTTGTTATATATCAAGCCCTACCAAGAACCCAAAAATCAAAATGCATACATATAACTCAGTTTAGACATCAATAGGAGGATAATGTCTTAGATGTTAGCATAGTACATTATCAATAGGAGGATAACTCAGTTTGGACATCAATGGAGATAAAGACATTTTCAAGAAAGAACCTACCTTGAGAACCGGCCGGTGTGGGTGGAGGAAAACTGAGAGAGACGGTGGAGGACGGAGGGGGGCTGGTACGACGACGAAGGATTTACGGTTTTGGTTCAAGGAGGGAAAGGGTTACGCTTTTTGTTCAAGGAGGGAAAAGGTTACGCTTTCTGTTCATGAATCTCTGAATACACTGATTCTATTTTTAAAATTTTCATTTATATGGCTTTAGACAGCGCTTTCTAAAAGCGCTGGCTAATATGGACCTATAACAGCGCTTTTGAGAAGAGTTGGCTAATAGGGTCCTTTAGCAGTGCTTTTCTGATATATTTTTTAAATTTTTTATGACTTTAGACAGCGCTTTCTTAAAGCGCTATCTAAAGTGGACCTTTACCAACACTTTCTTAAAGCGCTGTCTAAAGTGGACCTTTACCAGCGCTTTTGATAAAGCGCTTTCTAAAGCAATACTTTAGCAACACTTTTTAAAAGCGTTGTCTAAGGTCATATTTTTAGCAGCGCTTTTACTAATTATTTTATACAGTTTCCGTGTTTTTTTTTAAAATTCACTTAAAGCAGCGCTTTTGTATAAAAGCGCTGTCTAATGTGTGCTGTTAGAAATCACTTTTGGCGTAGTGATGTTAGAATATGAAGTTTGTTTCATCAAGAAAGTCAAAAATCAAAATTACTTTGGAAAGGTCAAAATTTAAAGCACTTAGAAATTTTTCTAAGTGTTAAGAAAAGATGATAGGTTCAGAACTTCTGGCCAGATTTTCATCATGATGCAAGATGATTCAGGAAGAACTTATGACACAAGAGTTGTAGATCTCAACAAGATCTAAAACATTGAAGAACATAACTTCTCCTATAAATGCTGGGATTTCAAGTTATAAATCTTTGAAGACACGTCCATGAAACTGAAGCACTCAGTAAATTCTGGGCATTTCCAAGACAGAATTTGGTTAGAACTTCTAGGCCGGTTTTCACGTAGGTTCAATCAGAGTTTGCAAGAGTAATTCAAAGAGGGTCTACAAAGAATGTTACAAGCTTTCTGAAAAGTCTGAGAACTCTTTCAACTCATGCTGGAACAGAGAGATTTAAAGTTCAGAAATTGGATATTTGTTCTTAATTTAAGTTACGTTTATGCTGAACTTCTGATCCAGTTTCAAGCTATAATGCATAATCTCATGTTTCAGGTTTTCTGGTTTTTTAAATCTCATCACCATTTAATGCTCACACCCACTTTTGAGTCTTTATCCAAAGGATTTTCCCACGTGTGGTATAGAAGTACCATTGTTGTCCTTGGAAAGTAAAATTTTATACAAAGTTTATGTTGGGCCCATGCTTTACTTTTGCTTCTGAATGTACTTCTCCACAAATCATGCCTACAAAATCAGATTAGGTGCAGCTAAAGCTGCTAACCACTCTATTTGTGTCTTGAACCATGCTTGTCTAAAGTTGCTTCAAAAACAAGTCAACTATCCATAACACATGATGGTTGTACTCTTGACTTCCCCAAGCTTCTAAATCCTTTGTCTATAAATTAAGCTTCATTTGCAACTGTTAAAGGGTCGGAGAAAAAACATTGAGAATGCCTTGAAACCTTGCTGAAAAATCCCAAGAACTTGAAACTGCAAACATAAACACGAAACCTACTAGTTTTATGATTTCTGCCTTCAAAATCTAACTTTTCTTGTGTGTTTCTGGACCAAATCATCCATACAGTTCTAGAAATACACATGTAAGCTTTCCCAACCTCAGTTTTAAAACTATAAAATAGTATTCACCACTCTCTGTTTCAAAAATAGAATTTCGCACCTTGACTGCACCAGAACTTTCCCATCATTCATAGTTTAAGCTAAAAGTTGTTTCAACTTTATGAGAACGTGAGGAAGCTGATCAGAACATCATAGCAACCTGAACCAGGCTCTAATTCACATAACAATTTCCAGTTGCAAGGTAAGTTTCTTCTGACTTTTATCTTATTACTTAGGCATTGTTAGGCTCGCATTTCCAAAGATACAATGTAGACATCGTGACTCTGATTTTGTACATATTTATAGATTTCATTTATATGGCCTAAGCAAGGAGAATTTTAGATCAGAACTTCTTAAGGAAATTAGGTTGCAGAATTAGAATTAGCCAAATTTATGCTTACTTCTGATTTACAGTTATGATACTTTATATTTCTGAAACCATGATGAACTTTTCATTTTTGTTAAGAAATAACTAATTGCAGATGCTCTGACTGGCATGGAGAAGAAGATGAAGTTCATCATTAGAACCTATTTTGTGATACATGTTTATGTTTTTGCTTCTAATACCGGATGTATAGCCACCCCAGTGGTAGGGAGCGCACATTAGTGTTAAGGGTCCTGAGTTCTAGCCCCAGAAACACCCTTTATTATGTTTATTTCTTGACATTTTTCCCCATTATTTGTCAAACTCTTTTTTTGGACCAGAACTTCTAGATAAACCCCCTTTAGTTGATTGTCCAAACAATGATCCCAACCAGAACTTCTGACCTTCCAATAACGTTAAAACTTCCAGACTCCCTCAACAATCAGAACTTCCAACCTTCCAGTAACACTAGAACTTCTAGGTTCCCAGTTGCATCAGAACTTATAGGATTTCCTTTGTTCCCAGCAACCCCAGAACTTTAGTGCGCCCGGACCCAGAACTTCTGATTTACAGCGCACCAGAGTCAAAACTTCTGCTCCTTATTTCTATCCTTTCAACAATGCGCTGACTCTGATTCTTTTTCCTCTTATTACTTTCATCATCACTTCTATTTTTTGATTAATCAAAAACACCAAAAATACTTTATGTTCACATGATTTATTTTATTTCCTTTAAAACAAAAAGACCAAAAATAGTTTTCTTAAGCAAATTTATTTCTTCTCTTAACAAAAACAAAACAAATATATTTTACATTTCTTGTAAATTATTTCAATATGGTTGTAATAGATAATTAGGACTTTAATTTCTTGCAATCCCCATTTGTAAATTTATATCCCCATCCCTAAATAATTGTAATAGCGTAGGATATTTACTTTCCATAATTTATCGCATTCATATAAATGCTAGTAATTAGGATTTGTATGGGAAGATAAAATCAATCTTAGCAAACACTAATCCAAGATAAACCAAGCATGAAATACAAACATTATTCACGCATACACCCCTAGGGTTAACTCCACTTGTTTCCTTGTGAAACATGGTCATGTTATGCATGTGAGATATCTTAGCAAAAACAATAAAAAATACAAGATCATAGTCCCTCGACGACGCTTCAAATGTTGCCTTACAAATGATCTTAGTCCCTCAAGAGAAATGCTAAAGATATCTTACAACATTGCTATCATGACTATACGATGGCCCGCATCCGTCCCTTAATATCCAAAGATAAGGCTTCTTACCAATCAATGGTAAGTGTTGTACCCCAAAATTTGCCCTCCCATATTCTTCAAGAAAATGCCAAGTCAAGCTTCAAACTTCCCCAAGGGTTGCACAGTAAAAGGGCCTCCTAAACAGTCAAAATTAGGGTTGTTGTTCTGATTAAGAAAATGAAGTTTCCAAGGGTCCAATCAAGTCGCACATGCCTATAAACATGGTCAAGCATCCTCATACCAAGTTTCAAGACTTACAGCACAAAATTGCACAGTCAAAAACCCTAATTGCACTACAGTCAACTGTAGGGGCAAAATGGTCATTTGACAGTCAAAAGTTCAAATTTTTGGTCAACATCTCATTTTAAAGCCACAAACATCATTTGATCAATGCTTGATCATGATTCTCAAAGCTTGGCTCAAAAATCATCAAGATGCAAAAGTTTCCTTATTTGGATAGTTGAAAAAGTCAACTGTAAATTGACCAGGGCATAACTTTCACGTGGATTATCAGAAAAATTCCATCCAAAGCTCATTTTGAAGAGAAAGACATTTCCTACAACTCATCTTCATACTTAAAGTCCAATAAATGCTCTCACAAAAAGTTATCAATTTCAACATTATAGGTCATTTTCAAAAGTCAACAAAAAGGGACTTTAAGTCAAAGGCCATAACTTGGGATTGGTAAATCAAAATGATATGGGACCAAAGGCATTGGTTAGAGGACTCAAATACCTTTCCAAAATGTCCAAGAACATGAGCAAAACTTAAAAATTGAGCAAGTTATGCCTTGTGGAAGTTGGGAAATTTTTGGATATTTTGAAAAGTCAACATTGATTCAAATGACCTAAAATTGCTAATGGGCCTCTTTTTCTTCCACAATTCATCATCCAAGGCATGCACACGACCATTTGGCCCAAAGGGAAGTTTTTTATTTATTTATTTGAATTTTTTATTGCAATTAATTCATTTAAACTAAATAAAATATGAAAAAAATACTAAACTAATGAAATCAAATCTTTTTGTGCAGAAAATATTCTCATTGGACACTCAAGATTCGTGCATAATCATTTGTGGAAGGTTTTGTCATGATTTGATACCAAATAGCATGGAAAATATTGAAAAAAAGATCTTGAAAAATCAAATCTTCCAAACCATGAATGCAAAGGTTTTGGATCAAGTTTTCAACCCTAAATCATTCATACATAAGTACATAATGCAACCCTAGTGCTAACAACCAAAAAAGCTGCGCAGAAAACACCATTTGAAAACTTGAAATTTATCAAGAAAACTCAATTCTGAAAACCTAATTCTAGGACGATTCAGGGCCAAATAGCTGTTCCATTAGCTTCCTTAAGGATCATAGAACGTGCTCCAATCATTCCCTAAATACTCAAGAAAACGCGAAATCACCATTGAAGTTGGTAAGGAAAATTTCAGAATCGTTTTCCATCATTCATGCATTGTTAACATGTTTCATTGTTGTTTTTGTGTTTAGAATGATGTTTGCAAACTAACTGCATAATTTGATTGGAGTTTCATGCCAAAACGAAGAATCCACCATGGTCGTATCTTAGGGTTTGCAGAATTGAGAATTGGGGGTTTTCGTTTAAGGAACAATTGGCCTATAAGACCTAGACCATCCAACTCAGTGCACTTGGACGAAAAGAATGAGACTATCGTGCCTAATTTATGAAGCCCCAGAGGCTAATAGCTATTTTCTAATAGGTTGTCTATAGGAACGGTGTAAAACCGTTGCTGATTGCTTTCTTGTTTCAGGAAAATAAAACCAAGGAGGAAGATGACCATGTGGCTAACAGCGGTTGGTTGGTTCAAACTTCGCGCGAAAAGCGCCCCACTAACGTTGTTTATTTTATATTTTTTCTTAGGTATATTATAATCAGAACGCGTTGAGTGCTTCAGTGGCAAGGCATGTATGTGGTGACATTCAGGACCTGGGTTCGATCCCAGGTCCCCATCCCTTTCCAATAATTTTTTTTCCAATTGTTATCCTGTACAGGTTCAGTCCAAAGGAGTACCATACACGCTTCTATCCAACGCGCCACTTGGCCAATTTCGTTCATCCAAGGGCTCAGATCTAAAGAACATGGTGGACCTGAGTCAACACCCCACACGCTGGCCAATGAAAGTCAATCAGACCATGAATAAATGAGCCTCAAATTGCTGGGCTTCACTCTCCAAATTAGGGGCATACCCCCCTTAGGTTTGCAAATCTTTTTTATTTTTTTATTTTTCATTATTTTCACTTTCTTTTAATTATTGTTTTATTAATTAATTTAATATTTTCATGATATATAAAAAACACATAAAAAATCAGAAAAGATAGAAAAAATAATAAATATTTTTATTTTAGTATTTTGGTAAATAAAGTCCATTAATTAATTTTAGTTATTAAATTAGGTTTAACTATAATGTTTTCATAATAAAAAACCTAAAATTGGTAGAATTAGGGTTTAATTAATTTTTTATCCCTTTTTATTTTCTTTCATAATAATTAAATATTAAATATTTATTTTTGTAATTAAATTGCATGTAAATTAACTAGGTTTAATTTTAGGTTAAAACTTTAACATGTTTTCATAATAAAATAAAATTGTAGAATTAGGGTTAGCATGTTATTTTCATTAATTCTTTTTTCATTAAAACAAAAAAATACCAAAAACAATTTCTTTTCTTTTTTTAATTAATTAATTCCATCATTTAATTTAATTTTGCAAAAAGGGTCCAACGCCCTCGTTTTAATTCTTATTTAATTCGCATATTTATTTCTTTTTTTGTATAATATTTGTGTACCTCTCCCAAGGCCATGTAACATCTTTTAATCTTTCGCATTTTTAATTCTTTATTTTTCTGTCAAATCGGGTCCTGGAAATTTTGGCGATGTGGACCCGCGCCTTTTGTAATAGCTTTAGAACTTTTACTTTTCGCAATTTTTAACTGTTAATCAAGGCATGCAAGAATGAATGAATAAAAATAAAAACAAGCGTAGATCACCAATGACATGACAAAAGACAAAAATAAATGAAAACGACACACAAATCACACACCACCCCTAGGGTACGCCTCACTGTTGCCTTGCCTCGAAAGGTGATCGTCGAGTAGAGGATGTCTTAGTAAGTCCTCATGATCCGGGAACCTGGCATGAGGGTAGCTTCTAAGGTGTCTTCCCATTGCTCTGGTGATCACCATGTCCCGAACCTCAAATTGACCCGAACACCTCCAACGGTGGTGCTACCTACCTCTCAATGGTGGGATGGCACTACTTTAAAGGACATTTACACAGACGAATTCCTTAGGGTAGGTAGACGACTCTAGATACTTGCTCTAACTTCAAAACAAATCAAAAAATACTTTTCACACCAACACGTTTCAAAAAGCTTTCGAAAGCAACTTTTCAAACACTCTTGAGGACCGATGCAAGAGTCGAACTGGAATTTTCAAAGAAACTTTTTTAAAACCCACAGTTGAAAAGCAAACAAACCATTTTGAAAACACAAGTGAGCAAGTATCTAAGAGCCCATGGATAACCATGGATAGAAAGGGTGCTAACACCTTCCCTTTCTATAATCTACCTCCCGAACCGAGAGCAATCTCTATAAGGAATTTTTCTGTGCTTTTGTCCTTTCCATTTGGAGAAAATAAAAGACGGTGGCGACTCTTGCTTCCGCGACATTTCGCGAACCAGCGTTAAACAGTCAGTTCCAGATCCACCGATCACAGAACTGGCGACTCTGCTGGGGATTAAAAATTAAAGTGAGGTGTACCTTAGGACTAAGATCACTGTGTTTTCAATTGCTTTCCTTGTGTGCTTTAAATTGTGGGTTGCTTGGGAGTTATATAGATCCTAACCCGGATCTGGGGGTTACCTTCTTAGAAAGTAGCAACAAGACTGTGAGGGAACTGTGCGGGGTATACTGACATGGTTGAAACAGTCTGCTACGTTGATGTGGCACTTTGGTGTGTACCGGTAACCCTTGAGTTCAGTCAAGGAGAGTACGGGGCCTCCGCGTGGTGTCGTGAAGCATCAACAGACCTTAGGAACCTTAATTGAACTATCTTGGCCTCTTTAGGGTAGTGAGATAACTGACTTTGGTGCAGTCCGAGGTTGGTTGATACTCGATACTACACTCAATTGAGGGTTGCTTTCCTGGAATATTTCGGTCGCCAGTTCAGTGGCTAAATCGAAACGATGAACAATGAAAGCAATCCCGTGATATTGGGACCCTTAGAACCCGGTTACTTCTAATAGGACAGGTTGAACCCACCAACTTCAAGAGGGTACTACCCAGACCCCATGCTGGCCTTAAACCCTAAGGGCTTGTCTTGTGTGCCTTGTGTGCCTTACATGTTTGTCTTTGTAAATATCTGTGGTGTGTTTAATCATAGCATCATGACATCATCCAGCATCATATGCATTGACTAACCATTTCAGGGGTTCGAATCTTCATCTTTGTTCTTGTTTTGTAGGACATGGAAACTGTTCGCAGGAAGACAATTCAAGTCAGTCTTGTAAGGATCCCTCCTCAGCTTAAGGAGCTTATATCCAGGATTCCCGAGAACTCTTCATTCAGTGAAAGACATGGAAGTCTCATCAGCTTGGTCAATACCAACATTGAGGAAGATATGATAAAGGTCCTGTTCCAGTTCTTTGACCCTCTGCATCACTGTTTCACCTTCCTGGATTATCAGCTGGTACCTACATTGGAGGAGTTCTCCCGGCTCCTGAAGATCCCTATCCTTGATCAGCTACCCTTCAACGGTACGGAAAAGGAACCTAAGCTTGAAGAGATTGCTAAAGCCTTGCACCTACAGTCATCTGACCTCAAGGGACATTGGGAAGTTATAAGTGGTATCAAGGGGTTCTTAGCCAGGTTTCTGTTTGAAAAGGCCCATGAATGTTGGAACTCCCTTGACCTACAAGCTTTTGAAGAAGTTGTGGCCCTCCTTGTCTATGGTTTGGTGTTGTTCCCTAACCCAGATCAGCTTATTGATATCAGTGCTGTCCAGATCTTTATGTCCAGGAATCCTATACCTACGTTGCTGGGAGACATCCTTCACTCATGTTACACTCGAACCATGAGAAAAAGAGGTGTCCTTATGTGTTGCACTCCTCTCCTGGGAAGGTGGTTTATTTCGCACCTTCCACAATCAGTCTTGAAGAATGAGCGGGGTTTGAGATGGTCACAACGGTTGATGACTCTTACACATGCAGATATACATTGGTGCCCTCGGTCCAGAGAAGATGTCACTATCATTGATCGTTGCGGGGAGTACCCTAATGTTCCTTTACTTGGAATCAGAGGAGGTATTACTTACAGCCCATGCCTGGCTTGGAGACAGTTTGGTTATGCTCGGAGGGATGGTCCTCATGACATGTTAATTCCTGACATAGTTTTTGACTTCGACAATGATACTCAAGGACTTCGCTAGAGATTTATCAGAGCCTGGAGGATGCCAAATAGGATAGACAGTAAGACCCTGGGGCATAGGAACTCCATCTCGTTGGAACCTTATCTTAAGTGGGTACGCGCCCGCTCCCAGAAGTTAGTGATGCCTTATCCCCATATGCTCCCAGTAATCAAAGAGCCAGTCTTGGAAGGAGAAGGGTCCTACACTATTCAGCACCCTGATATGCCCACATCCTGGGAAGAGATGCAGAAGAGCTGGATCCAGCTTAAGGAAGAACGGAATTCTCTTGAGACCAGTCTACACGCCAGTGAAAAGAAGGTCTTGGAGCTCACCCGCCTGTTGCATGAGGAGAGGAATATCAACACTTACATAGCTCCAAAGAGGATGCGTAGTATATTTTGGGATTGATTTGCTTTTGTATTATGTTGCCCATGAGGCTTTGATGTACTAAACAGTTATTTCCTTAATGATAACGTGTGTTCCTTTTTGCCTACAACAAATTTGAACTTTCGAACCCTTGAATGCATTGCATAAACACATATCATTCATCATGTGCATAGCAGGTTTTTCCTCTTTTCAGGTTGCTTACAGTTCTTCGCTGTTTATTTCAGCATCATGAATCCTGACTCATCATCAACTGAGACATCCATCAAAGCTCTTCAGGCGCAGAATGCGCAATTTCAGGAATTAATCAAGGGTTTGGCTCAAGGCCAAGAAGAACTGAAAGCTCTGCTCCTGAAGAAGGAGAAGAAGAAGAAGAGAAGAACTGTTCTGTTTAGCTCGGGCCGAAGGTTTGGCAACACTTTGCAGAATGAAGAGGCTGGTTCTTCCATTGGCAAGAGTACTCCTCAAGCAGAAAAGGGTCCTAGTCTGGTAGTCTCCGACAACGAGACTGATTTTGATGAAGAGCAATACCCTCCGGCAGAAGACCGTTACAAGCAACTGGAGGATAGGTTGAATGCTATGGAGATCCAACAGGTACCTGGGCTGGATTTTGGAGATCTGGGTTTGTCAACTGGCGTGATTATTCCTCATAAGTTCAAAGCACCATCTTTCGCTAAGTACGACGGGGCGTCTTGTCCCAAGCTACATCTCAGGTCCTATGTTCGGAAAATTCAACCGTACTCAGCGGATAAGAATTTGTGGATCCACTTCTTCCAGAAGAGTCTTTCAGGGACTCATCTCGAATGGTTCTATCAGCTGGATGGGACCAAGGTTCGTAACTGGGAGGAGTTGGCTACTGCTTTCTACAAGCAGTATCAATATAATGCCGACCTTGCCCCTACACGTACCCAACTCCAGGGTATGTCGTTAGGTTCAAGTGAAGGTTTTAAGGAGTACGCTCAGAAGTGGAGAGATCTGGCTGGCAGGGTGCAGCCTCCGTTGACTGATCGGGAGTTGGTAGACATGTTCTTGGGGACCCTATCTGGGCCATTTTTCAACCATCTTATCGGGATTTCGTCTGCAGGGTTCACTGATCTGATCCTGACTGGAGAGAGAATCGAGGCTGGGTTGAAGTCTGGTAAGATTCCGAAGGGTACATCGTCTAGTTCTGAGAAGAAACCCTTCAAGAAGGAGGCTAGTGCTGTATACGGTTCCAAGAGACCAGAGAGATCTGAGCGCCGCCAATCTGCCAGTGCGTTAATGATTGCTAAGCCTGCTGCCGCTCCTCGGCCAACCAATCCTCAAAGGGCTGAAAGACCCCGGAGAGAGTTTACCCGTTTGAGCATGACCTTGCTGCAGATCTTACCACAGTTGCTCTCAACCAACTTAGTAACCGTCAGAGAGGCTCCGAAGTTTCCAAATACTACATCTCCCAAATACAACCCAAATGCCCGCTGTGCGTACCATTCTGATAGCCCGGGGCATTCCACTGATGACTGTTGGGCGTTAAGGAGCAAGCTGCAGGACCTTATTGACGCCAAGGAGGTACAGTTTGAGGCATCTGAGAAGCCTAATGTAGTGACAGCTCCCCTGCCTGCTCATGGAGTGAATGCTATTGGGGAAGAAGATGAAGTGGATGAAGCTGAGTTTGATAGCTGGATCTACCCGGCAACCGACAGTGGACCTAACAATTAGAGTGCAAAGGACAATCTACCTGTTTCTCTTGTTACTAAGTAATGAATTCCTATGTTTTGGTATTTGTAATAAACAATAAATTGAACTTTATGGCCCGGTGTCTTACCCGGGGCACCGTGGTTTCATTTGTGAGGGCATATAAATTGTCATTTCATATATCATAAATGAAAATCTTGGACGTTTTCTGACATTGCAAATCTTATGCTCCTTTTCTGTCTTTCTTTCCTTTACATATATTTCAAAACAGCTGTATTTACACACACACTCACTCATACAGGTTTCAATCCACTCTGGATCTCACTGGTAACGACTCTGCTACTGCCAATTATGACTTCGAAAATCCGATCAACTTAGCCGAAGACGAAGGTGAAGATGATTGCGAAGTGCCTGGCGAGCTTGCAAGACTGTTGCTTCAGGAAGAGAGGGCAATTCAACCACACGAAGAGCCAGTGGAGACAATAAACTTGGGTACTGAAGAAGACAGGAAAGAGGTAAAGATTGGTGCTAACCTAGAGCTCAGCGTGAAGCAACGGTTGACTCAAATGCTGCATGATTATATGGAGATCTTTGCCTGGTCCTACGAAGACATGCCCGGGTTGGATACCGACATTGTGGTCTATCACTTGCCAACTAAGGAAGATTGCCCTCCGGTTAAGCAAAAGGTCCGCTGTATGCATCCAGAGATGTCTGAGAAGATTAAAGCCGAGGTTATGAAACAGTTTGACGCTGGGTTCCTTGCAGTGACTTCTTACCCTCAGTGGGTTGCTAATGTGGTGCCGGTACCTAAGAAGGACGATAAGGTCATAATGTGTGTTAACTACAGGGATCTGAATAGGGCCAGCCCCAAGGATGACTTCCCCTACCTCACATTGATGTCCTTGTTGATAATACAGCTCAGCACAAGGTATTCTCTTTCATGGATGGCTTTTCAGGTTACAATCAGATCAAGATGGCACCCGAAGACATGGAAAAGACTACATTTGTTACACAGTGGGGCACCTTCTGTTACAAGGTCATGCCATTCGGACTAAAGAATGCTGGGGCAACCTACCAATGTGCCATGGTTGCTTTATTTCATGACATGATCCATCATGAGATAGAAGTGTATGTTGATGACATGATCGCTAGGTCCCAGACTGAGGAAGAGCACCTAGATCATCTGCAGAAGTTGTTTGACCGGTTGAAACTGTACAAGCTAAGGTTGAACCCGAACAAGTGCACCTTCGGGGTAAGATCTGGAAAGTTGCTAGGCTTCGTTGTAAGTGATAAGGGTATTCAAGTGGACCCTGCCAAGGTTAAAGCTATTCAAGAGATGCCAGTTCCCAAGACAGAGAAGGAAGTCAGAGGCTTTTTAGGACGCCTGAATTACATTGCTCGCTTCATCTCACACCTAACTGCTACCTGTGAGCCAATCTTCAAGCTGCTGAAGAAAGATCAGGTAGTACGTTGGAACGATGAATGTCAGGCTGCTTTTGACAGAATCAAAGAGTATCTCCAAGAACCACCCATCCTTATGCCACCGGTTGAAGGGAGACCTCTGATACTATATCTAACAGTGCTTGACAACTCAATGGGGTGTGTGTTGGGGAAGCATGACGAGTCTGGCCAAAAAGAGCATGCCATTTATTACCTTAGCAAAAAGTTTACCGACTGTGAGACCCGATACTCACTGCTTGAGAAAACTTGCTGCGCTTTGGTATGGGCTGCTCGCCGGCTGAGACAGTATATGCTGACTCACACTACCTTGTTGATCTCAAAGATGGATCCTATAAAGTACATATTCGAAAAGCCTGCTCTGTCTGGGAGAATTGCAAGATGGCAAATGATCTTGACGGAATACGACATTCAGTACACGACCCAGAAAGCCATCAAGGGAAGTGTATTGGCAGACCACTTGGCACATCAGGCCGTAGATGACTATCAGTCAATGAACTTCGAGTTTCCGGACGAAAGCATTATGATAGTGACTGATTGTGAAGTACCTGGACCGGATGAAGGACCTGAGGAAGGATCCTGATGGTCTATGCACTTTGACGGAGCCTCCAATGCTTTGGGTAACGGTATCGGCGCCATAATCATATCACCTCAAGGTACTCATACTCCACTCACTGCCCGGCTGTGTTTCAATTGTACCAACAACATGGCGGAGTATGAGGCGTGCATCATGGGTCTTCAAGCTGCGATCGATCTAAGGATCAAGTTTCTGAGTGTCTTCGGAGATTCCTCTCTTGTGATCAATCAGATCAAAGGAGAGTGGGATACGAAACATCCGAACCTTATTCCTTACAGAGAATGTGTGTTGACCCTGACCCCCCACTTCACAGAGATAACCTTTGAACACTTTCCAAGAGAAGAGAATCAGCTGGCGGACGCGTTAGCTACAATGTCTTCTATGTTCAAAGTTAAATGGGATAATGAGGCTCCCCGGATCATCATCTGGAAACTGGACGAACCGGCATACTGTTGCGATCTCGAGACTGAATTGGTGACTGAGAAGCCTTGGTACCATGAGGTGAAGAGATATTTGGAAGCTCAGGAATACCCTGAAGGTGCCTCTGTCAACGATAATAAATTCCTGAGAAGGTTCGCGGCAAAGTTCTTCCTTAGCAACGGCATCTTGTACAAGCGAAACCATGATTCAACCTTACTGCGTTGTGTGGATAAGACTGAAGCAGAAAGAATCATGGAAGAGCTACATGAAGGGACCTTTGGTACACATTCCAGTGGACATATTATGACTAAAAAGATCCTTCGGGCAGGGTATTACTGGTCCACAATGGAAGCTGACTGCTACCAACATTCCAGGACATGCCATAAATGCCAGATTTACGCAGACAAAGTGCATGTCCCTCCAGTTCCTTTGAATGTTCTGACTGCGCCTTGGCCGTTTGCGATGTGGGGCATAGACATGATCGGTGAGATTAAACCTACGGCATCTAATGGGCATCGCTTCATCCTAGTGGCGATTGATTATTTTACAAAGTGGGTCAAAGCAGCATCCTATGCTACGGTAACCAAGACTGTTGTGGCACGGTTCATTCGGCATAATCTGATCTGTCGGTACGGCGTCCCGGAAAGAATCATTACAGACAACGGTACCAATCTGAACAACAAGATGATCACTGAGCTCTGCGAGCAGTTCAAGATACAGCACCACAATTCTTCTCCTTACAGACCGAAGATGAATGGGGCTGTCGAAGCAGCAAATAAGAACATTAAGAAAATCGTGCAAAAGATGACAGTGACTTATAAGGATTGGCACGAGATGTTACTGTTCGCTCTACATGGGTACCGTACCTCAGCTAGGACGTCAACCGGGGCAACTCCTTTCTCTCTGGTTTATGGTATGGAGGCAGTCTTACTGATCGAAGTGCAAATACCCTCTCTCTGGATAATGAAGGATGCAAATCTGAACGAGGATGATTGGATCCAGACACGACTTGATCAGCTCAACCTCATTGATGAAAAGAGACTTGCTGCTATCTGCCATGGTCAGACGTATCAGAAATAGATGATCAGGGCATTTAACAAAAAGGTCAGACCACAGGAATATCAAGTTGGGGATCTGGTAATCAAGCGAATCATCCTTCCTCAGAGTGACCCAAGGGGCAAATGGACCCCTACGTACGAAGGGCCATTTGTGGTTAAACATGTGTTCTCAGGAGGAGCCATGATTCTTACCAATATGGATGGTGACGACCTTCCTCACCCCGCTAATGCAGACATAGTAAAAAGATATTACGCATGAAAAAAGACCCGCTAGGCTGACATGCCTAGGCAAAAATTAGGGCTTCCCGTCGAACCAAAAGGGTTCGGGCAAAATGAAGGGATGAAATGAAAAAAATCTGTACACCCGGCAAGTCGAAAACCTGAAAAGGCGGCTTGGGCAAAAATGGGTATCCCGGTGGACTGAAAACCCGAAAGGGCGGTCCAGGCAAAAATTAGGGATAAAGCGTAATACTATGTCTCATTGGATCACTTTGCATCTAGAATCCGATAGCTACATCAAGTTCAGACGGCATCGATCAGCCAGCTTCATCTTCGTTTAGGTCATCAAGTGATGAGACGCTCGGAGTTATAAAGGCGATAGCAGAGTCGAAACCCAGTGGGATCATTCATTTCACACAGTTGTTTTATTTTCTTTTGTACAAAATTTGTATAAACTCTTTTGTTTGGCGGCGTTCTCTTACTAGGACGTCAGCCTCTTGTACACAAAACGCCTATTTTCAGGCCATTCAAAAATCAATACAAATATACTTTTCAGTTAAAAGTGCCAATTGTTTTTCCTTTTTCTGTTTTGTTTTGCGAAGAACGTCCAAGGTTCAATTTGTGATATATGCATTGACAATAATTTGCTAACTCATAAATATTTGCATACGAAACAAAGGATTAATTACAGGTAACATTAGAAACAGGGGCAATAAAGAGTTGTCTAAGCAATCTAATTGTTCTGTCCTCCAAGGTATCAAAGTAGGTTCAGCTAAAGAACATAACCAGATATCCTAATTCCCCAGAGAGTAAGCAGTCAGTACACTCTCTCCAAGTTATATTATCAGGCCTTAAGGAAGTTGGGTATCCTCCAGTGGATCTCAACATCTCCCTAGCAGCATATATACATATATTCTTAACAAGCATCCCCGGCAGTCTTGGTCTAAAGATTGTTCCCCGGCGGCATATCAAACATTCAATGAAGTCACTTCCCCGGACAGTTCAAAACTTCCCCAAGAGAGTCCAATCCATGTTTCCCCAGGAAGGTTGGAATCCATCTCCCCAAGCAGTAAGCTTATCCCCAGTAGATTCTGGAAGCTTATCCTCGTAGAGCGCGAACGCGTCGTCCGGCTTTATTCAAAGAGTTATTTCCTTACCAGGATATAACTGGGTTATCCTCAGCCAAAAGCCACGGAAAGAGCGTCCTTGGCGGAGTTTTCTTATCCCCAGCAAGTTACTATCAACAATTCAGCAAAGTATCTCTCTCCCCACAGAGTATTGCTTCCCAGCAAGATCGTTAGAGTACTTTCCTCCCCGCAGAGTTATTCCATTCGCCAAGTTTATTCCCCAACGGAGTCATCTTCTCCTACCGGTATTCTTGCAATTATCATCCCCAGTGGAAGCAAAATCTATTCTCCAACATCAGCCCAGGAGTGACTTCCCGGCACCCGTCAAGGATTTACTTTCCTAGACGAAAAATACATTCATAAACATCGCACTTCTATACATCATTATAGCATGCATAGACGCATCATATCTTACAAATCTCATTTATGTTGAGAACATCATTGCTTGATCCATATCATGCATTGCATATGACTGACCTTTACCTTTCAGGAAAGATTCAGTTAAATTCTCAATCATATTTCAAGACCTAGACCGGTTCAGTTAATCGACTCCAAAGATTTCTTATCTAGTCCAAGGCCTTCTCTAGTCCAGCTAAATCGACCCCAAACAGATTTTTTCTGATGAAGACTCAGTAGAAGTTATCCCAGGTTTTTCTCAATGATTGCTATTGAGATTATAATTTCCTATGGTTCTCTCCCCGATCCTGCGGAGACGATAATTCCATTCCAGGTTTTTCTCAATGTTTGCTATTGAGATTATAATTTCCTATGGTTCTCTCCCCGATCCTGCGGAGACGATAATTCCATTCCAGGTTTTTCTCAATGTTTGCTTTTGAGATTATAATTGCCTATGGTTCTCTCCCCGATCCTGCGGAGACGATAATTCCATTCCAGGTTTTTCTCAATGTTTGCTATTGAGATTATAATTGCCTATGGTTCTCTCCCCGATCCTGCGGAGATGATAATTCCATTCCAGGTTTTTCTCAATGATTGCTATTGAGATTATAATTGCCTATGGTTCTCTCCTCGATCCTGCGGAGACGATAATTCCATTCCAGGTTTTTCTCAATGATTGCTATTGAGATTATAATTGCCTATGGTTCTCTCCCCGATGTTGCGGAGATGATAATTCCATTCCAGGTTTTTCTCAATGATTGCTATTGAGATTATAATTTCCTATGGTTCTCTCCTCGATCCTGCGGAGACGATAATTCCATTCCAAGTTTTTCTCAATGTTTGCTATTGAGATTATAATTTCCTATGGTTCTCTCCCCGATCCTGCGGAGACGATAATTCCATTCCAGGTTTTTCTCAATGTTTGCTTTTGAGATTATAATTTCCTATGGTTCTCTCCCCAATGCTGCGGAGATGATAATTCCATTCCAGGTTTTTCTCAATGTTTGCTATTGAGATTATAATTTCCTATGGTTCTCTCCCTAATACTGCGGAGATGATAATTCCATTCCAGGTTTTTCTCAATATTTGCTATTGAGATTATAATTGCCTATGGTTCTCTCCCCGATCCTGCGGAGACGATAATTCCATTCCAGGTTTTTCTCAATGTTTGCTATTGAGATTATAATTGCCTATGGTTCTCTCCCCAATGCTGCGGAGATGGTAATTCCCACCAAGATTCTCTCAACAATTGCTGTTGAAGTTGAAGTCGCCCAAGGTTCTCTCACCGTTCTTGTTGAGGTAGTAACCATCCCTGGTTCATTCATCACCGCTTGAAGATCCAGATCCAGCTCCTGTAACCAGTCAGGACACATCTATACCAAGCATCTGAAAACCAGCTCCTGCAACATGTCAGGTACTCATTTTTTCTTTTGCAGGTACGCAGGTTCTCGCTAAGGAATCTCTTACGCGATCAACATCCATATGGCATCTATAAGCCCATCATCCTATTCATCAATCTCTAAATGGCATCTATAAGCCCATTTCCATCACACTGCTACTATGTGAGCGCAAATTTCTAGACACTCTAGTGTTCAATCATCTTCTACCCTCGGATTACGAAAGGCACGTCAGCCAATCTGCATCCTCAGGTCTAAGAAGATTGAACAGGGGCAACTGTTGTACCCCAAAATTTTCCCTCCCATATTCTTCAAGAAAATGCCAAGTCAAGCTTCAAACTTCCCCAAGGGTTGCACAGTAAAAGGGCCTCCTAAACAGTCAAAATTAGGGTTGTGGTTCTGATTAAGAAAATGAAGTTTCCAAGGGTCCAATCAAGTCCCACATGCCTATAAACATGGTCAAGCATTCTCATACCAAGTTTCAAGACTTACAGCACAAAATTGCACAGTCAAAAACCCTAATTGCACTACAGTCAACTGTAGGGGCAAAATGGTCATTTGACAGTCAAAAGTTCAAATTTTTGGTCAACATCTCATTTTAAAGCCACAAACATCATTTGATCAATGCTTGATCATGATTCTCAAAGCTTGGCTCAAAAATCATCAAGATGCAAAAGTTTCCTTATTTGGATAGTTGAAAAAGTCAACTGTAAATTGACCAGGGCATAACTTTCACGTGGATTATCAGAAAAATTCCATCCAAAGCTCATTTTTAATAGAAAGACATTTCCTACAACTCATCTTCATACTTCAAGTCCAAGAAATGCTCTCACAAAAAGTTATCAATTTCAACATTATAGGTCATTTTCAAAAGTCAACAAAAAGGGACTTTAAGTCAAAGGCCATAACTTGAGATTGGTAAATCAAAATGACATGGGACCAAAGGAATTGGTTAGAGGACTCAAAGACCTTTCCAAAATGTCCAAGAACATGAGCAAAGCTTAAAACTTGAGCAAGTTATGCCTTGTGGAAGTTAGGAAATTTTTGGATATTTTGAAAAGTCAACATTGATTCAAATGACCTAAAATTGCTAATGGGCCTCTTTTTCTTCCACAATTCATCATCCAAGGCATGCACACGACCATTTGGCCCAAAGGGAAGTTTTTTATTTATTTATTTGAATTTTTTATTGCAATTAATTCATTTAAACTAAATAAAATATGAAAAAATACTAAACTAATGAAATCAAATCTTTTTGTGCAGAAAATATTCTCATTGGACACTCAAGATTCGTGCATAATCATTTTTGGAAGGTTTTGTCATGATTTGATACCAAATAGCATGGAAAATATTGAAAAAAAGATCTTGAAAAATCAAATCTTCCAAACCATGAATGCAAAGGTTTTGGATCAAGTTTTCAACCCTAAATCATTCATACATAAGTACAGAATGCAACCCTAGTGCTAACAACCAAAAAAGCTGCGCAGAAAACACCATTTGAAAACTTGAAATTTATCAAGAAAACTCAATTCTGAAAACCTAATTCTAGGACGATTCAGGGCCAAATAGCTGTTCCATTAGCTTCCTTAAGGATCATAGAACGTGCTCCAATCATTCCCTAAGCCCCATACTCAAGAAAACGCGAAATCACCATTGAAGTTGGTAAGGAAAATTTCAGAATCGTTTTCCATCATTCATGCATTGTTAACATGTTTCATTGTTGTTTTTGTGTTTAGAATGATGTTTGCAAACTAACTGCATAATTTGATTGGAGTTTCATGCCAAAACGAAGAATCCATCATGGTCGTATCTTAGGGTTTGCATAATTGAGAATTGGGGGTTTTCGTTTAAGGAACAATTGGCCTATAAGACCTAGACCATCCAACTCAGTGCACTTGGACGAAAAGAATGAGACTATCGCGCCTAATTTATGAAGCCCCAGAGGCTAATCGCTATTTTCTAATAGGTTGTCTATAGGAACGGTGTAAAACCGTTGCTGATTGCTTTCTTGTTTCAGGAAAATAAAACCAAGGAGGAAGATGACCATGTGGCTAACAGCGGTTGGTTGGTTCAAACTTCGCGCGAAAAGCGCCCCACTAACGTTGTTTATTTTATATTTTTTCTTAGGTATATTATAATCAGAACGCGTTGAGTGCTTCAGTGGCAAGGCATGTATGTGGTGACATTCAGGACCTGGGTTCGATCCCAGGTCCCCATCCCTTTCCAATAATTTTTTTTCCAATTGTTATCCTGTACAGGTTCAGTCCAAAGGAGTACCATACACGCTTCTATCCAACGCGCCACTTGGCCAATTTCGTTCATCCAAGGGCTCAGATCTAAAGAACATGGTGGACCTGAGTCAACACCCCACACGCTGGCCAATGAAAGTCAATCAGACCATGAATAAATGGGCCTCAAATTGCTGGGCTTCACTCTCCAAATTAGGGGCATACCCCCCTTAGGTTTGCAAATCTTTTCTATTTTTTTATTTTTCATTATTTTCACTTTCTTTTAATTATTGTTTTATTAATTAATTTAATATTTTCATGATATATAAAAAACACATAAAAAATCAGAAAAGATAGAAAAAATAATAAATATTTTTATTTTAGTATTTTGGTAAATAAAGTCCATTAATTAATTTTAGTTATTAAATTAGGTTTAACTATAATGTTTTCATAATAAAAAACCTAAAATTGGTAGAATTAGGGTTTAATTAATTTTTTATCCCTTTTTATTTTCTTTCATAATAATTAAATATTAAATATTTATTTTTGTAATTAAATTGCATGTAAATTAACTAGGTTTAATTTTAGGTTAAAACTTTAACATGTTTTCATAATAAAATAAAATTGTAGAATTAGGGTTAGCATGTTATTTTCATTAATTCTTTTTTCATTAAAACAAAAAAATACCAAAAACAATTTCTTTTCTTTTTTTAATTAATTAATTCCATCATTTAATTTAATTTTACAAAAAGGGTCCAACGCCCTCGTTTTAATTCTTATTTAATTCGCATATTTATTTCTTTTTTTGTATAATATTTGTGTACCTCTCCCAAGGCCATGTAACATCTTTTAATCTTTCGCATTTTTAATTCTTTATTTTTCTGTCAAATCGGGTCCTGGAAATTTTGGCGATGTGGACCCGCGCCTTTTGTAATAGCTTTAGAACTTTTACTTTTCGCAATTTTTAACTGTTAATCAAGGCATGCAAGAATGAATGAATAAAAATAAAAACAAGCGTAGATCACCAATGACATGACAAAAGACAAAAATAAATGAAAACGACACACAAATCACACACCACCCCTAGGGTACGCCTCACTGTTGCCTCGCCTCGAAAGGTGATCGTCGAGTAGAGGATGTCTTAGTAAGTCCTCATGATCCGGGAACCTGGCATGAGGGTAGCTTCTAAGGTGTCTTCCCATTTCTCTGGTGATCACCATGTCCCGAACCTCGAATTGACCCGAACACCTCCAACGGTGGTGCTACCTACCTCTCAATGGTGGGATGGCACTACTTTAAAGGACATTTACACAGACGAATTCCTTAGGGTAGGTAGACGACTCTAGATACTTGCTCTAACTTCAAAACAAATCAAAAAATACTTTTCACACCAACACTTTTCAAAAAGCTTTCGAAAGCAACTTTTCAAACACTCTTGAGGACCGATACAAGAGTCGAACTGGAATTTTCAAAGAATCTTTTTTAAAACCCACAGTTGAAAAGCAAACAAACCATTTTGAAAACACAAGTGAGCAAGTATCTAAGAGCCCATGGATAACCATGGATAGAAAGGGTGCTAACACCTTCCCTTTCTATAATCTACCTCCCGAACCGAGAGCAATCTCTATAAGGAATTTTTTTGTGCTTTTGTCCTTTCCATTTGAAGAAAATAAAAGACGGTGGCGACTCTTGCTTCTGCGACATTTCGCGAACCAGCGTTAAACAGTCAGTTCCAGATCCACCGATCACAGTAAGATAGCAACATCTAAGGAAGGAAGAAAAGAATAAATACTTTTGAGTATGTAGAAACGTTCTTAGTTGCTTGCTCATTTTCAAAACAAAAATCCTTTCAAACACACACCAAACACTTTCAAAACATAAATATTTTCAAAAGTCCAACACTTTGTATACGTTTTTATAGAGACGAGAACCATTACAAAGTTTTCCTAAACAAAGACGCTTTTAAAAAATACTTTCAAAAACCACCGCAGAGCATACTTTCAAACAAAAGAAAATGATCTAGCAAGCAACTAAGAACCCATATATAACTATGGATGAAATGGTGCTAACACCTTCCCTTTTCATAATCTACCCCCCGGATTCAAGAAAATAATCTCAAAGGTCTTTCCTGTTCTTTTCACCCTTTCCTTCATTGGATAAAAGAAAAGTCGGTGGGGAATCTTGTTATCCGCAATAATTGCGATCAAATGCAGAACATCCCAAGTCAGTTCTCCCATCGTATTACAGAACTAGCGACTCTGCTGGGGAATATCTTTAAAGTGGGGTTTACCTTAGGGTATAAATAATTTTTACTTGCTTTTATTTGTTTGACTTGTTTGCTTTATATTTTGGTTCCTTGTTTGGGCTTGCTTTGATCCTCTACCCGGATCTGGGACACCTTTTTTAGGTAAGTAGCAATAGATTGTGGAAATTGTATGGCGTAGGCCGTTATGGTTGAAACAATTTGTTGTACCCCAAAATTTTCCCTCTCATTTTATCAAGATTTCCCCTCACAAGACTTTTTAAACTCTAGACCAGATTAAGGTTTGCTCAGCTCAAGACATCTCCTTGCACTGTTGACCTGAAATTAGGGTTTGAGTTTGCACAAAGATTTTTGGACTTTCAATGCCTAATGTAACTTTCATACTTCATGTTGGACCTATAAAATTGCTCATACCAAGTTTCAAGCTTTGAATCAAATTTTTGCCCAGTCAATTGGACAATTGACTTAAAAATCAGCTGTATTGGGGAAAAAATCAACTGTGGCCAATTTACAGTCAAACCTCATAATTTTTTATCCACGTCAACATTATAGACTCATATGAACCATTTGATCAAGTTTGGACCACAACTCCTCAAGAAATTTGATCAGATCATCAAAAGGGCAAAATGGTCAAAATTAGGGTTTTGACTTTAGAAGGGCAATTTTTGATTTTTCACCTAGCCAATGGCAAATTGGGTTAAAGCATAATTTCAAGGACTCAATTGCATCATCTTGACCTAATCACAAGGTTCCAAAAGATCTCAGATGCATTAGATGGACAGATGAATTTTCCAGTCAACTGATCAAAAATCAATTGTACACTGAAAAGTTAAACTTTGACTTTTTGGTCAAAATCAAGTGCCAAGGGTCATTTTTCATCAAGATATGTCAAAACATGAAACATTTTAACCAAGAAACCTAATTTGGAAAATTAGGGTTTAAAATGGAAAATTTTCATAACTTAGAAATTTTCTAAGTTATGAAAATTTCTTATTTTTTCCCAACTTTGCCTAACATTTTCACCATGATGCACTTGGATTCAAACAAAACTTACAAAATAAAATTTGTAGTCCTCCACAAAATATAAAACTTTGATTCACAAAGTTTTCCCAAAATATGCTTGGATCTCAAGTTATGATTTTGTGAATAAGGGTCCAAAAACTTTCTAACTTAGTGAAATTTTGCGCTAGTTTAGGCAGGATTTTGACCTATCTTCATGGAAATTTTTCACATAGTTCCAAGTGGAATCTCAAAATTCATTTCAAATATGGATTGTAGATCATGTTATAATCTTTCCAAAATGTCCAAGAACTCTCCAAGATCATTCATGGTTAGGGAGAATCGAAAGTTTGGAAATGGGAAATTATCACTTTTGTTCAAGGCATTTTGCACCTTGCTACAACTTGCAATTCTGTCCAAAGCATGCTTGTACTTGGTTTACAGGTTCTAAACCTTTCTACACTCATAAATTAAATACAAATACATTGGTTAGAGGCTTTGTTCTGAGCTTTAGAACATTACACATTGAATTAATCCATTTTTGGCAAAAAGATAACAATGCCATTTTGATAAAGGTCACTTTATGCAATTTTGTTTGTCTTGAGCCATGGACCTGATTTCTTTATACAAACAAAGTCCATGAATATCAGGCAATTGGTACCAACTCTCAGAAGGCTTAAAGATAGCTTGTACAACTTTGCCTTTGTCACTTCCCACCTTTTCTTCAAAAACAAGCAAGTGTGCAAAAGTCAGCATATCTCTGGTATTTGTTAAAACCAAGCCTTATGCATATTTCAAACAAGTTCAACACATTGTCTAAGGCCATAAATACGAGCTAGCAACATCTAAAACACCCCAATACACAACACACTCCATTTCTGCCTAAAACAGGGCAAGCCATGCAGAACTCAAGCCATCTTCACATTGCCTCGTGCGTTTTGTCCCAAACCACTTCAAACACTTTCTAAACAATACACTTAAACTATCCCACCACCTGTCCAGCCACTGTAACTCCATTTTCACACTTCACCATTTTCAAATTCTGAGTTTGCAGGTTGAGTTCTATAGGGAGATTCAAACCATTTCAAAGCAGGCTAAGCATTGGGAAAGGTCAAGGGAACATCAAGCAAGCTCAAAAGTCCTTCAGGTTTGTGAAGCAAAAATATAGCCCTTAATGTCCTTGAACTGTACATATGCATAGAATTCATTTATGTTAGCTGAGCTAGGAGAATTTGGATGTTGAAGTTGCTGAATTTTTTAGGTCAGAAATTGGGGGTGATAAAATTCTCCCTGGTTTCTTAGAGTTAGATCAAGTTTTTTATATGGTTAGAATCGTGTGATGATAATCTATAAATTTCATGTTGCAAGTTTTTGTTTTTAAGCACGTATGCAGGAGACATGGTTTGAGTTGCAGAACGCGCGCATTTTTGTTCAAAGGTCAGGGATGAAGCTGGAACGTGGGCTGGGCCTGACCTGCCTTGCTTTTGACACCCCCCATCCTGCTTTTTGCACCCCCTTGGCCCATTTCTTTATTTTTGCATATTTTTCATTTCTATTTTTATTTTCTGACTTTATTATTTTTTCTTGAACATTTAAAATCATAAAAAATATTTTCTTTATTTTTGACATTTAATTATATTTTTATTTTATTTTTATTTGTATAATAAATAATTATTAGGTTAATATTACTTTATTTTCTTAATTAAAACATGTAAGTAATATTAAAATACTTACATGTTTTTATTTTATTATATTATACACTTAAATAATATTTTCTCACACATTTTAATTTTTTTAACACTTTTGTATATATTTTTATTTATTTTCTTGTACATAAATAAATAATATAGAATATGTATTTTCTTAAAACCAAAACTAGGGTTTCCACCCTTTTCAAAAAAATAATCATTAATATTTTTTTTCCTATTTTTGAGACATAAATAATTTATTTTACATACATAAAATAAATACAAAAAAAACATCCTTTGCATATTTATATTTATTTGTGCATTTAAATATTTGTATATTTATTTATTTATGCAATAAATTCAATATGGTTGTATTAGTTTTAGGGTTTATCTTTTGAGCAATATCCCCTTATTTCAAACTTGTATCCCCCTCCCCATAATAATGTTGTAATAGTCTTAGATTTACTTTTACGCATTTTATTGCTTTCAAATATGCATGATAGTAAGATTAGGGTTTGTATGCAAAAATCAAAATAAATAGCATGACTAAACACAAGATAAAAATGCATGAAAAATGACAACAGAATGCACACAAGCATCCCTAGGGTTTCATCCACTTGTTGCCTTAAAAAACATGGCCATGATATGCATGCTAGGTATCTTGGCAAAATCAATCAAAACAAAAAGATCATAGTCCCGCGATGACGCTATCTTGGTTGCCTATACAAAAATGATCTAGACCCTCAAAAACTTGCTAAGATACTTGGAAATATTGTTATCATGGTCGTACGATGACCCACGCCCGTCTCGTTTAACATCCAAAGATAGGGTTGTTTACCAAATACAATGGTAAAACAACAATGTAAAAGGGTTAAAAATGTGTAGGAAAGATCTTTGAGTAGGGTAGACAACTCCTAGTTACTTGATCAAACTTGCAAAACATCCTTGCTATTTTCAAACTATCACATAATTTCAAAACATTTCCCAACAAACTTTCAAACATTGAAACATTTTTCAAAAGACAAACACCTTTGTATACATTGTAAGTCTCAAAGTGCCTAAGAGGGGGGGTGAATTAGGTCTTATAAAATTTTATTCGTTTTTTATGAGAATGCTTGGTAGTGATTTTTGGTTAAGTGTTTGAAGGTTTTATTTATATCTTTATCTTTTCCTGATTATGGTGATGAAAGCGATAAATGCGGAAAAGTAAAGAACACGGTGATATATCCTGGTTCCCCTCACAATCCGAGAGTACTCCAGTCCCCTTTCCAACACGAAAGAGATTTCACTATAGTTAGAATTATTGTACAGCCTATGCTTACTATCTAACCTATAGGGTGATCAAAGGTTCTTAACACCTTTAAGACCAAACAAACACTAATTTGAATGAAGAACAATCCTCTTCAAATCACAACACTTACTTCCAACAATCCTGGATAGTAAGGGAAAATCTTTAAGTAATACAATGATTTAGTTTGAAGTATATGGAGAGCTTTATCAATCTTCAATTGATCTTCTTCTTCAAGATAAAAACAATTCTCAACAATGTATATAAATGTTCACAATGTATGTATGAAACTTGTAATGATAATGAAAGTGTATATGGCAAGTTTCACAAAATTATGAACACATGAAAGTATAATTTCAAATGTGAGTGAATGAGAAAATTGTTAATGAAGAAGTATATTTTTTAATTTGAAAATTGAAGCATTGAACCTTGTTTGAAATAAGAAAATCTGCATTTTATAAAGTCATAAGAACCTCTTCATTCATGCCATTTCATATGAAAAGTTGCAATGCATTCATGAAAAGATACCACTTGAAAAATGTTCAAAAACCAAGTAAAAGCTGCATTGGTTCGCTAGGAACCGGTTCCGACACTGACAGAACCCGGTTCTTAGTGAACGTTATAAGTTGGAATTCAAATTTATCACGCAGGAACCGGTTCCCCTATTGGTACAACCCGGTTCCTGGTACAAAAACCAGGGACATGTTTTTTGAGAAAAGCTGGAACCCGGTTCCCTGTTAGGGAGGAACCGGTTCCTAAAGGATTATTTTCAAAAATACTTTTTGAAAGATATTTCAAACAAAGTTTTCTTGATCTTAAAGTTATGGAATATGTATATGTTGATGAATGCATATTGTGAACATCTATATTCAAGATTTAAAGAATTATTTATACCATATTGACATTTGATGATTTCTTCAATAATTCTTCAATAATCTTCAAGACTTTTATTTGATGTTGATAAGCTTTTTGCACATCCTTTGAAAGTTGATGTCCATGTTGTCTTCATCAAAACACATGCTTTAAAAAAGACTTGAGAAGCTTGCAATTACATTCTCCCCCTTTTTGATGATGACAACCAAGTCTTGAAAATGATTCTTGAATTGTTTTATGTTGTTTTGTGTAGTAAACATGTTGAGCAAATGCAAGGCTCCCCCTAAATTGTATGCTCCCCCTAAGTCCATGATTCTTTGAATTTTGGAGTGAGTTTGATATTTATTTGAGCCTGCAATTTCTTTGAAACAAAACAACGCACATGCATATTCTTCTCCCCCTTTGTTAACATCAAAAAGGATGGGGAAAAAGAGTGAAACAAATACATTTAATATAATCATAAAAAATATTGTTAGATCTTATACCTTTGAGTTTTACCTCATTGGTGACTTCATCAATAATCAAGCATTCATCTTTTGTAAACTTGATCTTGAATCCTTTGTCACAAAGTTGACTTGTACTTAGAAGTTGTCTTTTGTTCTTCAACATAAAGTACATCTTCAATGGATATGAAAGTTAGTGTATCAACTTTGCCAATGCCAAGAATTCTTCCTTTAAGGTATTTCCCATATGTGAAATAATCCTTGGACTTGAACTAGATTTGAAAGTTAGTGTATGTCTCCCATCATATGCTTTGAACAACCACTATCAAGATACAAAATATTGTATGTGGTCTTCAAGCATACCTACAAAACAAATTAAGTTTGATTTGGTACCCAATGTGCTTTGGGTCCATCATAGTTAGTTCCTTTCTTAACCCACACATAATGCCCACTTGCCATACTAAAGTTTCTAACATAGCAAGCATTAGGTGTATGGCCTTTAATACCACAATAAAAACAAGTAGGTTCAAATTTACTTCTATATCTAGAAGGATAAGATTTCTTCTTAGGAAATGTTTTCTTTTTCGATACATTAGCCTTTTTCTTTTGATGATTATGAACAACTTGCTTCTTTTTTACTTTCTTGGGATTGGAACTACTACCAGCCTTTACAAAAACAGTGGGATTGTTACTTGGTTTCTTAGAATTCACATAACCAAGACCTCTTTTATCATTTGGATAACGTTGTTGGCTTAGTAATCCTTCCAATCCTATTTGTCCTTTTTCATATCGTTCAATGACTCTTTTCAATTGAAAAATTTGAAAGACATTTGATTCACACTTGGAGCATGCAAAGTTTTCCTTTTCTTTAATAAAATTTTGTTTTTGAAGATCAAAATCTTTAGTCATGGTGTCAATTTTTTCTAGACAAATTAAAAGTTCTTTTTCTTGATTTGACACCTTTTTGTATAAACTTTTGCATTCTCCCAAGAGTTCATCAATAGCACCTTGAACATCATCATCAAAAAGATTAAATTCATTACTAAGCTCTTCTTCATCGTCGGAGTGATGTGAAGCCATTAATGCTAGATTTGCACATTGATTGTTTTTGGAATCGGAAGATGAACTTTCCCATGCTATATATGCTTTCTTTGACTTTTTATCTTTATTTCTCTTGAAATATTTCTTCTTCTTTTCAAGTGTAGGACATTCACTTTTAACATGTCCCTTTTCTCCACATTCAAAGCATATAATCTTCCTTGTTGGTGCTTCTCTTTTTCTTTCTTTTCGTAGAACCTTTTCAATCTTCTTGATAAGATCATCATCTTCACTACTAGTGGATTCATCCTCTTGATTGCTATCATGATTTTTTATCCTTGTATTAAAATCCATGTCTTTTACTTGGATTTCATGCTTTTCGAGTCTTGCAAGTTCCGTTTCATATTCTTGAAGTTTGCCAAATAATGTAGCGGAAGTCATTGCAGAGAGATTCTTCTTTTCCGAGATAGCCGTTACCTTTGGTTGCCATTCCCTAGTCAATGATCTAAGGATTTTCAAGTTGAGTTCATCATTTGTCAAGGTTTTACCAAGAGCATTTAAGTGATTTGTCAAATGCACAAATCTCTTTTGTAAGTCAAGAATGGATTCTCCGGGCTGCATTCGAAATAGTTCATATTCTTGACTCAAGGTATTTAGCCTTGATCTTTTTACTTCAGCCGTTCCTTCATGAGTTTGAACCAGGGTATCCCATATTTCTTTTGATGTTTTTTAGTTCGAGACACGGAAAAATTCGTCCATACTGAGTGCACCTTGAAGAAGGTTTATTGCCTTTTTGTCATAGAGATATTTCTTTTTATCATCGTCGTCCCATGCAGTTTTGGGCTTTGCAGAACCAATGCCATTGATTACTGATATCGGGATAAATGGACCATTTTCAACAGCATCCCATACTTCCTCTCCTTGTGCTTCTAAATGCGCCTTCATGCGTATTTTCCAGAAGTCAAAATATTCACCACAGAATAGAGGAGGCTTGTTGTTACTACCACCATCTCTGAAAACTGGTTGATGATTTGCGGAAGCCATTCTGGATCTTTAGGAACAAGTTACCTATAACTTGGTCTGATGCCAATTGTAAGTCACAGAGTGCCTAAGAGGGGGGGGGGGGGGGGGGTGAATTAGGTCTTATAAAATTTTATTCGTTTTTTATGAGAATGCTTGGTAGTGATTTTTGGTTAAGTGTTTGAAGGTTTTGTTTATATCTTTATTTTTTCCTGATTATGGTGATGAAAGCGATAAATGCGGAAAAGTAAAGAACACAGTGATATATCCTGGTTCCCCTCACAATCCGAGAGTACACCAGTCCCCTTTCCAACACGAAAGAGATTTCACTATAGTTAGAATGATTGTACAACCTATGCTTACTATCTAACCTATAGGGTGATCAAAGGTTCTTAACACCTTTAAGACCAAACAAACACTAATGTGAATGAAGAACAATCCTCTTCAAATCACAACACTTACTTCCAACAATCCTGGATAGTAAGGGAAAATCTTTAAGTAATACAATGATTTAGTTTGAAGTATATGGAGAGCTTTATCAATCTTCAATTGATCTTCTTCTTCAAGATAAAAACAATTCTCAACAATGTATATAAATGTTCACAATGTATGTATGAAACTTGTAATGATAATGAAAGTGTATATGGCAAGTTTCACAAAATTATGAACACATGAAAGTATAATTTCAAATGTGAGTGAATGAGAAAATTGTTAATGAAGAAGTATATTTTTTAATTTGAAAATTGAAGGATTGAACCTTGTTTGAAATAAGAAAATCTGCATTTTATAAAGTCATAAGAACCTCTTCATTCATGCCATTTCATATGAAAAGTTGCAATGCATTCATGAAAATATACCACTTGAAAAATGTTCAAAAACCAAGTAAAAGCTGCATTGGTTCGCTAGGAACCGGTTCCGACACTGACAGAACCCGGTTCTTAGTGAACGTTATAAGTTGGAATTCAAATTTATCACGCAGGAACCGGTTCCCCTATTGGTACAACTCGGTTCCTGGTACAAAAACCAGGGACATGTTTTTTGAGAAAAGCTGGAACCCGGTTCCCTGTTAGGGAGGAACCGGTTCCTAAAGGATTATTTTCAAAAATACTTTTTGAAAGATATTTCAAACAAAGTTTTCTTGATCTTAAAGTTATGGAATATGTATATGTTGATGAATGCATATTGTGAACATCTATATTCAATATTTAAAGAATTATTTATACCATATTGACATTTGATGATTTCTTCAATAATTCTTCAATAATCTTCAAGACTTTTATTTGATGTTGATAAGTTTTTTGCACATCCTTTGAAAGTTGATGTCCATTTTGTCTTCATCAAAACACATGCTTTAAAAAAGACTTGAGAAGCTTGCAATTACATACATTCAAACAAGAATCATTACAAAGGTTGCCTAAACCAAGGCCTCTTTTCAAAATATTTTCAAAACCACACACAAAAGCACCATTTCAAACAATTGAAAAACAAAAGCAAGTGATCTAAAACAAGTAACTAAGAGCCCATGGAAAACCATGGATGAAAAGGGTGCTAGCACCTTCCCTTTTCATAATCTACCCCCGGAACCCAAAAACAATCTCAAAGGTCTTTCCTGTGCTTTTTTACCTTTCCTTTTGGATAAAATAAAAGTCGGTGGTGACTTTTGCTAAACCGAAACATTTGCAAACAAAAAACGCAAAACCTCAAGTCAGTTCTCCCACCGCATCACACAATCGTTACGTTAGTGTGACGCATTTGTTGGTACCGGTATCCCTTGTGTTGAATCGAGGAGAATACGGGGCCGCTGAGCGGCGTCATGAAGCACTAACTAACCTTAGAACCTTAATTGAATAACTTGGCCATTAGGAAGTAGTGAGATAGCCAGTTTCAGTGGAAAGCTGAAAATTGGTTGATACTCGATACTACACTCATTGAGATTGGACTTTTGGGATATCTCGGCCGCAAGAAAAGATTGATTATGTTGAGACAATGCCTGAAAGAAAGTTCAGTGATATTGAAATCCTCTAGAACCCGGTTACTTTCTAGCACAGGTTGAGCCAACTAAACTTCCAAAGGGTACTTACCTATCAACTCCATGCAAGCCTAAACCTAAGGACTTGTCTGCTTTGTGTGTACATAACAACTTGCTTACTTGTACATAACATCATAAACACCATAACATCATAAGCATTCTCACTAACCATTTCAAGGATTTATGAATTTATTTTTGTTTTGTTTTGTAGGCCATGAATTTCGTCCGAAGAAATACCATCAGAATCAACTTTGTGAAAGCACACCCTCAACTCCAAGAGTTAGCATCAAGGGTGCCTGAAGACTCTCCTTTCACCAAGAAATATGGTCGACTCCTCAGTTTGGCTACCTCTAATTTCCAAGAAGAGATGATGTGCATGCTCTTCCAATTCTTTGATCCCATGCATAATTGCTTCACCTTCCCTGACTATCAGCTGGTGCCAACACTAGAAGAATTCTATCTACTACTAGGAGTGTCTGTGCTTGATCAAGCACCGTTCACCGGTTTAGAAGGGATACCAAAACCTGAAGTCATTTCCGAAGCCCTGCACCTGAATAGAGCTGACATTATAGTAAATTGGGAGACAAAAAGTGGAGTTAAAGGGTTCCTAGCAAAGTTCTTATTAGAGAGGGCTTGCTCATTCTGGGAAGATATGGATTTCAAGCTTTTGAAGATATCCTGGACCTTCTAATCTATGGTTTGGTTATATTTCCAAACTCGGACCAATTCATAGATTTGAATGCCATCAAAATCTTTCTCTCTCGTAATCCTATACCTACCTTGCTGGGAGACATCTTGCATTGTTTCCATACCCGTACCTCAAAGAAAAGAGGTACTCTCTTGTGTTGCATTCCCCTACTCGCCAAATGGTTTACTTTGCACCTACCTCAATCAACACTGAAGAACGAGCAAAGATTGACATGGTCTAAAAGGATGATGTCCCTTACCCATTCTGATATTCATTGGTGTTCGAGATCCTTGGAAGATACTTCTATCATTGACTGTTGTGGGGAATTCCCTAATGTCCCTTTGGTTGGAATTAGTGGAGGTATCACTTATAACCCTTGCTTAGCTTTATAATAGTTTGAGTATGCTCGAAGATATGGTCCTCATGATATGCTCATCAAAGGAGTGGTGTTCGACTACGAGAACGACGATCAAGGCTATCATCAGAAATTTGCACGAGCTTGGATGATGGTAAACAAAGCAGATAATGAGACGCTGGGATGCAATAATTCTATTCCCCTTGAACCTTACCTTAGGTGGGTACGAGCTCGTGTTCAGAATCTCATGATGCCTTACCCCTCCATCCTGCCTGTAATCATGGAGCCTGTTGCTGAAGAAGATGTCCCGTACACTATCCTCTATCCCAACATGCCTATTTCTCTTGAAGACTTACAAAAGGGTTGGATTCAGCTAAAGGAAGAATGAGATACCTTCGAAGCTCAATTCTACGCCAGCGGGAAAAGGGTTTTGGAGCTTACAAAGCAACTTCATGAAGAACAAAATTGAATGCATACCTAGCACCAAAGAGGATACGTTCAACCTTTTTGTCTTAGGAATTTATTATGTAAGCCCAAGAGGCATGTTGTAACCATTTTGAACTGATTAATGCAATTTGACGTTTGTTCATTCTTTGTCTAGAAAAATTTAAAATTTCATAAATCCTTGAAATCATTTGCATGCACATTTTTCATGCATCATGACATAACAAGTTTTCCACGACAGGTTTCCTTATCTTTCTGCTGTTTATTTCAGCAAGATGGATATCGAGAAAATAGTGAAAGATCTGCGCATAAAACTCCTAGTTTCAAGAGACTCTGCTGACCCTGGCCAAGGGGAAACAAGAGTTGATGACGTTGCTGGAATCCAAAAAGAAACCAAGGAGGAAATCCATAGTCAACATGGGTAAAAGGTTCAGAGAGCCGATCAGCCAGATAGCAATAGCTGAAGATTCGCCTGAGGAAGACGAAAATCAAATTGGAGAAGTGAAGAGTACCCAGGCTGGGTGTATAAATGATTGAGTGTCTGATGATGAAGACTATTTTAATGAGTAGTATCCTCCTGGCGATGATAGGTACAAGCAGCGAGAGGATAGATTGAAGGCCGTTGAGATTCAAGCCATTCCTGGTTTGGATTTTGATGATTTAGGTTTAATATTTGGGGTTGTCATTCCCCATAAATTCAAGATACAAGTCTTCGTTAAGTACGACGAGGTTTCCTGCCCAAAGCTTCATCTGAAGTCATATGTGTGCAAAATACAACCGCACTCCGCCAACAAGAAACTTTGGGTCCACTTCTTTCAAGAAAGCTTGGCTGGGACTTAGCTAGAGTGGTTTTACCAATTGGAGGGTTCCCATATCCATACATGGGAAGACTTGTCCATTTCTTTCTATCACCAATACCAGTATAACACCGACCTGGCACTGACAAGACTTCAACTGTAAGACATGACGATGGGTAAAAACGAAGGGTTCAAAGAGTACACCCAAAAGTGAAGGGATCTTGCCAGTAGGGTTCAACCATCGTTAACATACAGGAAATACATTAATATGTTTATGGGTACAATATATGGTCCATTTTTCAACTTACTAGTTGGGTGTTCTTCGTCCGGTTTCACCGAGCTGATCCTGACCGGTGAAAGGGTCGAAAGTGGTATCAAAAGCGGGAAAATCCCTGTGGCATCTGCTTCCACCTCTAACTCCGTAAAGAAACCCTTCACTGGGAAAAAAGAAAATAATGTTGTGTATGGGGCAAGGGCCCGTACCAAGAAGGATAACCATTCGTTCGTTAATGTTGTTCTGATTTCCAACCCGACTCCTGTTCAGAGATAATCTTCCAATCATCAATGATTTGAGACTCCACGAAGACAATTCACAAGGATAGGCATGTTGCTATCTCAAGCCTTACAACACTTGTTAAAGGCTAACTTGGTGACACTGTGTAATCCTCCGGCCAATCCGGATACCTCCTCACCTAAATATAATCTGAATACCAAGTGTGCATATCAATCGAATAGTCCTGGGCATGAGACCGACCAATGTTGGGCACTGAAGAATAAAATTCAAGACCTAATAGACAACAAGACCATCAAATTTGACCCGCCTATAATTCTCAACGTGATAATGGAACCTATGCCAAACCATGGCAAAGGTGTCAATGCAATTGAAGATACCATTTTTGTTTCCTCTGTCAAAGACTTAACCACTCTGTTAACCATTGTGAAAAAGAATCTACTAAAAGTTTGGGTTTTCCCTGGCTATTTGAAGGATTGTGATTGTTGCACCACACAAACTAATGGATGCAAATGGCTGAAGGAAGGCGTTCAACGCCTGATGAATAGTCATGAGATCCTATTTAAGAAAACTCTGTTCGCCAAAAGTTTGACCAATAAGATTGAAGACCTCTCCATCATAACAATTTCAAACAAGCCTCTTAGGATCTCCTCAAAGGGTCCTACCAGGATTTCAAATGAACCGACTGTTGCTCCTCTGATAATTACTGCCCATGGGCCAATTCCGTACTCTTCCAATAAAGCAGTGTCGTGGAACTATGGTGCTGAGGTGTTTTACCATGGAATAAAGCAAGATGCTTGGATTGAAGAAAGCAAGGCTGATGACATTGGTAATATTATTGGCTCTAGTAAGGTGACCAGAACTAGGAGAATCTTTTCACCCCTAACTACTACAACGACACTTGTCCGCATCACCTCTGCTAAGCCTAATGGTGACACAAGGGGAAAAGAGAAAGTAGTTGAGCCTGCTGAGAAAGAGACATATGCAAAAGACATTGTTGCTGAGGAACCTTCTGCTCAAGAAATGAATGAGATCTTGAAAATTATAAAGAGGAGTGATTTCAAGATAGTATAGCAGCTGGGGAAAACCCCTTCTAAGATCTCCATGTTATCTTTACTACTTTGTTCTGATGCTCATGCCCGGGAATTAATAAAATTCTTAAAGAAGGCTCATGTCCCTCATGAGACAAAAAATGACCAGTTTGAAAATTTTGTGGCAAGCTTGACAACCGACAATGGTTTGGGGTTCTCGGATGCTGGTCTGACACCACTTGGAAGAAACCATAACAAAGCTTTACATGTTTCTGTTGAACGTAAAGGGACTACCCTAGCACATGTTTTGGTTGACACTGGCTCTTCTTTAAACGTGCTACCTAAGGGGGCTTTGGACTGGTTAGACTGTGAAGGACTGGTTTTGAAGTCGAGTAAAATTATTGTGAGGGATTTCAATGAGTCCAAAAGGATGGTTCATGGAGAGGTGGATCTCCCGATCAAAGTGAGCTCACAAATTTTCAACTCTACTTTCTATATCATGGACATCCGTCATGCCTACTCCTGTTTGTTGGGTCGCCCTTGGATCCATGGAGCTGGGCAGTAACATATACGCTTCACCAAAAGCTAAAATACCCAGTCAAGGGGAGGATCGTCACTGTTTGTGGTGAGGAGGAATTCATGGTAAGCCATCTCAATTCTTTCAAATATGTGGAGATGGATGTAGAATTTATAGAAACCCCATGCCAAGCTTTTGAAGTTGTTCCGCCTATGATTGCTACTACCAAAGTCTCCTCCGACATGCCCAAAGCTGATAAGGTTGTGCCAAGGATGGTTTCATTTAAAGATGCTCGTGCCACAGTCAAAGATGGAAACAGTGATACCTGGGGGAAAATTCCCGAGATCCCGTTCAAAGAAAACAAATATGGGTTGGGTTTTACTATCAAGGCTCAGAAAGAAGTGAGGCGCACTCGTGCAGGAAAGCCCCCTCTCCGTATTGGAAATCATGAAGTAAACACTGTGGATGATTCTGATGATGAATATGCATTCGAAGAATGGGTATACCCTACTACAACAGAGCTCGGCAATTGGCACACAAAGGACTTCGTTCCCATCTCCTTCATTGAGGAGTAATTACTTGTTTATTGCTTTCTGTTAATTCAAGAACCTTTTGTCTGTAATATTAAACAATGACTTTTAAGCCATATGCCTGGCCCGAGGCACTTTGGTCCATTTGTTAAGGGTTTTATTTATGTTCATTTTATCATATGATCATTCAATACAAACTATTGGACTTTTTGAATTCAAACTTTTGTGCTCATTGTCTTTCTTTTTCTTCAATTCATTTTTCAAAATAGCCATGTATCTTACATGCACGCACACACACACACACACTCTTACAGGTCCTCGTCTATTCCGGATCTCATTTCCAATGACTCTACTATTGCCAACTATGATTTCGGATATCCAGTTAACCAAGCCAAAGACGAAGGCGAGGAAGATTGTGATATACCGGGAGAATTAGCCAGACTTCTAATGCAAGAGGAAAAAGCTATCCAGCCGCACGAAGAGTCTGTTGAAGTCATCAACCTAGGTACCGAGACAAATAAGAAAGAGGTCAAGATCGGCGCCAACCTGGGAAGCAGTGTCAAAAGAAGATTGGTTCATATTTTACATAACTACATGGAAGTGTTTGCTTGGTCGTATGAAGATATGCCAAGGTTGGATATCGACATTGTAGTTCATCGTCTGCCAACAAAGGAAGGTTGTCGTTCTATCAAACAAAAAGTTCGTCGCATGCGGCCTGACATGTCTAAAAAGATAAAAGCTGAAGTGATGAAACAATTTGATGCATGATTCCTAGCTGTAACATCTTATCTCCAATGGGTTACAAATGTGGTTCCAGTGCCAAAGAAAGACGGAAAGGTTCGTATGTGCGTAGATTACATGGATCTGAATAGGGCAAGCCCCAAGGATGACTTCCCTCTACCTCATATTGACGTCTTGGTCGATAACACTGCTTAACATAAAGTCTTCTCTTTCATGGATGGTTTCTTCGGCTATAATCAGATTAATATGGCTCCCGAAGACATGGAGAAGACCACTTTTGTTACGCAATGGGACACCTTTTGTTACAAGGTCATGCCATTCGGATTAAAGAATGCAGGGGCAACATATCAAAGGGCTATGGTGGCTTTGTTTAATGATATGATTCATCATGAAATAGAGGTATACGTGGATGATATGATTGCAAGATCACAAACTGAAGAAGAGCATATCAGTCACCTATATAAACTATTCGAGAGGCTGAAAAAATACAAATTGAGGTTGAACCATAATAAGTGCACATTCGGAGTACGATCTAGAAAGCTTCTAGGTTTTGTTGTCAGTGGTAAAGGCATCGAAGTTGATCGAGCAAAGGTAAAATCCATCAAAGAAATGCTTGTTCCCCATTCTGAAAAGGAAGTTAGAGGATTCTTATGTCGTCTTAACTACATCACCCGCTTCATATCTCACTTAACTGCTACTTGTGAGCCAATCTTCAAACTCTTGAAGAAAGATCAAGTAGTTAGTTGGAATGATGAATGCCAAGATGCCTTTGACAAAATCAAGGAGTATCTACAAGAACCTCCTATCCTCATGCCTCCAGTTGAAGGAAGACCCTTGATCATGTACTTGACCGTGCTAGAGAATTCTATGGGATGTGTTTTGGGCCAACATGACGAGTCTGGCCGAAAAGAGCGTTCTATTTACTACCTGAGCAAAAAGTTTATCGACTATGAAACCAGATATTCACTGCTCGAGAAAACTTGCTGCGCTCTGGCATGGGCTGCTCGCCGGCCAAGATAGTATATGTTGATTCATACCACTCTATTGACTCTAAGATAGACCCTATCAAGTACATCTTCGAGAAACCTGCTCTTTCCAGATGGATAGCTAGATGGTAAATGATCTTGACTGAATACGATATTCAATACACAATATAAAAGGCCATTAAAGGAAGTATATTGGCAGATCATTTAGCCTATCAATTTTTCAATGATTATCAGTCTATGAACTTTGACTTCCCGAATGAGAATATCATTCTAGTAACTGATTATGCGAAACATGGACCGTATGATGGACCTGAACAAAGATCCCGATGGACTATGGTTTTCAATTAGGCTTCCAACACTTTGGGTAACGAAATTGGTGCTATGATAATTTCTCCTGAGGGTTGCCACACCCCTTTCACTGTTAGATTGTGCTTCGATTGTACAAATAACATTGCTGAATATGAAGCATGCATCTTGGGTCTGAAGGCTCCCATTGATTTAAGGATCAAACATCTGAATCTATTTGGATATTCCGCTCTGGTGATTAGCCAAGTAAAGGCATATTGGGACACTAAGCATCCTAATCTTATCCCTTACAAAGAGCTTGTTTTATCTCTGATTCCATACTTCGAAGAGATTACCTTTGAACACTTCCCTAGAGAGGAAAATCAGTTAGCCGATGCTTTGGCCACAATGTATTCTATGTTAAAGGTCAAATGGGACAACGAAGCTCCTATGATTACAATTGAGAGGTTCGACGAACCTGCACACTGCTATGAGCTTGACACTGATGCCTAGAAGCCATGGTACCAAGAGGTGAAGAGATACCTTGAAGCACAAGAGTATCACAAAGGAGATTCCATCAATGACAGAAAATTCTTACAAATATTCTCAGCCAAATTCTTCCTAAGAAATGGAATCATGTACAAACGCAACCATGATTCTATTCTACTTCGATGTGTGGACAAGAAGGAGGCAGAGGAAATCATGGAAGACATGCATGATGGTCTCTTTAAGACTCACTCTAGCGGACATACTATGGCCAAGAAAATCCTGAGAGCTGGTTACTACTGGTCAACAATGGAGACTGATTGCCATCACCACTCAAGGACTTGCCACAAATGCCAAATCTATGCTGACAAGGTCCATGTGCCTCCTATTCCTCTAAATTTTATGACTGCTCTGTGGCCATTTGCAATATGGGGCATTGACATGATTGGAGAGATCAAACCCACTGCCTCTAATGGACATCGCTTCATTCCTGTCGCCATCGATAATTTCACTAAATGGGTCGAAGCCGCCTCATTTGCCTCTGTCACCAAGAATGTGGTAGCCAGATTCATCAAACATAATCTCATCTGCCGCTACGGTATCCCCGAAAGGATTATCACTCAACAGGACCAATCTCAACAATGTTATGATTACCTAACTTTGTAATCAGTTCAAAATCAAGCATCATAATTCTTCTCATTATAGACCTAAAATGAATGGCGCAGTGGAAGCAGCCAACAAAAACATTAAGAAGATTGTGCAGAAGATGGTAGTAACCTACAAAGACTGGCATGAGATGTTACCGTTTTCTCTTCATGGTTACCGTACTTCAGCTCAGACATCGACTGGGGAAACTCCCTTTTCTTTGGTCTATGGCATGGAAGTTGTCCTGCCAGTGGAAGTTCAGATTCCCTCCCTACGGATTATGAATGAAGCAGGCCTAGGAGAAGACGAATGGACTCAGATAAGATTGGATCAGCTAAACTTGATCGATGAAAAGCGATTAGCTGCTATTTGTCATGGTCGGATATACCAAAAACATATGATCAAGGCTTTCAACAAAAATATCAGGCCTCGAGTATATCAAGCTGGTGACTTAGTAATAAAGCACATCATTCTTCCACAGGGCGACTGTTGTATCCCAAAATTTTCCCTCTCATTTCACTTAAGACATGCCTCTAGAGGTCCTCAATTGCTCAAGGATGACAAAGGATTAACCAGACAAATCCTCCTCCTAAGACAACAAGCTTCAAACTAAGGTTTCACTCCTCATGGTCCCAATATATTCTCAAGATCATCCATGTCAAGTTTCATGCCTTGCACAAGAAGTTTGCTCAGTCAACTGCTCAGAGGCTTGAAAATCAATCGTAATAGGTCAAAAGTCAACTGTGGCCCACATACAGTCAAACTTCAAGATTATTGTTCAACATCAACATTTTGAAGAGATATCCATAATTTTATCAAGTGTTGGTCATGATTCCTCAAGCAATGCCCCCAAAGTCATCAAAACCCAAAAGTTGCTAAATTAGGGTTTCTCAAGAAAAGTCAACCAAACTTTGACCAAGCATAACTTCTTCATACTTTATCAGAAATTTTCCATCCAAGGCTCATTTTGAAGAGGATGCAATTCCCTACAATTAATCTTCATCCCCTAAGTTCAAAATATGTCCTCGTCAAAAGATATGAATTTCTACATTATAGGTCCTTTTGAAAAGTCAACAAAAACACCTTTTGGGTCAAAGCTTCTTACATGAACATGGAAGATATAATTGAGATGAAACCAAAAGGGTTGTTTAGGGGACATCCTAAGATTTCTAAAAAGTCCAAGAACACCTTCCTAGGGTTAAAATTGGAGGAGATATGCCTTGTCAAAGTTGACCATTTTTGCAAAATTGCCAAAAGTCAAATATGCTCAAAAATGCATTTTTTTGTCAAATGGGCCTAGCTTCTCATGATTGCATCTTGTTAGGGACATGGTCCACGCCCCAAATCAGCCTCCACATATTATTTTCTTATTTATTTATTTTATTTTGATTTTTATTTATTAAAAGTTAGATTAAATCAAATAAATTGCAAAAAAATATAAAAGATAGGTTTTGATATGATTTTTGTAGGAATCACAATCTAATCAAGCTGGCCAGACCATATCAAATCGGATCAAGGGATAATTGGAGCAAATTGGCATGATTACACCTGTTTTGGAAACATATCATACAAGAGAAAACCCAAATCAAATCTCCATGGTTATCAAAGATACAAAGCATTTTTGTTGCCCTAATTCATCACACTATATATGCAGAACATAACCAATGAGCAAGAACAAGGATTGGAGGTCGTGAAAGCTAGCAAGAAAACTCAAAATTTTGGAAAAAAGGTGTGGATCGGTTTCAAGCTTAGAGGACAATTCAAGCCATTCTAAGACTACCAATAGACTCTTGGACATCTCTAGAACGTGTCTCAATCAATTGCAAGCATTTTCATGTACAGAATCGCGAGTTACAGACCCACGATTTGCATATCCAAACTTGACTTTGATTTTACAGTTTACGCATAATTTTTCACTTTTGAGCATAGCATTGTGTTTGTATCATCATTTGGAATGTTTTTGTTTATTTAATTTTGCGTTTTGATGCATATATTGATGAATGCCATGGCTAGGGTTTGTTTGGTCGTTTTAGGGTTTCCTTGCACAGGTTAAATTGGCCCAAGAAAAGGGTACCATGATGCTCGTGGCATCAAGATGAGTTGATCTATGTACTCACAATTGATTTATCATGCTTGATATGAATTTTGGAAATTTACAGGGTTATAGCTACAGAAGTTTATCTGTAGGTAAACGTCTTGGCCTAAAACGTCGGTCTTAACGAAGGAGACGATAACTTGGCACCATAGTATTGGACCATTTGAATGGCTGGCGTGTGTTTTCTTTTATTCAATTATCCACTTGTTTTTCATATATTATATATTGTTATTATCATATTAACAAATAAAACATGCAATACAGATGGTAAGGGCGCACGTTTGAGAGTGAAAGGACCTGGGTTCGATCCCAGGTCCCAGCATTTTGTTATTTTCACAATGTTTAGTTACAGATTCCATACTTTACACAACCAAGTTCCTTCCATGCAGCCATGCAATGCAACCAATGGATCATCTCCATCACCAATCCAACGTCCCATGCAAGAGCGGACCATGGTACACCATCAGAAAGAGGGTGCACTGAATCGGGCGCAAGGTTGGGCTGACCAGCTTTTGGGCCTAAACCAATTCAACATACACCCCCCTGATTGCTTCTATACAGGCCCAATGTCTTTTCTCTCTTTATTTTATTTCCTTTATTTCTTGTTTTATTATTTACTAATTATTTTCTTTTTACAAAAATAACACAAAATCATTTTTATCATAAAATCATTTTTTTCATAAATTTTTTTTTATTTCTTTAATTAATTAGATTAATTTAATTTAGGGCAATTTAATCCTTTTTTCATAATTAAATCAATTAGAATTAGGGTTAATTTGTATATAATTTAATCTTTTCTCAAAAACTAACCTAAATATTTTTCAATTAGATTTTTAGGTTTCTTAATTATTTCTTGTGCTTAATTCGCCGTGCGCATTTGTTAATTCCTTTTTATTATTATTGTAACTGCTCCGAGTTTGTAATAGTAATTAGGGTTTGAATTCCACATTTTTATTTTCAGTCGAAATAATTATGTATCTGCGAAAGCCTTGTAATAGCTAGGACTTTTAACTTTCTCGCTTTAATTTCCGTAAACTATAAACTGCCTAGATGTTAATAGGATTGTATGGAAAGGCAAACTGGAAATTAATACAGTAGAAAACCCTAAATGTGAAAAGATAAATTAACTTAAAATTACACTCGCACATGCTCACTCCTAGGGTTTACTCCACTCCGGTTGCCTTCAGTAAACGGTCATGAAGTATAGGGTTTGTTAGTGGTTGTCCTCCCTAAAGATCTAAAATGACCCATTCGGATGTTGCCTCGAAAAAAGATCTTTAAGGGTTTAGGATGATTACTAACATTTCCTAACATTGCTTTTGTGATTGTATTTGTCCCTTCGAATGTCCCTAAAAAACTCCAACGACGATGCTACCTATTTCTCAATAATGGGATATCATTGTGTTGTACCCCAAAATTTTCCCTGCCATATTTCTCAATACATTTCAAGTGAGGTCCTCAAATTTCTCAAGGAAGTCCAAGGATTGACCAGACAAACTCTCTCATAAGGCAGTCTACCTCAAATTAGGGTTTCATGTTGCATCAAGATACTTGAGCCCAAGGGACCCCAAATGCTCACAATTGTCCTAGTATGTTCTCAAGATCATCCATGTCAAGTTTCAAGCCCTATAGAGGAAGTTTGCTCAGTTAATTGCTCAAAGGATTGAAAATCGACTGTGCTAGGGCAAAAGTCAACTGTGGCCCACATACAGCTAAACTTCAATATTTTTGGTCAACATCCTCATTTTGAAGCATTATTAATCATTTGATGAAGGGTTGATCATGATTCATCAAGGATTGCTCATAATTCATCAAAATCCAAAAGTTGCTAAATTAGGGTTTTGTAGGAAAAGTCAACTCAACTTTGACCAAGCATAACTTTCTCATGCTTTATCAAGAATGGCCCATCCAAAGCTCATTTTGAATAGGATGCAATTCCCTATAATTCATCTTCATCTCCCAAGTTCAAAATATGTACTCACAAGAAGTTATGAATTTGGACATTATAGGTCATTTTGAAAAGTCAACAAAAACACCTTTTTTGTCAAAGCTTCATACTTGAACATGGAAGACTCAATTGAGATGAGACCAAAAGGGTTGCTTAGATAACATCTTTATATTTCTAAAAAGTCCAAGAACACATCTCTAGTGTCAAAATTGAAGGAGTTATGCATTGGTGAAGTTAACCTTTTTTGGAAAATTGCCAAAAGTCAAATATGTCTCAAATTGCAATTTTTGTCAAATGGGCCCAACTTTTTGTGCTTGCATTGAGTTTTTAACATGATCCATGACCCGTGATCCTTCCCACTTGCCTTTATTTTATTTTTTTCATTTATTTTTATTTTTATTTCAATTAAATCAAGTTAAATCAAAATAAAATAATGAAAATATCAAAAATCATTTAAACCTTGAGATTTTGTGCATATTTCAGGTCCATGAATAGCTGGAAATGAGATCAAATCGTGCAAGGCTTGTTTGTACACAAAAAGATTTGATTTTGGCTTAATTTGGAAAGATTTACATGAGAATCAAATCATGATCAAAGATCATTATTGGCAAGGATTTGATGCAAACTTGGAACCATAATTGATTCTATGATATATATGGAACAAATCCAAAGCAAAAGCAGAGGGGTTGGAGGCGTGAGAGAGCATAATCAGATTCAAAAAAATCATTAAAAAGTGTGAAATCATTCTTGCAGTTGGAGGGAAATTCAGGCCATTCTAAGACCAGTATTCGCATCCTGGACCTTCTCTGAAGCAGATACGACCATTTGCAAGCATCCATAAGGCCAGAAACTCGAACCACAGACCCACGGTTTGCCCTTCAAACTCAAAATCCATTCTTGCAAATTACGCAGCATTAACATGTTTCAATGACATATATGTGTGTTAATGTATTTGCAATGTTTTGGTTATACTCAATTGAATTTTTGACGCACGTACTGAGATCCACCATTGTTAGGGTTTTCTTGCTCGTTTTAGGGTTTTCTCGTGCAGGTAAAATTGGCCCAAAAAAGGGGGTACCATGGTGCTCACAAGGCCAAGACGAACTGATCTGTACAATTAGTTTTCATTTATGATGCTTGTGTGAGATTTTGGAGAAACGCAGGCTTATACCTACGCCCAGAAAACCGTAGGTAAAAGTCTTGGACTTTTGCCAACGGAGGGAGGAAGAAGAAGGGTGGCGTGGAACCCCCTGGATGATCCGTTCAAACTTCGCGCGCTTTTGGGATCCATTATCTTGTTTTCCATTATATTAATTATTGTTTATTTCAGATACAAAAGAGTCATCCAACCCAGTTGGCAAGCACGCTATGGCCAAATGCTAAAGGGCCTGGGTCGATCCCCAGGCCCCCTTGTTTCTTCAATATTATTTTTCTATGCATATTTCCATGCGCAGATTTCTAGGACATCCACCATACGTCCTTAATGATCAACGAACCAGATGTCCAACAAGCCAAATCCAACGCCTGGTACATGAAGGTCTATCATAGGCCTAGTCAAACGTGCAACATTGGATCATGAAAGTCAACGTGGACCAAGGCTTATTGGGCCAAAAATCTGCTATAGACACCCCCTGTTTGCTGGTTACCAGGCCCAATTCTCTCTTTCTTTTCTTTTATTTTTTTTTTTCTTTTATTTATTTATTTTTTAAATTATTTTCTCACACAAAAATTAATTCCTTTTTTACAAAAATTCATAAAACCAATTTTATCAAATTAGAATTTAGGCTTTTTATTTAATTTAATTTAATTAGTTTAACTTAATTTTAGGGCAATTTTAATCTTTTGTAAATAATTTAAAACAAATTAGAAAATTAGGGTTTGGTTTATTTTATTTTATTTTCTTTTCTTAAAATAACCAAAAATATAAAAATAGGTCAAATTAATTATTTTCCTTAATTTAAATTAATTAGTAACTAGGTTCGTATTTATTTAATTAAAACCTTATTTTCTCAAAGTAATCAAAAAACAACAAAAATGATTTTTTTTCTTTCAAATAGGTTTAGACGGGGTCAAAACCCTAATTTTTCTCTTGTTCACGATTCATCGCGTGTTTATTGTTTTTTGCAAATATTAATGTAATTGCTCATGGGATGTAATAGTTTAATTAGGATTTTTCTTTTATTTATCGTTTTACGGGTTTTTGGCTATGTAATTAATCCCCCTCCCCGAAGCCTTTTAATAGCATAGTTTATTTCTCGCATTTTAATTTTCGCAAATATTAACTGTTAGATGTATGATAATAGGATTGCATGACAAGAATGTATGTTAATTTTAAAATGGTTAGCAAACCATAAATGTGCAAAGATAATAACTGAAATCGAATCACTCGCACATGCGCACTCCTAGGGTATACTCTCACTTCAGTTGCCTTCGGTAAACGATCATTAAGTATAGGGTGTTTTAGTGATTTCCCTCTTGTCTAAACAAAGATCAAATGTCCTGTTCGGAAATGTTGCCTCGGAAATGTTGCCCTGAATATGATCTTAAGACACTATGGTTATTACTAAGACATCCTAACATTGCTTTAGTGATTGTACGTCCCTTTCGAATTGACCCTTATAACTCCAACGACGGTGCTACCTACTCACTAATAGTGGGATAGCATTGTCTAAAGGAAACAAGAATGGAAACATTCTTTTTTCGAGTAGGTAGATGCTAGTAGGTACTTTCTCAAAATCAAACTTTTCCACACTTACACTCTTTTTAAACAAAGTTTTCAAAAAACAACTTCGCAACACTCTTGAGGACAAAAACAAGGGTTAAAACAAAGTAAAAAAAACTCTTCAAAACACACAAACACAGAAGTAATTTTTAAAATGATGAGCAAGTACCTAAGAGCCTGTGGAAAACCACTGATAGAAAGGGTGCTAACACCTTCCCTTTCTATAATCTACCCCCCGTACTCAAAATCTCGAAAAAAGGAATTTTTCTGTGCTTTTGTCCTTTCCAGTTGGATAAAATAAAAGTCGATGGCGACTCTTGCTTACCGCGACATTTTGCGAACACAAACGCAAAACGCAAACCAGCATTTTCCTAAAACAGTCTGGTTCTGCCACCGTATACCAGAACTGGCGACTCTGCTGGGGACTAATAAGTGGGGTATACCATAGGATTAGTTCATCATAAATTGATTCTCTTGTCTGTTTTGGTTGCTTTACTATTAAAGGGTTTTGTATTGGGAGTTACTATAGATCCTAACCCGGATCTGGGGACACCTTTTAGGTAAGTAGCAATAAACTGTGAGGGAACTGTACGGTGTAGACCAATACGGTTGAAGCAGTAGCTACATTGATGTGGCACATTGGTTGGTACCGATATCCCTTGTGGAGAAACAAGGATAATATGGGGCTGCTATGTGTGTCGTTAAGCATCAACTGACCTTAGAACCTATAATTGACCAACTTGGCCATAGGAAGTAGTGAGATAGCTGGTCTCGGTATAAAGCTGGGAACTGGTTGATACTCGATGCTACACTCATTGAGACCATACTCTCGAGATAGTTCCGGCTGCAAGAAAAGATTATGTGAGCTGAAACCATGACCGATGGAGGATGGTCAGTGATATTGAGAACCTCTAGAACCCAGTTACTATTATTAGGACAGGTTGAAACCAACTGAACTTCAAGAGGGTAATACCTAGACCCCATGCAGCCTTAAACTTAAGGGTTATTGTGTGACTTGTTTGCCTTTACCATGTCTGTTATCTGCTATAATTGTTGTGTGTTTTATCATGACATCATGCATCATAACATAGCATGCATACTTCATTATACTAACCATTTCAAAGACTGAGGGGATTTATCTTTGTTCTGTTTTGCAGATTATGGCTTCCGTGTGCCGAAACACCATTCGAGTTAACTTTGTGCAAATACCTGCTCAACTTAAATATTTATCCTCGAGAGTTTCTGATACTTCTTCATTCATTAGAAGACATGGACAACTTCTTAGCTTGGTTACCTCAAAGTTTGATGAGCAGATGATAAGTGTGCTTTTCCAGTTCTTCGATCCAGTGCATCATTACTTAACTTTCCCAGATTATCAGCTAGTTCCCACCATGGAAGAGTTTTCTCACTTATTGGGTATATCCATCCTCGAGCAAATGCCCTTCACAGGTTTGGAAGAGACTCCTAGACCAGAAGAAATTGCTTCAGTTTTACATTTGAAAAGGGCTGACGTAGTATCCAATTGGGAGACACGAAGCGGGGTTAAAGGTTTTCTTAGCCAAGTTTCTGATGGATCAAGCTCAACTGTTCTGGGATAATTTGGACTTTCAGGCTTTCAAAGACATCTTGGCTCTCCTTATCTACAGTTTGGTTCTTTTCCTGAATCCAGATTCCTTTATAGATGTGAATGCGGTTAAGATCTTCCTGTCTCACAATCCTGTACCTACTCTTTTGGGTGATATCTTGCATGCCCTCTACACTCGTACTGTGCGAAGAAGAGGGACTCTCATGTGTTGCATGGCTTTGCTGGCGAGGTGGTTTATTTCGCACCTCCCCAAGTCTGTGTTGAAGAATGAGGAAGGGCTAGGATGGTCTTACAGGATAATGTCCCTTGCTCATACAAACATTCTTTGGAGTTCTAAGGATATGGAAAGCACTTTTGTCATTGATCGTTGTGGGGGATACCATAATGTCCCGTTGCTTGGAATCAGAGGGGGTATAACCTATAATCCCTGCCTAGATTTATGACAATTTTGTCGTGCTCGGAGAGACGGTCCTCATGAGCTACTTCTTGCAGATATTGCCTTTGACTACAAGGAAGACGTTGACGAGCATCGCCGAAGGTTTATACGAGCTTGGGGCATGGTGAACAGGTCTGACCCTCAAGAGCTAGGACCAAAGACTTCTATCTCTGTGCAACCTTATCTCCAGTGGGTCCGAGCTCGAGCCTAGAAGCTTGGGATGCCATATGAAGCTGTGTTGCCAGTAATAGTGGAGCCTACCAATGAAGAGAGCATTCCTTATACCGTCCTTTATCCCTACATGCCCACTGAACTTGGGGCATTGAAGAGGTCTTGGATTCAACTGAAAGAGGAGAGGGATACCTACCGCGAAAAGTACCATGAGCAAGAGAGTAAGATGTTGAAGCTCACCAGGAAACTTGAGAATGAAAGGACAATCAATGACTACATCAGCACGAAGGGGAAGCGTCCATGGGATTTATGATTTTGCTTTTTCTAGTTTAGATTTGTTTTTATTTACTTCATTGTAAACGCCTTAGAGGCATTGTTGAACCTTTTACAAGTTTAATATAATGAAGTTTGTTTATTTCTTGGTTTGCAAATTTAAATCTCCCAAAGTCTTTGAAATCATTACATACGCATCCCATTATCATGCACATCATTACAGGTATCATTACAGGTTTCTCATCTCCTTCGCTGTTTATTTCAGCACGAAATGTCTTCTGAAATACCTACCGATCAAGCCATCAAAGCTCTTCAGGTACAGAATGCCCAATTCCAAGAGATGTTCTTGAACTTGGCTAAAGGGCAAGAGGATTTGAAGACTCTCATCCTGAAGGAGAAGAAGAAGAAGAAGAAGAAGAAGAAGAAGAAGAAGGTGGTTCTTATGAATATGGGTAACAGATTTGGGAATAGGTTGCGACAGGAAGCTGATCTGTCTCTCTCATCCAAAGGAGAGGAGGACCAAGAGGAAGAAAAGGGTCCCAGTCATGTGGTCTCTGATAATGATACCGATTTTGATGATGAGAAGTATCCTCCTGCTGAGGATAGGTACAAACAACTCGAAGACCGTCTGAGCGCTATGGAGATTCAGAAGATACCTGGTTTGGACTTCGGAGATCTGGGACTAGCATCTGTGGTGGTGATCCCTCATAAGTTTAAAGCTCCGGTTTTTGCTAAGTACGATGGAGTATCCTGTCCAAAACTCCATCTCCGCTCGTATGTCCAAAAAATCCAACCTTACACTGCTGATAGAAATCTGTGGGTACATTTCTTTCAAGATAGTCTGTCAAGGACTCAACTTGAATGGTTTTATCAATTGGAAGGAGCTAATGTCCGAAACTGGGAGGACCTTGCTGCTGCTTTTTACAAGCAGTATCAGTATAACGCCGACCTTGCTCCCACTCGTACTCAACTTCAGGGTATGTCTATGGGTGCAAGTGAAGGTTTTAAGGACTATGCTAAAAAATGGAGAGATTTGGCTGGAAGAGTCCAACCCCCTCTGTCTGATAGGGAGTTGGTGGATATGTTTCTAGGGACGTTGTCTGGTCCATTTTTCAATCATCTGATCGGAAGTTCGTCATCTGGGTTTACTGAATTGATCTTGATTGGGGAGAGAGTAGAAGCTGGTATCCGAAGTGGTAAGATACAGAAGGATACGTCGTCAAGTGCAGTAAAGAAGCCTTTCACTAGTAAGAAAGAAGCTAGTGCAGTTTACATCTCGAGGAGCCAAAACCGACCTGAACGCCGTCAAGCAGTGAATGCGGTAGTAATATCAAGACCCGCCGTTGCCCCACAACGCAACAATCAACAAAGAATGGAGAGACCGCAGAGACAATACACTCGGCTTAATATTACCTTGTCTCAAATTCTACCACAATTATTGAAGACCAACCTGGTAACTCTGAGGGAAGCCCCAAAGAATCCCAACACCGCATCTCCGCTATATAACCCGAACGCCCACTGTGCCTATCACTCTGATAGTCCAGGTCATGATACAAATAACTGTTGGGCCTTGAAGAATAAGGTGCAAGATTTGATCGAAGCTAAAGAAATCGAGTTTGACGCTCCGGAGAAGCCCAACGTCCTGACTGCTCCTATGCCCAAACATGGTCATGGAGTAAATGCTGTGGACGATGATTTATGTGTGACCATCGTGGAAGAAATTTCTACTCCTTTGACGACAATTAAGAAGAATCTCTTGTTGGCCGGTTTATTTCCGGGTTGTGGCGAAGGTTGCCACTTGTGTTCAATTCTGCCTGCTGGTTGCCATTAATTGAAATCAGGTGTTCAGCGCCTGATGGATAACAAAGAAATCCTGTTTGAGAAGACCATGATTCCGTTATTTCCAGTTGAAGATGTTTCCATCATAACCATTTCCTTTAATCCTACCAAGGCTTCCTCGAGAAAGCCTGTTAGGATTACATCTATTCCAAGAATTGCTCCGTTAATCATTACTATCCCTGGTCCTATCCCATACACTTCGGATAAGGCTGTCCCTTGGCACTATGGGGCCGATGTGTATTACCATAAAGTTAAACAAGACTTAAAGATTGAAGAAGCTGATGCTGATGTCAGCAATATTGTCGGGGCTAGCAAGGTCACCAGAAGTGGAAGACTCTTCTCTCCTGAGATTTCCCCTCCGACTGTACACAAACCTGTTGTCATTTCATCTGCTAGTACATCAGATACTATCCCAGTACATATGCCAGTTATCACCCTTGTCACTGAGCCATCTGACACTCGGGGCAAAGAAATCACATGTGAGCCTGCCCGAATGGAGGCACCTAAGAAGATCATTATAGAAACCTCTAAGTAGGAGATAGAGGAAATTCTGAAAATTATCAAGAAGAGTGACTACAACGTAGTCGAGCAGCTGGGGCAGACCCCATCAAAAATCTCCATGTTATCCTTGTTATTATGTTCGGAAGCCTATGCAAAGGCTTTAATTGCTTTCCTCAAAACTTCACATATGCCGCAGGAGACTTCTGCCGATCAATTCAAAGACTGCGTAGCTAGCTTGACTTCCGACAATGGGTTGGGTTTCTTATACGTAAATCTGACTGCTAAAGGAAGAAATCATAATGACGCTCTGCACGTCTCGATCGAGTGCAGGGGCACTACTATGTCCCATGTACTAGCGGATACCGGGTCCTCTTTGAATGTTTTGCCAAAGAAAGCATTAGACCGTCTGGAATTATGAAGGTGTGACTCTAAAGCCGAGCAATATTATGGTCAGGGCCTTCGACGAGTCAAAAAGTATGGTGCACGGGGAGGTGGACGTCCCGGTTAAAGTTGGCTCTCAGACTTTTGCATCTACTTTTTATGTGATGGATATCCGACCATCTTATTCTTGCTTGCTGGGTCGCCCGTGGATTCATAAGGCTGGGGCAGTGACTTCTACGCTCCATCAAATGTTGAAATATCCAGTGAAGGGGAAGATTGTTACGGTGCAAGGAGAAGAGGAGTACATGGTGAGTCATATTAACTCCTTTCGGTATGTGGATATGGATAGAGAGTTCATCGAAACCCCGTGTCAGAACTTTGAAGAGGTTCCCCAGACTTTGGCGTCGACTGAAGTTGCTGCTGACAAACCTCCGATGAAGATGGCTTCCTTTAAGGATGCCAGGGCTGTATTTGAAAAAGGTGGGTGTGCAAATTGGGGTCAGCTCCCTGATTTCATATACAAGACCGACAAGTTTGGTTTGGGCTTTACTATAGAGGCTCAAAGGACTGTTTGGAATGCGCGGATTGGAAGACCTCCTCTGCACATCAGTAATCAGGGAGTGAATGCAATTAAAGATGATAAATCAGAGTCTGATATCGACAATTGGATCTACCCGACTACCAAGAGTGGATTGAACAATTGGACGACGAAGGACTTCGTGCCCGTTTCTTTTATTACACAATAATAGACTTTTGTTTTGAGATTTGTAACAGATAGTTTAAAACTTTATAGCCCGGTGCCTTGCCCGAGACACTTTGGCTTTGATTGTGAGGGCTTATTATTTGTCATTTTCATATATCATTAATAAAGCATTGGACGCTTTCTTGCATTACAAATTTTCCGGTCCTTGTTTTTCTTTTCTATATCACTTTATCAAAACAACTATTGTCTTACACACACTCACATATCATAATGCAGATCTACATCCACTCTGGATCCCATTGATAGCAACTCTGCTACTTCCGGTTATGACTTCGAAAATCCGATCAAACAAGCCGAGGACGAAGGTGAGGATGATTGTGAGGTACCTAGGGAACTTTCTAGACTGTTACTACAGGAAGAGAGGGCCATACATCCTCATGAAGAGCCAGTGGAATCAGTGAATTTTGGTACAGAGGAAGACAAGAAAGAGGTCAAGATAGGTGCAAATCTGGATCCTAGTGTTAAGCAACGGTTGATACAGATGCTACGTGACTATGTTGAGATCTTCACCTGGTCTTATGAAGATATGCCTGGTTTGGACACTGATATTGTGGTTCACCACTTGCCAACTAAAGAAGACTGTCCTCCGGTAAAGCAGAAAGTTCGCCGTATGCACCCTGAGATGTCTGAGAAAATCAAAGCTGAGGTCATGAAACATTTTGACGTCGAGTTTCTAGCTGTCACTTCCTACCCACAGTGGGTTGCCAACGTGGTTCCGGTTCCTAAGAAGGATGGTAATGTATGGATGTGTGTGGACTATAGTGATCTGAACAGGGTGAGCCCCAAAGACGATTGCCCACTTCCTCACACCAATGTTTTGGTCGACAACACTGCGCAACATAAGATCTTCTCCTTTATGGATGGTTTTTCTGGTTACAATCAGATTAAGATGGCCCCCGAAGACATGGAGAAGAAAACTTTCGTTACACAGTGCGGCACCTTCTGTTATAAGGTCATGCCGTTTGGATTGAAGAATGTTGGGGCAACGTATCAGCGCGCCATGGTCGCTTTGTTCCACGACATGATTTACCATGAGATTGAGGTGTACGTTGATGACATGATTTCAAGGTCCCAGACTGAAGAAGAACATCTTGACCATCTCCAGAAACTGTTCAACAGGTTAAAGATGTACAAGCTGAGGTTAAACCCGAACAAGTGCACCTTCGGGGTAAGGTCTGGTAAGCTGTTGGGTTTCATTGTTAGTGATAAAGGTATTCAAGTGGATCCTGCAAAGGTGAAGGCTATACAGGAGATGTCAGGTCCCCGAACGAAAAAAGAAGTCAGAGGCTTTTTGGGACGCCTGAACTACATTGCCCGATTCATTTCACATTTGACTGCTACTTGTGAGCCGATCTTCAAGCTGCTAAAGAAAGATCAAGTGGTAAAATGGAATGATGAATGTCAGGCCACTTTCGAAAGGATCAAAGAATATCTCCAAGAGCCACCTATTATGATGCCTCCAGTTGAAGGAATACCTTTGATCTTATACTTGACAGTACTCGACAATTCAATGGGGTGCGTGTTGGGGCAGCATGACGAGTCTGGACGAAAAGAGCATGCTATTTACTACCTTAACAAAAAGTTTACCGACTGTGAGACCCGATACTCACTGCTTGAGAAAACTTGCTTCACTTTGGCATGGGCTGCTCGTCGGTTGAGACAGTATACGCTGACTCACACTACCCTATTGATATCAAAGATGGATCCAATCAAGTATATCTTCGAAAAATCTGCCTTATTTGGAAGAATAGTAAGATGGAAGATGATCTTAACTGAGTATGACATCCAATACACAACCCAAAAATCAATCAAGGGGAGTGTGTTGGCAGATCATTTGGCGTATCAGGCCATGGATGATTACCAGTCTATAAATTTCGAGTTTCCGGATGAGAACATCATGTTGTTGACCGACTATGAAAAACATGGACCGGATGAAGGACCTGAGGAAGGATCTTGATGGTCTATGTATTTTGATGGAGCCTCAATGCGTTGGGTAATGGCATTGGCGCCGTGATCATATCTGCTGAGGGCTGTCATACTCCGTTCACCGCCCGATTATGTTTTAACTGCACCAACAATATGGCGGAGTATGAATCATGTATCCTAGGTCTTCGAGCTTCTATTGACCTAAGGATTAAGTTCTTGAGTGTATTCGGAGATTCCGCTCTAGTGATCAGTCAGATCAAAGGCGAGTGGGATACGAAGCACCCAAATCTTATTCCTTACAAGGAGTATGTGTGACACCCCAAATTTATTCAAGTGTTAAATAATTAGGAATTTAATTATTAAATTAATTAAAGGCTTAATTAATAATATTTTGGATTAAATGGATGAATTAATTATGAAATTAAAAAGGAAGACCGGGGGGTGTAAGGTTGAATTAGAGGTGTGTGAAGTAAAAAGCTCTACTAAATAATAACTAATTTATTTCTATTATTTGGAAAATAATAAAAGGAATACAAAAAGAAGGATAAAAAGAAAAAGAAAAAGAAGGTTATTGGGAAAAAGTCATTGTACGTGAAATTGGAGAAGAGAAGAGAAGAGAGGAAAAAGCCAAACGCCGTGAATTCGAAGGATCATCGCGAGGTAAGGGGTGATTTCGATTAATTACTATGCCTTATAGATTTTGGGATCAATAGAATTGATTAAGCATGTTAGGAATCTCAATTTAGGATTTTCTAGGTTTGTAGAATTTGTCCCTAATGTTGTCAAATTGTGTGGAACTGAACCAATTGCATGATATAGGATTGTTAGGAATGGTTGAATTGTGTTATTTGACATTATATTGATGTTACTTGGGTGATTCTGGCGTTAATTGATGTGGTCATTTGTATGGGAATGAAAAGGAATGGATTGAGATACAAAATGCTGTCAAAATAGCAGTTTTTGGCTCTGCAGGTCATGGGAACCGGTTCCCAGTGGGGAGGAACCGGGTTCCACTGTGTTAAGTTATGAAAACTTGCAAAATTGCATGTAGGAACCGGTTCCTGTATAGGTAGGAACCGGGTTCCCATACATTTTCCAGAAAGGTGATTTCTGAACTTCGCAGGAACCGGTTCCTGTATATGTAGGAACCGGGTTCTACTGTAACTTTTTGAAAAATAATAAACTTTGAAAATTCATAACTTTCAAACCGTAAGTCCGATTTGAGTGCCGTTTTCGGCAGTATTTCTTAAATTAAAAATACTATCTTATCAAATAAGAAAAATATTATTTTATGAAAATTATTTTAAAAAGAGTCGAACTCCCGATTTTTGTAAACTTTGGTATTTTGAGAATGATGTAGAATTGTTTGTAAATTATTCTGATTTGGTGAATGAGAACTGATACTTATGTGTTGTGCCTGCTATCCATTATGATTGAGATGTGATCATGTGATATATTGGTTTTGGCATTATTTGGAATTATGTTGTGATCATATTCCGTTGATTTGATGTTGCATGCTGGTGATGTACATGCATATGCATTGTTTTGGTGAAGTTAATTCCCATTGTGTGGAATTTGACTTGTATTACCGTTAACCGATACCCGGGTGATGATGGGTGGTTAGGCTGGATTCTTGTCCGGGTGTTTATGGACGAATCGATGGTTGCTGTATCCGGTTGATGATGGATCAGTGTTGCTGTATCTGGTTGATGATGGATCAGTGTTGGGTGACTTGGTCACGTGTTGGTACCACATGCATTGTGTCTGCATTTGTGTTTGCATGGAATTGTAACATGTTAGAATGTATTCCAATGTTACAATTCTTTGGTTGATTATTGAATTGTGCATAATGACTTGTATGATTGGAACTGTGTGTTGAATATGAATTTATGCTAAAATGGGTGAAATAATATGCTTGTGATATAATGTTGATTGAGAAGCTTATAATGCATGTTAATTATGAGAAATCTCACCCTTACTTTAACAATTTCAGATTAAAGTTAGAAGCTCAGGAGTTGGTGAGGATGGCTCTAGAGCTATGTTACTTTAAGTCCGCGTGTCAGTGTCGTGCTCTGATAGGTTGTAACACTGGGGGAAACGTTTGGATGATGAGTTTTATTTTATACTCTATTGTTTAATTTATGTTGGGAATACTTATGAAGTGAAGTTATTCCGGTTTTGAGACATTTCCGCTGTGTAGAACATGATATTAATTTGAATATTTATTTTAATAATTCCTTCAATAAAGCATGACAACTGTAGATTTGAGGTTTTTATATTTAACTTGAATTGTGACATCCCTGTTTTCCATGTTACTCTGATTTAATTAATATAATTCGCGGGTTATTTAGAAGGGGTGTTACAATAGTGGTATCAGAGCATAGTCGTTCTTGTCTTGTGTCGTTATCCCTTTTGTATGCGACTAGTGTAAGATGACACTGTCGATACTTGTGTGCTGATGAGGTTGTTTTGTAATGTTACAGAACAATGGTCAGAAGAGGTAACGGAAGAAACGACGATGCTCTTGCTGAAGCATTGGGAATGTTGGCTGGAGTACTCGGAGGGAACCAGTAGGAAGCTATGATTGGTGCTGACCGACAATTGGGGAATTTTCAGAGGAATAATCCCCCGTTGTTCAAGGGTGCACATGATCCCGAAGGTGCTCAGAAGTGGTTGAAGGAGATCGAGTGGATCTTCAAAGTAATTGACTGTGCTGAAGGGCTAAAGGTGAGATACGGAACTCACATGTTAGCAGAGGAAGCTGATGACTGGTGGGTTGCTACCAGAACTGAAATGGAAGAAGATGGTATTGCATTGACTTGGGTTGTGTTCAGGAGGGATTTTCTAAGGAGGTACTTTCCTGAGGACATCAGAGGCAAGAAGGAGATTGAGTTTCTGGAACTCAAGCAGGGTAACAAGACTGTCAGTGAGTATGCTTCGAAGTTTACTGAGTTAGCGAAGTATTATGCTCATTATACTAACGATGCAGATGGAGAATTTTCCAAATGTATCAAGTTTGAGAATGGTCTTCGTGATGAGATTAAGCAGGGTACTCGGTATCAGCGTATCAGAAGATTTCCTGATCTGGTTGACTGTAGTAGGATTTTAGAGGAGGATCTTTCTAGCACTAAGTCGAATGCTCGAGGGTATGTTGATAGGAAGGGTAAGCAATAGATGGATCGTGGTAAGCCTTATGATAGAAGTAATCAGAGACCCGGTGGTTGGAAGAAGTTTGGTGGAGGAGATTCTAGTTCTTCCATTAAGTGCTACAAGTGTGGTGAGACAGGACATCGTATGGCGGATTGCAAAAGTAATGATAAGAAGTGTTTCAAGTGTGGGAAACTCGGCCATGTGGCCAATGATTGCAGAGTAAGAGTGGTGACTTATTACAACTATGGTGAAGAAGGTCATACTCGTCCTTAGTGTACAAAACCCAAGAAGGAGCAATCTGGTGGTAAAGTGTTTGCATTGTCTGGGTCAGAGACTAAGCCAGATAATCAGCTGATTAAAGGTACATGTTTTATTAATGACATACCTTTGACTGCGATTATTAATACTGGAGATACGAATTCTTTTATTGCTTTGGATTGTGCTAAAAGATTGAATTTGGAAATTTCTAATATGGATGGAAGTATGGTTATTGATACTCCTGCGTCGGGTTCAGTGACTACTTCGTATGTTTGTAGGAATTGTCCTATTGTGATTTTTGGTAGGGGTTTCGGTATGGATTTAGTGTGCCTACCGTTAGAACAACTTGATATCATCCTTGGAATGAACTAGTTGGAATTCAACCAGGTTCACATCAACTTTTTTGTGAAGACGATTATTTTTCCTGAAGAGGTTGGTGTCGAAGATGTGACTATGTCGGTTAAATAGATGAACCTAGCTGTGAAAGATGGTGCTGTGGTATTTATGTTGTATTCTGCAATAGAAGCGGAGGGAAAAGCAAAGAGTGATGGATTTCCAGTGGTGAATGAATTTCCAGAGGTGTTTCTGGAAGACGTTAGTGAATTGCCACCTGAGAGGGAGGTAGAATTTACTATAGATATGATTCCTGGAACTAGTCCGGTGTCGATGGCGCCTTACCGTATGTCGGCATCTGAATTAGAGTAGTTAAAGAAACAGTTGTAGGAGTTACTTGAGAAGAAGTTTATTCGTCCGAGTGTTTCGCCGTGGGGTGCTCCGGTGTTGTTGGTTAAGAAGAAAGAAGGTTCAATGAGATTATGTGTTGATTACAGACAACTGAATAAAGTTACAATCAAGAATCGGTATCCTTTGCCGAGGATCGATGATTTGATGGATCAACTAGTTGGAGCTTGTGTATTTAGTAAGATTGATCTGAGATCTGGATATCATCATATTCGTGTGAAGTCGGAAGATATTCAGAAAACTGCATTTAGAACGAGGTATGGACATTACGAGTATTCTGTTATGCCGTTTGGAGTTACTAATGCACCTGGTGTTTTCATGGAGTATATGAATAGGATATTTCATCCATATCTTGATGAGTTTGTGGTGGTGTTCATTGATGATATTCTAATTTATTCGAAGAGCGATGAAGAGCATGCAGAACATCTCAGAGTTGTGTTGGAATTGTTGAAAGAGAAGAAGCTTTATGCGAAGTTGTCCAAGTGTGAATTCTGGTTAAGTGAAGTAAGTTTTCTTGGCCATGTAATTTCCAAGAATGGAATTGCTGTGGATCCTACGAAGGTAGAAGCAGTATCTCGGTGGGAAGCGCCGAAGAATGCTTCTGAGATCCGTAGTTTTCTGGGTCTTGCAGGTTATTATAGGAAGTTTATAGAAGGATTTTCCAAATTAGCGTTACCGTTGACTAAGTTGACCAGGAAGGGTCAGATGTTTGTTTGGGATGTTGAATGTGAGAAAGAATTTCAAGAGCTGAAGAGGAGGTTGACAAGTGCTCCGATCTTGATTTTGCCAAATCCGACTAAGTCTTTTGTTGTGTATTGTGACGCATCATTAATGGAATTAGGTGGTGTGTTGATTCAAGATAAGCAGGTGGTGGCTTATGCTTCGAGACAATTGAAAGTACATGAAAGGAATTATCCGACTCATGATTTGGAGTTGGCAGCTGTTGTGTTTGTTTTGAAGTTGTGGAGGCATTATTTATATGGTTCTCGGTTTGAGGTGTTCAGTGATCACAAAAGTCTGAGGTATCTCTTTGATCAGAAAGAGTTGAATATGAGGCAGGGGAGATGGTTAGGATTCCTAAAGGATTATGATTTCGGTTTGAATTACCATCCTGGTAAGGCAAACATTGTTGCGGATGCCTTGAGTAGGAAGTCCTTGCATATGTCGATGTTAACGGTCCGTGAGTTAGATTTGGTTGAGTAGTTCAGAGATTTAAGTTTGGTATGTGAAACTACTCCGAATAGTGTGAAATTGGGTATGTTGAAACTGACTAGTGGTATTCTGGAAGAAATTCGGAATGGACAGAAGTCCGATGTTGGGTTAGTTGATAAATTGACATTGATCAACCAAGGTCAAGGAGGCGAGTTCCGGATTGATGAGAATGGTGTTATGAGATTTGGTAATAGGGTGTGTGTTCCAGATGTTGCAGAGATTATGAAGAGTACTTTGGAAGAAGGACATCGTAGTGGATTGAGTATTCATCCTGGTGCTACTAAAATGTACCATGATTTGAAGAAGTTGTTTTGGTGGCCGGGAATGAAAAAGGAAATTGCTGAGTTTGTGTATGCTTGTTTGGTTTGTCAGAAGTCGAAGATTGAGCATCAGAAACCGTCAGGATTGATGGAACCATTGTTTGTTCCGGAATGGAAATGGGATGGAATCTCTATGGATTTTGTGTCTGGTTTGCCAAGGACATCGAAGAATTGTGATTCCATCTGGGTTATTGTTGATCGGTTGACGAAATCTGCTCACTTTATTCCGATAAGGATGGATTACCCGATGGAAAGGTTGGCAGAATTGTATGTTGAGAAGATTGTGAGTTTGCACGATATTCCTTCTAGTATTGTGTCGGATCAAGATCCGAGGTTTACATCTATATTCTGGACGGGATTGCAAGAAGCTTTGGGTACTAAGTTGCGTTTGAGTTTCGCTTATCATCCACAGACAGATGGTCAGACGGAGAGAGCGATTCAGTCGTTGGAAGATTTGTTAAGAGCTTGTGTGTTGGAGAAAGGTGGAGCTTGGGATAGTTATCTACCATTGATTGAATTTACCTACAACAATAGTTTTCATTCGAGCATTGGTATGGCTCCGTTTGAGGCATTGTATGGTAGGAGGTGTCGGACACCGTTGTGTTGGTATGAATCTGGAGAGAGTGTTGTGATTGGACCGGAAATTATCCAACAGACTTCGGAAAAGATTAAGATGATTCAGGAGGAGAAGATGAGGACTTCTCAGAGTCGTCAGAAAAGTTATCACGATAAGAGGAGGAAAGATCTTAAGTTTAGCGAAGGAGAACATGTTTTTATGCGAGTTACTCCGATGACTGGTATTGGTCGAGCTTTGAAGTCAAAGAAGTTGACTCCATGTTTTATTGGTCCGTTTCAGATTACCAAGAGAGTTGGGAAAGTTGCTTATCAGATTGCTTTGCCGCCGTCACTTGCAAATTTGCATGATGTTTTTCATGTATCTCAGCTAAGGAAGTACATTGCTGATCCGTCTCATGAGATTCGGGTAGATGATATACAGGTACAAGAGAATTTAACTGTGGAAGCGGTACCTGCGAGAATTGAGGATCGAAAGTTGAAACAGTTGCGAGGCAAGGAGATCGCGTTGGTAAGAGTGGCTTGGGGAGGACCAGCAGATGGAAATGTCACTTGGGAGCTGGAGAGCCAGATGAAGGACTCGTATCCCGAACTGTTCGTCTAAGGTATGTTTTTGAGGACGAAAACTCTTTTAGTTGGGGAGAGTTGTGACACCCCAAATTTATTCAAGTGTTAAATAATTAGGAATTTAATTATTAAATAAATTAAAGGCTTAATTAATAATATTTTGGATTAAATGGATGAATTAATTATGAAATTAAAAAGGAAGACCGGGGGGTGTAAGGTTGAATTAGAGGTGTGTGAAGTAAAAAGCTCTACTAAATAATAACTAATTTATTTCTATTATTTGGAAAATAATAAAAGAAATACAAAAAGAAGGATAAAAAGAAAAAGAAAAAGAAGGTTATTGGGAAAAAGTCATTGTACGTGAAATTGGAGAAGAGAAGAGAAGAGAGGAAAAAGCCAAACGCCGTGAATTCGAAGGATCATCGCGAGGTAAGGGGTGATTTCGATTAATTACTATGCCTTATAGATTTTGGGATCAATAGAATTGATTAAGCATGTTAGGAATCTCAATTTAGGATTTTCTAGGTTTGTAGAATTTGTCCCTAATGTTGTCAAATTGTGTGGAACTGAACCAATTGCATGATATAGGATTGTTAGGAATGGTTGAATTGTGTTATTTGACATTATATTGATGTTACTTGGGTGATTCTGGCGTTAATTGATGTGGTCATTTGTATGGGAATGAAAAGGAATGGATTGAGATACAAAATGCTGTCAAAATAGCAGTTTTTGGCTCTGCAGGTCATGGGAACCGGTTCCCAGTGGGGAGGAACCGGGTTCCACTGTGTTAAGTTATGAAAACTTGCAAAATTGCATGTAGGAACCGGTTCCTGTATAGGTAGGAACCGGGTTCCCATACATTTTCCAGAAAGGTGATTTCTGAACTTCGCAGGAACCGGTTCCTGTATATGTAGGAACCGGGTTCTGCTGTAACTTTTTGAAAAATAATAAACTTTGAAAATTCATAACTTTCAAACCGTAAGTCCGATTGAGTGCCGTTTTCGGCAGTATTTCTTAAATTAAAAATACTATCTTATCAAATAAGAAAAATATTATTTTATGAAAATTATTTTAAAAAGAGTCGAATTCCCGATTTTTGTAAACTTTGGTATTTTGAGAATGATGTAGAATTGTTTGTAAATTATTCTGATTTGGTGAATGAGAACTGATACTTATGTGTTGTGCCTACTATCCATTATGATTGAGATGTGATCATGTGATATATTGGTTTTGGCATTATTTGGAATTATGTTCTGATCATATTCCGTTGATTTGATGTTGCATACTGGTGATGTGCATGCATATGCATTGTTTTGGTGAAGTTAATTCCCATTGTGTGGAATTTGACTTGTATTGCCGTTAACCGATACCCGGGTGATGATGGGTGGTTAGGCTGGATTCGTGTTCGGGTGTTTATGGACGAATCGATGGTTGATGTATCCGGTTGATGATGGATCAGTGTTGCTGTATCCGGTTGATGATGGATCAGTGTTGGGTGACTTGGTCACGTGTTGGTACCACATGCATTGTGTCTGCATTTGTGTTTGCATGGAATTGTAACATGTTAGGATGTATTCCAGTGTTACAATTCTTTGGTTGATTATTGAATTGTGCATAATGACTTGTATGATTGGAACTGTGTGTTGAATCTGAATTTATGCTAAAATGGGTGAAATAATATGCTTGTGATATAATGTTGATTGAGAAGCTTATAATGCATGTTAATTATGAGAAATCTCACCCTTACTTTAAAAATTTCAGATTAAAGTTAGCAGCTCATGAGTTGGTGAGGATGGCTCTAGAGCTATGTTACTTTAAGTCTGCGTGTCAGTGTCGTGCTCTGATAGGTTGTAACACTGGGGGAAACGTTTGGATGATGAGTTTTATTTTATACTCTATTGTTTAATTTATGTTGGGAATACTTATGAAGTGAAGTTATTCCGGTTTTGAGACATTTCCGCTGTGTAGAACATGATATTGATTTGAATATTTATTTTAATAATTCCTTCAGTAAAGCATGACAACTGTAGATTTGAGGTTTTTATATTTAACTTGAATTGTGACATCCCTGTTTTTCATGTTACTCTGATTTAATTAATATAATTCGCGGGTTATTTAGAAGGGGTGTTACAGTATGTACTGACATTGCTCCCACATTTTGAGGAGATAACCTTTGAACACTTCCCGAGATAGGAGAATCAGTTAGCGGACGCGCTAGCTACCATGTCTTCTATGTTCAAGGTCAGGTGGGACAATGAGGCTCCCCAAATTACCATTGAGAGGTTGGACGAACCCGCACATTTCTGTGACATCGAGACTGAAGATGTAGCAGATAAACCCTGGTTTCACGAGGTAAAAAGGTATCTTGAGGCTCAAGAGTACCCCGAGGGTGCATCTGTTAATGATAAGAAGTTCTTTAGGAGGTTCGCTGCGAAGTTCTTCATTAGAAATGGGATCCTTTACAAGCGTAACAATGATTCGACCTTACTGCGATGTGTGGACAAAAGCGAGGCAGAAAGGATCATGGCAGAGTTACATGAAGGTACCTTCGGAACTCATTCCAGCGGACATACCATGGCGAAGAAAATCCTACGGGCAGGATATTATTGGTCCACTATGGAAGCCGATTGTTATCAGCATTCTCAGACTTGTCATAAATGTCAGGTCTATGCTGATAAGGTGCATGTACCTCCAGTTCCTCTGAATGTCTTGACAGCTCCTTAGCCCTTTGCAATGTGGGGCATCGACATGATTGGTGAGATCCGACCTACTGCGTCCAATGGGCATCGTTTCATTCTGGTATCTATTGATTACTTTACGAAGTGGGTTGAGGCAGCTTCCTTTGCTACAATAACCAAGAACATTGTGGCGCGGTTTATCCGACACAATCTGATTTGTCGATACGGTGTACTAGAGAGGATCATTACAGATAATGGTATAAATCTCAACAATACGATGATCACCGAGCTCTGCAAACAGTTTAAGATACAGCATCATAACTCTTCTCCTTACCGGCCGAAGATGAATGGGGCTGTTGAAGCGGCTAATAAGAACATTAAGAAGATTGTGCAGAAGATGACGGTGACATATAAAGACTGGCACGAGATGTTACCATTCGCTCTTCATGGGTACCGCACCTCAGCGAGGACGTCAATAGGGGCAACACCCTACTCTCTGGTATATGGCATGGAGGCAGTCTTATCCATTGAAGTCCAGATACCCTCTCTCTGGATTATGAAGGATGCAGGTTTGAGAGAGGACGATTGGATCCAGACCCGGCTTGATCAGTTGAACTTAATCGATGAAAAGAGACTTACTGCTATTTGTCATGGTCAGACGTATCAAAAGCGGATGATCAAGCTATTTAACAAGAAAGTCAGATGACAAGAGTATCAAGTTGGGGATCTGGTGATCAAACGTATCATATTACCGCAAGGTGATCCCAGGGGCAAATGGACACCTACTTATGAAGGGCCATTTGTGGTTAAGAACATCTTCTCAGGAGGAGCTATGATTCTAACTACCATGGACGGTGACGACCTTCCTTACCCCGTCAATGCAGACATAGTGAAAAAATACTACGCATAATCAAAAATCCGCTAGGTCGACTGGCCTAGGCAAAAATAAGGGCTTCCCGGAGAACCAAAAGGGTTCGGGCAAAAGTAAGGGATGAAAATGAAAAAAACTGTACACCCGACAAGTTGAAAACCTGAAAAGGCGGCTTGGGCAAAAAAGGGTATCCTGGTGGACCGAAAACCCGAAAGGGAGGTTCGGGAAAAAATTAGGGATTAAAGCGTAAGACTATGTCTCATTGGATCATCTCGCAACCAGACTTCGGTATCGACTATCAAGCTCGGACGGCGCTGATCAATCTGATTTACCTTCAACCAAGTAGCGAAGTGATGAGACGCTCGAAGAGATAAAGGCAATAGCAGAGTTGGAACCCAGTGAGATTATTTCACATAGCTGTTTTTTTTATTTTACACAAATTGTATAAACTCTGTTCTTTCGGCGGTGTTCTCTTACTAGGACATCAGCCTCTTGTACAAAACGCCTATTACAGACCAACTTCAAAATCAATACAATTCATTTTCACAAAGAAATTTCAAAATTATTTTTCTTTTTCTGTTTTATTTGGCAAGAACGTCTAATGATTCATTTTTGATATATGCATTTGAAAATAATTGTTGCTCATAAATATTTACATGCGAAACAAAAGACGATTACTCGTAATTCCGGGAACAGGGGCAAACAAGAAATGTTCAAACCTTACAGTTGCTCTACCCACCAGGTACAGGGATAGAGCCAACTTGAGAAAATGACTAAAATTGCACACACTTCCCAGAGTAGGAAATACCCAAAATAATGGTGTTAATTCTCCCCAAGCAGAATTCATCTATCGCCAACAATGGAAGACCGTCCCCAGTGGAGTTTATTTCTTCCACAAGCAGAAACTCAATCCCCAACCGGGTTCATTATCGCCAGTAACAGTAATTCATCCCCAGCGGAGGTTATTTCTCCAAATTGGCAGATCTTCTAGCAAAGTATATCTCTTCCCCACAGAGTCACTCTCTCGCTAGTTTATTCTCCAGCAGAGTCATTCTCCCACCAATTTATTCTCAAATCATCTTCGGTAGTTACCCCCAACGAGAACGAGGGACTCAACTCCTTGTACTCTCCAGCAGCAATCCGGGATTTATTTTCCCCAGCTAGAGAACATCATAAAAACATTGCATATCCATACATCATGACATGTGCATAAGCATCATACAACACAATATCATTTATTTTGAGAACATCACTGCTCAATACATGTCATGCATCATGACATTACATACAACTAACTCTTTACCTTTCAGATAAAGATACAATCAAATTCTCACAAGTTTCTCCGGTTCAGTCAAACCGATGCTAAGATTTCTATTCCAGTTCAAGCTATGAAGCCCGGGTCTGACCAGATAATATCTTGATTTCTCCATCATACTACGAAGCCCAGAGAATGAACGAATAACAGTACCAAAATACCGCGAAGCCTGGAAATGACCAGATAGTGGTTTATCTTAAGTTCAAGCTATGAAGCCCAGAAATCGACCGGAAAATAGTTGAATCCCCAACAAGTTACTGTGAAGCCTGGATTACGATCAGATAGCAGTATAAGACACCATGAAGCCTAGAATCGACCAGATAGTGGCATGTCATAAACACAAGCCGTGAAGCCCGAAAATCGACCGGATAACAACTAGCAAGAAATTGTGAATCCTAGATTACGACCAGATAGTAATACAAGACACCATGAAGCCTGGACTCGACCAGATAATGGTATAAGACGTTGTGAAGCCTGGATTACGACCATATGGCAGCCAAGAATACTACGAAGCCTGGAGTCGACCAAATAGTGGTATATCTTTAATACAAGTTATAAAGCCCTGATTCACCCGAATAATATCTTGATTTCTCCAAATACCGTGAAGCCTGGATTCAACCAGATAATGGTATAGGACACCGTGAAGCCTGGATTACGACCAGATAGCGGAAAAGAATACTGAAGCTTGGATTACGACCAGATAACATTAAGGGACACTGCGAAGCTTGGATTTTGACCAAATAGCAGTTTACCTGGCCAATTACTAAGAAGCATGGAATCGACCGGATATTAGTGTGCCCTAAATTCAAGTTGAAGCCCGGATGCGACCGGATAACAACTTAATTCCTTATGAAGCCTGGAGCACGACCAGATAATAAGTGAGAAATTGCGAAGCCTAGATTACGACCAGATAGAAAGTTTAATCTTATCTCCCCAGTAAGTCACTGTAAAGCCTGGAGCACGACCAGATAACAGCCGATCTTATTTTCCTCAGCAAATCACTGTGAAGTCTGGAGCACTACCAGATAGCGGTTCATTTGCACCTCTCCGACCAAGAGACGATTCCCCAGTAGAATAACGGACGACCGAAGCTCCTAAAATTCTATTTCGCCCAGAATAGAGATCAACATTCCCCAACATAGTTCTCCTCGACAACAGGTATGCAGACTCTCGCAAAGGAATCTCTTATGCGATAGAAACTTCTTCGAATGGCATCTTTAAGCCCATCTTCCTACCCCAATCTCCAAATGGCATCTATAAGCCCGTTCCCGACATCACAAGACGGATACCACTTCATGCGAGTGCAAATTTCTGGGCACTCTAGTGTTCAATCATCTTCCACCCTCGGATCACGAAAGGCAGACAAGCCAATCTATATCCTCAGGTTTAAGAAGATTGAACAGGGGAAGATGTTTACCCAAAAATTTTCCATCCCATATTTCTCAATACATTTCAAGTGAGATCCTCAAATTGCTCAAGGAAGTACAAGGGTTAACCAGACAAACTCTCTCCTAAGGCAGTCTACCTCAAATTAGGGTTTCATGTTGCATTAAGATACTTGAGCCCAAGGGACCCCAAATTCTCACAATTTTCCTAATATGTTCTCAAGATCATCCATGTCAAGTTTCAAGCCCTATAGAGGAAGTTTGCTCAGTTAATTGCTCAAAGGATTGAAAATCGACTGTGTTAGGGCAAAAGTCAATTGTGGCCCACATACAACTAAACTTCAATATTTTTTGTCAACATCCTCATTTTGAAGCATTATTAATCATTTGAGGAAGGGTTGATCATGATTCATCAAGGATTGCTCACAATTCATCAAAATCCAAAAGTTGCTAAATTAGGGTTTTGTAGGAAAAGTCAACTCACCTTTGACCAAGCATAACTTTCTCATACTTTATCAAGAATGGCCCATCCAAAGCTCATTTTGAATAGGATGCAATTCCCTACAATTCATCTTCATCTCCCAAGTTCAAAATATGTACTCACAAGAAGTTATGAATTTGGACATTATAGGTCATTTTGAAAAGTCAACAAAAACACCCTTTTTGTCAAAGCTTCATACTTGAACATGGAAGACTCAATTGAGATGAGACCAAAAGGGTTGCTTATAGGACATCTTGATATTTCTAAAAAGTCCAAGAACACATCTCTAGGGTCAAAATTGAAGGAGTTATGCATTGGTGAAGTTGACCCTTTTTGCAAAATTGCCAAAAGTCAAATATATCTCAAATTGCATTTTTTGTCAAATGAGCCCAACCTTTTGTGCTTGCATTGAGTTTGTAACATGATCCACGACCCGTGATCCTTCCCACTTGCCTTTATTTTATTTTTGTCATTTATTTTTATTTTTATTTCAATTAAATCAAGTTAAATCAAAATAAAATAATGAAAATATCAAAAATCATTTAAACCTTGAGATTTTGTGCATATTTCAGGTCCATGAATAGCTGGCAATGAGATCAAATCGTGCAAGGCTTGTTTGTAAACAAAAAGATTGGATTTTGGCTTAATTTGGAAAGGTTTACATGAGAATCTAATCATGATCAAAGATCATTATTGGCAAGGATTTGATGCAAACTTGGAACCCTAATTGATTCTATGATATATATATGGAACAAATCCAAAGCAAAAGCAGAGGGGTTGGAGGCGTGAGAGAGCATAATCAGATTCAAAAAAATCATTAAAAAGTGTGAAATCATTCTTGCAGTTGGAGGGAAATTCAGGCCATTCTAAGACCACCATTCGCATCCTGGACCTTCTCTGAAGCAGATACGATCATTTGCAAGCATCCATAAGGCCAGAAACTCGAACCACAGACCCACGGTTTGCCCTTCAAACTCAAAATCCATTCTTGCAAATTACGCAGCATTAGCATGTTTCAATGACATATATGTGTTTGTTAATGTATTTGCAATGTTTTGGTTATACTCAATTGAATTTTTGACGCACGTACTGAGATCCACCATTGTTAGGGTTTTCTTGCTCGTTATAGGGTTTTTTCATGCAGGTAAAATTGGCCCAAAAAAGGGGGTACCATGGTGCTCACAAGGCCAAGACGAACTTATCTGTACCATTAGTTTTCATTTATGATGCTTGTGTGAGATTTTAGAGAAACGCAGGCTTATACCTACGCCCAGAAAAACGTAGGTGAAAGTCTTGGACTTTTGCCAACGGAGGGAGGAAGAAGAAGGGTGGCGTGGCACCCCCTGGCTGGTCCATTCAAACTTCGCGCGCTTTTGGGATCCATTATCTTGTTTTCCATTATATTAATTGTTGTTTATTTCAGATACAAAAGAGTCAGCCAACCCAGTTGGCAAGCACGCTATGGCCAAATGCTAAAGGGCCTGGGTTCGATCCCCAGGCCCCCTTGTTTCTTCAATATTATTTTTCTATGCATATTTCCATGCGCAGGTTTCCAGGACATCCACCATACGTCCTTAATGATCAGCGAACCAGATGTCCAATAAGCCAAATCCAATGCCTGGTACATGAAGGTCTATCATAAGCCTAGTCAAACGTGCAACATTGGATCATTAGAGTCAACGTGGGCCAAGGCTTATTGGGCCAAAAATCTGCTATAGACTCCCCCTGTTTGCTGGTTACCAGGCCCAATTCTCTCTTTCTTTTCTTTTATATTTTTTTCTTTTATTTATTTATTTGTTTAAATTATTTTCTCACACAAAAATTAATTCCTTTTTTACAAAAATTCATAAAACCAATTTTCATCAAATTAGAATTTAGGCTTTTTATTTTATTTAATTTAATTAGTTTAACTTAATTTTAGGGTAATTTTAATATTTTGTAAATAATTTAAAACAAATTAGAAAATTAGGGTTTGGTTTATTTTCTTTTCTTTTCTTTTCTTAAAATAACCAAAAATATAAAAATAGGTCAAATTAATTATTTTCCTTAATTTAAATTAATTAGTAACTAGGTTTGTATTTATTTAATTAAAACCTTATTTTCTCAAAGTAATCAAAAAACAACAAAAATGATTTTTTTTTCTTTCAAATAGGTTTAGACGGGGTCAAAACCCTAATTTTTCTCTCGTTCTCTATTCATCGCGCGTTTATTATTTTTTGCAAATATTAATGTAATTGCTCATGGGATGTAATAGTTTAATTAGGATTTTTCTTTTATTTATCATTTTACGGGTTTTTGGCTATGTAATTAATCCCCCTCCCCGAAGCCTTGTAATAGCGTAGTTTATTTCTCGCATATTAATTTTCGCAAATATTAACTGTTAGATGTATGATAATAGGATTGCATGACAAGAATGTATGTTAATTTTAAAATGGTTTGCAAACCCTAAATGTGCAAAGATAATAACTGAAATCGAATCACTCACACATGCGCACTCCTAGGGTATACTCTCACTTCGGTTGCCTTCGGTAAACGATCATTAAGTATAGGGCGTTTTAGTGATTGCCCTCTTGTCTAAACAAAGATCAAATGTCCCGTTCGGAAATGTTACCTCGGAAATGTTGCCTCAAATATGATCTTAAGACACTAGGATTATTACTAAGACATCCTAACATTGCTTTAGTGATTGTACGTCCCTTTCGAATTGACCCTTACAACTCCAACAACGGTGCTACCTACTCACTAATAGTGGGATATCATTGTCTAAAGGAAACAAGAACGGAAACATTCTTTTTTCGAGTAGGTAGATGCTAGTAGGTACTTGCTCAAAATCAAACTTTTCTACACTTACACTCTTTTTAAACAAAGTTTTCAAAAAATAACTTCGTAACACTCTTAAGGACAGAAACAAGGGTTAAAATGAAGTAAAAAAAACTCTTCAAAACACACAAACACAGAAGCAATTTTTAAAATGATGAGCAAGTACCTAAGAGCCCGTGGAAAACCATGGATATAAAGGGTGCTAACACCTTCCCTTTCTATAATCTACCCCTCGTACTCAAAATCTCGAAAAAAGGAATTTTTTTGTGCTTTTGTCCTTTCCAGTTGGATAAAATGAAAGTCGGTGGCGACTCTTGCTTACCGCGACATTTTGCAAACACAAACGCAAAATGTAAACCAGCATTTTCCTAAAACAGTCTGGTTCTGCCACCGTATCACACATTGTCTAAAAGGAAAACGAACAGACCTTTTTCGAGTAGGTAGATTATTTCCTAGGTACTTGCTCAAACAAACAAAAACTTTTTCACACGAACGCTTTCAAAACAAAGTTTTCAAAAACAACTTCGTAACACTCTTGAGGACAGAAACAAGGGTTAAAACAATGTAAAATAAAACTTTTCAAAACAAGCACACACAAGCAATTTCAATATGAGAAAGTACCTAAGAGCCCATGGAAAACCATGGATAGAAAGGGTGCTAACACCTTCCCTTTTTATAATCTACCCCCTGTACTGAGAAACATCTCGAAAAAGGTTTTTTCTGTTCTTTTTCCTTTTCCTGATTGGATAAAATAAAAGTCGGTGGCGACTCTTACTTACCGTGACATTTCCAAACAAAAAATGCAAACCAGTATTAACAGTTGGTTCTTCCACTGTATCACAGTGACCCCAGGGGAAAATGGACTCCCACTTATGAAGTTCCATTTGTTGTCAAGAAAGTCTTCTCTGGTGGTGCCATGATGCTGACTACTATGGACGATGAAGATTTCCCACATCTTGTGAACACGGACATAGTTAAAAAATACTATGCATAAGATACTCGCTAGGTTGACACACTTAGTCAAGATAAAGGTATCCCAACAAACCAAAGGTTTGGGCAAAAATTAGGGATATATGTAAAAGATTGTACACCCGGCAAGTTGAAAACCCGAAAGGGCGACTTGGGCAAAAATGGGTATCCTGGTGGGCTGAAAACCCGAAAGGGCGATCCAGGCAAAAGTTAAGGATTGAAAGCGTATGACTATGTCCCGTGGAGTCACCACAATCGACTTTATTACCAAGGTCCAAGTTTAAACGGTCCAAGATCAATCTAATCAACTTCCATCAATAGCAAAAGACATTTGAAGACATTGGGGAAATAGTAGAGTTGGAACACAATGAGATCGTTTCCACATGGTTGTTATCTTTGTTTTCCTTTTGACGATTTCCTATTACTAGGATCTCCGTCTCTTTGTACAAAAACTCCTATTCATGGGCAAAACATCAATACAAATATACTTTGAAGTGCAAATTTTTGTTTTTGTTTTGAGTGAAAAGATGTATAATGACTAAAATTGAATGAACATATGTATATGAACATGTTTAAACTATTTAGTAAATGTGTCCTATTAAGAAGCAACGAGCATCTCTTTAATGCAGTTGAGATAACAACCTACTACAAAAAAACCTTTCCCCCTAACAGGTTTACCCGTAAAATCAGATTTATGCGAACCTCGGTCAGAGTCTCAATCTCTCGACAGCCCTCTCCCAGCTGAGTTAGTCTTAAAAGAAGAAACCTTGTGGATTTCTTCCTAAAGAATTCACCTTTCCAGCATGTCATCAAACATTTCTCTTTAACATGGTTTATTCCCCAACAAAATAATACACTCCTCAACAGAATCATTCCTATTCAAATAATTTTTAGACACTAAGAAGCCTGGACCTGACAAGATAATAGTTTAACTTCTCAGATACTATGAAGCCTGGACCCTACTAGATAATAGTTTAATCTCTCAGCCAGTTATTGCGAAGCCTAGACCCAACCAGATAATAGTTTAACTTCTCGAGATATTGAAAAACCTAGACTCAGCCAGACAAGGGATTAATTTCCTTTCCCCAGTAGAGTTTGCCTCTACTCCCAGCAAGTTATTATAAATCCTGGACCCGACCAGAAATCAGTTCAACTTCATCCTTTCAAGCGCGTTGCTGCAAAGCCTAGACCCGACCAAATATCAATTTCAATGTCATATCTTCAAGAAAGTTATTGTGAAGCCTGGAGTTCGACCAGATAGCAATTAACTGCATTCCCTCAGAAATTTATTGTGAAGCCTGGAATCTGACCAGATAACAATTAAATTTAGTAATTTGCTGCGAAACCTGGAATACGACCAAATAACAGTTTAACTTCAAGCAATTTTTTGCGAAGCCTGGATTACGACCAGATAACAATTTAATTCACATCTTCCCCTGCAAGTCACTATGAAGCCTGGAATATGACTAGATAACAATCAACTTTATTATCCTTAACAATTTGTTGCCAAGCCTGGATTTCAACCAGATAACAGCCAACTTCGATGCTCTCCAGTCAGGAATAGTTCCCTAGTAGAGCATTGAATAACCAAAAATTCTTGAACATTATTCCTCCAAGCTGAAATCAACACTCCCCACATGGTATCCTCATGCAAAGAGCCAAAGTCAGTATTCCCCAGTGGATTTCTCCTCAAAACAATAAAACAGGGATCCCCAACAGAAACGTCCTAAACCAAGTTGAAAATATAGTTTTTCTCCAACAACGATTCAGGATTCAGCCTCCCAAGTGTCCCCAGCATGTTGTCAAGGATTTATTTTCCTAGACAAAGACACACTGCAATAAACGCATCACATTTATAAACCATAACGCATACATGATAAGTGCATACAACATAATCTCATTTATTTTGAGAACATCATTACGCCATGCATACATCTGCATGTAACTAATCTTTCTCTTTGTAGGAAAATCAACAGGCAGAAGACATCTACCATTTCAGTATAAATCAACCAAAAGATTTATCCTGATACCTTCCCCAGTCACTCTGAATGGCATCTATAAGCCCATTCCCTACACAGTTAACTAACACATCATCGAGTGAAATATCTGGGCCCTTTAGTGTTCAATCTTCTTCCACCTTCAAGTCACTAATGACAGACTCGCCAATCTAACTCATCAGGTTTAAGAAGATTGAACAGGGGCAGTTGTTGTACCCCAAAATTTGCCCTCTCATTTCTCAAGAATTTCTCACAAGATCTCCCATGACTCAAGCTTGAAGCACTAATACATCAATTTAGGTTTGGAATTGGCACAAGGGAAAAATGGTCAAAATGCACACTGAAAAGTCAAACTTTGACTTTTGGATCAAAATCAAGTTTCAAGATTCATATTTCATCAAGTCATGTTAGAATATGAAGTTTGTTTCATCAAGAAAGTCAAAAGTCAAAATTACTTTGGAAAGGTCAAAATTCTAAGCACTTAGAAATTTTCTAAGTGTTAATAAAAGATTATAAGTTCAGAACTTCTGGCTAGATTTTCATCATGATGCAAGATGATTTAGGAAGAACTTTCGACACAAGAGTTATAGATATCAACGAGATCTAAAACATTGCAGAACAGAAATTCTCCTAGAAATGCTGGGATTTCAAGTTATTAATCTTTGAAGACAGGTCCATGAAACTGAAGCACTCAATAAATTCTGGGCATTTCCAAGACAGAATTTGGTTAGAACTTCTGGGCCTGTTTTTACGTAGGTTCAATTAGAGTTTACAAGAGTAATTCAAAGAGGGTCTACAAAGCATGTTACAAGCTTTCTGAAAAGTCTGAGAACTCTTTCAGCTCATGCTGGAACAGAGAGATTTAAAGATCAGAAGTTGGACATTTGTTCTTAATTTAAGTTACGTTTATGCTTAACTTCTGATCCAATTTCAAGCTATGATGCATAATCTCATGTTGCAGGTTTTCTGGTTTGTTAAATCTCATCATCATTTAATGCTCACACCCACTTTTGAGTCTTTATCCAAAGGATTTCCCCATGTGTGGTATAGAATTACCATTGTTGTCCTTGGAAAGTAAACTTTTGTACAAAGTTTATGCTGCGCCCATGCTTTACTTCTGCTTCTGAATCTACTTCTCCAAAAATCATGCCTACAAAATCAGATTAGGTGAGGCTAAATCTGCTAACCACTCTATTTGTGTCTTGAACCATGCTTGTCTAAAGTTGCTTCAAAAATAAGTCAACTATCCATAACACATGATGGTTGTACTCTTGACTTCCCCAAGCTTCTAAATCATTTGCCTATAAATTAAGTTTCATTTTCAACTGTTAAAGGGTCGGAGAAAAAACATTGAAAAGCCTTGAAACCTTGCTGAAAAATCCCAAGAACTTGAAACTGCAAACATAGACATGAAACCTGCTAGTTTTCTGATTTCTGCCTTCAAACTCTAATTTTTCTTGTGTGTTTCTGGACCAAATCATCCATACAGTTCTAGAAATATACATAGAAGATTTCCCAACCTATGTTTTCAAACTGTAAAATAGTATTCACCACTCTCTGTTTAAAAAATAGAATTTTGCACCTTGACTGCACCAGAACTTTCCCATCATTCATAGTTTAAGCTAAGAGTTGTTTCATCTTTCTGAGAACGTTAGGAAGCTGATCAGAACATCACAACAACCTGAACCAGGCTCTAATTTACAGAACAATTTCTAGCTGCAAGGTAAGTTTCTTCTGACTTTTATCTCATTACTTAGGCATTGTTAGGCCCGCCTTTCCAAATATACAATGTAGACATCATGACTTTGATTCTGTACATATTTATAGATTTCATTTATATGGCCTAAGTAGGGAGAATTTCATATCAGAACTTCTTGAGGAAATTAGGTTGCAGAATTAGAATTAGCCAAATTCATGCTTACTTCTGATTTACAGTTCTGATACTTTATATTTTTGAAACCATGACGAAATTTGCCATAACTGCTATGTTTTCAATTTTCATTTTTGTTAAGAAATAACTAAGTTGCAGATGCTCTGACTGGCACGGATAAGAAGACGAAGTTCATCATCAGAACCTATTTTGTGATACATGTTTATGTTTTTTCTTCTAATCTCGGATGTATAGTCACCCCAGTGGTAGATAGCACGCGTTAGTGTTAAGGGTCCTGAGTTCTTGCCCCAGAAACACCCTTTTTATGTTTATTTCTTGACATTTTCCCCCATTATTTGTCAAACTTTTTTTTGGACCAGAACTTCTAGATAAACCCCATTTTGTTGAATGTCCAAACAGTGATCCTCAACCAGAACTTCTGACCTTCCAATAACGTTAGAACTTCCAGACTCCCTCAACAACCAGAACTTCCAACCTTCCAGTAACACTAGAAATTCTAGGTTCCCAGTTGCATCAGAACTTCTAGGATTTCCTTTATTCCCAGCAACCCCAAAACTTTAGTGCACCCTGATCCAGAACTTCCGGCCTTCCCCATTTCTGCTAACATCTTCTTTCTGATTTGTAGCGCACCAGAGTCAGAACTTCTGCTCCTTATTTCTATCCTTTCAACAATGCACTGACTCTGATTCTTTTTCCTCTTATTACTTTCATCATCACTTCTATTTTTTCATTAATCAAAAACACCAAAAATATTTTATGTTCACATGCTTTATTTTATTTCCTTTAAAACAAAAAGACCAAAAATATTTTTCTTAAGCAAATTTATTTCTTCTCTTAACAAAAACAAAACAAATCTATTTTACATTTCTTTTACATTATTTCAATATGGTTGTAATAGATAATTAGGACTTTAATTTCTTGTAATCCCCATTTGTAAATTTATATCCCCATCCCCAAATAATTGTAATAGTGTAGGATATTTACTTTCCGTAATTTATCGCTTTTATATAAATGCTAGTAATTAGGATTTTTATGGGAAAATAAAATTAATCTTAGAAAACACTAATCCAAGATAAACCAAGCATGAAATACAAACATTATTCACAGATTCACCCCTAGGGTTAACTCCACTTGTTGCATTGTGAAACATGGTCATGTTATGCATGTGAGATATCTTAGCAAAAACAATAAAAAATACAAGATCATAGTCTCTCGGTGACGCTTCGAATGTTGCCTTACAAATGACCTTAGTCCCTCGAGAGAAATGCTAAAGATGTCTTACAACATTATTATCATGACTATACGATGACCCGCACCCATCCCTTTATATCCAAAGATAAAGCTTCTTACCAATTAATGGTAAGATAGCAACATCTAAGGAAGGAAGAAAAGAACAAAGACTTTTGAGTAGGTAGAAACGTTCTTAGTTGCTTGCTCATTTTCAAAACAAACATCCTTTCAAACACACACCAAACACTTTCAAAACATGAAATATTTTCAAAAGTCCAACACTTTGTATACGTTTTTATAGAGACGAGAACCATTACAAAGTTTGCCTAAACAAAGGCGCTTTTAAAAAATACTTTCAAAAACCACCGCAGAGCATACTTTCAAACAAAAGAAAATGATCTAGCAAGCAACTAAGAGCCCATATATAACTATGGATGAAAGGGTGTTAACACCTTCCCTTTTCATAATCTACCCCCCGGATTCAAGAAAATAATCTCAAAGGTCTTTCCTATTCTTTTCACCCATTCCTTCATTGGATAAAAGAAAAGTCGGTGGAGACTCTTACTATCCGCAACAATTGAGATCAAACGCAAAACATCCTAAGTCAGTTCTCCCACTATATTACAAATGGCTCTTGAACAAACAGTTAAGGAGCTTCAGGCACAAAATGCCCTATTCCAAGAAATGTTCCTGAATCTGGCTAAGGGACAAGAAGACTTTAAAGCTCTGTTTCTCAAGGACAAGAAGAAGAAGAGGCCAATGGGTGTTCTGAATTTCGAAGAAGGTCCAAAGGACCAGTGAAGCATGTTTTAGAGCTTGCAACTCTGTCAAGAGAGAGAGAGAGAGAGAGAGAGAGAGAGAGAGAGAGAGAGAGAGAGAGAGACAATCAGGATGAAGAGCCAAGAGAAGAAGATCACAATATAAGAGAGTCTAAAGAAGATGAGCCTGACTACTCTAAGGAGCAGTATCCTCCTGGTGATGATAAATACAAATAGCTGGAGGACTGACTCAATGCCATGGAGATTCAAAGGATGCCCGGGTTAGATTTTGAAGAGCTAGGACTGGTCTCAGGGGTGGTCATCCTGCGGAAGTTCAAGGTCCCTAAATTTTCTAAATACGATGATGTCTCCTTCCCTAAGCTGTATTTAAGGTCGTATGTTAGGAAAATTCAACCCCACACTACTGATAGGGATCTATGAGTACACTTCTTCCAGAAAAGTTTGGCAGGAACTCATCTGGAATGGTTCTATCAACTAGAAAGAACTAATGTGAGTAATTGGGAAGATCTGGATGCTACTTTCTATAAGTAGTACCAATATAATGTTGACCTCGCCCCGACTTGTACACAGTTGCAAAGCATGTTTATGGGTTCCAGCGAGCCATTTAAGGACTATGCCCAAAAATGGAGAGATCTTGTGGGAAGAGTCCAGCCTCCATTGTCTGATAAGGAGCTAGTGGATATGTTCTTGGGCATAACCACTTGATTGGAAGTTCTTTTGCTGGGTTTATGGAATTGATCTTGACGGGTAAACTAGTAGAGGCTGGAATTAAAAGTGGTAAGATATAGAGGGATGCATCCTCCAACACTGCAAAGAAACCATTCACAGGGAAGAAGGAGGTTAGTGCTGCTTATGGCCAAAGAAATCTTAACAAAACTAAGCATCGTCTGATGGTAGGGGCTGTTATAATTTCCAATTCTGCATCAAACTGACAACATAATAATCAGTCCAGAATAGATAAGCCAAGGAGACAGTTTACCCGGATCAACATGACACTATCTTAGGTTTTACCACACATTCGAAAGTCAAATTTGGTTACCCTGAAAGAGGATCCCAAGAATCCCAAAACTACATCTCCTCATTACAATGCAAATGCTTGGTGTGCTTACCATTCTGAAAGTCCAGGCCATGATACAAACAACTGTTGGGCTTTGAAGAATAAGGTACATGATTTGATTGAGGCAAAGGAGATTGAATTCAATGCTCTTGAGACTCCTAATGTTATAACTGACCCTATGCCCAAGCACGTCTGTGGTGTTAATGTTATTGACGATGACATGTTTGTTGCTTCTATTGATGAACTGGCTACCCCACTCCTGACTATTAAGAAGAATATCTTGCAGGCCGATTTATTTCCGGGTTGTGTCGAAGGTTGCCACTTGTGTTTGTCTTTACCTAATGGTTGCCATTTGTTGAAGGAAGGCATTCAGTGCCTTATGGATGATAAAGAAATCCTGTTTGAAAAGACTCCAGTTACAAGTGTTCCATGTGAAGATGTTTCTATCATTACCATTTCCGCCAATCCTCCCAAGGTCTCCTCCAAAAGACCTATCGGGATTACATCTGTTCTGAAAGTTGCCCCATTGATAATTACTTCACTGGACCTATACCATATTCCTCGGATAAAGCTGTTCCCTAGAACTATGGGGTTGACGTCTATTACCATGGTGTCAAGCAAGATTTGTTGATTGTTAAAGATGAAGATGCCGAAGACTCTGATCCTGACATTAGTAATATCACCGGGACCAGTAAGATAACAAGAAGTGAAAGAGTTTTCTCTCCCAAGATCTCTCCTCCTAAAATTGTTGCTACTCTTGTGATTACCCCTGCTGCTACTTCTATCAGTATTCCTATGACTACTCCTGCTGTTAGTCCTACTGTTATCCCTGTTACCGAGTAGGTTGAGACTCGGGGCAAAGAGGTGTCGGTTGAGCCTGTCCAGACGAAGGCACATCCAAAAGCCATTCCTGAGGCTTCCAAGAAGGAAATGGAAGAAATCTTAAAAATAACAAAGAAGAGTGACTAAAATGTGGTTGAACAACTAGGGAAGACCCCTTCCAAGATCTCAATGCTGGCCATGTTACTGTGCTCTGAAGCCCATGCCAAAGCTTTAGTAAAATTCCTCAAGACTACTCATGTGCCACAAGAAACCTCCGCTGATCAATTTTAAGACTGTGGATAATTTGACTGCTGACAATGGGCTAGGTTTCTCTGATGCTGATCTGACTCCCAGAGGAAGGAAACATAATGATGCCCTGTACGTCTCTATCGAGTGCAAAGGCACTACTTTGGCCCATTTTCTAGTGGATACATGTTCATCACTGAATGTTCTTCCTAAGAAGGCCCTTGACATGTTAGATTGCGAAGGATTGACTCTGAAGCCTAGTAACATTATGGTGAGATCCTTCAATGGTTCTAAAAGAATGGTGCATATGGAGGTGGACATCCCTATCAAAGTGGGTACTCAGACTTTTAATTCCACTTTCTATGTGATGGACATTCGCCCATCTTATTCTTGTTTATTGGGTCGACCCTGGATCCATAGGGCTGGTGCTGTAACTTCCAACCTACATCAGGTGCTGAAGTACCCAGTCAATGGGAATATTATCATAGTTCATGGGTAGGAGGAGTACATGGTGAGCCACCTGAACTCTTTCAGGTACGTTGAAATAGACAGAGAGTTCATTGAGACCCCCTGTCAGAACTTCGAGGAGGTTCCACAGACCGTTGCTGCAACCAAAACCTCTGTCAGTGTTCCAAAGACTACTTGGCCTCCACTGAAGATGGCTTCTCTGAAAGATTCCAGGGCAGTTGTTGAAGAAGGTGGATGTACAATTTGGGGACAACTTCCGAATATTCCCTACAAATCTGACAAATTTGGTTTGGGTTTTACATCAGGAGCTCAAAGGGCTATTCTCCGTGCTCGTGCCGGAGGACCACCCTACGCATCAGCAATCATGGGGTTAATGCTTTAGAGGATAGTGATAGTGACTGTGACATAGAATAGTGGATCTTTCCAACTGTCAACGGACGACTTGCCAACTGGAAGACTAAAGACTTTGTGCCGATTACTTTTATTCAGGAGTAATTGTCTTTTTTTTGTTTTTGGATATGTAATAAATGAATAATACAAACTCTAAAACCTTGTGTCTTACCCGAGGCGCAATGGTTTATTTGTGAGGGCTATCATATTTCATTTTCATATGTCATTAATAAAGCATTGGATGCTTTTACGTACAAATTTTGCGCTCTCAGCCTTTCTTTTATGCTTTTTTACTTTATTAAAATAGATATGCTCTTACACACACTCACATATCAACTGCAGATCCACATCCACTTTGGATCCCATTGATAACGATTTTTCTATTGCTCATTATGATTTTGAAAATCTAATCAACCAAGCCGAGGACGAAGGTGAGGAAGATTGTGAGGTACCAAGAGAGATTTCCAGACTGTTACAACAGGAAGAAAGGGCAATACAGCCTCGTGAGGAACCAGTTGAGACAGTGAACTTGGGTACTGAAGAGGATAGAAAAGAAGTCAAGGTAGGTGTTAACTTGGATCCCAGTGTCAAACAACGGTTAATACAAATGCTACTTGACTATGTCGAGGTTTTTTCCTAGTCATACGAAGGCATGCCGGGATTTGACACCGACATTGTGGTTCATTGCCTACCTATAAAAGAGGATTGCCCTGCAGTGAAACAAAAGGTTCGTCGTATGTAGCCGGATATATAAGAAAAGATCAAGGTTGAAGTCATGAAACAGTTCAATGCCAGTTTCTTAGCTGTCACGTCTTATACACAATGGATCGCTAATGTTGTTCCAATGTCTAAGAAGGACGGTAAAGTATGTACGTGCGTGGATTACAGAGACCTGAACAGGGTAAGCCCCAAGGATGACTTTCCGCTTCCCCACATTGATGTTCTGGTTGACAACACCGTACAACATAAGGTATTCTCCTTCATGGATGGTTTCTCTGGGTATAATCAAATCAAGATGGCACCTAAGGACATGGAAAAGACGACCTTTGTCACACAGTGGGACACTTTTTGTTACAAGGTTATGCCATTTGGATTGAAGAACGCTGGGGAAACCTATTAGCGTGCTATGGTAGCTTTGTTCTATGATATGATTCACCATTAGATAGAGGTCTACGTGGATGACATGATAGCCAGGTCTCATACTGAGGAGGAGACCTCGATCACTTACAAAATCTATTTGACAGGCTAAAGAAGTACAAATTGAGGCTGAACCCGAATAAATTCACTTTCAGAGTAAGATCCGGTAAGCTCTTGGGTTTCGTTGTCAGCAACAAAGGCATTGAAGTGGATCCTGCAAAGGTCAAAGCTATACAAGAAATGCCAACTCCTCGCACTGAGAAGGAGGTTAGAGGATTCTTGGGACGCTTAAACTACATAGCCAGATTCATTTCACATCTGACCGCTACTTGTGAGCCAATCTTCAAATTACTGAAGAAAGATCAAGCAGTGAAGTGGAATGACGATTTCCAGAACGACTTTGACAAAATCAAGGAATATCTCCAAGAGCCTCCAATTTTGATGCCACCAGTTGAAGGAAGACCTCTGATCATGTACTTAACGGTATTAGAGAACTCAATGGGGTGTGTGATGGGGCAGGATGACGAGTCTGGTCAAAAAGAGCATGCAATATACTACCTTAGCAAAAAGTTTACCGACTTTGAAATAAGATACTCACTGCTCGAGAAAACTTGATGCACTTTAGCATGGTCTGCTCTCCGACTAAGACGGTGTATGTTGACCCACACTACTTTGTTGATATCTAAGATGGATCCTATAAAGTACATCTTTGAGAAGCCCGCTCTCTCCGGAAGAATAGCAAGATGGAAAATGATCCTGACTGAATACGACATCCAATACATAACCCAGAAAGCAATCAAGGGAAGTGTACTAGCTGATCATTTGGCTCATCAGGTTGTGGATGACTACCAATCCATGATTTTCGAATTCCCGGATGAGACATCATGTTAGTAACTGATTATGAAGATCCTGGACCGGATGAAGGACCTGAAAAAGGATCCCGATGGACTATGGTTTTTGACGGAGCTTCCAACGCTCCTGGAAATGGCATCGGCTCTATGATCATATCTCCTGAAGGATGTCATACTCCTTTCACTTCCAGGCTATGTTTCAACTGTACCAATAATATGGCTGAGTATGAAGCATGTATCATAGGTCTCAAAGCTGCAACTGATTTAAGGATCAAGTTCTTAAGCGTGTTTGGAGACTCGACTTTGGTAATCAACCAGATCAAAGGAGAATGGGACCCGAAGCACCCCAACCTCATCCCATACAAAGAGCATGTGTTAACACTAATCCCATACTTTGAAGAAATTACTTTTGAGCATTTTCCACGAGAGGAAAACCAACTAGCGGATGCGCTAGCTACGATGTTATCCATGTTCAAGGTCAAGTGGGATAATGAGGCTCCTCAGATCACTATTAAAAGGATGGACGGGCCAAAATATTGTCACGAGATTGGTACTGAAGATGTAGTGGACAAGCCTTGGTTCCATGAAGTCAAAAGATATCTCGAAGCCCAAGAGTACCATCAGGGAGCTTCAGTCAATGATAAGTGTGATACGGTGGCAGAACAGACTGTTAATACTAGTTTTGCGTTTATATTCACAAATGTCGTGGTAAGCAAGAGTCGCCACTGACTTTTATTTCATCCAACAAAGGAAAAGGAAAAATAACAGAAAAAACCGTTTTCGAGATGTTTCTGAGTACGGGGGGTAGATTATAGAAAGGGAAGGTGTTAGCGCCCTTTCTATCCGTGGTTTTCAATGGGCTCTTAGGTACTTCCTCATTTTGAAATTGCTTGTGTGTGTTTTGAAAAGTTTTTGTTTAACTTCGTGATAACCCTTGTATCTATCCTCAAGAGTGTGACGAAGTTGTTTTTGAAAACTGTTTTGAAAGTGTTTGTGAAAAAGTTTTTGTCATTTTGAGCAAGTACTTAAGATTTTCTACCTTCTCGAAAAAGACTATTCATTATCGTTTTCTTTAGATAGCGCTATCCTACTATTAAGGAGTAGGTAGCCCCATCGTTGGAGTTTTAAGGGACAATCGAAGGGACAAGTATGGTTACAAAAGCAACGGTTAGGAAACCTTACTAGTTACCCTAAAGTCCTAAAGATCTTTCCGAGGAAACATTCGAATGGGTCATTTTTTATCTTTTGGGACTAGAGGACGACCACTAAAATTCCCTATACTTCATGACTGTTTACCGAAGGCAACCGAAGTGAGGCAAACCCTAGGAGTGAGCATGTGCACGTGTTTGATTTCAGTTTATTTATCTTTGCATAATTAGGGTGATCTACTGTTTTAACTTTATCTGTCTTTCGCATACAAGCCTATTATCCATACATCTAGTAGTTTATAATAGAAGAAAGTAAAATGTGAGAAATTAAAGTCCTAAGTATTACAAGGCCTCGGGGAGAGGGTTACATAACCAAACGGGGGATTAAACAGTAAGTAAAAAGCGGTAAAATAAACCCTAATTAAAAACTATTACAAACCTCGAAACAATTATAATAATCAGAATTATAAATAAATAAATGCGCGTGAGACAAATTAAATACGGGAATAAATTAGAAGCCTAAAAAATCTAATTAATTAAAAAAAAATTTGTATTTTTTTATTGAGAAAATTAAATATTTGCGAGTTAAAACTAATTTTCTAATTAATTTTTATTTAAAAAAATAATCAATGTTGAAATAAATAAAATAATTAATTTTCAAAAATTTATTTTAATTATAAAAAACGCTAATTCTATTTTTGTGATTTTCTGATTTTTTTTAAAAATGATTTTTGTTTTTTTGTGAAAATAATTAACAAATAATTAAAAACAAAAGAAATTAGAAAAGGAAATGACTTGGGCATGATATTGTTAGCAATCTGGGGGGTGTATTGCTGATTTTTGCCAAGCCCAAATCCCAAAGACCCATCAGCCTCGCCTGGTTCACTGAGGGCTACGCTTGAGGGTGCATCATAGACCTTGCTTGCATGAGCGCCATATCTGCTTTGAGGATGGATCTAATGGCCAGATCCTGAGTTGTAGGATGGACGCGTTGGTTGGGAGGCACATGGGATCCTGTAAAACACGTTAAGAAAAATAAATCACAATATGCTTGGACCTGGGATCGAACCCAGGTCCTTCCCCTCATACGCTCGCTTGCTTTACCGTCCGAGCTGGATGATTTATTTGTTAACATAATAACACAAATAAAATATAAAGAACATATTAATCATTATGCCAAAATGCACGCATGGAATTCAAATCAGCCAACCGGGCTTTGACACGCAGTCGCCTTCTTCTTGCAACCGTTGTCTTAGGCCTGAACCTTTACCTACGGACGATGTCTGTAACTATAACCCTGCATCATCCAAAAATTAAATACAAGCAACATAAATATTAATGGAGACCGTGAATCAACCGGGCTTGAAGCCCTCAACACCATGTATCCACATCTAATCCTAATTTTCCCTGTATTAAGAAGCCCTAAAACGAGTTTGGAAACCCTAAGAATGGCATCCTTCGATTCCTGCACTTGAAACTCAATCAAATAATTCAGAAAGCATCGAAAGCTTATAATAAACATGAATGTATTGTTAAATTTCATTGAAAATGCATGGATGCATGTAATCGAAGATCAAGAAAAATTGGAAAACCGAATCCTGTATATTACGATTCTGGGTGTTTTGTGACTTGAGAGTGATTGGAATAGCTTCAATGACCTTTGTGGATGATCACTGATGATCTAAAATTCCTTGAATTGGCCTGTAGGATAAAATCCGATCTGCATTTTTCTTTGGAATTTTAAAACTTTGTTTTTCTCCTTGGAACAAGTTGCGCCTCTATAATCTCCTCCCTAGGGTTGACAATGCTCTGTTATATGTATGTTCATCAAATAGGTTAACAAATTTGGATCAAATCCAAAGAATAAAGGCATGGCTTTAAGAGGAAATCAAATCTTGTAAAATTTCTAAATATGGATATTTTGTGTCTATTCTTGGATTGCATGATTTGCTGGCTATCATACAGCCTGTTGTGATGCGGTGGGAGAACTGACTTGACTGTTTTGCGTTTTATCGCAAGTGTTGCGGTTAGCAAGAGTCGCTACCGACTTTTCTTTTATCCAAAAGGAAAGGTGAAAAAGCACAGGAAAGACCTTTGAGATTGTTTCTTGAGTTCGGGGGGTAGATTATGAAAACGGAAGGTATTAGCACCCCTTTCATCCATGGTTTTCCATGGGCTCTTAGTTACTTGCTAGATCACTTGCTTTTGTTTAAAATTGTGCTTTGCGTGGTTTTGAAAGTATTTTGTAAAAGAGGCCTTTGTTTAGGAAATCTTTGTAATGATTCTCATTCGTAAGAATGTATACAAAGATGTTTGATCTTTTGAAAATGTTTTCAATGTTTGTAAGATGTTTGAAAATGGGTGTGTTTGTTTTTGAAAATAGCAAGGATATGTGTTTTGAAATGAAGCAAGTAATTAGGATCAATCTACCTACTCAAATGTCTTTCTTGTTCATTTTCTTTTCCTTTGACATTGTTGTCTCACCATTGATTTGGTAAGTAACCTTATCTTTGGATGTAAATGGGAAGGGCGTGGGTCATCTCATAGACATGATTAGCAATGTTGCAAAGTATCTTAGCATTTTTTGAGGGACTAAGATCATTTTGTAAGGTAACTTTGGATAGCTTCATCGAGGGACTATGATCTTGTATTTGTTTGTTTTGCTAAGATACCTTACGTGCGTAATATGGCAATTTTTGTATAAGGCAACCAAGAGGAGTAACCCTAGGGGTGCTTGTGTGCAAGTGTGTCATTTTCATGCTTGTTTTTTGTCTTGGATTAGGGTTTTCTATTCTATTGGTTTTATCTTGCCATACAAACCCTAATTACTAGCATGTTATATAAAAGCGATAAAATGCGAAATTTAAAGTTACTATGCTATTACAACACTTGTGGGAGGGGGTATACAATTTATAAATGGGGATTTGCAAGAAAGTAAATCTATTTATTACAACCAAATCAAATTTTAATAAATGTGCAAAAACAAATGTAAATATAATGTATAAGAAGTGAAATGAATATAATGTACAAGTATGAATGGATAAAGAAATTGATTTTGTTTTGACTTAATTAACTTAAAAGAAAAATAATTAACTAGAAAAATAAAATTAGAATTAAGTTAGTAAAAGAAACTAATTTAAAGAAACAAATTTCTAAATAAACAATAATTATAAACCTAATCTAATTATTTAATTAATTTTGGAAAAGAAAATGAATTTTAACAAGAAAATGTTTTAGTCTTTTAAACAAATATGAATATATTTAATATGAATACATAAATAATATATTTTTTGAGATTTTTATTTATAAAAATAAATATTGTAATAATATTACTAATAGTAATTAAAAGAAAGAAAAATAAAAATAAATAAAATAAGTCAGGGGGGTTAATAATCAGAAAGGGTGTTTGGAGAAAGAAAAAAAAGAAAATTTGTTTTGGGTTTCAGCCCAAAACCTTATGGCCAAGAAATTAAAAAAACCATATTTTTTAAAGGGATGGGGGGTGTAGCGAGCGGAAGGGGGTTGGGTTTAGTCTTAATTTGCTTGGGCCTGGTATGAGGGGCCTTGTTGTTTTAAACAAAACTACCAGGTTAATGAGACACAGTCTCATTTGGACAATTCATTTCTCTCTCTCACTTCTCTTATTCTCTCGCTCACTCTCTATGGTTCCTTTGCTGGAGAAGAAACAGAAGCCACGCTGAAAATCGCCTCACGACGGTGACGGCGGCGGCTGGGTTCAAAACTTCAATTTTTTTACATCAATCTCTTCCTTATAATCACTAATTTGGTATTTGATTTTGCAGAAAACGCAAGATTTGACCTAGATCTAAAAGGGGATGACCGGAACCCTAGGGGTTCCAATTTGCTTCTTCTACATGATTTGGTGAGATCTTTCCTCTCTTATCTCTTCGCTAATTCTAAAGGGTTAGGCTTCTTTTGAAAATGATGATGAAAACAAACTTAGGGTTTTGCATGTTTCTGTTTGTATGTTTCCATCTGAAAGAAACTCTCTTCTTTTTGATAAAGGGTTTGGGTTTGCGAAACTGATGATGATTCACTTAGAGTTTTGTATGTTTCTGTTTGTATGTTTCTATCTGAAAGAAACTCTCTTCTTTTTTATAAAGGGTTTGGGTTCTATATGTTTTGTTCTATTTTGGTTTCTGATTGGCCCTAAATTGTATGTTTTGTACAAGAAAAAGTTTTCAAAAAATTTGTATATTGAAACAATTTAAGAAATTACCTCTTTGCTGTGTTTTGGTATCGTGTGGCTTGTTGATAGTAAACTTTGAGGGATGAGAACAGTGGCTAGACTTTTTCTTTCTGTGTATTCTTCTTGTTGGCCAAAAAAAAACCCCTTTTGCACAATATTGTTGCCCTGTTTTATATTGATTTTGTGATAGATAAAAAAAATACTGGCTTTTGCTGCTTGTACTTTTTTTTTGATAAATAAAGTTTCCAATTGACTTTGCTTAGTCGTTGTGCTATTCATTTATGGTGGATGCTGACTTTTGCTGGCTTTGTACTTGCTATGTTTTAACAACTCAAGTAGTTGTCCTTTGGTTGGCTGACTGCTGTTTTTCCTTTTACAGTTTTCTGTACTTGTTTATACTTTTCTGACTTTGCTGGCTACTTTTGCTGTATTTTTGTATTTTCTATGAACCAAACAAAAATATTTTGAGATTTGTAGTGAAATACTCTAGGCCTATGACATGAATTTGCAAATTTGAGGCTTTTTTTATTGTTGGTCTGATATTTTCTGATTTGAAACAACATGAGGATTTTGCTTTCTGATTTCCTCTTTACCTTTTGTGAACCAAATGCTTGAGATTTGCAACATATTACTTCTTAGCCAATGATATAGTTATGTCTTTGTTAAGTATGTATGAGGCTTGATTTTATGTTTTTCTTTGCTTGTGAACCAAGTTTTTGTGATTTGCAAACATACCTTTAGACCAATGATAGGACACTATTTTGAGGCCTCTATTGGGTTTGAATTTCTTGATTTGAATTTTGCTAATGGGCTGGGAATATGGTTGGAATTATTTATTATGGGCCAAGCTTTGTTTTGCAATGATAATGGGCCCATGATAGAATTTGTCATGGTCTGAGGCCTTTAGAATCCAAAACCTTCTTTTCTGAACTTTTGATACTTTGTAGATTTTTGCACAAGTTTTGTTTTTAGCAGTTTGCAGCATTGTTTTGTTTGTTGCCCTGTTATGCAGTTTGTTGCAGCTTTCCCTGCTTGCAGTTTGTTGCAGCTTGCCTGCCCTGTAGCTTGCCTTGTTTGTTGGTTCTGTTTTGGCAGTTTGCAGCTGCTGGCCTTGCTTGCCTGCCCTGCAGTTTGTTGCAGCTTGCCTTGCTTGCTTGCCCTGCAGTTTGTTGCAGCTTGCCTTGTTTGTTGTTTGTTTATGAACCAAACTTGTACTTTGTGATTTGCAAACTAGAAATTCTCAGGCCAATGATTAAGCAAGAACTGTATGAGGCCTTAGAATACAAAACCCTTCTTTTTTTGATTCAACAGAAATCACCCTGATGATGAATTTAGGATTACTTTGTATCTTTTTGTTTATTTCTGAATGTTTGAATTACTAACAAACTTCTCCCTTTCTTTTTTTCATAAACATGAGGCATAGATGGCAAGCAAAGATTGGAGGGGTTTCTTGAGGATGAAGACTTAGGATTTATCTCTTTTTTTTATAAACAAATCTTGTAATTTATTGCATTGGTAGGCAAGACATTTCTTCTGTAAAATTCAAACCTGTAATGTAATGAATACAATACTTCTGAATAATCTTTGTGAAAATATTGTACCAATTTCAACTTTAAATTTTGGAATTCTTATTTGGATGTTTTGAGTAAGAAACCTTGTTTTAGGTAACTTGTATTTCAAGCAACCACCAAAGATGATGAAGCAAAACAAAACACTTTGCACTCCAATCAAACTTCTAAAACAAAATGAATGTTTAAGAATTTCAATTCCATTTGATTAACTTAACCTCAAAGGCTTATGATCAAAAAGTCTTAATCTTCAATTCTTGTTCAATAGCCAACTGGTAATCATAATGAATTCGCATGTCACTCTTGATTCCAACAAGACTTCATTGTCTATCAAATATGTTTCAAGAACATTATTGAGTCTTGTAGAATTCACAAACTTCAGCAAATTGTCTTTAAAAGTATTGGAGATTTTTAAGACTTAATTATCTCTGAGAAAATCCTAAACTCTAATTATTGATTTGCTGCCTAGGAAGAGCCCCTATCTGGTCCACCTTTGAGCCAATTGAGTGTACGAGAACCCTAGGGTAAACATCTTGCATGAAAAATTGGAAGGCAGATTTTGGGGTACAACAGCTGCCCCTGTTCAATCTTCTTAAACTTGAAAGAGCAAGATTGGCATGCTCGTCGTTCGTAGCTTGAAAGTGGAAGATGATTGAACACTAAAGTGCCTAAAAATTTGCACTTGCTGGTGCACAAAGTGACGCCTTGAATCTATTGTATCAGGAATGGGCTTAAAGATGCCATTGAATGAACTGAGGGATAACTGTCGAAGATGGGCTTACAGATGCCATCCAAGGGTGACCTACTAACAGAAAATGGACTAAGTCCAGCCTTGATTTCAACCTGGAATGAATCAGAATAATTATTGGGAGGTTTGTCTGAACCAAAAGGGGTCTCAAATAAGCAATAAAATAATATTAGAAACTGAATTATATTGACTCGCATCTGAGATATGTACTGAATGAGAACCAGAATGAAATCCATGTCTGGACTGTATCTGAAAGTCGAATCTGAATAATGTTGTACCCCAATTTTTCCCCCTAAGATTCCTTTATCATATCATATCAATTCGATCATAACAATATCACATTAGGGTTGGTTCTTCCTCTTTTTCTATCTCCTATCTTTAAGTTTGTCTTGAGGAATCTCCAAGCACCGTAGTTGTGTATTTTGTATATGTGTTGTTGACTAACTTCTAATCAAAATACAAAAAATATTTGTCTTTGTCTTTGCATGTTTGTGTTTATTAGGTACCAAGTCGAAGCATCTGACAAATAAAGATTCCTGATATTATTCTCCTAAAATCTCTATTTTCAAAGAAAAAGAATTAAAAATACATTTTTTCACTGATGCAATCAATTGCTCTTAGAGTGCAATCGATTGCACATAGTGCATTTTCCGCCATTTTTGAAAAAAGACACTATGCAAATTGATTTGCACTATAGTGCAATCAATTGCACAACGTGAAAATTTGAAAAAAATCAACAATTTTAAACTTCTCAATTTTTGGCTCCAATTTTCCTTCATTTTTGAAAGATGTACCATTAATTCAAATTTTAGTGCCAATCTTTCATTTTTAAGAAGAATTATCATTAATTCAAATTTTGGCTCTAATATTTGAAAGAATTATCATTAATTCAAATTTTGGCTCTAATATTTGAAAGAATTATCATTAATTCAAATTTTGGCTCCAAGAATCAATTACCAAATTACCACTAATCCCAATCCTAAACTCTATAAATAGAGCCCTCATTTTATTCAAATTTCAAACTTTTGATAGCCAAATCCACCTTGTTAAAAAATCTCTCAATTCTCTCCATCTTCCAAATTCACTCAAAGCTCCATTTTCAAAAGTTAGTAAGCATTGCATTGAAGCTTACTAATCTTTGAGCTAAACCTTCATCCAAACACTTTTTCTTTATCAATTCTCTACATCTAAGCTTGATCAATTGATTTTTCTGGTTGAATTGAAGCCAATTCTTGAAGTTGTTTTGATAATTTTCTAGATCTACCTTTGGTAAGTTGGATAATTCATCTTTCACAATGTGATCTCTTGTTGATCTTTGGGTTTGATTCTTTGAGCATTATTTTGTGATTCCAATGGTGTTATTTTCTTATAATTTGATGGAATTTTCGTGCTCAATTGGATCCATGATCATAAGGTATTTGATGGAAAGTTTGAATAAGAATTTGGCCTTTTAAAATGCTATTTTACTGTCTGTAACAACGTGCAATCGATTGCAGTAACAGTGCAATCGATTGCACATAAGCAATTTCGCGCAGATTTTTGAAAACTGTACTATTACTGCAATTTCGCGCAATTTTCGTGCTCAATTGGATTAATGATATGTTTAGTGCTTTAATCCATCTAGAGGAGTGGTTGAATTTAAAGATGAAAGAATTTTGAGATGGTAATCCAAATTAGCTTATCATTCCCCTCCCTCTTCATCTTATCCCTTTCTTTTTTAATTGTGCTACATGTTAAGGGATGGTGATCTCTATATCATTTATCTAAACATGAAGTACATAGATTTCTATTGACCGGCCTCAAAATAGGTACGACTTCTACATAAGTCCACTTACGATTGCTTAACATAGCGCTAAACTTTGTCCCGATTCGGATAAATGATCATTCGTAGCCCAAACTTATGATTGCAAGCCCAAGTATGTTAATTTGATCTCTTTGATCCAATAACCTTGAGATTCATTGTGTGGAGGCTTTGGTTCTACCAATCCTCTAATGGATCTATAACACCTTTGGTCAACGCGGATCACTTAAACATCGTTGATCATTAAATGTTACTTTTGAGGATTCCAAAATGGATGATATACTTGACAAAAAGCAAATGCAACTTGTTGTATGGAGGCTTTGGTTCTACCAATCCTCTAATGAGTTCCAAATGCAAGTTTCAAGATGGTCATCCAACTAACCACTAATTTCTAACAATTGACTTTACTTTATGCTTTTATTTTTTATGCTTTATGTACCATTTACTTTATGTACCATTTAAATTTCATGTTATTTTCATCTTTGCTCACTTGAGCATTTACTTTTATGTCATTTTTATTTTGCTCACTTGAGATTTTCTTTTCCTTTTAAAGACACCTAATAATCAACATGAACCATAAAAAACTTTAATAATACTTGGACTATTTGGTTACTATCCTTGGCATTATGGAGCATTGGACTTCTTGGACTTAGGATTAGAGACCTTGGCCTATCTTGGAGACTTTGTGACTTTATTTGATATTTTGTCTGAAGTTCTTGAGGTTTACCTCAAGACATTGGGTTGTTTGTTTGTTTTGTGTGCAGGTTATTGTGATTACACCCTTTGTTTGTAATCTGGAATTCACCCGTATACAGCCGTTACTTTGCCCAATTTTTGCGAAGACTTAAAACACTTGAAGTTTGGCTCTCTCAAGAGGTCTAGTATCTTTGCTTGCTTGGTTTCAATCCGAAGAATGGGAATTCTATATTGACTCATAATGTCAAGTATTGGCTTCATGTTTGTTAGATGGTTCTTATCCCTAGCTTTTACCTTATGCTTTAGGATAGTCTCTTCATCTCCTCCCATCTTCTTTAATTTCAAAAATCTTCTCCCTCTTTTTGAAAACTCTTCTTGTTTTGAAACTTGAACACTTTCATAATAAACTTGGACTTAGGTCCATACATTTTCAAAACACTTTCATAAATAAACCTCAATCAATTTAATAATACCTTGACATTTTTTGTGAGAAGACTAAAAGTCAATCAATCTCATTTCAAACTATTTTACCACTTTGGCTTTTTACCTTTAAACTTTTCTCAAAAGATTGGACTCTTGTCAATCCTTGTAGTGATGCAAACAACTATACTTCTACAATATATAGTGAAGGATATATTTTCCACTTGGGTGTTGAGTGAGGCATTGTTTATTTTGAAATCTAATCCATATCCTCCACTTTGAGATGATGCAAATTCTTCTTTCTCATGATTATGGGTAGTAAGTATGTTTTCCATACGGACAATGACGATGATGTCTTATCTCATAAAATTAACCAACACATTTGTATTTTAAATTTTTAAAAGAGGAACTACGTGTACCCTGATCCCCTATTGCACGAAAGGTGGTACGTAGGCACTAAAGGTTCGCAACCGCGGCGGGTGAAAAAATCATAAAATATTTCTTTTCTCACCTCCACCATCCATTTTATATACAACACATTTTTATAGCCAAAATATACAGATTTTACAAAGAGGTTCCTGTGGAGTACCGTAGATGTTTAGGGTGCTAATACCTTCTCTTTGCATAACCAACCCCCTTACCTAGAATCTTTCCCCCTCTTTTTGGGTTATTCGCTCTTTTCCCATTCCTTTGGAAACAATAAAGTGCGGTGGCGATTTTTATTTTGATTTGTATAAAGTCTAGTCAATCCAATGGCTTAGTCTTGAACATTTCTACCACTACAGGAAAAATGGAGACTTCAATGGGGAAAGATTGACCTCTTGCTGGTCCATCCCTAAGTGGGTTGAGCCTCTCTTTGTTTATATCTGTATATGTGCTATTGTTGTTTATGTGTTATATATTATATATATATGTTTGTATGGATTTTTCTGGTTTTCAGAGTGCTTGGTGATTACTCATAAGTCCTATACCTGGACTTGTGCAAACTTTAATATAGGACGTGTGGTGTAGTCATGTTAACTTTGAGGGAGTAATCCCAAAAAAGGAGGCATGAGATCCCCCACTCAGTGGATGCCCCTTTGACTGTAGTGTCGTTTACCGAGTAATCAGGAAGACGTACTTCTTTCGACCTAGGAGCCTGCTGAAGCTGAGGACCGTAGAATACCAAACCCATCTTGGCCTTTTAGGTGTAGTGCGGAAGCTATGACGGAGTAAATCGGAAATAGTTGTCACGCGATACTACGCTCGGACGAGTCTTTCTTGAGAATATTACTAATTACCGAGTTAATCGGGAAGTTGGTAATATTCGAAGGAAGGATGTAGACTCTGGGAACCTCTAGAACATTGTTAGGCAGGTGATAACTTTTTAGACCAACACCTTATGGATAGTACCTTCGACCTCATGCTCGTGACGTTGAACCTATGAACCCTATATGTGTGATCTTGTGTGTGACTGTTGCATCATGCATTCATGCACTCATAAGCATCTTTTGAAGAAAATAATATTTCAAGGGATTTAAAGGTTGACTATTTGTGAATATCTCAGGTACTTTTAACCGTGGATTCTGGAAAGAGAAAGACCGGGAAATACAGTTTCAAGGATCCCAAGATAGATGAGTTGATCAGTCTAATTCCAGAGATTGAGTATCCTGCAGACTTTCGGAAGAAGTATGGATCCATTATTCCTCTCATGAAGCTGAAGATGAAGGAGGGTATTCTCTTAACTTTGGTCCAGTTCTATGATCCAGTGTATCACTTATTTACATTCATAAGAAGAGTAGGAAGGATTTGGGACCTAGAGGTGTTGTTTCTTTGGAGCCATATCTTCAGTGGATCCGAATGAGATCCATTCAGTTGAAGATGTCGTATACTCGGAAGATACACATGCCTGACCTATTTGTGAATACCACTCCTCCCTTATTAGATGATCTAGAAGAGTTTCAACATGCTTTGGTTAGGATGCAACAAGAAAGGGATGCTTGGAAGAATAAGTTCCACACTTTAGAGAGTTCCTACAGAGCAGACCTGAAGGAGAGAGACGATTTGATCGAGATCCTTGAGAGTCGAGTGGTGGAGTCTATGGAGAGGCAAGGGGATTTATTTTCTCCTAAGCCTCAATCATGTGCTGATTACTCACTTTCTGATCTAGATGAGTGGAGGGAGGTTTCCATCAGACATGTGGAAGAAAACCAGAGATTGAGGGCTCTGATTGTCAGGCTCACAGGGAAGCGCCAGCGTACAGATTGATCTCCATTAGTTCCTTTTCTAAGGATTTTAGATTGTATTTTCATCTTGTACTTGGGATCATTGAAACTTGTAATCCATTTTGAAGTTATTATAATAAAAATTTTCAGTATTTCAAAAGCTTTATTACTTGGATGTTTGTTATATGTCTATAAATCTTAAATCCCTTGAAATATTAAATAATGAAGTAAAAATAATCATATACATTTCATATCATGCATCATATTGCACATATTTCTTGCATTTATTTTGCATATCCAGGTGCCTTACCCAGCTTATTTACTTTGTTCAGCAAGCTGACTCATCACTACAACACTCGGGCTAATTTCAAAAAGAAGATGGACAACTTAGAACAGGAGAATCGCGAGCTACACGAAGAAGTTTCAGCTTTGAAGGCTGGCTTGGCCAATTTGACTACTCTGATGGAAGCTCTGGTGGTTGCTCAAAATCAGCCACCGAGTGTTCTACCTCAACCAACAAGGGCAAATACTGAAGTTCCAACTGTTCTTGTATCCGCTACTCTGGTTGTTGTTCAAAACCGTATGCCTCAGGGTTATCCTTGGGGAATGCCAGAAAATTTTGGACCTGAAGGTTTCAAACTTGGCCCTCAAGATGCTCCAGTGGTTCAGAATGTTTTTACCCAGCACCTCCTGTGGTGCATACTGTTTCTGCTGCACCTCCTTCGGTGAATTTGGTTCCGTTTGTTAATGAAGATGTGTGTCGTCCTTTCCCTCCGCCAAGTGAAGACTTGGGCCTTTATGACAGAATGGGTGATTTTCAAGAACAGTTTGACAGAACGCAAAGAGAGATGAAGGCTCTTAGGGGAAAAGAGTTATTTGGGCAGAATGTGAATAAGTTGTGTTTGGTCTCGAATGTTAAAGTGCCTGCTAAGTTCAACGTCCCGGAATTTGAGAAGTACAAGGGCAACACTTACCCTCGTTCTCACTTGGTGATGTACGTGAGAAGAATGTCTACCCACACCGATGATCAACGTTAGTTGATTCACTTTTTTCAGGATAGTTTGACCGGTGCTGCGCTGAACTGGTATATGAGTGTGGACAGCGCCAACATCCATGCTTTTAATGACTTAGGAGAAGCATTTATCAGACAATACAAATATAACATGGACATGGCGCCCGACTATGATCAACTCAGGGCCATGGTTCAGAAAGACAGGGAGTCATTCAAAGAATATGCGTAGATATGGCATGAGGTAGCCGCCCAAGTGATTCCTCCCATGGAAGAAAAACAAATGACAAAGATCTTCCTGAAAATTCTCAGTTTCTTCTACTATGAGAAGATGGTTGCAAATGCCCTGAGTGATTTTACAGAGATGGTAAGCATGGGAGTTCATTTAGAGGAAGTTGTCCGTGAAGGTCATTTATCTGAAGACGGGGAGTCATCAAATGGTTCTAAGAAGTATGGTGATAGTTATTCCAAAAATAAAGAGCAAGACTCATACGCTATACTTCATAGTAGGCAAGGAGGATCTCATTATAGGAATCAACAAGTTACTTCTATGACTCCAGTCGTCAATATGACTCTGACTGATGTTGCATATCAGAGGGGACCTCAAAAAGGAAATCAAGGGCAAGCTCATCAGAGGAAAATGAGCTTTGATCCAATTCCAATGACATACACAGATTTGTATCCTTCTTTGTTAAAGAAGAATCTGGTTCAAACCCGAGCTCGACCAATTGTTCCTGAAAAACTGCCAAGAGGATATAAGGTTGACGCTTCTTGTGCCTTTCGTCAGGATGCTCCTGGGCACGATTTGGAAGATTTCTTTGCTTTGAAGGTCGAAGTTCAGAGGTACGTCCGAAGTGGTATCTTGTCATTTAAGGATATTTGTCTTGAGGTTCAAGTGAAATCTTTGCCGAAGAATAAACGTGATTGAAGAATGCCCTGGAGTTTAAGGATGATTATCCTTCTCAGATTAATAGCATTTTTACTGCTTTCTCATTTGTAATTTTTCTTGTTTATCATTGCACTGTTTGCATGTAACAACTTGTTTGCATTTGAATGTTTAATCTTAATACAATGAGTATGTTTGTCTTGAAGAAATTCATTCGTTTCACTCGTATTTGTTTTCAATTTTAAATTTCTTTATGATACCAACTTGTTACCCATTCTCTTTCCTAGGCAGAGATTGAGAGGATGATGATGATATTAAAACACAAATTTTCTGGTTGTATGCTTTTGGATAAAACCCTGTTGACGATGTACAAGCATTGTTTCAAATCCTTAAACACCAGAGATATAAGGGAGTGAAACCTTTGTTAACCCCTTTGAGCCTTGAAGTAGGAGTTTCTTTTTCTATAAAAAAACCCTCATTTTTAACCCGGGGCAGGGTAGTGTTCAGTTAATCTGATTGAGTATTCTGATATCATCAAGAGTGTGCATCTAAGGATACAACAATGGTTATCCCTCGAAAGGTTGAGGAAAGTCAAAACCACAATGGTTAATCTTCACTTATTAGGAGGGTGTGTCAATTGATGATATCTTAATGGCTATCTATCGCACACCAGGAGATCAGCATATGATGATACAATAATGGTTATCTTTCATCTACATAGAAATAGGGCAGTCACGATTCTTCCGGCAAGTCACAAATGACTCGAAGTCACGTGACATGTTCAAAAAGAAAAAGAAAAAATGATATGAATAAAAAAAATAATGAAAAATAAAGAGACAAAAAGCCCCGCTAAGTCGGAACTTGAAAAAATAAGTCGCTTAGGAAAAAGTCAGGGCATCCCGCTGCACTTCAGAGTCAAAGTCAAAAGGAATTTGTCCAGAAAGCAAGGAAGAAATGGAAAGCCTGAAATGTGATAAAGGATTACAACGTGAAATCCTCAGCAAAGAACAAATTCGTGTGACAAGAAACCCAAAAGAAGCAAGAATGAGTGACTTGCATGTCCAAATAAAACCTTGTTTTATTCCTCAACTATCTCAAAATTTCTTTTGAGAGATGAATGCTCGTGTCAAGTTAACTGAACTTAGGACCGAAGAACATCATGAATGGGGTGGGCACCAAATATTTTTGAGCCTTAAATCTTTTTTTCTAAAACCGTGAACAAGGCCACGTTACAACCCTCAAAAGTCCTAATTGAAACACAGTTTATTTCGAAAGCATACTCCAATGAGATAGTGTTTCCTGACTCCCATTAATTTTGCTAAATTATTCTGATTGGTATCATATTTATTTTGTTATCTTTCGTGCAAAAAAAAATCCATGTCGCATCCTGGCTAGTGATTCATTCACAAGGTTTTGCGACATCTTTTCAAATAAAATCTTCAAGACTTACATAATTATTGCATTAGAATTTTCATTCTTAGAATAAACATTTCCTACTTGTAAAACAACTGCTTGATGTAATGAAATTTTACATTTGAGTATCAGCAAAAGGCATGTTGCCGAGAAGAGTTGTGGAGCAAAGAGGATGCAACATTCAGCTGATCTAGGGCAGTTATGTCAAGATTCAACAAATCTCTAGAAGCCATTTGATCAGAAAGGTTATCCTAAAAGCATGCAGCCAAAGGCAAGTTACGAAAGTTACCTTGATCAGCACGGTAAGCTTGAGACACCAGATTGGTTTCCAAGGGCATATCCAGATTTCGTCAAGATAGCTACTATGTTTACCCCAAGCCGAGAATCTTCCTCAAGCAGGATTGTTTCTTGTGATCTGTTTTGTAGATGTGTATCTGGCTTCCTCTAACAATTAATGATCAATTAAAGAGTTTCCTACAGGTTGTGTTATGGTGTTGGGTTTATAATCCCATTTTTTCTAGTCTTACTGCAGACTTCTCCAGTTGAGTGTGATTCTTAACCCAGCCAGGTGGTGATCAAACGGAGATTAAAAAGAGCTATAAAGCCTTTGCTCATTTGATGGAGTTCTTTCTCCCTTTTTATTGATATGGAATCTCTTGTAGAGCAGTGCTTTCTCCTGTTACGACATTATTGTTGTTATGTGCTTCCCAAGTAGCTAGACAAGGGCAATACATTTTCTAAGAAGTGTTGAGATAATTATCAAATTTTTGGGTTTTCTCTCACCAAGTGTTGTGTTTGATTTAAAATCCCCATAACTTTGACTTCTTGCTGTACTGTTAACTTCTTGGTTCCCCAGGAAGGTTCTCTCAAGTCATTTTCGCTGGTATGCGCGTTATTTTTTTTGTATATTGAAGACGATACGAATTGGCGTAAGGTGCAATATTGGGTTTGTGAATCCATTATCCCCAGATAAGTCTTGTTTCGCTTTTGATTTTGGGTTTGCATGTTCAGAAGCCTCCATCCCAGATTCCCCAGCGAAGTTTTCCCTCATATGATGAAAGGTTTTATTCCCTTGGTGTGCTAAGATGTCACTCTTTTTGCAGTATTGGCATTAATGTTGACTTCTTAATTTCCCGGGAAGGCTATCCCAGGGCATCTTTTGTTGGAATAGGTTTTCATGATGTAAAGTTTCAATCCGCATCTTTCCCCAAGAGGGTAGGCTTGAATTCCGCGGTGAGGTTTGATTGTTTCGGTGTCAGTCTGCTTTATTTGAGGCTGGTCTTGCAATCTCCAGTAGGCATGTTGCCTTTGAAAAACTACTTCTCCGATGAAAGTGGAAGAAGGATGTTCTATCCCGATATCTTTTTGATTTAGCTACATCCGGATTATGTTTCTCTTCAGTGAAGTTAGGACAAGTAATAGATTTGGTCTTCGCAGTTGCTTTTACCTTTCTTGGATTGATCTTTCTGGTTAAAGTTTAGCCCGATGTTGTTAGTACCTGAGGCGGTTTTGTTTGTTTGTACTGATTATGTATCCTTTTACCAGCATATGCATGACATCACTCATACATTCATACATACATCATGCATTGCTAAAAACCAACGTTCATTGATATTGTGTTCTGATCTTCCTGCAGCGCTCTTTGCTTAGTTGAATTTGGTTTTCCCTCTTGAGTTTATTTCTCAAAGGATGTATCTGCATTGGCCGTCTTACTCCAGTTTATTTCTAAATTGGATTTATGGTTGGATGACAATATTATTTACTTTGGATTTCTGAGAACTTTAAGTTTTGGTTTGTGAATTTATTTTGCACAAGAAGACTTTATCTCCTCAGCAGGAATATCGTGGCATTTCCCCAGGAAGTCATACCTCTTTCCCCAGGAAGCCATATCTCTTTCCCCAGGAAGTCATATCTCTTTTCCCAGGAATCCATATTCCTATCCCCAGAAATTCGTTTCTTTTTACAATCCTCCATGAAAACAAGCAACAGGTCTCTTTATTTGAGCAACTCGTGCTTCCCTGTACAAGTCGACGTAACTTTTTTTTGCTATTTCCTCTAAGAGTGGTTAGTTTGCAGTCCGTCGTCAGTTTACGCTAGTGGATGACAAGACTTTCAAATTCACAGGAATTGCTCGTTGTGAAATCTTTGCAAGTGGAAGTCTCTTTATTTGAGACAACTTACATATTACCCTTTCCAGGCAGAATGCCTTGGTTAAAGAAGAAATTGAGACCCGTTCTAGGTAAAACGCCAGAATTTTGGGATAACTTGATATTTTCTCTTTCTACCTTCAGTGAGCGTTGGTAGTACATCGGCAGTGAACGTCGGTGTTTGTTATCTTTTTGCTATCTTCAGTGAACATTGATAGTTCATCGTCAGTGAACGGCAATGATATAATATTTTCTCTCTACCTTCAGTGAATGTTGGTAGTACATCGGCAGTGAACGTCGGTGTTTGTTATCTTTTTGCTATCTTTAGTGAACGTTGATAGTTCATCGTCAGTGAACGGCGGTGATATGATATTTTCTCTTTCTACCTTCAGTGAATTTTGGTAGTACATCGTCGGTGTTTGTTATCTTTTTGCTATCATCAGTGGACGTTGATAGTTCATCGTCAGTGAACGGCGGTGATATGATATTTTCTCTTTCTACCTTCAGTGAACGTTGGTAGTACATCGGCAATGAACGTCGGTGTTTGTTATCTTTTTTCTATCTTCAGTGAACGTTGATAGTTCATCGTCAGTGAACGGCGGTGATATGATATATTTTCTCTTTCTACCTTCAGTGAACATTGGTAGTACATCGGCAGTGAACGTCGGTGTTTGTTATCTTTTTGTTATCTTCAGTGAACGTTGATAGTTCATCGTCAGTGAACGACGGTGATATGATATTTTCTCTTTCTACCTTCAGTGAACGTTGGTAGTACATCGGCAGTGAACATCGGTGTTTGTTATCTTTTTGCTATCTTCAGTGAACGTTGATAATTCATCATCAATGAACGGCGGTGATATGATATTTTCTCTTTACCTTCAGTGAACGTTGGTAGTACATCGACAGTGAATGTTGGTGTTTGTTATCTTTTTTCTATCTTCAGTGAACGTTGATAGTTCATCGTCAGTGAACGGCGGTGATATGATATTTTCTCTCTACCTTCAGTGAACGTTGGTAGTACATCGGCAATGAACGTTGGTGTTTGTTATCTTTTTGCTATCTTCAGTGAACGTCGATAGTTCATCGTCAGTGAACAGAGGTGATATGATATTTTCTCTCTACCTTCAGTCAACGTTGGTAGTACATCGGCAGTGAACGTCGGTGTTTTTTATCTTTTTTCTATCTTCAGTGAACGTTGATAGTTCATCGTTAGTGAACAGCGATAATATGATATTTTCTCTTTCTACCTTCAGTGAACGTTGGTAGACCATCGACAGTGAATGTCGATGCTAGTTATCTTCCTCTCTGATTCAATTATTTTGGGTCCACCATTGATTTATTTTCCTGGTGGGGTTTCTCCTTTGTTTCTTCATTTTTGTGGCATCCCCAATGATACCTTGCATCTCTTTAGATTTGTCCATCGAAATTCATAATCATAAGCATTGCATGGCATCTTAGGGACAAAAATAGGGCTTGTTTTATATTTAAATATCTTCAATCGCGTCGACACGAAGATTTTTAACCTTCGTATCTTCGGATAGAAGACACTTAAATAAGGGCAGCTGTTGTACCCCAATTTTTGCCCCTAAGATTCCTCTATCATATCATATCAACTCGATCATAACAAGATCACATTAGGGTTGGTTCTTGCTCTTTTTCTATCTCCTATCTTTAAGTTTGCTCTTGAGGAATCTCTAAGCACCTTAGTAAGGTATTTTCTATATGTGTTGTTGACTAACTTCTAATCAAAATACAAAAAATATTTGTCTTTGTCTTTGCATATTTGTGTTTTGTAGGTACTAAGTCGAAGCATCTGACAAATAAAGATTCCTGGTATTATTCTCCTAAAATCTCTATTTTGCAAAGAAAAAGAATTAAAAATTTTCATTTTTTTCACTGATGCAATCAATTTCTCTTAGAGTGCAATCGATTGCACATAGTGCATTTTGCGCCATTTTTGAAAAAATACATTGTGCAAATTGATTTGCACTATAGTGCAATCGATTGCGCAGCGTGAAAATTTGAAAAAAATCAGCAATTTTAAATTTGTCAAATTTTGGCTCCAATTTTCCTTCATTTTTGAAAGATGTACCATTAATTCAAAATTTAGTGCCAATCTTTCATTTTAAGAAGAATTATCATTAATTCATATTTTGGCTCTAATATTTGAAAGAATTATCATTAATTCAAATTTTGGCTCTAATATTTGAAAGAATTATCATTAATTCAAATTTTGGCTCCAAGAATCAATTATCAAATTACCACTAATCCCAATCCTAAACTCTATAAATAGAGCCCTCATTTCATTCAAATTTCTAGCTTTTGATAGCCAAATCCACCTTGCTAAAAAATCTCTCAATTCTCTCCATCTACCAAATTCACTCAAAGCTCCATTTTCAAAAAGTTAGTAAGCTTTGCATTGAAGCTTACTAATCTTTGAGCTAAACCTTCATCCAAACACTTTTTCTTTATCAATTCTCTACATCTAAGCTTGATCAATTGATTCTTGTGGTTGAATTGAAGTCAATTCTTGAAGTTGTTTTGATAATTCTCTAGATCTACCTTTGGTAAGTTGGATAATTCATCTTTCACAATGTGATCTCTTGTTGATCTATGGGTTTGATTCTGTGAGCATTATTTTGTGATTTTAAAGGTGTTATTTTATCATAATTTGATGGAATTTTCGTGCTCAATTGGATCCATGATCATAAGGTATTTGATGAAAAGTTTGAACAAGAATTTGGCCTTTAAAAATGCTGCTTTGTTGTCTATAACAGTGTGTAATTGATTGCAGTAACAGTGCAATCGATTGCACAGAAGTAATTTCGGGTAGATTTTTGAAAATTGTACTGTGTAAATCGATTTACACAGTAGTGCAATCGATTTACACAGGGACATAATGCATTCTTTTGCCTTGTTTTGGGGCAGCTTTGATCCAAAATGCTTTTTCTACTCACTCCTTTTGATTGTTGGTTTGGACTGCAATTTTAAATGTCCAATTTCTATTTAAACTCAATGGACTTTGTGATGTAGATGAAGTTGGATAAATGTTCATCAATTCAAATCTACCTAAGAGTGAATTATTTAATTCTTTTTTGGTGCTTTGGATTAATGATATGTTTAGTGCTTTAATCCATCTAGAGGAGTGGTTGAATTTAAAGATGAAAGAATTTTGAGGTGGTAATCCAAATTAGCTTATCATTCCCCTCCCTCTTTATCTTATCCCTTTCTTTTTTAATTGTGCTACATGTTAAGGGATGGTGATCTCTATATCATTTATCCAAACATGAAGTACATAGATTGCTATTGATCGGCCTCAAAATAGGTGCGACTTCTATATAAGTCCACTTACGATTACTTAACATAGCGCTAAATTTTGTCCCGATTCGGATAAATGATCATTCGTGGCCCAAACTTATGATTGCAAGCCCAAGTATGTTAATTTGATCTCTTTGATCCAATAACCTTGAGATTCATTGTGTGGAGGCTTTGGTTCTACCAATCCTCTAATGGATCTACAACACCTTTGGTCAACGTGGATCACTTAAACATCGTTGATCATTAAATGTTACATTTGAGGATTCCAAAATGGATGATATACTTGACAAAAAGCAAATGCAACTTGTTGTGTGGAGGCTTTGGTTCTACCAATCCTATAATGAGTTCCAAATGCAAGTTTCAAGATGGTCATCCAACTAACCACTAATTTCTAACAATTGACTTTACTTTATGCTTTTATTTTTTATGCTTTATGTACCATTTACTTTATGTGCCATTTACATTTCATGCTATTTTCATCTTTGCTCACTTGAGCATTTACTTTTATGTCATTTTTATTTTGCTCACTTGAGCTTTTCTTTTCCTTTTAAAGACACCTAATAATCAACATGAACCATAAAACACTTTAATGATACTTGGACTATTTGGTTACTATCCTTGGCATTATGGAGCATTGGACTTCTTGGACTTAGGAATAGAGACCTTAGCCTATCTTGAAGACTTTGTGACTTTATTTGATATTTTGTCTGGAGTTTTTGAGGTTTACCTCAAGACATTGGGTTGTTTTTTTGTTTTGTGTGTAGGTTATTGTGATTACACCCTTTGTTTGTAATCTAGAATTCACCCGTATATAGCCGTTACTCTGCCCAATTTTTGCGAAGACTTAAAACACTTGAAGTTTGGTTCTCTCAAGAGGTCTAGTATCTTTGCTTGTTTGGTTTCAATCCGAAGAATGGGAATTCTATATTGACTCATAATGTCAAGTATTGGCTTCATGTTGGTTAGATGGTTATTATCCCTAACTTTTACCTTATGCTTTAGGATAGTCTCTTCATATCCTCTCATCTTCTTTAATTTCAAAAATCTTCTCCCTCCTTTTGAAAACTCTTCTTGTTTTGAAACTTGAACACTTTCATAATAAACTTGGACTTAGGTCCATGCATTTTCAAAATATTTTCATAAATAAACTTCAATCAATTTAATAATACCTTGACATTTTTGTGAGAAGACTAAAAGTCAATCAATCTCATTTCAAACTATTTTGCCACTTTGGCTTTTTACCTTTAAACTTTTCTCAAAAGATTGGAATCTTGTCAATCCTTGTAGTGATGCAAACAACTATACTTCTACAATGTGTAGTGAAGGAGGTATTTTCCACTTGGGTGTTGAGTGAGGCATTGTTGATTTTGAAATCCAAGCCATATCCTCCACTTTGAGATGATGCAAATTCTTCTTTCCCATGATTGTGGGTAGTAAGTATATTTTTCACACAGACAATGACGATGATGTCTTATCTCATAAAATTAACCAACACATTTGTGTTTTAAATTTTTAAAAGAGGAACTACGTGTACCCTGATCCCCTATTGCACGAAAGGTGGTACGTAGGCACTAAAGGTTCGCAACCGCGGCGGGTGCAAAAATCATTAAAAAAATTATTTTGTCACCTCCACCATCCATTTTATATACAACACATTTTTATAGCCAAAATATACAGATTTTACAAAGAGATTCCTGCGGAGTACCGTAGATGTTTAGGGTGCTAATACCTTCCCTTTTCATAACCAACCCCCTTACCTAGAATCTTTCCCCCTCTTTTTGGGTTATTCGCTCTTTTCCCATTCCTTTGGAAACAATAAAGTGCGGTGGTGATTTTTATTTTGATTTGTATAAAGTCTAGTCAATCCAATGGCTTAGTCTTGAACATTTCTACCTCTACAAATAAGTATCAGAATGGCATCCGTATCTGGTGCGTATCTGAAATGTATATGTAATCTGAATCTGAATAAGTATCAGAATGGCATCCGTTTCTGGAGCGTATCTGAATTGTATCTGGATTTGAAATCTGAATGAACATCAGGATGACATCCGTATCTGGAGCGTATCTGAGCTGTATCTAAAAGTTGAATCTGAATAAGTATCAGAATATCGTCCGTGTCTGGAGCGTATATGAACTGTATCTGGAAGTTGAATATGAATAAGTATCAGAATGGAGTCCATGTCTGGAGCGTATCTAAGTTGTATCTGAAAGTTGAATCTGAATAAGTATCAGAATGGTGTCCGTGTCTGGAGCGTATCTGAATTGTATCTGGAAGTTGAATCTGAATAAGTATCAGAGTGATGTCCGTGTCTGGAGCGTATCTGAACTGTATCTGGATTTGAAATATGAATGAACATCAGGATGACATCCGTATCTAGAGCGTATCTGAGCTGTATCTGAAAGTTGAATCTGAATAAGTATCAGAATAGCGTCCGTGTCTGGAGCGTATCTGAATTGTATCTGAATCTGAATAAGTATCAGAATGGCGTCTGTGTCTGGAGCGTATCTAAACTGTATCTAAAATCTGAATCTGAATAAGTATCAGAATGGCGTCTGTGTCTGGAGCGTATCTGAACTGTATCTGAAATCTGAATCTGAATAAGTATCAGAATGGCGTCCGTGTCTGGAGCATATCTGAACTGTATCGATAAGTTGAACATGGTCAATGGTTGCTGTTAATCTTATCCTGAAACGGGTAAAATATTAGCTAAGATGCCAAGTCATGAAATGTATGCATAATGGGATTATGTTGTATGCATTCGTATTTATCAATGTTTATGATATATGGATGTGATGTATGCGTATATGAGTCGATTTGTTGCACTGCTGTTATATTGGGGAAAATAAATCCCTAGCTGCTGCTGAGGATATGTAAGTCTTCACGTCTTGAAGTTAAAGTATTGATGAATTTCTGCCGAGAGAAATAAACTTTGTTGTAAGGGCAATGTCGTGTACTATTTGTAGAATCCTATTGGGGATCCTAAGAAATTTGACGACTTCTACTAGGGATCAATAATTTGAAATTTTGTTCCACTGGGGATTTAAACGACGTACTGTAGGGGATTACTTATGGAATAGCTTAGAGATATTTTCATATCCTTTCAACCTATCAGTAATTGCCTCTTTTCATTTTGTTTATTTATAATCAGTAATTATGTTCAGATGCATATGTTCAACAATGAATCATTAGACGTTTTTGTAAATAAAACACAAGCATAAAGACAAATAGTTTTTGCACTTTCAAAGGGATATCTTTGTATTGATTTTGAGTAAGTATTTTTTGTACAAGGGGACAAACATTCTAGTAAGAGAATGATGTCATGAAACAAGAAAATTTTGATACAAAGAAAAATAGCTATGTGTAATAATCCCATGGGGTTCCCATTCTGCTATAGCCTTCGTATCTCTGAGTGTCTTGTCTATTTGTTGCCTCGTCCGAAGATAGATGAATTGATTAGAACCTCTGAGTTTTTCAGTGGAAGCCAAAGGTTATTTGTAAAGTGATCTGACAGGACATAGTCGTACACCTTAATTCCCTAACTTTTTCCTGGACCGCCCTTTCGGGTTTTCAGTCTACCGGGAAACCCTTTTTTGCCCAAGTCTCCATTTCGGGTTTTCAACTTGCCGGGTGTACAGATTTTTTGTTTTATCCCTAATTTTTGCCCGAACCTTTTTGGTTCGCCGGGATGCCCTTGTTTTTCCTAGGTGTGTCAACTTAGTGGGTTTCTTATGCGTAGTATCTTTTGACTATGTCCATGTTCACAGGGTGTGGCAGGTCATCACCATCCATGGTGGTCAAGATACTTGCTCCACCAGAGAAAATGTTTTTGATTACAAATGGTCCTTCATAGGTAGGAGTCAATTTTCCCCTGGGATCACCTTGTGGAAAGATGATGTGTTTGATCACTAGATCCCCAACCTGATACACTTGGCGTCTGACTTTCTTGTTGAAAGCCTTGATCATCTGTATTTGATACATTTGACCATGGCAAGCAAAAGTAAGTCTCTTCTCATCAATCAAGTTCAGTTGATCAAGTTGAGTTTGGATCCAATCATCTTCGGTCAATCCCGCATCCTTCATAATCCTCAGAGAGGGGATCTGAACCTCAATAGGCAAGACAGCCCCCATGCCGTAAACCAAAGAATAGGGTGTTGCCCTGGTTGATGTGCGAGCTGTGGTACGATACCCGTGGAGAACGAATGGTAATATCTCATGCCATTCTTTGTATGTGACTATCATTTTCTGTATGATCTTTTTAATGTTCTTATTTGCAACTTCGACGACACCATTCATCTTTGGCCGATATGGAGAAGAATTGTGATGCTGAATCTTGAATTGCTCGCACAATGCGGTGATCATAGTGTTGTTGAGATTTGTACCATTGTTAGTGATGATCCTTTCTGGGATACCGTACCGGTAAATAAGGTTTTGCTTGACGAAACGGGCAACAACATTCTTGGTAATGGAGGCCAAGGAGGCTGCTTCAACCCACTTTGTAAAATAGTCAATGGCCACTAGGATGAAGCGGTGTCCATTGGAGGTTGTTGGCTTGATTTCCCCAATCATATCAATTCCCCACATAGCAAAGGGCCAAGGAGCTGTCAAGATATTCAGAGGAACCAGGGGTACATGCACTTTGTCGTCATAAATTTGGCATTTATGGCAGGTTCGAGAGTGCTGATAGAAATATGCTTCCATGGTAGACCAGTAATAGCCTGCCCATAGGATTTTCTTTGCCATCGTATGCCCACTGGAATGGGTACCAAAGGTGCCTTCATGAAATCCGGCCATGATCCTTTCCGCTTCAACCTTATCTATGCACCGAAGCAACACACAGTCATGATTGCGTTTGTACAGGATGTCGTTACTAAGGAAAAACTTAGCAGAGAATCTCCTTAAGAACTTCTTATCATTGACTCAAGCTTCTTCTGGATATTCTTGAGCCTCGAGATACCTTTTGACTTCGTGAAACCAAGGCTGGTCTAGTACTTCTTCAGTATTAATCTCGTGACAGTGTGTTCGTTCATCCATTCGTTCGATGGTGACTTTGGGGCCTCGTTATCCCAATTAAGTTTAAACATAGATGACATTGTGGCTAGAGCGTCTGCTAGCTGATTTTCTTCTCGCGGGAAATGCTCGAAGGTAATCTTCTCAAAATGCAATAACAATGTCAAGACATGTTCTTTATAAGGGATAAGGTTAGGGTGTTTGGTGTCCCATTTCCCTTTGATCTGACAGATGACCAAGGCTGAATCTCTGAATACATCCAATGATTTAATCCCCAAGTCTATGGCAGCTCTGAGACCAAAGATGCACACTTCGTATTCTGCCATGTTGTTTGTAAAATTGAAGTAGAGTCTTGCGGTAAAGGGAGTATGACACCCTTCAGGAGATATGAGTACATCACCAATACCATTGCCGAGTTCATTGGAGGCTCCATCAAAGAACAGGGTCCATCTGGATCTTTGTTCAGGTCCATCATATGGCCTGAATTCTTCACAGTTGTCTAATGTCATGATGTCTTCATCCAGGAATTTGAACTTCATGGACTGGTAGTCTTCCACAGCTTGGTGAGCGAGGTGATCAGCTAATACACTACCCTTTATAGGTTTCTGGGTAGTATATTGTATGTCATATTCTGTCAGGATCATCTGCTATCTCGCTATTCTCCCAGAAAGAGCAGGCTTCTCGAAGATGTATTTTATTGGATCCATTTTAGATATCAACAAGGTAGTATGAGTCAGCATATACTGTCTTAATCGGCGAGCAGCCCATGCCAGAGCACAGCAAGTTTTCTCAAGCAGTGAATATCTGGTTTCACAGTCGGTATACTTTTTGCTCAGGTAATAAATAGCGTGCTCTTTTCGGCCAAACTCGTCATGCTGCCCCAATACACACCCCATTGAGTTTTCTAAAACAGTCAGATACATGATCAACGGTCTTCCGTCGACTGGTGGCATCCACATAGGAGGCTCTTGTAAGTATTCTTTGATTTTGTCAAAAGCAATTTGGCATTCATCATTCCATTTGACTACTTGATCTTTCTTCAATAGCTTGAATATTGGCTCACAAGTAACTGTCAGGTGAGAAATGAATCAGGAAATATAGTTCAAACGTCCCAAGAATCCTCTGACTTCCTTCTCAGTAAGAGGAGCCAGCATCTCTTGTATTGCTTTAACTTTGGAAGGATCGACCTTGATACCTTTGTTGCTGACGACAAAACCTAGGATTTTACCAGACCGTACCCCAAATGTGCACTTGTTTGGATTCAACCTCAACTTGTACTTCTTCAGTCTCTCAAACAACCTTTGTAAGTGATCAAGATGCTCTTCTTCTATTTGCGATCTGGCTATAATATCGTCCATGTAGACCTCTATTTCGTGATGTATCATGTTATGAAATAAAGCTACCATGGCACGCTGATAGGTTGCCCCAACATTCTTTAGTCCGAATGGCATCACTTTGTAGCATAATGTGCCCCACTGTGTGACAAATGTTGTTTTCTCCATGTCCTCAGGTGCCATTTTGATTTGGTTGTAACCTGATAATCCGTCCATGAAGGAAAACACTTTGTGTTGTGCCGTATTGTCAACTAGGATATCAATGTGGGGGAGTGGAAAATCATCCTTAGGGCTTGCCCTATTCAAATCTCTGTAGTCCACACACATTCGTACTTTGCCGTCTTTTTTGGGTACGGGAACAATGTTAGCAAACCAATGAGGGTAAGATGTGACAGCCAAGAATCCAGCGTTGAATTGTTTCATGACCTCTGCTTTAATCTTTTCTGACATTTCAGGACTCATGCGGCGAACCTTTTGCTTTATTGGCGGACAATCTTCTCTTGTAGGAAGACAATGTACCACGATGTCTGCATCAAGTCCTGGCATGTCTTTATATGACCAGGCAAAAACTTCAACATAATCGTGTAACAACTGAATCAGACGCTCCTTGACACTAGGTTCCAGATTGGCACCCGCCTTGACCTCTTTTTTATCCTCTTTGGTACCCAGGTTGATTGTATCCATTGGTTCCTCGTGAGGTTGAATGGTTCTCTCCTCTTGTTGTAGCAGTCTGGAAAGTTGCCCTGGTACTTCACAATCTTCCTCACCTTCGTCTTCGGCTTGGTAGATTAGATTCTCAGAGTCACAAAAGGCCATAGCAGTATCGTTACCCATGGGATCTAGAATGGTTGTGTACCTGCATTATGAGTGTGGGTGTGTGTAAGGGTATAACTATCTTTGAAAGAAAATAAAATGTAAAATAAAAACAATGAGCACAAAATTTGTATGCGAAAAACGTCCATGATTCATTAATGTCATATGAAGATGAAATAATAACCCTTACAAATGGACCATTGTGCCTCGGGTAAGACACAAGGTTTTAAGAGTGCGAGTTGTTTACAGATCTAACAAAATGTAAAGATAAATCATTGTGGGATAAAAGTGATCGGGACAAAGTCTCTAGCCTCCCAATTGCTGAGCCCTCCATTGACAGTTGGAAAGATCCAATCCTCCAGGTCACAATCATCTTCACCATCATCTACCGCATTGACCTCACGGTTGCTGATCTTCAAGGGTGGCCCTCTAGCACGGGCACAATGTATAGCCTTTTGAGCACTTGAATTGAAGCCTAGGCCAAAATTATCAGACTTATATGGGATATCCGGAAGTTGCCCCCAGATGGTGCATCCACTTTCCTCTACCGATGCTTTGGCGTCCTTCAGAGATGACATCCGGAGTGGAGGCCTTGTAACCTTGGGAACCTAAGACGTAGCCTTGGTCACTGCCACCTCTTGCGGGACCTCTTCGAAGTGTTGAAATGGAGTTTCAATGAATTCTCCGTCCAATTCCACATATCTGAAGGAATTGAGATGGTTGATCATGTATTCTTCCTCTCCATGGACGGTGATAATCTTCCCTTGAACCGGATACTTCAGCATCTGGTGCAATGTAGAGGTAACAACACCAGCATTATAGATCCATGGCCGACCTAGCAAACAGGAATATAAAGGGCAGATGTCCATTACATAAAAGGTTGAATTGAAAGTTTGGGTTCCAACTTTTATGGGGATATCCACTTCCCCGTGTACCATCCTCTTCGAGCCGTCAAAAGCCCTTACTACTATGTTGCTTGGCTTTAATGTTAGTCCCTCGCAGTCAAGTCTATCCAAAGCCTTTTTGGGTAATACATTCATAGATGAGCCTGTGTCCACCAAAACACGGGCCAGAGTTGTGCCCCTGCATTCCACTGAGACATGCAATGCCTTATTATGCTTTCTTCCCCTCAATGTTAGATCAGCATCCGAGAAACCAAGGCCATTATCCGTTGTCAAGCTGGCTACGCAGTCTTGGAATTGATCAGCAGACGTCTCTTAAGGCACATGGACTGTTTTTAGGAACTTCACTAAGGCTTTCTCATGTGCCTCGGAACACAGTAGTAATGCCAGCATGGAGATTTTGGAGGGAGTTTGCCCCAATTGTTCAACTACATCGTAGTCGCTCCTCTTTATAATTTTTAGGATCTCCTCCATTTCTTTCTTGGAGGTCTCAGGGATAGTCAATGACTGAGCCTTCGTCCGGACAGGCTCAACCATAACACCTTTTCCTCGAGCCTCGGTTAACTCGGCAGTAGGAGTGTCAGTAAGAATGATTACAGGGGTTGTAACGGCTTTGTCAATTGGAGTACTTGCATAGATGATTACGGGTGTAGGAGCAACCTTTGGAGCAGCCACATGGATAATTACGGGTCCAGAAACTACTTTTAAGGGAGCAATTTCTAGAGAAAATATCCTACCACTTCAGGTAATTTTGCTAGTTTCGGCAATATTACTTATTTCGGAGTCTTCTTTCTCGGAATTTATCTCTTCGGCAGCCAGCCAATCTTGCTTAATACCATGTTAATAGACATCCCCTCCATAATTCCATGGTATCATTTTGTCTGATGTATATGGGATTGGCCCAGGCATTGTGATTATTAAGGGAGCTGCTTTCGGAACTGATATAATTCTAACGGGTCTTTTGGTGGAGACCCTGGAAGATTTGGCAGAAATGGTAGTGATAGAAACATCTTCAAAAGGGACTGGTGTAACAGGAGTTTTTTCAAACAAAATCTCTTTGTTATCTATCAGGCACTGAACGCCTACTTTCAACAAAGGATAACCCGTTGGTGAGGACAAGTAGAGATGGCAAACTTCATTACAGCCCGGGAACACACCGGCTTTCAACAAGTTCATTTTAACAGTCAGAAGTGGGGTCATGAGCTCGTCAACTGAGGTAACAAACAAATCTTCTTCAATGGCATTGGTATTGTGGCCATGTCTGGGCATAGGAGCAGAAATGACATTTGGCTTCTCGGGCGCATCAAACTCAATTTCTTTTGCTTCAATGAGGTCTTGTATTTTGTTCTTCAAGGCCCAACAGTTATTAGTATCGTGACCAAGACTTTCAGAGTGATATGTGCAACGGGCATTGGGATGATAATGAGGAGATGTTGTGTTGGGGTTTTTCGGAGCTTCTTTCAAGGTTACCAAATTGGATCTTAGTAGATGCGGTAATACTTGAGATGGAATCATGTTGATTCTGGTAAACTGCCTGACTGGCCTTTCTACCCTTGGTTGATTATTTCTTTGCTGATCAGACGTAAGCTTTGGGATCATAACAGTCCCCATCATTGGTCAGCGTTCGGCCCTATCTTGGTTTCTTTGCGGATATACGGCAGCCACCTTTTTCTTTCTGATAAAGGGCTTCCTTACAGTTGTTAAAAAAGATGTGTCTTTCTGAATCTTTCCATTCTTTATACCGGCTTCTATCCTCTCTCCGGTCAATATTAGTTCGGTAAAGCCTGCAGATGAACTTCCGATCAAATGATTAAAGAATGGACTAGATAAGGTGCCTAAGAACATGTCTACCAATTCCCTTTTAGACAGAGGGGGTTGAAATATTCCAGCCAGATCTCTCCATTTTTGTGCGTAGTCCTTGAAACCTTCATTGGAAGCCATGGCCATACTCTGGAGTTGAGTACGGGTAGGCGCCAAATCAGCATTGTATTGATATTGCTTGTAGAAATTTGCGGGAAGATCTTCCCAATTATGAACATTAGCCCTTTCTAGTTGGTAGAACCAGTCAAGTTGAGTCTCAGACAGACTGTCTTGGAAGAAATGCACACATAAGTCTTTATCAGCGGTATGGTGTTGAATTTTCCTCACATATGATCAGAGATGCATTTTAGGACATGACACTCCATCATATTTGGCAAATATAGGCACTTTGAATTTCGGAGGAATCACAATTCCCGACACTAGCCCCAATTCCTCAAAGTCCAAGCCTAGCACCTTTTCGATTTCCATCGCGCTCAACCGCTCTTAGAGATGTTTATACTTATCATCAACTGGAGGGTACTGTTCCTCAGAGTAGTCTTCTTCTTCCTCCTCTTCCGATTCTGACGGGACAACTGTTTCCTTGCCTTTCCCCTCTCCTTCACCGAATGTTGTTGCAAAGTCCAAAGTCCTTCTTGTCTGCCCATGAAATCTTCTCCCTATGTTTAAGACTCCAGTTACCTTCTTTGTTTTCTTTTTCCTCTTTTCATCTAGCAGAGTCTTCAACTCTTCTTACCCCTTGGCTAGGGTCATGAGCAACTATTGAAACTGTGTATTCTGAGCTTGGAGATCTTTCACTGTTTGCTCGAGATCCATCTTACTGAAATAAATAGTAGAGAGATGAGGAGACTTGTTGCAAAATACTTGTTTATGTTATGATGAATGATATATGCATATGCAATGATTTCAAGGATTTCAAAGATTCAAATTTGTTTTAGACCAAAAAGGAAACACACGTTATATTAATAAGATAAAGTTTGAGTACATGAATGCCCCTTGGACAAAATAATACAAAAACTCTAAGATAAAAAAAGTAGTACGCATCCTCTTTGGTGCAATGTATGCATTCAGAGTCTGCTCCTCATGAAGTATCCTAGTGAGTTCCAAAACCTTCTTCACGCTTATGTAGAATTGGGCTTCGAAAGTATCTCGCTCTCCTTTGAGTTATATCCAATCCCTTTGGAGGTCTTCAAGAGATGTGGGCATGTCAGGATGTAGAATAGTGTATGGAACATCTCCTTCCTTAACAGGCTCAATGATTACCGGGAGAAAGACTCTGAGCACGAGTTCGTACCCATTTGAGGTAAGGCTCAAGAGGGATGGAATTCTTGTGCCCCAAAGTCTTTCTATACACCTTGTTTAGCATCCTCCAAGCTCGGATAAATCTCTGGCGAAGACCTTGATCGTCGTTGTCGTAGTCGAATACCAAACCTTGAATCAGCATCTCGTGCGAGCCATCCCTTCGGGCGTAACCAAACTGTCTTAAGGATAAACATGGTTTGTAGGTGATACCTCCCCTAATTCTAAGTAGAGGGACATTAGGGAATTCTCCATAATGGTAGACGATGATAACACTCTCTTTGGATCGAGAGCACCAATGAATGTCTGAATGTTTGAGCGTCATCAACCTTTGTGACCACCTTGAACCTTGCTCATTCTTTAATACATATTGGGGAAGATGATAAATAAACCATCTTGCCATGAGAGGAGTGAAACACATAAGGACACCTCTTTTCCTCATTGTGCGAGTGTGAAAAGAGTGTAGGATATCCCATAGCAATGTAGGCACCGGGTTACGTGATATGAAGATTTTGACGACATTCACATCTATGAGTTGGTTAGGATTTGGAAACAAAACCATCCCATAGATGAGGAGATCCACAATTTCCTCAAATATTTGTAAGTCTAAGGAATTCCAACAGCTTTGGGCTTTCTCAAACAGGAACTTTGCTAAGAAACCTTTGACACCACTCCTTGTTTCCCAATGGGTTGTGACATCAGATGAGTGCAAGTGTAGAGCTTGAGCAATCTCTTCTGGCTTTGGATCTCTTTCCGTACCATTGAAAGGTAGTTGATTGAGAATGGGAATCCTCAAGAGTTGGGATAATTCTTCCAAAGTAGGCACAAGTTGATAGTCGGGAAATGTGAAGTAATGGTGCAAAGGATCAAAGAACTGAAAGAGCACCTTCATCATGTCCTCATTTGTGTTGGAGGTGACCAAGTTAAGTAGGCGACCATGTATCTCGGTGAATGGAGAGTTTTCAGGAATCCTTGAATCTAGCTCCTTAAGTTGTGGAGAGATCCTCATAAGGTTGACTTGAATAGTTTTCCTGCGAAGTGAATCCATATCCTACAAAACAAGAACAAAGATGAATCCTAAAATCCTTGAAATGGTTAGTGGATGTGTGTGATGTTCATGATGTTCATGATTTTATGTACAAGTATGCATATACAAGCAAAGAAAACAAGTCCTTAGTTTAGGCTTACATGGAGTTTTATAGGTAAGTACCCTCTTGAAGTTTAGTTGGCTTAAACTTGTCCTAGTAATAGTAATTAGGTTCTAAGGAGCTCAATATCATTGGATTGTTTCCTTGGTCATTGCTTCAGCTCAAGCCTCTTTAATGGCGACCGAAATATCCCAAGAAACCAAACCTCAATGAGTGTAGTATCGAGTATCTACCAACTTCGGACTGCACCAAAGTCGGTCATCTCACTACATCCTAAAGGCCAAGTTGGTCAAGTAAAGGTTCTAAAAGTTCATTAGTGCTTCATGACATCACTCAGCGGCCCCGTATTCTCTTTGATTAACTCAAAGGCTACCGGTACCCACAAATATGTCGCACTAACATAGCATTGCTTAGATCATGTCAGTATACCCCACACAGTTTCCACAACGTATTTCTACTTACCTATAATGCATCCAAATCCGTGTAGAGGATTCAAACCCAAACAAAGAACCATAATGTAAAGCATACAAGTCAAACAACGTAAGCAAGTAAATGTGATCTAACCCTAAGGTAACCCCACTTTTTTTTAAATTTTCCCCAGCAGAGTCGCCAGTTCTGTGATGCGGTGGGAGAATTGACTTGATTGTTTTGCGTTTTATCGCAAGTGTTGCGGTTAGCAAGAGTCGCCACCGACTTTTATTTTATCCAAAAGGAAAGGTGAAAAAGCACAGGAAAGAACTTTGAGATTGTTTCTTGAGTTCGGGGGGTAGATTATGAAAAGGGAAGGTATTAGCACCCCTTTCATCCATGGTTTTCCATGGGCTCTTTGTTACCTGCTAGATCACTTGCTTTTGTTTGAAATTGTGCTTTTCATGTTTTTGAAAGTATTTTGTAAAAGAGGCCATTGTTTAGGAAATCTTTGTAATGATTCTCGTCCGTAAGAATGTATACAAAGATGTTTGATCTTTTGAAAATGTTTTCAATGTTTGTAAGATGTTTGAAAATGGGTGTGTTTGTTTTTGAAAATAGCAAGGATATGTGTTTTGAAATGGAGTAAGTAATTAGGAGAAATCTACCTACTCAAATGTCTTTATTGTTAATTTTCTTTTCCTTTGACATTGTTGTCTCACCATTGATTTGGTAAGCAACCTTATCTTTGGATGTAAATGGGACGGGCGTGGGTCATTTATAGCCATGATTAGCAATGTTGCAAAGTATCTTAGCATTTTTTGAGGGTCTAAGATCATTTTGTAAGGAAACTTTGGATAGCGTCATCGAGGGACTATGATCTTGTATTTGTTTGTTTTGCTAAGATACCTTACGTGCGTAATATGGCCATTTTTATATAAGGCAACCAAGTGGAGTAACCCTAGGGGTTCTTGTGTGCAAGTGTTTCATTTTCATGCTTGTTTTTTGTCTTGGATTAGGGTTTTCTATTCGATTGGTTTTATCTTGCCATACAAACCCTAATTACTAGCATGCTATGTAAAAGTGATAAATTGCAAAATTTAAAGTTACTACGCTATTACAACACTTGTGGGAGGGGGGTATACAATTTATAAATGGGGATTTGAAAGAAAGTAAACCTATTTATTACAACCATATCGAATTTTAATAAATGTGCAAAAACAAATGTAAATATAATGTACAAGAAGTGAAATGAATATAATGTACAAGTATGAATGGATAAAGAAATAGATTTTGTTTTGACTTAATTAACTTAGAAGAAAAATAATTAACTAGTAAAAGAAAATTAGAATTAAGTTAGTAAAAGAAACTAGTTTAAAGAAACAAATTTCTAAATAAATAATAAGTATAAACCTAATCTAATTATTTAATTAATTTTGGAAAAGAAAATGAATTTTAACAACAAAATGTTTTAGTCTTTTAAACAAATATGAATATATTTAATATGAATACATAAATAATATATTTTTTGAGATTTTTATTTATAAAAATAAATATTGTACTAATATTACTAATAGTAATTAAAAGAAAGAAAAGAAAAATAAAAATAAATAAAATAAGTCAGGGGGGTTAATAATCAGAAAGGGTGTTTGGAGAAAGAAAAAAAAGAAAATTTGTTTTGGGCTTCAGCCCAAAACCTTATGGCCAAGAAATAAAAAAAAACAGATTTTTTAAAGGGATGGGGGGTGTAGCGAGCGGAAAGGGGTTGGGTTTAGTCTTAATTTTCTTGGGCCTGGTATGAGGGGCCTGGTTGTTTTAAACAAAACAACCAGGTTAATGAGACACGGTCTCATTTGGCCAATTCGTTTCTCTCTCACTCACTTCTCTGATTATCTCGCTCACTCTCTATGGTTCCTTCGCTGGAGAAGAAATAGAAGTCGAGCCAGAAATCGCCTTACGGCGGTGACGACGGCGGCTAGGTTCAAAACTTCAATTTTTTTACATCAATCTCTTCCTCTCTTCCTCCTAATCGCTAATTTGGTATTTGATTTTGCAGAAAACGCAAGATTTGGCCTAGATCTAAAAGGGGATGACCGGAACCCTAGGGGTTCCGATTTGCTTCTTCTACATGATTTGATGAGATATTTCTTCTCTTATCTCTTTGCTAATTCTGAAGGGTTAGGCTTCTTTTGAAAATGATGATGAAAACAAACTTAGGGTTTTGCATGTTTTTGTTTGTATGTTTCTATCTGAAAGAAACTCTCTTCATTTTGATAAAGGGTTTGGGTTTGCGAAACTGATGATGATTCACTGAGGGTTTTGCATGTTTCTGTTTGTATGTTTCTATCTGAAAGAAACTCTCTTCTTTTTGATAAAGGGTTTGGGTTCTATATGTTTTGTTCTATTTTGGTTTCTGATTGGCCCTAAATTGTATGTTTTGTACAAGAAAAAGTTTTCAAAAAATTTGTATATTGAAACAGTTTAAGAAATTACCTCTTTGCTGTGTTTTGGTATCATGTGGCTTGTTGATAGTAAACTTTGAGGGATGAGAACAGTGGCTAGACTTTTTATTTTTCTGTATTCTTCTTGTTGGCCCAAACCCCCCCCCCCTTTTGCACAGTATTGTTGCCCTGTTTTATATTGATTTTGTGATAGATAAAAAAAATATTGGCTTTTGCTGCTTGTACTTTTTTCTGCTAAATCAAATTGCCAGTTGACTTTGCTTGTTGGTTGTGCTATTCATTTATGGTGGATGCTGACTTTTGCTGGCTTTGTACTTGCTATGTTTTACCAACTCAAGTAGTTGTCCTTTGGTTGGCTGACTGCTGCTTTTCCTTTTACAGTTTTCTGTACTTGTTTATACTTTTCTGACTTTGCTGGCTGCTTTTGCTGTATTGTTGTATTTTCTATGAACCAAACAAAAATGTTTTGAGATTTGTAGTGAAATACTCTAGGCCTATGACATGACCTTGCAAATTTGAGGCTTTTTTTATTGTTGGTCTGATATTTTCTTATTTGAAACAACACGAGGCTTTTGCTTTCTGATTTCCTCTTTACCTTTTGTGAACCAAATGCTTGAGATTTGCAACATATTACTTCTTAGCCAATGATGTAGTTATGTCTTTGTGAAATATATATGAGGCTTGATTTTTTGTTTTCCTTTGCTTGTGAACCAAGTTTTTGTGATTTGCAAACATACCTTTAGGCCAATGATAGGACACTGTTTTGAGGCCTCTATTGGGCTTGAATTTCTTGATTTGAATTTTGCTAATGGGCTAGGAATATGGTTGGAATTATTTATTGTGGGCCAAGATTTGTTTTGCAATGATAATGGGCCCATGATAGAATTTGTCATGGTTTGAGGCCTTTAGAATCCAAAACCTTCTTTTCTGAACTTTTGATACTTTGTAGATTTTTGCACAAGTTTTGTTTTTAGCAGTTTGCAACATTGTTTTGTTTGTTGCCCTGTTATGCAGTTTGTTGCAGCTTTCCCTGCTTGCAGTTTGTTGCAGGTTGCCTTGCTTGCCTGCCCTGTAGCTTATCTTGTTTACTGGTTCTGTTTTGGCAGTTTGCAGCTGCTGGCCTTGCTTGCCTGTCCTGCAGTTTGTTGTAGCTTGCCTTGTTGCCTGCCCTGCAGTTGGTTGCAGCTTGCCTTGTTTGCTACTTGTTTGTGAACCAAACTTGTACTTTGTGATTTACAAACTAGAAATTCTCAGGCCAATGATTAAGCAAGAACTGTATGAGGCCTTAGAATACAAAGCCCTTCTTTTTCTGATTCAACAAAAATCACCCTGATGATGAATTTGGGATTACTTTGTATCTTTTTGTTTATTTCTGAATGTTTGAATTACTAACAAACTTCTCCCTTTCTTTTTTTCATAAACATGAGGCATGGATGGCAAGCAAAGATTGGAGGGGTTGCTTGAGGATGAAGACTTAGGATTTCTCTCTTTTTTTTATAAACAAATCTTGTAATTTATTGCATTGGTAGGCAAGAAATTTCTTCTGTAAAATTCAAACCTGTAATGTAATGAATACAATACTTCTGAATAAACTTTGTGAAAATATTGTACCAATTTCAACTTTAAATTTTGGAATTTTTATTTGGATGTTTTGAGTAAGAAACCTTGTCTTAGGTAACTTGTATTTCGTGCAACCACTAAAGATGATCAAGCAAAACAAAACACTTTGCACTCCAATCAAACTTCTAAAACAAAATGAATGTTTAAGAATTTCAATTCCATTTGATTAACTTAACCTCAAAGGTTTATGATCAAAAAGTCTTAATCTTCAATTCTTGTTCAATAGCTAATTGGTAATCATAATGAATTCGCCTATCACTCTTGATTCCAACAGGACTTCATTGTCTATCAAATATGTTTCAAGAACATTAGTCAGTCTTGTAGAATTCACAAACTTCAGCAAATTGTCTTTAAAAGTATTGGAGATTTTTAAGACTTAATTATCTCTGAGAAAATCCTAAACCCTAATTGTTGATTTGCTGCCTAGGAAGAGAACCTGTTTGGTCAACCTTTGAGCCAATTGAGTGTATGAGAACCCTAGGGTAAACATCTTGCATGAAAAATTGGAAGGCAAATTTTGGGGTACAACACTTGTATTCTCATTATTTAATGCAAAATCATCCTAAAATAATTTTATATCTTTTGTTTGATTTAATTTGGATTTTAAATGATTAAAAATCAAAATAAATCAAATAAATAAGAAAATGATGCATGGAGTGGTTCATGGGTCATGGACAATGTTAGGAACAAGATGCAAGCACAAAAAGCTGGGCCCATTTGAAGAAAAATGCATTTTGGGCATGCTTGACTTTGTGCAAATTTCTAAAAATGGCCAACTTTGACAATGCATATATCTCTCAATTTTTACCCTAAAAGGGTGTTCTTGGACTTTTTATAAAGATTAGGATTTCCTCCAAACAACCCTTTTGTTTTCACCTCAATTGGATCTTCCATGTTCATGTAAGAAGCTTTGACCCAAAAGGTGTTTTTGTTGACTTTTTGAAATGACCTATAATGTCTGAATTCATATCTCTTCATGAGTGCATTTTTTGAACTTTAGGGCTGAAGATGAGTTGTAGGGAATTGCATCCTTTTCAAAATCATCCTTGGATGGGAAATTTCTGATAAAGTATGAGAAAGTTATGCCTGGTCAAAGTTTGGTTGACTTTTCCTATAGAAACCCTAATTTAGCAACTTTTGAGTTTTGATGAATTAGGGGCATTCCTTGAGGATTCATGATCAAACCTTGATCAAATGATGGATAATACTTCAAAATATTAATGTTGACCAAAAATCTTGAAGTTTGACTGTATGTGGGTCACAATTGACTTTTGACCTAACATAGTTGATTTTCAGGCATCTGAGCAGTTGACTGAGCAAACTTGTTGTGCAAGGCATGAAACTTGGCATAGATGATCTTGAGAACATATTAGGGCAATGGAAGTCCTTTAGGACTCTTGGAACTCAAACATCTTCATGAGGAGTGAAACCCTAGTTTGAGGCTCATTGTCTTAGGAGGAGGATTTGTCTGGTCAATCCTTAGGCATCCTTGGGCAAGTTAAGGACCTCTAGGAGTATGTTTTGAATAAAATGAGAGGGGAAATTTAGGGGTACGACAGATGCCCCTGTTCAATCTTCTTAAACCTGAGGATGTAGATTGGCTGGTCTGTCTTTCCTGATTTGAAGGTGGAAGATGATTGAACACTAAAGTGCCCAGAAATTTGCACTCACATGAAGTAATATTGATTGGTAATATCGAGAATGGGATTACAGTTTCCATTTGGAAGGAGACAGAGAGTCATCAGAGATGGGCTTAAAGATGCCATCCAGAAAAGATATCAATTGCATAAGAGATTCCTTTGCGAGAATTCCTTTGCGAGAATTCCTATACCTGCCGTTGAGGAGGAATTCATCGGGGAATGTTGATTTATGTCCCAGGTAATAGAGTCTAGGAGCTTCGGTTGTCTATTACTCTATTGGGGAATTAACTCTTGATCTAAAGGTGCAAACTGCTTATTTAATCAGGGTCCATGCTGCATAGTGACTTACCTGGGAAATATGAAATCGATCGTACCTGGTTAGGTCTAGGTCTTACAATGTTGTAAACTGTTGTCTGGAGATAAAAGATAAGGAACTTGGATAATAGGGTTACTTCAGAATGATATCCTGGATAGTAGGGCTATGATAAGGAACTTGGGTCGTAGGATTACTTCGAGGTGAAAGCATGGATAATAGGGCTTATGGGAAGGAACCTGGGTCTTAAGGTTGCTTTGTGATGAGTTTGGGTAAAAATGCATCTGAACCGAGAAGGAACCTGGGTAAGGTTGCTTTGTGAGGAGTTTGGGTAAAACTGTATCTGGACCGGGAAGGAACTTGGGTAAGGTTGCTTCATTTAATCACGTGGGTTGGTTGACCCGTTTGGTTCCGGGAACTGATTTTCCATTAATTGTCTGCAGATGTGACATGTACAGCTGCTGGGATTATTGATGATAATTGTCTTTCCTGAAAAGATAAAAGGGTTAATTATATGCGATGCATGAAATGAATTGTGGGATGATGTTCTCAAAATAAATGAGATTATGTTGTATGTGATATGTATGCGTATGTCATAATGTATGAACACGAGATACTATTATGACATATCCGAGTCTGGGAAAATAAATCCCTGACTGCTGCTGGAGAGTATTGGAAATAGCATTCCTGACTGCTGTAGAAAATCGTGGTTCTACTACTTCCACTGGGGATGGTGAACGGAGATGACTATGCTGGAGATTTGCTCCTTGTTTATGGATATTCTGCCGTGGGAGAGACTCTGCTTGAGAATAACTCTGTGAGGGAGCTAATTCTGTTGGAGGATGAACTTCCATAGCTGAAGGGATAAACTTTGTCAGGGATCGAGCTTATGCATTCAGAGGAATAAACTCTGTTTGGGAGAAAACTTTATGACCCGCTTGCGATTATGAAATTTGACTGGGGAAAGTACTTCCTGTTTGGGGAAACTGATATCATTGCTTTGATTGCCTCTACTCTGTGGGGAGTGTAGGCGCCACGGGGGCATATGTACTGATGACTGTGTTTCAAAGTTGTCTCTGCCCTGGTATCTGCTGGACAGAGTAACTGTCGGGTTTGACATTTTTAGTTTTTTGCCCTTGTTTCTTAAGTTACGAGAAATTGTCTTTCTGTTTCCTATACAAACATTTATGAACAACAATCATATTCAAATGCATATGTCAAGAATAAATCATTGAACGTTTTTGCAAACAAAACAGAAAAAGAAAAACAAATGGTTCTGTAAAAAATGACTTGTATTAATTTTTTGAAGTTGGCCTATAACAAGCGTTTTTGTACAAGGAAGTTGACGCTCTAGTAAGAGAACGTCGCCGTAAAAATAGAAGATATACAATATTGTGTACAACAAAAAGAAAAACATCTATGTGCAACAATCCCATTGAGTTTCAATTTTGCTATTGTCGCTATGTCTTCGAGCGTCTCATCACTTTGCTGCTTGTCCGAAGCTGACTAGACTGATTGGTGTCGTTCGAGCTTGATAGTTGATATTGAGGTTTGGTCACAAGGTGATCCAATGGGACATAGTGATACACTTTACATACCTAACTTTTTCCTGGACTTCCCTTTCGGGTTTTCAGTCTACCAGGATACCCTTTTTTGCCCAAGCCACCTTTTCAGGTTTTTGACTTGCCGGGTGTACAAATTTTTCGTTTTTCATCCCTTATTTTTGCCCGAACCCTTTTGGTTTGCCGGGAAGCTCTTATTTTTTCCTAGGCCAGTCAACCTAGTGGGTCTTTAATCATGCGTAGTATCTTTTCACTATGTCCGCATTGACAGGGTGAGGAAGGTTGTCACCATCCATGGTGGTTAGAATTATGGCTCCATCCGAGAAAATGTTTTTGATCACAAATGGCCCTTCGTATGTGGGAGTCCATTTTCCCCTGGGATCACCTTGTGGAAGTATGATGCGCTTGATTACTAGAATCCCGACTTGATACTCTTGGCGTCTGACTTTTTTATTGAAAGCCTTGATCATCTGTTTTTGATACATTTGACCATGACAGACAACAGTAAGTCTCTTCTCATCGATCATATTCAGTTGGTCAAGTCGAGTCTGGATCCAGTCGTCTTCGTTCAAACCAGCATCTTTCATAATCCTTAAAGAAGGGAGCTGGACCTCAATGGGTAGGACTGCCTCCATGCCATATACCAGAGAGTAGGGTGTTGCGCCTGTTGACGTCCGTGTGGAGGTGCGGTACCCATGAAGAGCAAATGATAACATCTCGTGCCAGTCTTTGTATGTCACTGTCATCTTCTGTATGATCTTTTTGATGTTCTTGTTAGCTGCTTCAACAACGCCATTCATCTTCGGCTGGTAGGGAGAAGAGTTATGATGTTGTATCTTGAACTGCTTACAGAGTTTGGTGATCATCGTGTTATTGAGATTTGTACCATTGTCCGTAATAATTCTCTCTGGAACACCATACCGACAGATCAGGTTATGCCTGATAAACCATGCCATAACATTCTTGGTAACAGTAGAAAAGGAGGCCGCCTCAACCCATTTTGTGAAGTAATTGATGGCCACTAGGATGAAGTTATGCCCATTTGAAGCGGTAGGTCTGATTTCTCTGATCGTGTCAATGCCCCACATTGCAAAGGGCCAAGGAGCCATCAAGACATTCAAAGGAACAGGAGGCATGTGCACCTTATCAGCATAGATTTGGCACTTATGACAAGTTCGAGAGTGCTGATAATAATCTGCTTCCATAGTGGACCAGTAGTATTCTGCCTGTAGGATCTTCTTAGCCATGGTATATCCACTTGAATGGGTTCCGAAGGTACCTTCATGTAAATCTGTCATAATCCTCTCTGCTTCACTCTTGTCTAAACACCACAGTAAGGTATAGTCATGGTTGGGCTTGTAGATGATTTCATTACTGAGGAAGAATTTCACGGTGAACCTTCTCAGAAACTTCTTATTGTTGATAGATGCCCCTTCGGGATACTCTTGAGTCTCGAGATACCTTTTTACTTTGTGAAACCAAGGTTTGTCTGCTACCTCTTCAGTATCAATCTTGCAGCAGTGCGCTGGTTTATCCAACCTCTCAATGGTGATTCGCGGAGCTTCATTGTTCCACCTGACTTTGAACATAGAAGACATGGTAGCTAGCGCGTCCGCTAACTGATTCTCCTCTCGTGGTAAATTTTTAAAGGTTACCTCCTCAAAGTGTGGGAGCAATGTCAACACGTGCTCTTTTTACGGAATGAGGTTCGAATGCTTCGTATCCCATTCGCCTTTGATCTGACTTATTACCAAGGCTGAATTCCTGAAGACTTTTAAGAACTTGATCCTGAGGTCAATGGCGGCTTTGAGACCCATGATGCAGGCTTCATACTCCGCCATGTTGTTAGTGCAGTTGAAACATAGTCGGGAAGTGAAAGGAGTATGATAGCCCTCAGGAGATATGATTATAGTGCCAATTCCATTACCGAGTGCGTTCGAAGCTCCGTCAAAAACCATGGTCCATCGGGATCCTTCTTCAGGTCCTTCATCCGGTCCAGGTTCTTTGCAGTCAGTCACTAGCATAATATTCTCGTCCGGGAAATCAAAATTCATGGACTGATAGTCATCCACGGCTTGATGAACTAAATGATCGGCCAATACAATTTCCTTGATTGCTTTCTGGGTTGTATATTGTATATCGTATTCAGTTAAGATCATCTGCCATCTCGTTATTCTTCGGAGAGTGCGGGCTTCTCGAAGATGTACTTGATTGGATCCATCTTAGATATCAATAAAGTAGTGTGAGTCAGCATATACTGTCTTAGTCGGCGAGCAACCCATGCCAAATCACAGCAATTTTTCTCGAGCAGTGAGTATCTTGTCTCACAGTCGGTAAACTTTTTGCTAAGGTAGTATATTGCGTGCTCTTTTCGACCAGACTCGTCATGCTGCCCCAGCACACACCCCATTGAATTATCTAGCACTGTTAAGTACAATATCAAGGTCTTCCTTCAACTGGAGGCATCATAATTGGTGGTTTTTGAAGGTATTCCTTGATTCTTTCAAAAGCAGTATGGCGTTCGTCATTCCACTTTACCACTTGATCTTTCTTCAGGAGCTTGAAGATTGGCTCACAAGTAGCAGTCATATGTGAAATGAACCTGGCGATATAATTTAAGCGTCCTAATAAACCTCTAACTTCCTTCTCAGTACGGGGAGCCAACATCTCTTGTATGGCCTTTACCTTTGCAGGGTCTACCTGAATACCTTTGTCACTGACGATGAACCCCAAAAGCTTACCAGACCTTACCCCAAAGGTGCACTTGTTTGGATTCATCCTCAACTTGTACATCTTCAACCTGTTGAACAGCTTTTTCAAATGGTCAAGGTGCTCTTCCTCGGTTTAGGATCTGGCTATCATGTCATCAACATAAACTTCTATCTCATGGTGAATCAAATCATGGAACAAGGTGACCATGGCTCGCTGATAAGTTGCACCAGCATTCTTCAACCCAAAAGGCATCACCTTGTAACAGAAGGTGCCCCACTGTGTGATGAAGGTTGTCTTCTTCATGTCTTCAGGAGCCATATTGATTTGGTTGTAGCCAGAGAAACCATCCATGAAGGAGAATATTTTATGTTGTGCGGTGTTTTCAACCAAAACATTGATGTGGGGAAGCAGTAAGTCATCCTGGGGCTTGCCCTATTCAGGTCTCCGTAGTCCACACACATCCGTACCTTACCGTCCTTCTTAGGTACCGGAATGACATTAGCAACCCACTGCGGATAGGAGGTGACGACTAAGAACCCAGTGTTGAACTGCTTCATAACCTCTGCTTTGATCTTCTCTGACATTTCAAGGCGCATACGACGGACCTTCTGTTTAACTGGAGGAAAATCTTCTTTAGTCGGCAGACGATGTACCACAATATCACTGTCTAAACCAGGCATGTCTTTATATGACCAGGCGAAGATCTCAACATAGTCGTGCAACATCTGTATCAACCGTTGTTTGACATTATTCTCCAGACTTACGCCAATCTTGACTTCTTTTCTGTCTACCTTTGTGCCCAAGTTTATCGTCTCAACTGGCTCTTCATGAGGCTCTATAGCCCTTTCTTCCTGCTGTAACAGTCTAGCAAGTTCTGCAGGCACCTCACAATCTTCCTCACCTTCGTCCTCGGCTTGGTTGATCGGATTTTCAAAGTTATAACTGGAAATAGCAGTACTGTTATCAATGGGATCAATAGTGGATATGGATCTCCAGTTTGATACGTGAGTGCGTGTAAGAGCATAGCTGTATTGATAAAGTGAAAAGTAGAAAATAAAAACAGAGAGCGCAAAATTTGTACGCAATAAACGTCCAATGTATTATTGATGACATATGGAAATGACATATAATAACCCTCACAAATAGAACCATTGTGCCTCGGGTAAGACACGAGGCTATAAAGTTTAAATTGTTTATTGCAAACTCGGAAAAAAATTAAGACAATTACTGTTGAACAAAAGAAATTGGTATAAAATCGTTGGCCGTCTAGTTACTAGGTCCACCATTGGTAGTCGGGTAGATCCAGCTGTCGATATCAGAATTCTCATCATTGTCTTCAATAGCATTGACCCCACAATTGCTGATGCATAGGGGAGGCCGTCCGGCCCGAGCGCGTCGAACATCCCTTTGAGCTCCTTCTTCCACTACTGCTCTGGCGTCCTTGAGAGAAGCCATCTTCAAAAGAGGTTTGGTGTTGGTGATAGCCTCGGTTGACGCCATAATCCGGGGAACCTCTTCAAAGTTTTGACAAGGAGTCTCTATGAATTCCTCGTCCATCTCCATATACCCGAAGGAGTTCAGGTGGCTCACCATATACTCATCTTCACCATGCACAGTGGCAATCTTCCCCTTCACAGGATACTTCAGCATTTACTGTAGCATATAAGTAACGACCCCAGCTTCATGGATCCAAGGGAGACCCAACAAACAGGAGTACGATATCCTGATGTCCATCACGTAGAAGGTGGACCTAAAGGTATGACAACCCACTTTGACAGGGATGTCCACCTCCCCATGCACCATTCTTTTTGACCCGTCAAAAGCCCTCACCACAATGTTGCTAGGCTTTAGGGTCAAGCCTTCACAATATAGCCGATCAAGAGCCTTCTTAGGCAGAACATTCAGTGAAGATCTAGTGTCCACCAACACATGAGCCATAGTAGTGCCCCTGCATTCGATCGAGACATGCAGAGCATCGTTATGCTTTCTCCCCTTTGGTGTCAGGTCGGCATCTCAAAAACCCAACCCATTGTCAGCAGTCAAACTGGCCACATAGTCTTTGAATTGGTCGGCAGAGGTTTCTTGCAACACATGCACAGTCTTGAGGAATGCAATCATAGCCTTTGCATGGGCTTCAGAATACAATAGTAGAGAAAACATTGATATCTTCGAAGGGGTCTTTCCCAGCTGCCCGACCATATTGTAGTCAATTTTCTTGATTATTTTAAAGATTTCCTCTATTTCTTTCTTAGAGGATTCCACAACAACTTTTCTAGGTGCCTCCGTTCGGGCAGGCTCACCTATAACTTCTTTGCCCCGAGTCCCAGATGACTCGTCGGCAGGGGTAACAATTGGAGTAAGAATGGGAGTAGTAACAGAAGTACCAGTAAGAACAACAGATAGAATAATAGCAGGCTTAACAACAATCTTCAGGGAGATCTCGGGAAAGAAAACCCTTCCACTTTGGGTAACTTTGTTGGTCCCAACAATATTACTGATATCGGGATCAGCCTCTTTAGTCTTCAAATCCTGCTTGGCGCCATAGTAGTAGACGTTAGCACCGTAGTTCCAAGGAACAACTTTGTTCGAGGAGTACGGTATAGGGCCAGGAAAAGTGATTATCAACGGAGCAATTCTTGGAGCAAGTGTAATCCTAACATATCTTTTAGAGGAGACCTTGGAAGGATTGGCGGAAATGGTTATGATGGCAACATCTTCATACGGAACAATCGCAATCAGAGTCTTTTCAAACAAAATCTCTCTACTGTCCATCAGGCGTTGAACACCTGCTTTCAGCAAATATCAACCAGAGGGAAGAGATGAACACATGTGGCAACCTTTGCCGCAACCCAGAAATAAACCGGCCAGCAACAAATTCTTCTTGACAATCATGAGAAGAGTGGAAACTTCATCAACAGAGGTAATAAATAGACCAGTATCAATGGCATTAACTCCACGGTTGTGCTTGGGCATGGGAGCAGTTATGACATTAGGCTTCTCCTGAGCATCAAACTCAATCTCTTTGGCTTCAATTAGATCTTATATCTTATTTCTCAGAGCCCAACAGTCATTTGTACCATGGCCTGGACTCTCAGAATGGTAAGCACACCGAGCGTTTGGATTGTACCGAGGATATGTGGTGTTAGGATTCTTGGGAGCCTCCTTTAAGGTTTCCAAGTTGGATCTTAATAGATGGGGTAGAACCTCAACCAATGTCATGTTAATCCAGGTAAACTTCCTTTGCGGTCTTTCTACCCTTTGCTGATTGTTTCATTGTGGGGTAGTCGCAGGCCTAGGTATCATCACAACACCTACCGTTGGGCAGCATTCAGCTCTGCTCTGACCTCTTTGGATATAAATGGCACTGACCTGCTTCTTACCTGTGAAGGGTTCTTCACTGAACTTGACGAGGCATCCTTCTATATTTTGCCACTCTGGATTCCAGCTTCTACCCTTTCTCCAGTTAATATAAGCTCCATGAAACCAGATGAGGAGCTACCAATCAGGTGATTGAAGAATGGACCAGACAGTGTGCCAAGAAACATGTCAACCAACTCTCTATCAGACAAAGGGGGTTGGACTCTCCCTTCCAGATCTCTCCACTTCTGCGCATAATCCTTAAAGCCTTCACCTGCGCCCATAGACATGCTCTGGAGTTGAGTACAGGTAGAGGCAAGGTCGGCGTTATATTGATACTGCTTATAAAAAGCAGCAGCCAAATCCTCCCAGTTGCGGACATTGGTTCCCTCCAGTTGATAGAACCATTCGAGTTGAGTTCCAGACAGACTGTCCTGAAAGAAATGGACCCACAAGTTCCTATCAGCAGTGTGAGGCTGAATCTTCCTCACATAGGAACAGAGATGAAGCTTGGGACAAGACACCCCATCATATTTCGCAAAAACCGGAGCTTTAAACTTCTGTGGGATGACCACCCGAGATACCAAACCCGGCTCTTCGAAATCCAACCCTGGTATTCTCTGGATCTCCATTGCGCTCAGCCGATCCTCTTACTGTTTGTATCTATCCTCAATGGGAGGATACTGTTCATCATTGTAGTCTGTGTCATTATCAGAAACATCAGGGCTATGGTCCTCCTCCCTTGTCTCTCTCTCTCTTGATTCTCCCCTTCTTTGGATGAGGAGGTCAGATCCACCGGTTGCTTCAATGTTCCTTTGAATCTTCTACCCAGATTCAGAACACCATAGGTCTTCTTCTTCTTCTCCTTCAGAATAAGGGCTTTCAGATCTTCCTGCCCTTTAGCTAAGGCTACGAACATTTGCTGAAATTGGGTATTTTGTGCCTGTAGATCCTTGATGCTTTGTTCATAAGACATTATTGCTGAAATAAACAACGAAGAAGATGAGAAACCTGTTATGGTACCTGTTTATGCAATGTCATGGATGATATGCGTATGCAATGATTTCAAGGACTCTTAAATGCTTAAATTTGTTTAACCAAAAGAAACACACATTAATTATATTAATAAGTTTGAATTGTTACAAAGAGTTCCCTTTAGGCTTACAATCAAACAAAACTTAAAGCAAAAGAAAATTAGGTCTCCCCGGAGCGCATTCTCTTTGGTGCAATGTAGGCGTTTATATTCCTTTCCTCATGAAGTAGCCTAGTGAGTTCCAAGACCTTCTTCTCGCTGGCATAGAATTGAGATTCAAACATATCCCTCTCATCTTTAAGTTGAACCCATGATTTTTGTAACTCCTCATGATCAGTTGGCATGTCAGGATGGAGAACAAGATAAGAAGTGTGTGATACGGTGGGAGAACTGACTTAATTGTTTTTCATTTTATCGTAAATGTTGCGGTTAGCAAGAGTCACCACCGAATTTTCTTTATCCAAAAGGAAAGGTGAAAAAGCACAGGAAAGACCTTTGAGATTGTTTCTTGAGTTCGGGGGGTAGATTATGAAAAGGGAAGGTATTAGCACCCTTTCCATCCATGGTTTTCCATGGGCTCTTAGTTACTTTCTAGATCACTTGCTTTTGTTTGAAATTGTGTTTTGTGTGGCTTTGAAAGTATTTTGTAAAAGAGGCCATTGTTTAGGCAATCTTTGTAATGATTCTCATTCGTAAGAATGTATACAAAGATGTTTGTCTTTTTGAAAATGTTTTCAAGTTTTGTAAGATGTTTGGAAATGTATGTGTTTGTTTTTGAAAATTGTAAGGATATTTGTTTGAAATAGAGCAAGTAACTAAAAGTAATCTACCTAATCAAATGTCTTTCTTGTTCATTTTCTTTTCCTTTGATATTGTTGTCTTATCATTGATTTGGTAAGCAACCTTATCTTTGGATGTAAACGGGACGGGCGCGGGTCATCGTATAGCCATGATTAGCAATGTTGCAAAGTATCTTAGAATTTTTAGGGACTAAGATCATTTTTCTAAGGCAACTTTGAATAGCGTCATCGAGGTTCTATGATCTTGTATTTGTTTGTTTTTGCTAAGACACTTTACATGCGTAATATGGTCATTTTGTGTAAGGAAACCAAGTGGGATAACCCTAAGGGTGCTTGTGTGCAAGTGTGCCATTTTCATGCTTGATTTTGTTTTGGATTTAGGGTTTTCTATTTGATTTATTTTATCTTGCTATACAAACCCTAATTACTAACATATTATATGAAAGCGATAAATTATGAAATTTAAAGATTACTACGCTATTACAATACTTTGTGGAGGGGGGTATACAATTTATGAATGGGGACTTCAATAATATAGATCTAATTAATCTATTACAACCAAATTGAATTTGTACAAATATTGGGATAAATAATGTACAAGATAATTTAGATATGGAAAGATGTATGAATGCAAAGAAGATTTTGTTTGGTTTTTTCATGTGGAAAAGTTTTAACCTAAACCTGGTAAATAGATCAAGATTATCTCAAATTAATTAGGAAAATAAATTATTTTTTAGAGAAGGTTTTAATAAACCCTAATTCTAATTTATCAATAGGAAATGGATTTCTTTAAGAAAAGTAAGTTTTTTTTTCTGTCTTGAAAATAATATATGGTATTTATGAGGTATTTTGGTCCTTTTGTATTAAAATAATATGTTTAATAAATAAATAAATATATATATATATATATATATATATATATATATATATATATATATATATATATATATATATATATATATATATATATATATATATATATATATATATATATATATATATATATATATATATATATATATATATATATATATATATATATATATATATATTATATATATATATATATATATATATTATATATATATATATATATATATATATATATATATATATA